>JAYGXS010000004.1:31633175-31710086 GCA_036362985.1 Ligula intestinalis
AAATCCCAATTGCTGATAATTAAAAGAAACCGGGACTACCCACCCTATACAATGGACAACAAGACACTGGCCACTGTAGGGAGTACTCGTGAATTGGACGTTATCATTCAAGACGACCTGAAAACCCGAGAACAATCAACTTTGGCGAGACGCAAGGGTCTGGAACTACTTTGAATGTTCAAAAGAGCAGTCACGTCCTGGTCCATGCAGTTATTCCGTAAGCTTATGGTCACATTCATCCGCGCGATCATGGAGTATGGATCGTCCGCTTGGTTTCCGTGTACGAAAGGTGAGATAATCGATATGGAATACATGCAATGGCTGGGGTCAAGAATGGTGCCTGAAGTGAGAAGGCTGATATATCCGGAGCGCTGTAAAGCACTGGACAAGTTTACCCTCGAATTTCAACGCTCCAGAGGTGACCAAATCATGATGTACAAAGTAATCGTTTGCGGTGATACCCTAGGGATAGCACAGTACATCAAACTGGCCGTTGACATGCCTACGCGTGAATACTGCTTCAAGCTGGTGGTACAACGGACAGATGGCCTCCCGCACATCTATCGACCCTCAAGGCGCGCCGTGAATGCATGGAACAATCTCTCCCCCCCCCCCGATGTTGTTGCTGCCGACACAGTTGCCGTGTTCAAGAAGAAATACGACGCCTTATTTGAACAGCGATCTGTACCGTTCACGGGAGTGCCCTTGCTTAGTCGGGAGGATTGGTTTAACCTGTAAACTCCCATATGTCCTGTGGCTGCAAAGAAGGGGTTTCCACGGATTCGTTCTCTATCCTCTATTGATGAAACATGACACATGAGTATTTTTCGTGTTGCTTATGTCCAACTGTGGATACCTAAAGCAGTAGGTAATGAATCCTTAGTATGAAACTAAGTGTGGGTATAACGCGTAATGGTTAACTTTTCCCCGTCGTCGTTCTCCGTTAGCACTGAAATTTCGATATCGCTTCTACATTAATTTATTGGGCAAAAAAGCTATCAACGCACCATTCGAATATCGAAAGTACGTTATCGACACGCCATCGCCTCAAGAGTGCCGTGCTACATAGGTCCGCAAAAGTCCAGTTGGGCGTGTTGGCGACACTATAAATAACAGACACAATCACTGCCACCGACACACCAACACCACCCAGTGACGGTTGTGCATGCGTAAAACGTATGAGGCACTTGTTGACTCATTTCACTTACCCTTTCAATGTGCGTAGCTTACAGTTTTCGACGATGAATAACTACGCTGGCAGTGTATCTTATCTGCTTTCGTTGTCCAGCTTCTAGTGCACCAATAGTCCGACTTTCGCCACTGAATTGACACTGCGTGGTAATCACTCGTTGCTTAGGTTATAGCCTAGGCGATTTTGACGCCGATTTTTTCTTTGCGGTGCGGCAACCTAGGCAATTCGCTATTAGTCTTACTCTCATTTTCTCAAACAAACCTGCGTGAATTTTTATTTCGTTATATCTAGTTCTGAAACGGTTTCGGAGTCTTCTTCATTGCTGTTGCTATACGGTACTCCGTTATTGCTCAGATGATTTTTATCATTATTACTACTTTAAGGGGGTGCATGTTATCTTTGTAAATATGTTTTATTTGCGGCAAATTTATTTTCTAGTATAGGCCCCGGGTACCCTGTGGTCTGACCATCACATTTTCACATGGGAGCCTATCAGACCGTTTACTTTTACGCCTAAAGTTTGATGACCTCCGATAATTGCGGCGTGGAGGAGGCGATTATCGAGGGCTTCATCTGCCCGGCATGTCTTAATTCGTATGGACGGGCTGATTTACTCGAAGAACACTTCAGAACTCAACACAATCACCCAACATCTGTCAAGCGAGATAATCACGTAAAGTCTCCCAAGCGTGCGGTCGTAGGTAATCCCTCAATATTTTTCAATTTCCGGGCATTTTCTTATACAATAGACTACGCAAAGTATTCCCTTTTATGCTCAATTACATGCGGAGAAATTGATGCCTTTTTGCTGGATGTTGTGGTAGTGGCTATCCCTTTACGCTGTGACGGATGCGTAACTGACCAATCAAACTAAGGCATGACTGAAATGTAATTACACTGGTTTCAGGTTGGCATTAATGGTAGTGAGTACCGAGTTTCGATTAGTGTGGAACAGGATCGTAATGTGTAGCTAAAATGACGGTCAATGAAACTGTTATTTACTTTGACGTTGATATTCCGGTGCGTGACTGGTAGGGGCGATTCTTTGGTGGGTGCTGACAACGTCGGTATATAATTTAATGGGAATCAGTCTGTTATATTCTGGGATGTTCGTGCTTTTTTCGGCCCTTTAGTCGTCACTCTATTACGAAGATTGTTATTCGCATTTTTGAAGGAATCATCGTGCTTGTAGTGCCCGCATCCTAGTTTTCCAGGTCTCTTGACTGATTCTGTGACATACAAATCCTGTTTTCAAAGAGTCCTCACCAAGCACCTGTAACACCATACTAATAAGTCGTTTGGAGACGCTCGGCAGTAGCTCTCAAGATGCGGCTGCTCAGAGTTGCATTTGCTTAACAATTTCGAAAATGTCCACCATGTCAGTCTGCTTTAAGAAACGAATTACCGGTAGCCGTTTGTGTCAGTTCATTCGTAGGACACTCTGAGGACAATCTAGATGAAGGTGGTTGAGCTTTATCGCTTGGTGTGTATAATCTGTCTAGCCACCGTGGCTGCGTGATAATCACTATAGCCTGTCAAATGCCTCGATGCCTCCGAAGATCCTGGCTGTGCTTTCGTCACCGATTTTCATGCTTTTTGGTTTGTGGCGACAAGAAGTTACAAATGTTAACTGTGTTTTAAGCGCCTTTTACAACTGACTCCAACTAACGTGTAACTATTGATTTCTTCACGTTGCTGGTTAGTGTTAGGTTGATTCATCCTACTGCCTAAGTTTTTTGCCTATTGTTTGCTCGTCAGTATTTCCATCTTGTATCCTCGCGTGAGGTATCTTAGTTACTGCGTGCACATATGAAATCTCCTTGTCGTAGCTTCAGTATGTTGATCTCTTCTCGCTTAATCCGCAGCAACGCCGTAGGAGTGATCCATATTTCACTCTGAATAGTCGAAAATATGCGAGGCCCAGGTAATTGGATAGAAGGTAAAAAACGCTCTCAGGGACCTTGAAAATGAGCTCGCGCGAGAGTTCAAAACGTCGGGCAAATAAAATACTGGTCCCAGAGAGCGTTTTTCCGCCTTCTATATTTCAATCTTTGCTATTTCGGGCGCACACCCGCTGCTCGATAAAAAATATCCGGCTCTCCGCGTGGTGAAACAACTACTGCCTCTGACTTCTGGGCTGTTTTCACTTCTACCTGACTAAAGATTTATTCGTACTTTTAATTTTCGGCAGAATTATCGTTGTCGACTATCGGTCGTTTTGGTTATTGCTTCTGATTATTGATCACTCTCTTGGTTAAACATTTACAATCATTCTAGATAGTATGCCAGCGAAAAGGGTCCTACAGGACTCGCAGTCATTTCACATCTATTAGTCCATTGTGCGTCCAGCGGCCTCTAATACTTTAGCTTCCATGGTCTTTTTTCTCCTCCAATTTCCTTCCAATGATTGGAGGTGCATCTAAATCATCGGGGTGAGTAGGCCTTTATCCGTTCATCATTAGACGTCACGCATCGCCGTTGTCAGCACTGGTCACGCTTCCTGACGAGCACCCTATCAACTGATGCTGGTAACGTAAAAGAGACTGTTGCCAACCTGTATTTTTCGGATTACTAAGGCAATAGGTGGTGCTGCTGACGAGGATGCCCGTATACCGAGCAGGCCTTCTTGAGAAATCCGTTGCTGTTTCAGTTTTCCAGTGAGTGGCCAATCTCCACCCCTTTTTGGATGACGTGATATTTGCCTACTCGTGCATTGAAGTTTCCGAGGGTCGACGGTCCACCCTTGATACAGATGCGACGGGGGTCTAAACATTATCTTGTTAAAGTTTCCTTACACAGAGTAAAAGTTTATCCTCGTGGAATCGTTGAGGCTTACACTAGTTGAGACTTCCTGTCCAGCGCGACACCCCCTCCCCTTGTAGTGTGGCGGTCGCTGGTTCTAAGTAAAAGGAAGAACAAGCTCCTGGAAATATGGTTCCTTATAAAGAGGAAAATTCTGGCATTACGTCGTTGCCGGTTGGCGGTGAACAAGATCTGTTGGGCTGTTATTCATTAGATTGCCTATAATCCACCGAAAATTGCAAGCTGTCCGAATGACTGGACTCTGCGGGGAGAGTGTGAGTGGGGCGAGATGGAGACTGGAGTCGATACTTTGATTATTTTTTATCAAACGATAATGTCCACCAAACACCGTCGATTCTTCGGACGGCGTAAGTAGTTTTTCTCAAGTAAAGCTGTTCAGACGCCCATACGACTGCCGAATTCAAGTATGATTCACCACTCAAGTTTTAATGATAAATAGACTCGAATAAGCCAGGGTGATTTTACGCCATTATATTCTGCCTCCTCTTCTGTATTGATCGGGATGGGAGTTTTGGTGTTGAAGGGGAGTAAACACAGCGGCTGAAGCCGAGTTGCACATAAATTGGTCTATAGTGGGCATTACTGACGCAAAATCGATCGTGTTCTCTTCTCCCCGTCAAATCTCGATTGTCTGGCGAGATCACACCGAGTCTGGCAATGAGTTAGAATACACTGCCCGACCGAGTATAAGACTCTGGACTGGTAGGTCAAAACACGACTGCCTTCATACTTTCCGAATTAGACTCCACATGACGGCCTTCCTTGTCTGATTGAGCTCGTCCGTTGGTAGAAACGGTTATCGGGGTGTGACCGCTACGCTGAGTGTTGATTTGTGAGGGAACGATTAGACGTTAGGCTGCTGATAGTTAACAAACAGAATAAGGGCCTCATACAACTCATCGGTGCTCAATTCGACTCCCGATTCAGCAGATTTACTATCACTCCAGAGTACCCCTTCATCCTACTTTAGCCTCAGACGGTGCATTGAACGCATTTTCGTGCAGTTTCAGACGGACGTTAGTCCTAAGGAAAGGAAGTCGGAATTTTCAAACAGTGAAGTTTTTTTACCGAGCGTTTTGCCGAGCATTTTGCCGAGCATTTTGCCGAATAATCTTTCATGGTTATGCCCGTTTATTTGTAAGTCCTTTCTAACATGCCGGGTGAAGAGCGCAGGGCAATTCGACAGCACGATTCGACGTTAGTTTTCTAGTGTACTTTTCTAGTGTACTATTGAAAGGAACCTGAAGAATTCTCTTGATATATGTGCCTCTTTTAAATGGCCTGCTATTATCTGTACTTAACCTTCAAGCTCTACTCATACATTAATAGCAAAAAGCAGCCCCAGTGTTTTTCGGTCACTGGCTTAATTTCTTAACTAGTTCGCCTTTATTTAGGATATTGTCCTCTATATAAAGTTTAAAACGTGGATTTTTTTTAAATATTGTTTCAATCTACACACTGAAAACGCGGATGATGTGTGAGAGCTTTTCCATCTCTTCGGCCCTTCTCATTTTTTCTCCCAGGTCTCGTTCGTGACAGAACAGCTGAGTTTTTCCGATTTCGTCGGATTCATGTCGACAACACGGCCCTCGAAACCAACCTCCTCCTAATTCGACTTCAAAAACTTACTGCGATTCGAGAGACAGCCGATTCTGCCCAGCGCCTTGGTAAGTGCTTTCCACACATTTAATAAGTCAGCTCAGGAACAAGCAGTCGTGCCCTGGATTGAAGCCGACATCAGCTTGTGTCCGCGTTGCGGCGCCGCTTTTGGTCTGAGTTGGCCAACCGAGGAGACCGACAACAGCGTCGTGCTGGTGCGCCTCTCTCGTTCACCGCCCGTGCGTACGCGAGTGAAACAGGGCTTCAAGTCCGCGGCTCGCCTCGCAACAGCCCTCATTGACTCGAACCCAGTCTTTCGCCGGAAACATCACTGCCGTCTGTGCGGCCACATAATATGTGCAGACTGCTCCCTCTTCCTATCTACCAGCGAGTCAGCACGCATCCTCGCTAGCACCTCCCACCTCTCCTCATCGCCAGGATTCAAGACTCCCCGCCTGCCCGATCTGTTGGGCCTCAACCAGCCGGGTGAATTTGATGCAGTCTCCAAGCCGTCGCCGCCGGCAGACCGCCTCGCAGTCCTCTCTAACGCCTCCAGTCTGACTAGTCTGAACGAAAGTTCGGGCAAAAGTAACAAGAGTGAGTAAATGGCAACGCAGGGTGCCAGGCTCTGGCTTCCTGCTGGCAAACTTGAAAATCTCAATGTCGCCAGACTTACCATAAGTTGAGTTATCGGTAAATGCAGAGTCTTCAGAATGAGGTGGTGTACTGTGAAGGGAGTTTAAACTTCAGCAAACTGCTAGGCTACACGCAACGGGCTCCTTTCGAGGATTTGAAGTTTCCAACCGCAAAGTCTGATGAGACGAGGCTAAAGACTACCCTCTTTCATCGGCAGAAGTAGGATTAACTTTGAAAGCAAACTGCGAGGTCCACTAATGATAGGAAGGGATGCTTGTTTACTTTCTTTGCTTCTAAACAGCCCGTAAAGCGTTGCCACCCCTTGAGTTGACGTGAATCTTACTGCATTCCTTGCACGCGCAGTAAGAACGGACTTTTGACGTTAAATATCCTGCCGTTTTGTCAGGCTCTCCAGGTAATTTAAATTGAATCTGTGCGACAGTGTACCGCCTACCCTACAGACTGATAATCATCCTGAAACTGGCGGCGGCTGACTGAGGATCCTGAATATTGAGATTTGCTGCTCCTGGCCGAGGGTTAAGACTTGTGATAGCGATTCCAGCGTCCAAAAGACTGGGCTCCGCATCTTTTTCCTACATCTAGACCGTTAACGCGGAATAAATTTGAAATTTCCCCTTTACTCAGAGCATCAGTCTACGGCGCAGTATGTACCCATACACTAGGCGGAGAACTTCAATTTTTTGGCATCCCTTTATAACAGGGAAGTAAGTAAATCAAACGCTTGCAGACTAGCACATCTTAGAATCCCACCAGGCAATTGCTCATGGCCAAGTAGACTCCGGTGGGTGCCTTCGTCAGTTTATCTGTTAGGTCTGTTCGAACCCTACGTACCCGATGGAAATATTATGGCGTGACCTCATGAGGCCTAAATGACGGTTGGACGTTGTCCATTGCGTGTATCCCAACAGGCTGAACACAAGCTTAGTGACTTGCGCTTGAATTATTTTATAGTGGTAGTACACCTAGGCTACATTTACAGCATTCTGTTTTCCTTCACCCACCCATGTCCGATGTTAAGACAGGGTCAAGATTAACGGATTCGCGATTGGGAACAGGTGGCTGGCACAGCAAACTCTTCAACCAAGCGTACCATCATGCTTCTCGATCCACAACAAACGCCTGAATGGGATTTTAACACATCAACAGGGAGGATGGAGGCAGCGGCACGGATCCTAGCTCATACAGCCTCGGCCATCGTGCCATTTCGCCCAGTATATGACACCAGGCCTCAGCGTAAACTTGGCTAGAGTTTTGCAAAAGAAGGAGACCGGGGTTTATCGTTTGGTAGCTTACTTTAGTATATTTAAGTATGACAAGAAGTGCCTTTGAGAATGTGTACCTTGCTGGTGTTGATTTTTTCAGTCCGCAGTAATAAGGCTAGTAATGGTTCATATCCTTGTTTTAGGTTACAATCTACGCATATGTGAAGTGTGCAAATCTCTTTTGGAACTAAAGCTTCAACAAATGGAGGAGTACCACTCAATCCCACCAATTGTGAAGCTCTATCAGGTAGAGTTTGCTAGACTACCTGTTTATAAGCACGGCGACCTTTTGTAAATATGTTTTTTTTTTCACCCTGTAATCTGACGGACAGAGCATTACAATTAGCATTTGGGTAAAATTGACTATTTTAAAAGGGTGTCTAGAAAAATTGGTCTTTCTAATAATTATTTCGTTGACACTTGTTAATAGATGTTCACCGACCCCTAACAGAACTCACTTGTCCCCCTCTGCCTTGGGTATCATTTCTCGGGCCCTGACAGCAGCCGTACAGCGGCTAGTAGTCATAGGCAGACAGATTTGTCGGGCTTAGTGTAACTGGCTAACTGACGATGGCTAATAAGCCAGAAATGACCATTTCCGTCTCCTTTGTCTTTGCCGGTAATACTGTCTACCTACAATTATCTCGTTGTATTCTTTTACAGAAACCAAATTCGCTTTCTTTTTTTAATTAAAACAGCATGGATAATGTGCGCAATCTTTCCTGACTGGGATATAAAATTATGTTTCTTGGTAATGACAAGCCCTTTTATTTAGCAGCTGGTTATTGAAATCTAATTTTAGTCGCTCAAAGTGGAGATGAATAAAGTCGAGGAGAAAATGCCCCTATATACTTCCATGGCCGAAAGTCTGCAGTAAGTTGTATGCTTTTGTATGTCCTCGTATATACAGTTCGCACCAGAATTATTTGAGCACACTATGGACCTCGTTGAAATCGATGATCGAACCGTCAAAAATGCCTAGTAACTTATTTTCGAACTTTTTTGTGTGCAAAGTCTCTCTTGCACACACTAAAAGAAGGTGGCTCACTGAAAACATTCATCGTTGTGTATTTCGTAGCGACCCATGCGTGAGTGTGCGTTGTCGGGTAAGTAGACTTCACGCCTTCTTTTCTCTACCGGTTTATTTGTAGTCGTTTTGGAGAAATACATTAAGAAAAGTCCTATAGGTTGAAGACCGACAGTTCGACTTCCGTGAATGACTGCGTCCAACAACACAGTAGGTGCATGATGCTGGTTTGTGAATAGTAGACTTTCACAGCATCAGTCACACTTGCTCCTCTCCCATGCATGTGGGCTCGATGTTGGGACAGAGTCAGGACAACCGCAAAACGGGCCTGGGTGCAGTGACTAACAGAGCTAAACCACCTGTCTACGCGCACACCATACGACTTGGTCTCCACATAGTTGACCCGGATTTCATGAAAAAGAGAGAAAACGGCTCGGATCGCAGCTGAATGGGAGTGCCATTGGGGGCCCATTCGCAAGGGGAAATTGATTCCACCAGATCCACCAGCCAGTCACTTGGGTACTGGCCGCAGGGATCGCGTCCTCTTCAGTTGGCGGCCTTTTAAGTCACGACCTTTAGCATACCGTGATGTTTTCAAGACTAGTGGTGAATCCGCTAGAGCGTCTTTGAGGCTGGAAGTCCTAGACTCAACCTCACTCTCCTTCTCCCCATAACATCATACTTTCAAGACTGTCAGTTTGCTTATAGGTACCTGACTTGGCTTGGCGTGGGTCCGGTTCGCAGAATTCGAACTCCCTTTTTGCTCCACGTCATTTTCACTACAGGCTCCCCCCCCCCCCCCCCCCCCCTCGAAAAGTCCGGCTTCTCTGCACGGAAAGCAAGCTTGCTAGATGAAAACCGGTGGTTTTGGATACTCCAGATTGTTGCTAACAGGACGTAAAAATATGGTTTAATGGTGGAACGTGTGACCCGAATGTCCAATGATGAGCATCGCAGTACGATACAGTGTCAGTAAATGACGCACATGCGAGGTGGTTGGTTCATAATGGAGTCTCCCAGCATTCTCTAGTTATTTTTGGTTATATATCCCTATTTTAGTTTGATGGATTCAACTGAATTATTCCAATCTGCCAAAACTCCCTTATACCTCAGTGCGTCTGGCAGTCATCTGGTAGATTTGAAACTCACTGTTTAGGAAATGCTACTATATCAAAATTGATGGATTCCCTACCGTGCAGTAGGCTGTGCAGGTAACTTGACCTAAAGGTAACTAAACGCATAGCTGCCGGTGGGGTGTCGTAGCTCAGGTGACTAGATCTTTAACTGTGCTGTCGTGGGTTCCAATTCCACGGAGGCCGTCGAGTTTTCACAATTAATTCAAATGGATTATTCAACTCTGCCGGACCTCCTTACCATTTTAATTTTCACAGAACTTGACTCGTAAAGCTGAAGTAGATTTATTGACAAAAACCACAGGTTTTGTTCGAAGAAGTAGCGTGAATATATGCGCTGAAGTACACCAGCTGTAATGGATTGCCTCGGAATTATTAAACACCTTGTTTTAGGACGTGACTGCGTTATGGGTAATCCTGGCACCCTGTACCCGTTAGCGGCAACAGACTCCATAAAAAAACTTAGAGACTATGTGACAGATAATGTGCACTTTGGTGTATCTCATTTCATGATCTCAAAGACGCATTTTACGACCTGTGCACTCCTGGCCGTCAGACCTACCCGAATGCAAATTGCCTGCTTGCATCTTCCAACTTGATGGCGGCCGTATCGCTCTTTTTTGCCACCTTTACTCTTTGTCTGTTATGCCTGTTGCTAAGTCCTGCTCAGTCTAGGCTTTTGTTCCTCTTTCAGTTCCGGTGAAGAAAAGTACGTCCTGGAAATGGCCAAGGCCCTGCGTTTTGAACTTTTACAGGGTCTTCAAAAGGTGGATGCATTGGGGTAAGGCTTAATGCCAACTTTTTAAAATACCTGCGGCTTTCCTACCAGTAAACCAACTGCAGCCCACTAGTAGTACAATGATGAGGGACGTCAGTTTAAAAAGTCTGTACTTTCTGTCCGTTTTCATAACCTACGGCCGCAGGCCTTTGGGTTCTTACGGCGTGTATGTAAGTCCTGGGGCATGCGTGGACTTCTTTTTTTCTTAGAGTTAGTTTGTTAACTTCCATCTTCGATGGTCTTTGGTTACACTGTCACCACACAGTCGCAAATCATAATTCTCGAGGTATCGAAAGATTCATGTCTAATCTGTTGAAAAATTCAAAATTATATCAACCAGTAAGACTTATATCAAGCGTAAATTAGCACTGCGTACTTTCTTCCTGCTTAACCTTTGTTTTTGCCGGTCTAGCAATTTCTTGTGCTTTACCATTAGCAATGTGGTAGTCTGGATTTGGATGAGTGTACAGACGGCTTCTACTTTAATCGGAGCCTCCTCTGTCGTGGATTTCCCGCATTCTCCATATCTGCATCCGTCTTGTCCTCCAGCAGATAGAGTAGGGCCTTCTTTTACGGCCGCTTTTGTCCGCGAGTAATAATAAAAACTGCTTTCAAATTTTCAGTGGGTCGAGTGTCCGCCTGTCCAAACACTTTCTTGATTATGGTAACCAATTGGGAGTGCTGTAATAGTTACTCTATAGGCTTCCTTTTCAGTCTTTTTTGTTCTTTCCTTTTCATTTACATTTTAGTTAAGTGAACCAATTACAAACGACTTTAATTTCTTATTGTGCAGTTATCACGCACCCATACGGCTTCTCGTGTGCCCCACTCTTTCATTTCCCGTTGACTACGACTTCCGTAAGGAGCTTGGGCAGGGGACCTTTTGTCATTAGGCAGCCTCACAAGAAAGTCTTACCCAGTATGGTTTGTCTGTCAAATGCAATGAAGGCTGCTATCACCGCGCGGAAGTCACGTCAATTCAGATTTGTTTTAGAAGGCCTGAACGCCACCGATCCAAACCCTTAATATTTGTTTTGTAAGGCTGATTCAAAGTCATAGTGACTGTTCTAATCCAAAATCCGCCGTCTACGCCTACCACGGACCGTTTGGTCTCCCTATACACCCTTTCTGTTCAATAACTCAGATGACCGCCTTACGCTGCTTTTGTGTCACCTTTATAGGAAGGAAATCGGCGGTCTCGAGACAGGATCCCAGGTCCAGCAGGACACTCTGACCACTGTCACCTCCGTGTCGAGTCATACGCCGGCCAAACGACGCCTGGCACAGTCAGTGGCCAATTTTGCGCGTAGATTTGTACAGACTCGTCTCCATCCCCTCCAAGCACTTCCGACGGAGGAAGAATATCAACGCCTAGTCGAAACACGAAGTAGACGTCTGTCTGAAACCGTCAGAGCCACTGCAAACGCCAACTCCTTGGCACAGTCCTATTCCGTGAGCTGCTTCCCATACCTTCCTATTTTTTTATCCGCTGAATCTGTAATTTATGCTCTGTGAAAGTACATACTGGTCCAAGGTATCATTAACCTGCCGCTCAAAACCTCCGCCCTCCCTCAAGTTTCCACTTAAACTGCACAATTATATGATGTTACTGGGGTGCTTGTCGATCACCTTACGGAACACACTCGGCCCGCTGTGTTTGGGAGCCGAATCTCGAGCCCCGCTAGCAGCCGTTCAGCGACTAATAGGCAGAATGACTACCGATAAATAAAAGGCAGACTACGATGTCCATTTATAGCTTATTAGCCGTCGACAGCTAGTCATACCAATCCTCGGGCGTGGAACTCCTGGGATCATTGGTTCTGGAGTCCAACGCCCTAATCATTGAGCCACCGGCTGGTTGTCTTGTCGGTTGCGATTGGGTATGTAAGCGATGGTAGTGGGGCGCTCACCGATTACGTTACGGAACACACTCGGCCCGTTTTGCCTTACAGCTCAGTCTTGCGTCCCACCAACAGCCGCTCAACGGCGAATATGTCATGGGTAGAAACAAGTTACGACGGCTACTAAGCCAGAAATGGACATTCCAGTCTGCCTTGTCTTTGTTTATAATGTCGTTCTGCCTATAATGCACTAGTCGCTGAGCGGCTGTTGGTGGGGTTCGCGAATGCGCCCCCAAGGCACAACGGGGCAAGTGTGTTCCGTGCCGAGATCGGTGAGCGCCTTACTACCACCGTTTGCATACCCGATCGCAACCAACAAGACAACCAGCCGGTGGCTCAATGATTAGGGCGTTGGACTTCTAATCAACAGGTCGCGGTTTCGAGTCTCAGGTGTTGTAACCGGCTGATTTTGGCGAATATGCCAGAAGGGCCCATCCCGCTCTCCCTTGCCTTCGTCGTCGTCCTGTCAGTGATCTAAATGATTTAGAGGAATACGAATCGATCGCTGGGGCAATACTTTTATTCGCCTGACGTTTGGAGATCCGTCGCATATTCGTCCTCAGAGACATGGTCAGAGACCATTAGAAGATCAACCTTTCCTCATCTGACCAATTATTACAAGTCCTATATGAAACTTACTTTCTCACCCAGATGCCTTGCGTTTTTCTATAACCTGACAATTGGCAAAGACTGGAATTAGCATCCCCTACGACCTTATGTTGTGGTCATGGGTAGGACACGGGAATAGGCACTACCTAGAATTTAGCGCAATGTCACCAGGAATAGGAAGGACAATTTTTTCCCGTTTCCAACCGTCAATTTTTGCAAAGCCGAAATTTTCGATAAGGCCGCATGAGACAGGAGGGGTATTTGTGTTTTACAAGCGCCACAACGCCTAACCGTAGTCAGTAATCGAGATGCCCCTTTCAAAATTTTTCTTAGTTGGAGACAGAAGCACTGATAAATATGAAAAGCAAACAGTTTCAACTACTACCTAAATCATCGCTTGAATTGGCACTCACCTGGGATAGTTCTCTGCTGACGAATCAGTATCAACATGTGGATTATTTTCTGCATACCTTTCGAAATCTACGCCTTCTTGAACATTAGCGCCCAAAATGCAAAGTATCTTCGTGTTAACAAATGTTTTCATGTCATCAATAAGAGGAAAAGATTGTTCGAGCACCGAATCCACTGGCAAACAGAAGCAAGTGTTCAGGCATGAAACTCTGTTTATTTATCGTTCCATTTGAGGTCATTAGGCAGTGCACTGGAACCCCGATGTTTGTCTGTTCATTTAATTACAGTTTGTAAACTATCACATAAAATGCACCCTTTTTTACGAAACCTCAAAAAATGGCTCAAATATATATTTATTAAAACGGACAGTCTACTCATTGACTGGGGAACTTGAATCGAACTAGCAGATACAATCATAAGCGAGGCATGTTGACTCTATTAAGAGAGCTTTTCCGTAAACTAGATGCGTCTTTTTTTGAGGACGGTGCTGTCTCTGCTAAGTCGCGGAGTGTCCTTAAAAGGTCAATGAGTATGTTGCGATTTTCTGATTTCTTAATTGACTGCTCGTCCAAGTAGAATTTTTGGGCAAAATGCATTACTGATAGCGATGATCTACTGGAATGACAGTTTCTATCTTAGTAGCCGTCATCAACCAGTCCTACCAATACCCAGGTTTAGAACACCTGAGATTCGAGCCCGGGATCTTTTATCGTTGAGTCTAACACTCAACCATATAGCCCGGGCCCTTTGGCCATTCGCTCGTTATCGGATATATTAACAACGATAGTGTGACCTTCACCCATCACATTATGCAACGCACTCGCCCCACCAGCAGCAAGTTATGGGCAGAATGACGTTACAAAAATTGTCAACAGCGACTGCAATGACCACTTCTGATTGGTTAGGACGCTGGACTTCTAACTGACACCTTGCGTGTCCTTAAGGTAATCCTGACTCTAACCCCAACTCCGACCTTAACCTCACGTTTAAATCCAACGCAAACGCCAAACTGGTCATTACATGTGTCGAAGCTTTCAGATCTCATAGATCAGCCTTGCGTTGGAAACAATAACTTGACATCATTAAGGAGGTTTGGCAGATTTGGTTAATTTAGTTGACCCATATGTGAAAAAACTCGCGGCATCCAGCGGGATTCGAGCCCGCATAGGAGGGAAGGCATTCTACGCAAGCCAACGCTCTACCTACTTGAGCTACGAATGCCACACTTCACACCGTGAGTTTAATTACACTTGGATCGATATTACCCGCCCAACTTTGCCGCTCGTATGGAATCCACCGATACGGGACAGCATGTTGACTGCCTAAGCAGGATTTCCTAAGCAATCTTCTAGAATCCACCAAAATGACTCTTAGGCTGACTTAATTATCAAGGAGCGCACGCATATCCTTTGCATATCGAGACTAAAACCAATACATTGACTGTTCCATTGATTGCGTACGCTCATTCTTTGCACCAAGAACCGAATATCCGCATTCACCTGTATTTGTGTTGCTAGAGGCCTCTCCAAAGCCCTGATCCTTTGTTTACGCCCCCAACTCTGCTTCTTCTACAGCCAAAGCCCTATAGCAGTTCGCGACCCGTCCAGAAGCGGGAGGGCTGGGTTCCCTCCGCGGCTGTTGTCGTCTCCAACGAACTCGTGAGAGAGGCCGAGACGACAGCGGCGGAAGTTAACAAGGCCAACGAGGCCCGTCTCGTGCTCATGCGGCAGATCGACCAGGTGGCTGACTACCTGCTGCAGGCTCGAGCAGCCAAGCGATCGACCGATGAGATTGCTGGCCTACAACGCAATCTGGAGGATCTGGAGACGGAATTGTGTCGACTAGGACATGCGGACAGTTAACCCCCCTTGTTGCTGCCACATATTTTCAGTCCATTGATCAATCATCTTGGCAATTATAATTCTTTCTTTCTTCTGACTTTATCTACACGTTTATCTAGCAAGAGTGCATATACTGTTGTAAATATATTTACAAAAACCTTTGAATAGGTGTTTTCAGACTCCTTCTTTGTTGCGGGAGTTGGGCTGTCGGTTATCCATGGACAAGCGCGATGATGTTCCGGAAACGTTCGATGCAACATTATTTGATTTGGCGTTTGAATAGATGTAGATCTGTAACGGGACTCTGGTTGTTGCGGTCTGCAGAATAGTGCTTCAAAATGCGATGTATGTCCGCTGGAACTCATCTGCGGCTAGCCAACTGGAGGCACGCGACGCGCAGACCGGATATTCGCTGTGCCTGACTCCCAAATCGTTACTGTGCACCATGGATGCATAATGGAACCCCACTTCTTAGTGTTCTATCTCGTCCCGTCTTGGTTGACTATTATAGGGGCCTCTCCAGTGCTCAAGCTTCCAGTCTGGCTTTCATGCGATGGCCCATCAACCGAGCTGTCATGCGGGCTTCTAACTAAGGCTCGGTTACATATTCGACTTGTCCTGGGGCGCTCCAGGCCATCTGCACAGGACCTCAACATCGCCGACAAGGAGACACTATTACATGCGCGTCGTTCTATGTGACTCCTCCCCCACTGGGCTTTATGATCGCGGCCCACCTCCTCCCCGGGACTCCGCCTGTGAGCCAACTAATCACGCGGGTGACCCACCCGATCACTTCCGCGTGTTGATATGGTCGTGTCAGGCGCTTAAATAACACGTTCCAGAGCGGACGCCTTCGTCTGACCCGCAGGTAACATGCGACAGCACGGCAAGTGGCCCTATTTATAGAATAACTAGCTCTCTGCCAATAGTCGAGGCCAAGCATACTGTGTTAGTTGCCATACTGAAGACGTGTATCGGCTCAGCCAGTCTCGCGTCTTCAAAAACTCTCATCTAGTGGTATTTCAAAGGTGGGTAGGTTGTACGCAAGCTTGTTCTGTGGCCGACGGAATAGTATATCTGCATCCAGAAACCGTAAGCCTGCGTTGAGTTATGGTCTCTAATTCGGTACACATTACTGCCATCAAGTTTCAAAAAAGTTGTTCTGGCTGCGCTTTTCATCTTCCACCCCCCGGGGTTCAACCTCCGGAGAACTGAAAGTTAGGCCTCTGCATAAGCAGTCGTCAGCTTGTTTCCTACGGTACTCTTTACTGGTATATCGAAGTCGGTAGATAACGGCTTACTACTGTTTTAATATGCATTCTCGACCGTTCAGGGGGAACCAATACTGTTACAGTAGCCTGCCTTTTGATTACGACAATGAACTGGTTTTCGTCAGCAGGCAGAGGGTTCTGCTTCAACATCATTTGGCCTTCTCTTATTAATGTGTGCATATTTTGGTGCGACATAATCAACAGATGTTGAGCGGATTCTATCTATTTCTGTGAGGCCGGTTTGGCACAGCACTGATTTAACAGGAGCAGTACCAGCAGCTAGATCTTTGGTTCTGTTAACCGGCTTTAGCCCGAAGGGCTTCCGTGTGAGTCGCGGTAAGTTGTTTTAACCTAAAGAATGGTCCGTTTAGCTATTCCTATAGTATTGTCAGGCTAATTTACCTATGGTTTGAAAGAAAATCTTATTTCAAAAATGTCTGCAGCATTGGGGAGTGAACGTTGACACAGAAACTTTCAAAAACCATGTTGAAAATGATAATAAATGGACGTTGCCGAAAGTGCTATCGCATACGGGGTCCCTAGATCTGAGGCTCAAGAGCCAAACAGAATGTCCTAGCCTGAATTTAGGGCAGATCGGTGAGCTCTTACGTCTGCACGACGTAAGGTATTCCCGATCACAGCCGACACGAAATGGACTCGTGGGCGTGAACGGAGTTCAGGATTCGAGTCCTGTGGCCGATAGACACTTCTCCTCTGGTAAGTAAACCTCCCGATTATTGATCGTCATGTGACCGAGTGGCACTGCTACCTAATTGTTTTTCGGAATAACTCGCCACGGTGGAGGCGGGGTGCGGTCAACCTCTCGGGTTCATGGCACAACATTTCTGTGCTGAGTGGTGAAGATGGCGAGTGTCTTTTAATTTTCACGCGGGGTCATAAAACCTTGGATAGACGCCGAGTTTATTTTTATGCTTCTAAATCTTCTGGGAAGGGGGCATACTGAGAATGTCTTCAAGCCAAGTTATCTACAAAAAAGTAAACTAATATTTAGCTGTTAAGCCAGCGCAGATCAGTAGCGGCAGGATGCGAAGACTTGAGGTCTGGCAAAAAACCCCTATTCTATAAAGCTGTGTAGAGTATGATGGAACCACTGCCATAAGAAGCATGTGCTAAAACTGATCTGTTTACAACGCTTTGAATACCACTAGTGCCTGCAAATTAACCCTAAGACCGAGAAGGGCCTTGATCGAGATCAGGATGCCTGGCGCTTTGTTGTAAACATTGAAACGGTCATACTTGAAGCTAACGGAATACATGCTGCCAGGGGTAAAGAGACCAGTAAGATTAGCATTTTACGGAGCTATGTTGCAGGTATCCAGCCACTGCCTTTGCATCCACACTGTCATCCGACAATCCAGGTACAGATCTATGCTGTTTGACATCTCCAGCCCCGGTACAATTTCAACTGGCAGTTTACCGACTCCACTGATAAGTGGCAAACACTTTTTCCTTATTACCAAGTGTCTTTGTTCCTGTGTCTGTGGAAACAGTGATGAAACATCTTAAAAAGGTTCGAGGTTCAACAGCTGCGGGGCCAGGTGGGATCTCACCGTTTCTCCTGAAATCCTGCTCTTTTCAGTTAGCCCCTGCATTTACACATCTCATCAACTTGCCCTTCATGGAGTCTAAGATTCCCGATTATTGGTGATCAGTGATAATCACTCCAATCCCGAAAAAAACACTTCGTCTGGTCCAAAATCCTTTCGTCCAATCGCCTGCTCTTCTGCACTAATGAAACTTGTAGAACGAATTGCCTTAGACATCATTACGCCGATTTTTCCGATCCCTTGCAATTTGCGTATACGGCTAGGCGTAGTACTCTAGACGCGGCGACTCTGGTAGTCCATTCTGCTCTAAGAGATTTAGATCAGGACTGCCGTACATACGGATGTGCTTTTCCCGACTACTCCTCAGCCTTTAGTACCATCCCGTGCCATTTTCTACTTAATAAAACTTCTGCATGCGGCTCTCTTGGCTGGGCTGTCTCTTGGCTCGGGGACTATTTCACTTCGCGCACTCAATCCATTCAGTGCGGCAAGCGAAAATCCACGCTCCTTCCCAAAAACTGTAGAGTTCTCTAAGGGTCTATTTTATCCCCTCATCTCTTCTCCCTTCACATTGACGACCTACGATCGCCAAACGAATGTTTGTTTGTTAAATATGCCGATGATATGGTTGTTGGCCATCCTCTCAAAAGTCAGACACATCTCCAAGTACTGAAGGATGGCCTAGAACACGTCTCAACGTGGTCGTCAGCAGATGGCCAGTGAATTTTTCGACAGCGACCCTCCCTCCGTCCTGAAGTTATTGACATTCTGCCTAACGAGGTATCCTATTTACGATACGTTGATGTTACTCTGGCATCCAACCTTACATTTGCTCTTCATATAGAAAGCTTTTTTATCAAAATGCATTAACGTTTATATTATTTGGAATTTATATTTTTCAGCGCTATACAAAGTTAATTTGGAAAAAAAAATTCAAAAAAAAATTTGACAATATGTGCAAGTAGACGTAGAAAGTCGTGATAATGTCAGCAGAAATTGTTCTTTTGGGGCAACATTTAGCAATGTTTTGCAGGTAATTCTGAACTAAAAACGAAAAATTATGGCAGATAAAAACTCTTACAGTGAAAATGGAGACAGTGTTCAACGGGCCTCCATGTTCAAAAAGTGTGCAAGAGAAAAAAACTGCTTAGGAAGATAGTAGTAGAGCAGAAATAGGTGTGGGTGGTCTGATGAAGGCGAGTATTCAACGAAACTGCCGCATTTGAGACTGAGTACTTCCGCGTGGCTTCGTGTGATTCAGCGATGGTTAATGTAAACATCTAGGTGCTCGGAGGACACGAGGCAGAGAGAATAGTTTCAAGCGGATCTCCTAAATTCCCGATGGTCCTTTCTTGGGGTCATGGAGAAAGAGTGAAAATGGAGACAGTGTTCAATGGGCCTCCATGTTCAAAAAGTGTGCAAGAGAAAATACTGCTTAGGAAGATAGTAGTAGAGAAGAAATAGGTGTGGGTGGTCTGATGAAGGTGAGTATTCAACGAAACTACAGCATTTTAGACTGAGTACTTCCACGTGGCTTCGTTTGATTCAGCGGTGGTTAATGGAAACATCTAGGTTCTCGGGGGACACGAGGCAGAGAGAATAGTTTCAAGCGGATCTCCTAAATTCCCGATGGTCCTTTCTCGGGGTCATGAAGAAAGCTGCTCGGAAAAGATGAGGAGAATAGAAGGTTAATAGAGTCAGTGTTAAGATAAATGTCCAGTCTCCGTTTGAAAGCAGACAGTCTAGTTAATTACCTAATTTCGATTGGCAAGTTATTCCAAAGAAAGCTATATCTAGAAGCAAAAAACAAAGAACGTTTACATGAGGACGATGCACGAGGGGGTATAACAAGTGCCGAGTTTCTTAGGTTGTAGGGACGGCTGACGGGGGTAATGACAGAAGGTCTGGGGAAATTTGTGCTATTATTGAGCCGAAAAAGGAGACAAAGGCCTGCTTCCAATCTCCTGACCCAAAGGAACCTTAGTTTTGTTAATTGACACCTATTTGAGTAGCAAGTATTAGAAGCTGTCGGATACAGCAGTTTTCGTGTGAAATTTTTTTCTTGAATTTGTTCAATTTTTGAACGGCTACCTTCGTTCATGAGACCGAAAAAGGGGCAACAGTATTCTAAGATGGGGAGCACGAACATACGATAAAGTCTTAATTTCATTTCAATTCATATCCGCCGCTTGCGTTTATATCGCACATCGAAAGACCTAATCTGACGATTTATCGATGCCTGTATTCTCCCCCTCATTCTTAACTGCTCTCCAGTTATTTTTCCAGCTTAATTTAAAAAAAGCTAGTCATTCTTAAACGTATCGTCCGAATGCTTTCTTCAGCTGCCGGTGTTTCCTTTGTTTCTTTTGCTGACATTATAGTACAGCGCCACTTTAAATCTGTCAAGCAATTTGCTGATCGTATCCTTAGTGAGGTCGCTCACCCTCTGCATTCTGAACTAATGGCTGCGAAGTCTTCCCGTGCAATGCGCCGAGGCTTCCGTTATATGCCTTGCCGTACATCGGCATATGAACACTCTGTACTCAGAGTCCTAGCACACTACCTCGCGTGTGAAGAAGCGGAAATTGAGAAGTTGAAAGCTGACCTGTCTCCATAGTAGATGTGGATATCGTGTAAACCTTTAATTTGGAGTATTCTTTGACCTTTTACCATGACCCCTTACTTGCCTTATACTTTGCTCTCGGTGAAGGGAGCCATTTTTTGCTGAAAATTTAGGATATTCCCTTCTAAATAAAGCATGCTTCTCTCGATATGTAACATCCGTGGCTCTATCGCACTGGATTAGATTAATAAGTGCAACCCTTGTCGCTGCGATCTTCAGCTCCGGTTTCGTGTGGGATGAGAATGAGTGCTGACGGAATAGTGTATTATGTACAGAGCTGGTGGAGAATAGGTTGTAGACAGGTGACAGTCGGATGAACGTGCGCCTGCACCCGAGAGAGGCAGCCTCTAAAGTGTGAGAGTACGGAAATCAGCACAGGGTCTACAGCGCGGTCATGTGTGAGTCAACCATGGGAGGTGGCTGGCCAGGCCGGATTGGGGGGAGGGGCACTACTGCGTACGTGCAAAAAGTCGTGAGAAGTTGAGCGTCGCACTCGGAGTTGGATCATTGCAGCCGATCTCATGGAATATTAACCATAATTCTGAAATGCGTTTTTTGATAACGGACGATTACTTGAGTGTGATTGTAATACAGATCATCGTATGAAATAATGGTGTAATATTTTAAATGCGACAGGAAGTTGACTTTTGAATACATTTCTTTTCGGCCATCTGCACAAACCACACTTGGCAAAATATACTGTCTAATAAGTACATATTTTCTCCCCCGTTTTTCAGTTGCCCTATCAAAGAAAATATAAAGTTTATAGAAAACCATTACAGGAATATTATGTCGTATACTCATTTGACAGAAGAGCATTACTTCGGATGTTATATTCAAAGGAAGGACAGAGTAAGGTATGAAAAATGTTTTCCAATTCCCGAATAATTTTGAGCCGGATCTGCCTTTGCATTTGCATTTAGATTTATCAGCGTTCCTATAGGAGGAAAACTTGCATTCCGTTATGCTATTCAGGATCTGTTGCATTATGCTCATAGCAATTTGGAATGGATTTGGACTCGGGTTTATAGTTCATGGGAGAACGCTATTTGGATGAAGGCATGCTATTTGAGTAGACATGGTAAGGTCTTAAGGAATCTCACAATAAGACAGCTTTGTGAACTCGACAGGTTGCCTTTCCTATAATAAAAAAATTGAAGATGTGATTGGCTATCAAACGAATACAAAAAAATGACATTTTCGCGCATATTCTCTGAGTGTGCAAGCTCATTGAAAACCAACGGAAAGAATTTAGATTAATCGAGTAGTAGTGCAGTTACTGCTGGCAAACGAAATGAAGTATATTTGGAACCCAGCCTGTTGCTATGTCTGAAGTATCCTTGGATTGTGCTGCACCATTTTTAAATCCCGTATGAAGCGGCTGGATTTCACCTGTGTTGCCAGTTGTTATAGCCCAATCGGTTATGACCCGACTTGTAGGCAGGAGAAGGTATGAGAGTGGTTTCGATAGCAACGGCTAAAAGGACAGCGGCGTTTGTGGGATTTTTCAGCTTGTCCACTCCGGCGTATTTATAAGGTTCTTGTCTCTCTAGAACATTAATAGCCTATGGTGGGTGCCTGAGCATTCTGGAACCCTCTCGACTGCGGCCTCTGCCTACGCTGTGTGGGCGGTCGTCCGTTTGCTCGACGCACGGCGTGGGCGGCTTACATGCGGGCTGGCCTGCTCTTTTCGCCGACTGCCGTGAATGAGTGGGGGATCCCGCCTTCGTAAGACCCCACTGAAAACGTAGTAAGGGTAGAATTTGACTGCAACTGCTGAGAGGGCATTGGCAGCGCTGATTACGTTGGAGTTCGTAATAGTGGAGGTTACGGAGTGGATGGGTTAAAAGTGGTGACAGTAAGGTAAATTCTACTGTCATGTATGCATACGCACATGACCATAAAGACCCTTGCGGTAGCTGAATGTCCTGTGACAGGTGAGGCCTGTGTGGTGGGTGTATATCGGGCCTGTAGTGACTAGCTCCATAGGAAGCGCACTTGGGGAAGCTTATCGTGACTAGCTCCAGTCGAACGAACACTTGTGGACGCTTGCTGCTTCCAACCGCTGTAACAGCCAAGCACAAGCCGACTCACACAGGACCTCATGTGACAACTGTCGAGCAGACATCACTTCAGATACCGTTTGCCGTCTTTCTTTTGTGCGGTCGATTTCCTGCTGCCTTTTCTTCATTCCTTCTGTACAGAATATACTGATCCTACCAATTTGGCCTTCCCATGACTCCTCTTCCCCTAAGGAAACGGGTCTAAAGATCATAGTTGCCAGGGTTTAACTGTCTTAACCGTTTGTGATAACGGTGACTTCCCGACGTGATCTGAACTAGTGACTGCTGAGATGGCCTGCTGTCCCTGCGATAATGGTAACTTTCCGACGTGTCCCTGCGATAATGGTGACTTCCCGGCGTGGCCCTGCAATAGGCCTCCTAGCTCTGTTTCGTCGGTCTCAGTTCGATGAATCCGCAAGCCACCGACCACGCTGAGGTGCGACCACAGTAGGGAGAGGGCGGAACTAAATGCACATATCTGGTGGTCAAGGTGGATGCTATATGATAGCTGTGTGTCCCAGTGATAATGCTAGTGATTGGGATGCGCAAGGTTGGTTAGTCATTTTGACAGTGCCCCGTCTCTGGAAATGTCCACTGAGGTCGGTTCATATCTGAGTGTTCGTCAACAGTGTGGAAGTTTTGGTAGAAGCTGAGTAACCATGCTGACAGTCTGCACACTTTAGGTCTTACAATCCTCCCCACCTTGATTTGACAGCTGCCTTCCGGTTAGCCTCAAATACGAGTACAGTTGTCCGTTCTATCTGCCGAATTAAGTGGGATCTCATGGAAAGGCATTCTTTGGGAAATAGGTAGTTTATTGCGTAAATTTTCGACACTGGTTCCCCAGTTCGTCATCAGACTTGAGAGAAATGTGCAAACAACAGTTAGCATTTCAAAGTGCTGATACTGTTATATAGTCATCTGGTGGGGGGGGTTAATTGGGGTTTACAATTCGCGTCATATCGTGATGGACATGATTATCAGTTGCAATGGTGTAATGACTAATTGGCAACTGTAATTTGAGTCAGTCCGGGGTCAGTCCGGGGTCAGTCCGGGTTATCCGCTGTGGACGCTAATTGCGGTTCATGTTGGTCCATGTTTGTCAGCTGCAGTCTTTTCCACCTTTCTTTGAGGTTTTTGTACACTCCAGCTAACTCAATGCGCCGGTTGATGCATGAATCATCGGAGTGCATGGCCTCAAGGAATTCTTGGCCTTTTCTGGAGGGGCAAACTCCGACGATGCGTGTTTTGTCCCATGCAAAAGTATGTTCTGTGTCAAGGCAATGCATAGCCACTTCGGAAAAACGGTCATGTCTCTTTACTGCCGATTGGTGCTCGCGGATGCGTGTGGAGACAGATCTTCCTGTTTGGCCACAATATACCTTGTCACAAGCTTGACATGGGATTTTGTAGATGGCTTCTTTCTTATCGAGGTAGTCAACCCTATCTTTAGGATCTTATCAGGTCTTATCAGGTCTTCGGATTAATTTACAGTAAATTACCCATCTCAGCAAATGCCAACCGCAATTCTACAATGCGTTTTCAATTCGAATAAATTTTTCAAGCATAACGATTGTAGCCTCGATTATCGTGCAGACTAATCCCAAGATATTTCGGTCAGACCAGGATGCCGGCTCGTGAACGAGGTTCTTTCTGACCGCCTGCAAAAAGCATAGTTTGTTAAATAAATGGTTTTTGAGGAAACACGCGCAAAGGTACTATTTGTTGTGCTTGTTCGGTAGGAAATTACGTATTCTTTAAAATTAATGTTCGAAGAAGGGTATGTTTAAGGTTCAAAAAATTTCAAATAAATTTTTGAAGACTGTCATGTGTTTCTTTGTAATACGTCATAATCCTCAATCTTTTAAGTTTCCTACAACGTATAAATCAGGATCCCCAGTCACTGAAAAATTTAGTAAGTATTGAGCAAAGTCTTCCTCATACCGCAACGAACTATGTGCTTTTACGCAGATATATTGAATACAGCATAAACGTTTGGAACCTTGATTGCGAATGTAACGGTGGGTCGAATTAAAATTACTCGACGATTTAGAAAGTTTTCTAAAACCGAAATATGTTCTTTGTTTAAGCATAACGTTTGAAAAAGGTGTACAATAAAAAACATTTTTGGAAAAGTTTCCTACAAAATATAATACCATTTATAAGGGCATCGAACATCTATGAGACGAATGCATACTGCCTAAGTGCTTTTTGCAGACGATCAGAAAGAGGCTCGTTCCAGCGCTGGCATCGTGGTGTGACTGAAATATCTTGAGATTAAGGTGTATTGTGGGCGTTAGCGCCACTGTTGAACCCCGTGATCGTTGACTCACCGCGCCCCACTGCTGTTTCCGGCTCAAGCCAGACGCAAAATGACGCGTGAACGAATGCACGCACCGCGGCTCCCTTATTCTGGCCTCAACCAACGGTGGCGTGACCTTAATCCCTCTGTACAGACCTCACGACCGTGGCTACGGCTAGCCATCACTCCGGACCTCGCCCGCCTGGCGGATAGACGTGCGCTCCGGTAGTCAAGTCTTCGTCGTAACTATTCTCCTTCCCATCTGTACAGAATACGCTATTCCTAATAGTTTGAATTTCCCTAGACTTCTCCCTCTAATCACCTAAAGTAACCCTGGGCCTGGAAGATCGTAGCTGTTAGGGTTAACCTTCTTAGTCTTAACAGATGCGATAGGTGTATATGACAATAAATACCACAATTATACTTAATTTGTTTGCTCGAATTTAAAACGCATTTTAGAATTTCGGTTCACATTTCATGAGATAGGTAGCCGACCATAGGAGTACCAGAAGGAAATAATCGCGGTGTTCCCTTAGTGACATTATTGTCTGCGAGCAGCTGTAGCTACACCAATATGGAATATTTGATTAGGCAGGCGCTCATCATCCAAACAAAACGAGTGGCCACTGACGCAGCTGCTTCACTAGGACGCCTAGCTGCCGACCATATAGACTGCGAGTAGTCGTACAGTTGCAGAAGGGCTTTGAGTCACACGCCGGTATTTCATAATACGCAAGAATTGACCCTTGAGACTCCTTATTCGAACTTACATGCATCCGGCCCATTGCCTGTTTTATGAGTGAATACTCCTTTGTCTGAACATGTAGTAGTATTAGTATTCGGTTTATTTTCGCAGACGTCAGATAGCCCAAAAACCAGAGCTGGATCACATTTCTTCGATAAGATTTCTCGATAAATTTGTGAATTCCCTTATTCCACTAGATAGTTTAAAGCGAAAAGTATTGACCTACGTCCTTCATCTTTCCCCTGCTATGCACATATATGTTTCGGTGACTCAACCTGTAGTAACATACTTTTGGTCAAAATACATCCTCTCACAGCTCCTCATCAGCACACGCACGCACTTATCCGGCTCACATCGCCCTCCACAGGTACGGAAGAGACGCTTCTCAAATAAATGGGGAACGTGCCCTTTGCCTCCTACCCGTGTGGTCACTATGGCACTCCAACACACGTAAGCTTCGAGCAGCCCATCAACATTTTGTGAAAATTCGTCGCAGTGTGTGGGAAACAAGCTCGTGTGTGGTACGTGTAGAAGGGCTGTTTAGCTCTGTCAGACATGGTGCCCAACCTCCGCGTCAGTTGTTAGATCGGCTCGAATAATCCACTGGCGTCTGTGAGAGAGAATTTGGAATGAGATCGACTCTAGGGACTGCGTTCCACGGTATTTAGCATATACGACTCATTATTAACAATCTTATATGCTTGAATCCTCCAGAATACACTAAAACCTGTGGCTTGGAAGGCCGCCAACTGATAACTTTGTCTTTCACACAGGACGGACAGTCAGACGGTAATGGTTGTTTCTTAATGTGATCTATATCGCGCTCTCACTGGGGTTGAATCCTAACCAGCCCTCTCCCGCTTTTTGTTTGTGTAAAATCCTAGTGGAGGACCAGGCGCGTGTGATACGCTTCGGTGGGTTGTTTACTTTTGTAAGCCACTGCGCCTGAGCGTGCCGCCAGTCTTCCTGACGCTATCTTGACACCGGGCCCAGGTTGATGAGAAAGGAAGGAGCGCGATAAATGTCCGGCAAGTCTACTATCACTATGAACTAAATCGCACGCAAATCACCGGCCCTGCGTCTGCTAAGCGATGCGGCACATAGTGGACGCGTCGTCGGTGACAACGACCGAAACGAACCATAAGTAGCACCAAATCCAGCCCCTCCAACAGTAACAGCATCGTTACCACCCCCAAATGAATAAGCGCAGGCACTAGTTGTCCTTACTACCAACAGCAAGAGTTCATCCGGCGTGAAGGATGACGTTCACCGTATATTTGAATCACGCATCAGCCCAGTATGTCACTTGTGAACCTACAGAATCGAGTTTGGGAACTAGGTTTAGTAATGCAAATATGCACACATCACTATTCTATCACTTGCTAGCATTGTCCCAGAACATTTAGTCATCATATGACTCTATTCGGACGCAAGCGCATGCACATACACGTCACCCACGTAACGTCATGTCCCTCTCCTGTAACAAACATGTGATTCACTCTGGTATCGGCGAAAGGACGTCACATGAAAGAACGCGTATACTTCGTGTAAGTGGAAGTATGGCCTTTGATGTAGACTAGTATATTTGGTAGTGACCAAGTTGTGTGTGATATACGTAGACGATTTGAAGTCTTCTTGTCTGTGTCTTGACACCTGGCCCAGGCGGGTAGAGATAAAGTGCGGTGGATGCAGCGCAGGTCTACTTTCACTTTGGACTAATTCACACGCAAATCACCCGTTTGGGGGCATGCGATGGACATGGTCAGAATCGACGGCCAGTACCAACACCAGCTCGACCCGTCCACACGCGACTGCGGCGTTTCTCTGCATGACTGTCAGCATCTGTTCGCCTGCAATTCCCGGCCAGGCACCCACCTCATCCCCGCGGACCTTTGGCTCAAGCCAGTCGAGGTCTCGGTTTTTTTCTGTCTTCCAACTACTATCATTTTGGATTCCGGCGGGGACTTCTGATCAAAGAATGAGTCACAACACACACACACACGACCGAATTGTCCTGTCGGCTAGTGTACGGTAATTTATGGTAGAGAGTACCTCGTGTATGATAAGCACAGACGGACTGCTAAACATAGTCAGCTACCGCACCTGGTCTCCAGACAAGTTGTTTGACAGGTTCAGACAGTCCAATGGTGAACGTCATAGGAGGATTCATTTCCGCCGCACATCAGTGTCTTTTTCGACGACACACGGCCACACATTCAAATTTGATGAGGCCGAAATTCCCGCAAGAGGTGACAGGGCCCCCAATTTATCAACAAGTGCAACAATTTTCCCAATCCATATTCGACGCTGAGATTCAATTTGGCTAAAGCAAGTCGCCGCTTGGGGAACGGACAGGCCACCACCAGAGGGCCAGATGACTGGGCAATCATCACGCCTGAGTTCGCCACGCGTGACGAAGGGTCAGCAGGTCAGAGCCAGCATGCCGTTCAACAGACCACCAACACTCAAGAAGACAATTACGGTTAATTGTCGTCGTATGTTTGCAGTAATTACCGTATCCTATAAATACAGCAAGCTCCTGTGCATGTGCTACCCTATCTACTATTGCTCTCTGACTATGTCTCTGAGGACAAATCTGCGACGGATATAGAAACGTCAGGCGAATAAAAGTATTGTCCCAGCGATCGAGTCGTTTTCTTCTTCTCAACTGCTTCCTGGGACTCGCATGTTTACTTGTATTGGCAGTCTTTTTCGTTATAATAGAGCTAGCGCGCTCGAGTCCATTACGACACGCTTAGAGTCCTGGATTAGAAGGTTGCCTAGCTTAACTATGCTGCATCTATTCCGTGAGCCGTCCTGTGGTGGATACCGACACCTGAGACGATCGGACTAACTGACCTGAAATACCAGTGCCCAAAAGGTGGCCGCGTTGATAATGTGGCCTTGAGTGATTTTACTAATGATCAATAGCAGCAGCCATTGTAATGAAGGAAATAGAATGAACACCCTGGATTTAAAAGGGTATTTATAATTAAAGAGGAATTGATACTTTTACAGGGTAATCACATGAGTCGGAATGCGCAACCATCGGGACAGGGATACGCGATCTGGTTTTTTTCTTCAAACTCATCTTCTTGGGAGCCCGTCGGCCTAAACGAAGCCGAAACCTTTGGTCTGAATGGCCTGCAGCAGCTTTTCGCGCAGAATCTGTTTGCTGGAGTACAGCGGCAGATAGAGTCGGGAAATGCAGGTATTGGCGGTTGGCAGGTGTTGGTCATCAGGCGGCCGAATTGTGATTGTCGGCATGGGTTGAAAGCCGTGTGCACTGGCTGGTAGAGCAGGACTCGAAGTCCAGAAGTAGAGCTGGTGGAAGGAAAAGCGAAAATTAACATTTCAGCAAAACGCCGCTCGAAATGAACGAACAGAATGAACGAAAGCACATTAGTTTTAAACGTCTTTATGAGACAATAAATTTTCGCGATCTAATAAAATAAACGCAACAATCCTCTAACCGAACCGAATTTCGTAAAACTGGCGCCAACGGCATAAAAGTCAGAAATAAATGGTCTGGTCTCCACTCGTTCACTGTTGCATTATTAATCGATAATCGATTTAGGATCAACTGCAAAAGCTCTACATCGGAGACTTGGAGGCAAAACAAAAGTTTAATTTCTATACTGCCATAGGGGTGCTTGAAAGTCACCCTGCTACTATTTTACTTCGATGCCTGTGAGCGTGATAGGTCATTATTGAAGTCAAATCAAAAGTACGAGCTTGTGATAATCTTGACCAGAAATTCCTCCCAGGAGGATGCAGGAGGTAAAACGACTCCTCACTGTTAAGCTAAGTCTGCCACACTCCTACTGCCGACAGTTCCCCCGTCAATTTCGACGATGGGCACCGTGCGCTCCAGCAAGCCGCAGCAAACGTTGAAGCAAGCCGCAGCATACACAGAGGCAAGCTGGGCAAGCAACACGAAAGCGGGAGCAACGCAGAGAACTGGCACGAGAGAAAACAGGAGTTTAGGCAGACTCGCGCAGAATCTAACCACTCGCTCGCCACACCGAGGTCGACCTCACTCTCTCCCCCACCGCATAGTGACCGCCTAGCTTTTCGGGCACCTGAGGTGGGGCCTGAGACCCTGTGGGAGCGCGAACGCAGTAACCAACAGGGAATCAGAAGTGAGAGAAAGTGCCAGCGCCCTCCAGGCCGCAGGGACCGTAGTTGGCTGAGGACTGGCGTTGCATGTTCATACAGACCATTGGATCTCAGAAGGGTGAGAGCAGCCCTGCATGAAGCCTGGGCCAACACCCTCCTGAGAGGGGTAACCAGTCAGTCAACGACTAAAAGGCACTACCCATGCTCCGTTGCCGGTCGGGGTCCATGGGCGAGGCTTGAGGTCTCCTGCTGCACTGCTACCATGACCATCATAAGCTCTGTGTGTGTTGTATTCCACAAGCAAACGCAGACAGACCTCAACTTTCAACCGGCGAAACGCATACTTCTACGAGACCAAGTCAAAATCCTAGGGCACGTCGTTTCCGCATCTAGGAGCGAGATCGATTAGGATAAGGTCAAAGAAGTCCGCAAGTTGCCAGCGCCAAGCAATGTGAGCGAGGTCGGAAGTTTCTCTGGCCTTAGTTCCTACTATAGGGAGCTTACTAATGATTATACCTATACAGGGTGTCCACGAAGTCTGGGTACATAGGGGATAAATACATACCTTTAGAACAAAACAATTTTATTGAATTATAATGTTAATAAATTTTTATTTTCAATATGATTTCCATTATTTGCAATGCATAATTCGATGCGCCTTGCTAAATTCTGGTGAACTCGATTGAATAGGTGTACATTGCCGTCGAATTCAGCACATTGACGTCAGTATTCACGGTCCAATCAGACACGACGGAAAATCGATAATTATTGACGCGTTGTCAAGCCACGGCGTGGGACTTTGCTCTGCAGCTGTGCTGAGAGCCTAAGCGTTGTCGACTAATCATGGGACTCTGCCGTCCCAACAAAAAATAAAATATTAAAATTCCTATATACTCAGACTTTGTAGACACCCTGTATAGCCACACCCATAAAAAAGGTCACCCGAAAGGGAGTGAGAATAAAGTAAATCTCGCGCGTTTTTATGGCTGCATTGGAAGAGCGGCCTTGAGCCCAAACCCCCTTGTTCTCCCCGACTCTGTCTTGACACTAGGTGGGTGAGGGTAGGTAGTGTGGTAGCTCCAGTGGAAAAGCCTACTATCACTGAAAACTAAATCACGGGCGGTGTTCTGGCCTGCATTGGAGAAAGCGGCCAACGCCCCAGCCCCCGTAAGTCTCGGTCTCTTGACTGTCATGACACGAGACCAGACAAGCAGGCGAAGGTAAAGAATGCGGTAGAGGGTGCGCGCAACGGCCGCATTCACTTAAAACGAATCTCAATTGCCAGTCACCTCTCTTCTGCATCAACCTGTTTGGAGCCGATGATGGACATCATCGAAATCGATGGAAAAACTATCATTCAGCCGTAAGAGGTGAGCAAAATCACACCAAACACTCACCAGGTCCTGACGTTGCCGGGCGTCCATGCTTCTGACGACGTTCCAGAACCAACGCTTTAATCTGGCAGCACGATCTGCTGCATTATTCTCCGTCACACCACTCCCGCCCGCAGCGCCTTCGGAAAGGGCAATGAAGGCGGAGGCTCCGCTCTCGTCTAGGAAGGTTGTGTAACCCACAAGGGTGTCCACATTGATGTCAGATACCCCGTTCAACAGGAGGCGGAGATCTTCGGAGGTGAGGCCATCCAGAGCATTGTTCGGCAGGACGTCGAAGACACCCAAACGAATGTGCTACAGGGGGGTAGAGATTCAGAATGCGTAGTTTTTTTTTACTTAACGCTAAACTTGACTGTGTGAATCAACTTCAGTAAAAAAAACGGCAAAATGTTCAATGGAAAATACCTCCAGAGGTTCGTGGATGACCTCACGCATCTTGAACTCCGCGTAGCGCTTAACGAACTCGTAGATGTTGCTTGAGTTCACGTCGATCTTATCGCCACCGGGTACGAGAGGGTGCTGAGCAGATGGACTTCTGACACTACCACCCTCCTCCGGCGCTGCCAGTAGCGCAAAAGTCAAATTGTAGTCGAGAATGGAGTCTGAGGTCTGTGTGGGAGAGAAAAAGAGGGAAAAATTAGAGCTTGTAGGCAAGAGGTACTAACAGCAAAAAGATGATCGCAGGCGACGTAACAGAGCAATGTACACCCTCGGGACGTGCGGGCGTAGTGTAGAGGAGGAGTTGGCGTAGACCCTCATAGACGGTGGAGTCGAAGAAGGCGAAGTCATGCCAGCAGAGCGGCCGACCAAGAATGTACTTCAGGACGTGGCGGTTGAACCGCAGGGGACAGGTCTCGTTGGTGAGGAGACAAAGGCCAATTACGCGTCCAATGCACCTACAGCAAAATGTGTTGGCAGTTTATACCGGTAGATGCCGGCAGATGATTGGGACAAACAGTAGGATCACATGACAACCAAAATGGGGACAATAGGGGGAGGGGCGGAGAACACACCTGTAGATTGTATACCGGCATTGGAGGGACGCGGAGTCAGTGGAGGGAGACTGGCTGACGGCCCGAGGAGAGTAGAAGCCGCCTAGACCAGGTTGCCAGAAGAGAGGAGCTCTCTCCGGCCTCGACGCGACGATTGCTGCCTCCTCATCTTCCGACTGATTCAGACTGGCCGACTGCGAGGTCGTCGCAGCTTTGTCTCTATAGAAAGGTTACGGGATAGGGATCCGAGTTAAGCTCCATCAAATGACAGGAGAAGAGCAAAGAAGACTAACTTAGTGCGTAAAAGGAAACTACCTGTTGGAGCTCGTCGTGACTGTCGTCTTTGGCTGAGAAGAAGAGGCCGGGTAGCTGACCTCCATCGGTTCTGGGTGGCTCGAATCGGCACCATGGACGGACAAGGGCCGGGGGGGAAGCGAAGTGAAGAAGTCAGGCCGATTAGTTAGGCTACTCCGCTCGGCACCTGATGTGGAAAGTGTGATTGTGGCTGTTGAAATCACTGAGAATGGGGCGGAACTGTGGTTATCAGCACCAGCACTACCGGCCGAGGAGGAGGTAGCGCCCCGAAGACCCGCGGAGGCTTAAATTGCAAAGTGAATTGAGGGTGCGACATATAAACCATAATGTGGGCAGACCAAACAGCAAGGAGAAGAGAAGTAGAGGTGATTGCTGAGACAAAGACTTTAATTGCTAGCCGTTTCGAATCTCCGCTCGAACACATCATCAGAAGCAGGCTATCTCTGCCCGATAGAGAATTTGAAACTGCAGGCGAATAAAGTTCTCATCTGAGCGATCGTATCTACTTCTTCTCAATAACTTCTTGGGACTCGCAATGTTTGCTTTTATTGGCAAACAGCCAAGTGCTCACACTAAAAATGCACAGGCAAACCGCTAATCCGCAGCTAATTATCTAGCGCAAAGCCAGAAGGCCAATGACGGCCGCAGATTGCTATGCTTAGCCCCCAAACAGGATAGGGTTCGGACGATTTATTAAACAAATTCAGAGAATTCAGTAGACCGCGATTATGATTCGTGATTTGTAACAGGGGGAACATTCAAAATAGTACACCGAATTCGGGCTTCTACCACAGCGCGGAAAAATCTTTCTGACTAAGATTACGGAGTGGCATATAGTTATGAAACCGTTACTTCAGTTTCTAAACTACTACAGCTGATATACAGAACATCCATCGGACCGGTGTTAGTACATACTTGCGAAATATGGCTTGCCAGAAAGGCAGACACCCTATCGCTCGAAGTCTTTGACCGCTGGTGTCTTCGATGCCTCTTAAGAGTCTTCTGGCAGGATCAACTATCCAATGTTGAGCTATATCACAGATGTTCCAAACTATCAGGTCTAGCATCATCGATTGCAATGGCTTGCCTATGTCCTGTGTAAGCTAATGACAGGCTTCTGTAGATTGGCCGTGAATCCCTCACGCAGTGCAAACTGGAGATACCGACATGGCGGTCAAGTGAAGACGTGGCTTAACACTGGCGAGTCGGACGTCGAACGTATGGGCCTCGTAACCGCTTACGGCTTGCGGCACTAAAACAAATACTTGGTTAACATTTGCGAGGAGCTCGCTTCCGATCGCCGATCGCCACTATTTGTGACATCCCTGAAGCTGATTCATCCAACAACAGGAGCTAATCAGATCAAATACAAGTAAGTAATAAGTTCTGAGTGGCATATAGTTATTAAACCGTTAATCCTATTTTTAAACCACTACTGCTGTTATTTAAGACTTCAAGACTATTATTTTCAATTGTAGCCATGTTTGTAATATGGAGTAAGTGACGTTAGTGATTTTTATTACTGAATAGGGAAGTATAACTGTTAGCAGACAAATTCTGGGTGAACTTTAAGGAGGTAGGGGTCTAGGGATGGAGTTGTAGAAGGCGCCACAAGACAGCATTTGCTAATTGAGAGTAGGACGCATGGACACCGTCGATAAAGGTGTATATTATGTGGGAACCACAAAAGACGCGGCTTCGTCGTGTTCCCACCCGCCCTCGCGGCGGCAAAGGTCTGCTAAACCAACCTCCCTCTGGTGGATCTATCTCCCCTCCTCTCCATCTCTGTTTTTCATGACGGAGCAGACCCTCCAGACCACACTGCTCCGACTCCTCCTCCTCGCCTCCGGGATTGAGGCCAATCCGGCGGGACTCCTGATCCAACAAGGGCTAATAGCCAGCCAGCCATGTATATTATGTTGGATCGCCATACATTCCAGGTAACATGATGTCTTGCGTGTTCTACGAATGGCGTGGGTGGTTCCCCAACAGATATTTGAGGCTGCTACTGGACAAGTCAGCCATATCGAGCGGTTAAGACATGAGTGGTAGTGATAAAACGGTCAGACCGATAGCAAGAACCTTAAATTGGTGTCCGCAGAGGCTTTTTAACGCGTCGTAACGCCGTCCCTTCTTCCACTCTCCCCTACCTTACCAAAAATAATCGAGTTTTAGAAAAATTTCCCTTACTTTGAGACAAGGCAAGGTAGAGAAGAAGCTTCTCAGATTGCGAGAGCACTTACTTTCGGCAGTCGAGGGCGGCTGCAGAATGGAGGAGAGGTCCGGTAACACACGCTCGGAGAGAACCACCTCAGAGAAGGCGGTAATGAAGGAACGAGCTACACCCGAGCCCTCGCCCGGCTCGTCACGGAAGGTCACCTTGATGCGATGGCAGGCCAGGACAGGACCGACGGCGCCGACCTTCTGCAGAGTATTTCCGAGGTTGTTCAGGGCTGCGGAGCTGGTGCTGCTACTGAGGATGGACATGGTCTGCCCACTACGACCGGCTGAGGTGACGCGGCTTGCACCGCCCTCTTGTAGTGTTGCTCCAGAGGAGGAGGACGAGGAGAGAGGCGTCCGCTCGAATTCGGAGTTGGTTCGCAGCAGGTTGTTGGATAACTGGCCCTGGACAACACGCTTATTGAACTCCACGTTCAGTTGGCGAACAGTGCCTAAGAGGAGGGCCTGAGGTTCCCGATCAACCTAAACGCGAAAAAGGAATGGGGGGTGAGAGCGGCACAGAAAACGCACATCTGCACACACAAAGGGGAAGCCTTAATTATCAAAGGTTAAAATGCTAAAATTACACTAGGAACATCTGACCGGGGCGAGAAAGTCTTCATTCCGTAAATTCAAGCTTAGAAAGCAGAGCAAGGTCAAAAGGAGGTTTCAGCAAAGGTATATGACCACAAGGCTAGCAACCACTTTTTCAGAAAGCCCCAGTTTTTCCTAAGTTAGAGGCAAGCGATAATAAAAGGCCCTAATAAATAGCGCTTTTAAGGGTTTGCTTCTGGCCCCAGGGCTTTTTTACGATCTATGAGACATAATGTAGTGGAGCCTTAGGTGACAAGCAGCCCCATTTACGAGTATTTCAGGTAAAAAGCGAGTCACTAGTAGAAAAATTGTTTCGCTTGATGAACTTTTGCTCAGTTAACGAGTTGGTAGTACGTGTGGGTGCTCGTGTCCGCCGTTGAGTCTTGCCCCCAGGGTGTGGGTCCTCGGTTGTCTTCAGCCAATCAGTGAACTGATGCAGCTTGACTGGTTAGGTTTCGCAAGACGGGCGTTTCAGAAAGCCCTAATTTCTCCTAAGGCAGAGGCAAGCGACAAGCAAAGGCCCTAGGAGATTGCTTTAAAGGTCTTGCTTCTTGTCTTATGGTTTTTTGTGCGGTTCATGAGACGGTATATTTTAGAGGACAAAGTAGACAACATAATGTATGACAACCGAACTTGAAGAGCTTACAGATAGAAGGCTTCGAGACGAAAACGTCATCAAAATCAGACAAAATTTTCCATAAAACAATGAAAATAGCAACCGCCAGGCAAACCACCAACAGTGCCAACTTCACCTACTCAGTTTCTAGCAAAATATTTCTTTTGAAAGAGAAACTTACCACTAGTGTGAGGTCACGGCGGGTGGCATTTCGCAAACGTTCCATCTCCTTGCGAAAACGAGCCTCCTTCTCAGTGAAACGCCCGAGCTCAACCATGTAACTGCGACTTTCGGTGCCGACATCATCTGAGAACTTTCGACTGAAGGCCTCAAGAGAAGCGCACCAGCGAGACAGCACCGAGCCTGCATGAGCTGTGCGGTCCAGAAATTCACCGCCCATTAGAACTGGAGTGAGGATAAAGGGAAGAGAAAACCACCGTAACAAGTGCACTTTGGACTAGGCATAAGGGAATGAGAGGAAGGGGGAGCACAGGCTGTCAAATGTTCAGTAACGTAAAACCTACTTGGTCGTTCACTCTCCGACACCTTTAACATCTCCGACCAGTTACTGTGTTCGGGATCAAAGTTGACGGGTTCGGAAGTACTGAAGATGTTTTCTGAGGAGCGTCTACAATAAAGATATGAAAAAACGAACTTGGCACGAGTTTGTTTCGGCAAAGCGAGTCGTGGAAACACGGCACAAATCGCGATCACGATGAAGTAAAAACTAATACAAAAACACAACTAGAGCAGACAGCGCCCATTTGTAATGTGAAGAAAAAGCACAGATTCTCCAATATGTGAGACTAATCGTTCGTGCATAATAAGAATGGAAAAATTGGCACGTGGCACCGTACTAAACCAGAGCATTTGCCGTTTGTAGTCACTATAAATTACGTATTTTGGATAAGAAAGGCGCAGAAGCAGCTGCTAAAAGGACTGGAATAACGGAATTTCGGATTTATCGCACTCGACACACCCCTAGGCACCGTGATTTTCGTCAGCTGGACTCAGTTGAGGCTGAACTCGAAGGGTTGAATACAAAAGTCCTCCGTGACAAACGTCAGGCTAGCCCGACGAAACCCGGCCCACATACTGCTCACAGATAACTAGAAAAACGAGAGTGCAGGCATTTGGATCTGACGCAAAGACGCAGACAAATAAGTGGAATATAGCTAATAAAGTTGACACCGCTATCTTAGGTAAGCATTCGTGTCAAAAAAATATTATCGTAGGAAAAATGAAAGCAAAAACCTACAGTTCTGCGAGCGCTGCAAACAAACTTCAAGACGAAATGTAACTTGATAGTCTGGCATATATATAGTTGGACAGGTTATTTTGATCAACTGAGTGGATTTGATAATTATAAATGCTTTACTTTAGAAAACTGCCATCTTAGTTAAAGGTATAAAGCGAAATAGGCACTAATTTTGGCTAAATTGTGAGTACGTTTATATTGAACCCATTTCCTATGCTATAAGGTATGACAGCACTTAAGTTTTAACAAATATGCATTGTGCGGTGGAAGAATTGCAGAATTAGTAAAAAAAGTAGAACAATATTCCCTTCCAGAGATGGGAAATTTCGTGCGAAGTTGATAAAATGGAAGTGAAGCCAACTTCAAGGAATCGCATTTAGTTTCAAAAATAAGGACAGATGTGAGAGTTACAAATTATTATTTGCTAAGATGCGAAGTTTTACGCCATAAAAGCCAGTTTTGTAAATTTTTATAATCGTACCGATATCTATGAGCGTCAGCTTGATATATAAGGGGAACCCGCGACTTGACTTCATTTTTCTGTTTGCTGTCGTGGTGTGCAGATGTCAAGGCATTTCCTGTCTGACACCGACTTCGTGCCGCGTAAGTCGTTAGCTAATATGTTTGATATTAATCAAGGCACAATTTCGAAAATAATTGACTATAGGACAGTGCCCAGACGTAACATTTATGGGCAAAACCGGTCTACAACGAAACAAGATGACGATTTTATTCGTAGAATAGTAAAAATGTACCATTATATGTTCGTTGGTGCTATTCAAAGGTAAAATTTGCCAATGTTCTCTCGGTATGTCATTACAAAAAGAATGCGCGAAAGCGGTCTTCGTCAGCAGACAGCAACGATGAAGCCGTATTTAAGTAGGACCCTTATTGGGGAACGTTTTATCTTTGCTAGTCGCAGGCTTTCACATTGGAATAGTGTTTACTACTGCGATGAAGTCCTATTTTTAGACAGGCCGCCGAAGTCGACGCAGATGGTGATATGCGGAAAGAACTTTCCGAAAAAGTTTACAAAATCATCGAAGACTTTCAAGAACTGCCGTCGTCTAATGGTCTGGATGGCCATCAAGTTCGGTGAGCGACCGATTGGGCGCTCAACAAAAGGCACAACAAACAGCCAAACCTTCGTGGATATCGTAAAGGATGCCCTAGGATACAACAACAGCAAAAGGCGTCGGATGGACATGGTTATGTTACAGGATAACACCCCTGTTCACCGATCAAAGGAGGTATGATAATCATTACTCTCAAGAATAAAATTGGCTATTTTCAGACGGCAGCCTGCATTTCTGCCTGCGGCCGGCGCAGCATTTTTATTCCTCCCAACTCTCCGAACATTAATCCGATCGAAAATATATTTGCTTGAATAAAGAGGAACTGGGACAAGCTAGTGAAGCATCTATCAATGGAACAGAAGCTGGACTTTGTACTCAATAATTGTATAAATCAAACAACTATTGACAACCTGGTCTTATCATTCCCGTCCAGCTTTACAGCTGTCATAAACGCCAAAGGACAGTCCACGAAATATTAGTATGTTACAAATTTATTAATTTTCATTATTTTGTACTTTTATCGCTTGTTCTTACACTGTATTCACTTGCACAAGGACTTAAATACTTAACCTCTCGATCATCCCTTTTTTCGATTTCATAGCTTTCGATAAAACTAATTAGTTCTTCCTTAATAAATGATACTTTAAAAATTCAAATATGCTTTCCTGTTAAGATGTTTTGTTCCTATGACGTAATATCAAACGTGTGTCCGTGGGGTAAACGCTCTCCAAGCTACAAGGGTTTTCGTACGACTTTGACGGTTTTGTTTGCAGCAATCGCAGAACTGTATATGCAGAGGATTGAAACTTTGACTGCGACGCTCAAAATAGCCTGTATGCCCCTGGGGCGGCGTTTTCAAGCCTGCATTACTTTAGGCCTAGACGTGTACCATATATGGCGCACTTCGCAGTTTGGGACATCATTGCATGTACCACATATGGCGCACGTCGCAATCAAAGTGTTAAGTCTGGTTTTATCAGAACAAGTCGGACGACCATGGGGTTCGCCAGGGTTAGAAAATATGACTAAGTTACAAAAAGAAAAAGTATAGCAGTAAATGCTGATCTCGCTGTTTAGCATATCACAAAGACATGCGCAATCGGTTGTGATGTGTGCACTGGGTGACCTTTTTCTCATGAGCCTTCTTCTTAATTGAATTTGCCAAAGGGAAAGGTCACTTGCTATGATTCAGTACTGCCGCGCTGAAAGTCATTATAAATTCGTGGCATGCTTCGGCCAGGCACGCCTTGCGCTCTGACAACAAATAAAACAATGGTCTCTCTCTGTCTTAGGAAGCAATTCAACGTACGTGGGTCCTTTGCCCGCATCAGATTACCTCACGGGGGCATCTAGCCGCATACATTGTTGAGTATAATAAAGCATACAAGCGATGGGGGCGATTTGTGACAACCCAGTCTCTATCTATGGACCAGGCGGTCTAACTAGCTAATCTTCACAGCGATAGGTCCACGTGAACAACACAAGTATGTGTGGCTGACTATGCAATGATTTTTTGTAGGATACACCCCTAGGTGGATAGCATTATCAATTAGCGAAACAACGGTAGAGGGGTATGTAGTGGCAGCCTTGGAGAAACGGCCGACAACACATCCTTGCTTGCCAAAGTCGTAACTCATGAAATCGAGTGAATGAGGAGAAGACAGACCCTGCAGTTCCAAATAGTTCCGATCTTCGGGAGTTGGGCTGCAGGCGTTGGGGATACACAGCCAGGGGAAGGGCCTCCGAAACGGGTGTTAACACCGGATCAAGACCAGCCCCAGCTAAGGACAGAGTGCTGTCTGAACGCCGGAAGAACGCATCACTCCTTTGGGCCAATGGACCTGGGAAGTCTGCGGTCTGTCTATTGTCAGCCCTCCAATTCTTTTCATCGACATCTGTACACATCGGCTAAATATGATGAAGAAAAAAGAGACAGGGTTTAGTAACCAGATGGCATTTCCAGGTACCAAATCCGATTCAGTCAGTATCAGTCAGTATATTTGGAGTGAAAGGCCGAAGCCCTTAAAAACTCCATTGAAATGGTACAGGAATGCATAAGTTTTTCTGAAATATGCAAACATTGTTACAGATCGCTTTTTTTGTGCAAAAGTGCACAGAAATAATTTGGAAAAATGAATTGTTGAAGAGGTGAGGCGTTTGCGGAATGGCAGCGTACAAATGTTCACTGAATATCCAGTCTCTGTGATCTTCTAGTGTACATAAATACGCTATTGAAATCAAACGAGTAGTGTGATTGTTTGTAATGTTATGTCAAATAGGTGTAAGGTGTTAACATATGGTTATCCAAACGTCTCTTGAAGACGTCAACCGTGGGTGCATGCACAATAGACTCGGGCAAGGAGTTCCACTGTCGAATGACCCTTTGAGAGAAGAAGGATGAACGTTGGCTTGTTCGGCTCCTTCTTTGGGCCATATGAAAAAGATCCTCCCATTTGACATCCAGACCAGTTCCCTTTAGTAACTGAAAAGTTGTTGTAAGGTCCCCTCTGTCTTGTCTATAATGGAGGGGAAAGAGGTTTAAAGCAGTCAGCCGCTGTTCATAGGTGGACTGCTTAAGTTCAGGGACCGCCTTGGTAGAACGTCTTTGAACACCTTCGAGAATCCACATGTCTTTCTGAAGCCAGGGCCGCCAAGCCTGTATCGCATAATCCAGATGCGGCCGCACGAACGTTCCATATACTTTTCCGAAGACATCGGTATTCAGGTTAACGAACGTCTTTCGTATGGCGCCCATGACCAACATTGCTCTCGCTGCGGCTTTGGAACTCTGTGCGGTGACATTTAGAACATCTTTAATAAGAACACCTAGGTCCCTTTGCACACTTACGGTTTCGAGTGGTTGGCCTCCCAAGATATAATGTCGCGAGAGTGCAGTTCTACGTCGTCTTGCTGATAGTATGTGCATTACTACACATTTTTGGGGTTGAAGTTCATACACCAACTGTCGCTTTAACAGTGCAGTCGGTCTATATACTCTTGTAATATTTGGAAGTCCCTTTCGTCTTTTACCTCCCTCCACAGTTTGAGATCATCAGCAAAGAGTACTATGTCAGATTTAATTTCTCGCACGATGTCATCTACGTAGATGATAAAAAGGAGCGGCCCAAGAACTGACCCTTGTGGAACTCCACTTTTTACAGATGCCCACTCTGAACAGTAGCCAGCTGCAGTAACTTTTTGACTACAGTCTCCAAGGAAGACTTTAATCCAGTTCAGGAGATTCCCTGTTATCCCAAAGTCGGTCAGTTTTTGGATGAGTCGCTGATGTGGAACTCGATCAAACGCCTTGGTGAAGTCAAAATAAATAACATCTACTGGGTGTCCTTCATCCATGGATTTTGTCCAGTGTTCTAGCGTTGTGATAAGATTTATAAGACAAGACCTCTTCTCATAGAAACCATGCTGGACTGAGCTGATTTGGCGGCGAAATTAATCGAGCGATAAAATCGATTTTTTGATTATCCTTTCTTCCATCAGCTTACTGCAGATGCGCGTCAAACTAACCGGTCGGTAGTTGGTGGGATAGAGTCGTGATCCCTCCTTATGGATGGGTACGACATTTGCCAACTTCCATGTTTCAGGTAGTTTACCAGCTTCGAGTGATTCCGAAAAATTATATTGAGTGGTTCCGCTAATTCCTCAGATAGTTCGCGTGGAAGTACCCCTGGGATCTCATCCAGTCCAGGTGACTTGGCCGGATCCAACTTCTTTAACTCTGTCAAAACTGTCTGCGGTGTAAATAATACAGTGTTTATAATCGAGTTGTTGACGGCTTGTGACAAAGGGCGTGGCTGGAGAAGTGGCTCCGTGTTATAGGCACCTTGGAAGAATTCTGAAAAAAGTTCGGCTTTTTGAGGGCCACTACTCACAGTTTCGTTGTTTTTGTCTTTTAAAGTTGCGAGATGGTCACGGTTCTTTGTAGAACTTCTGATGTAGGAGTAGGCTTTGGGGTTTTCGGCGCCTCTTCCAGGAGTCGTAGTTCATACGGGGCTCGTGTTGCTCTGATGATTTTCTTGCAGAAATTGCGTTGTTGTCCATACTCCTGGAGCTTGCTTTGATCCTTCGTCTGTTTAAATATCTTCTACAGTTTGTGTTTCTTACGGATCTCCTTTTTTACCGCTTTTGTCAGCCATCTTTGCCTATTGCCAGTCGAACATTTCTTGAGAGGACAGTACAATTCGATCAAGTTTTTCATTCTTGATTCAAAGATATTCCAACATTCATGTATACCCCCTCGGAATAATTCCGTCCATCTTGTAGGCCCAATCGTCAACTTCATTGCCTCAAAGTTTCCCGCTAGACATTTAGAAATGTCTGGCGGGGAAACTTTGAGCCCATTTCTAGTGCAGCAGGGTTGATCTGGTTGAAAGCAGCTAAATAGTAGACTTTAGCCCCACTATTATGGTATCTAGAAGACGCCACTGAGAAACCCAGTGAGAACCTACGAAAGCAGGGAGCGAGAACCGGTCCCATGCTCCTAAAAGGTGTTGGTTGGAGCGTTCCGGCTACCTTTGCCCTAAGTGAACTCTGCACATTCCTACCTGTTTGTCGGAAAGTATAAGACAGAATAACGCCCACAAAGAATTTTAAAAAACAGAGAAGAATGCATGCTTTGTGCAAGCCTGCGTGTTTAAATTCACCCAAAAATCAAACGATATATTCGCAAAACTAATCAGCTACAAGACGGAGCACTGGCCGAAAACCTAACATAAAACCATCCTCTAGGATGCTTTGCTAAGTTGCAAAGCGACGAAGGAAAAACTGACAAGATCACGACGACAGCATCTGTCGGGAAGCAACAGAAGCGGGCACTTACATCCTCTTCTAGAGGCAGGGCACGGAGATGGTGAGAGAGACCCGAAGGCCAGGCCATTTCGAAAGCCTTGAAGAGATAGAGGAAGGCATCTACGATGTAGGCCGTGTGCTTGTGACTGGTAATGTCGATGTTCGGTGCAGTGTCGTGATGCTCGTTGGCTGCGCTCCGCATAACGGAGAGCAAGTAGGTAAGGAAGTCCTGTCTCGAACTGCCAGAGGCAGCCCCGACACTTGCACTGGCTGAAGCGGTGCCGCCCTCCTGTGCTTGCGGACCGGTACCGCCAGCGCCTGACTCGAATACCGCGCAGTTAGCTGTGGCCAGACCAGACTGCGAGGTAGGCGTGGTGATACAACCAATATGGCTGCTGTTTGTTTGGCGGGAAGCAGCGTCAGAGCCATCAACCGCCGCGGAAGTAGAGCCCTAAAGGGAGTGTAGAGGCGCTATGCTGAAACCTGATAGTCGAAATACATTGGACGGCATTCCGTTAACTTAGCACTTTACTGTGCTAGTCAACAAATTTTTATACCATTCACATTTTGTCTTTAAGTCGTCTTGGCAGACAGAAAATTAGTACGGTTTAGACGAAAATCAGCATGCTTTAATATTCAGGCAAATTCCTGTGATCTTAGCTACCACATAACAGCCTGTGTGCGCGCGTTCCCCTACTACACTGCATCAAACAAACAAGTTATGTTCAGGAAAAAATGAAGCCACTTTCTAAAAAATATCCGACTTTCAAATATCTACAAATCTGCACACCAAAACGGAACAGTAAGCCACTGCAGGGTGTAGTTAACAAGCCGCACTCAATTGAGCATGCTGGCCGGATATTTTCCTCCGAGAGTTTTTTCGTCCGTAAAAACCCTCAGACTTCTATGGTTTCCGAAAAAGGTCCAACGAGTTTTTTTTCACTGTTTACTCTTTTGTCTTTAGTTCCACCCACTGGTTCGTGTCCGTTGACATCACTAATGACCAAGGTACTATCCCTGGAGAAATAATAACACTACTCGTAATAAGCAGCCCACTTTTTGCCTGAAATCACGTAAACGACCCCGTTTTGAATGTTTCCGCTGTACAGATGCATCTCTCGGTCATTGTGTCACCCATAGGGAGCCCAAAGGCGTTTGCCTATCGTTCGTTCCCTTAATAAAATTGAACTTAAGTGAACCATTAAGTTTGTAAAGTCATGGTGAGGCCTGAACACTCGGAGCAGACTGATAACGAAAAACTACAGTAAGCCAGCCCGCTTGCCCACTTAGCCTGATTATGGAAAAGGCGAAGTTGAGGCAAAAATGAACCCACTACAGTGCTAAACTACCTTATCTTGGAACGTTCGATGAGTTAAGGCACACTAATACAAAGGGACAGCTCTAAACTACTCCTATTTGGGACTGCAACTGGGCAAGTGGTGCTGTGCACGCCTTCAGTGTCATAATTCACGAGCGTGTCATTAATATATTATTGGGAGGGTAGTGGTGGTGGTTCTCGTCACTCGCAAAGAACTAACTCTCCACATTCAATCGCAGGAGATCTACACCAGAAAAAGCCGCAGTTAAAGGATGCCGAGGCAAACACGTTCTCGCTTTCTCATTGGTGGCCAATGCCCAATAACCGCAGTCAAATCGAAGTTGCTGCTAGAGATCCGACAGCAAAAACCGGACAAAATGCAAATTGGACTTACCCGATCAGCATGCTGATCGCGACGACGGCCAGAAGAGCCTGGAAAGCCAATAAAAAAGGAGGATGTATTTAAGTGTCAAAGAGTAGGAGAAATGGCTTTCTTTTGTTCCAAAGCTGTAAACAGTGCTTTGCTAGTTTATCAACAAGGCGACGAACACACCATTGGAGCAGCATACCTTCAGCGGATTCTGCGGTCACTGGGTTCTCGGTCGCGGGCTTGGGTGTACTCCAGAGGGCTCTGAAGCGCAGTTGTGACTCCAGACTGTCCATTGAACCTACTAGCCACGCCCAGACTGGAGTGAGGGCGTATCCAACGCTCGCGCAAATAGCGGCCTGATCCCGCACAGACAGCTGCAGGAAGTTCAGTGACTCGAGGGTGGAGAGACTGCGGCTCGTCGGCGACAGGCCCAACGCAGGCAGCCCCAGCAACTTTGGGTAGATGAGCCGATTGCCGGTACCGTCAGGGATGAAGCTGTGTTGTCTGGAGCCCCGGACGGCGGTGGCGGCGTCAGTGTTGAAGGAGAAAGGGGTTTTGAGAGCGGCGGAGGGGTCGGTTGACAGGGAACTCAGGAAGACTGGCGCTGAGACACACCGGCGCAGAAGGTTGGATGCCGCATGCTCGTTGTTCAGGTCGACCATGCAATCCGCCAGTAAACGAATGATGCATGCAAAAGCACGGCTCAATTGGATCTGGGTAATGTGCATCCCGAACTGCCGCAGAGAATTTGGGGAAAGGAAAAAATGTAACTGTGACTTTCATGATGTACAATGGTTAAATAATACGGAAGTGGTGTTTTCGTGAGAGAAAAAAAACGTGGTTCAAACAGCCAACCAGGCAGATTCTGTACTCGGCTATAATGTGCATATGGTTTTTACGATCCATGAAACAGATAACATGCCCTACAGTCTCTTCTCTGCCGTAAGCCAGACCTCTTTTAGGGGGTCGAAGTGGTGTTTAGGAGAAGAAGGAAGCAGGAAATTCAACCCTACACGCCTTAAAATCTAATCCTTTTACAAAGACTATAGAGCAGTTCTAAGAAAAGGAAATTATTTGACTGACGACAGGAGGACTTCAGCATCTCGCTGTCAAATGGGTGCTTCGTAGGAAGTCCGTTTCTGGAAATGTCCATTTAAAAGGCAGGCGCTAGCAGAAAATGCAAGACTGCAGAAAGTAACAGAAGTACCGCGCGTAGAGACACACCTCTTTATTATCGGCGCTAGCCACATAGTTAGTGCCAGCGGACTGATTTGGAGATGGCACGCCGAGTAGATTAATGGTGGAAGAGACCCGTCGGGGCACAGAGGATGTGGTGCTAGTTCCCGGGGTTGGAGCAGCTCTCGCTACGCTGACATAAGTCCGCGGCGATTCGCTCGAGGAAGTGGCTGATGCAGATGAGAGGCCACGACTAGAGCCCCGAACTGGGTGGCTATCGTCACCGGCGGTCGAGCTGATTACAACTGAGGTAGCGGTGTTGGTTGACGTCACCCCACTGCCACTGCGTACAAGGGCTGACCACGGTGGTGAAGGTGGATACGGTGGCGGGCTTTGCTAAAGGTGGAACAAAGCACTGTGTCAGAGTACCACAAAAAAATTAGCCGCCGGTTTTGAATTTAAGCAAGGACTCACATCGTCACTGTGCTGAGAGGAGTCGCCATCATCGTCATCCTCGTCTTCGTCTTGACCGTCATCGACTTCGCATTCTTCTTCATCCTCGTCATCAACCTCTTCGTCATCGTCTTCATCATCGTCATCTTCGTCATCATCCTCGTCATCGTCTTCTTCGCCCTCGTTAACCTCGTCAAATTCTTCCTCATCAGCAACGAGTTCTTCCTCTTCATCCTCCTCGTCTTCGTCCTCCTCAGCATAGTCCGCGGCAGCTACAAGGTTCTCCGCATCCTCAAGCTCCGAGCCATCCGCCTCAGATGCACTGGCAGAAAGTACGGTCACCATTGGCTCATCCTCGACTTGCGATGTGTTTGCATCACTGACGCGTGGGTAGGTCGACAACTAAAATACGACAAGCATCAAACACAATAATAGAAATAATAGTTCGATTTTAAGTAGTGATAGCTTAAAGGCACCCAGAAGAACTACTTACTAATTCTCTGCGAGCCCCCTGGTCATCCCGCTCCATTTCATTAAGCTCAAGGGCGACAGGGGTGCTGTCTACCTCCCCACCGCCAACGCCATGACTGGCGTTTCCGCCTCCGAGCTCTGAACCCATGTCGAGGTCCACAACGCTGCCCAGAGTGCCGACAGTGGCTGCAGTGCTGCTTGCCGGGCTGCTGCAATGCTGTTGGCGCAGAGAAGTGGGCGAGGCGTCAAGACAGAGGGACCAGGCGGAGGTGGCGTTGTCGTCGGTGGCAGGTACAGGAACAGCAGGAGCAGCAGCAGACTCCTGGGAGTCAGACACCTCTCTGTAGACAATGACAGAGGATCTGCGGCGCTCGCTGACCTCCTCGTCAGGATTTGCGAAACAGTCAAGGGAAGATGAGGTGTTAGCAGCACCAACCGCAGCAGCAGCATCGTCAGCGTAACTTCCAGGTGTCAGCCCTTGTTGTCGCCCCTGTTCTTCAGGAGACAGGAGACGTATGAATTTCGGTGAGGGTGGGAGTCCGGTTCGAGTAGGCTCCTCCGACACGCGTTTAATCACATCACGTACATACTCAGAGAGGTGAGAGAAGTTCTTGCGTTGACTTACGCGTTCGACATCGAGGACAGAAGAACCCTCCATCAACTGGTCTTCAGCCGAGGTAGTGGGTCTGGAACTGCTCGCAACCGACTGATTCGCCTCCTCACCTTCCGAGGCTGCCGCAGCAACGCCCCGCGCCGGGGTGACAGCATCGTCTTCTCCTGCCGACTGAATAATTTGTTCGGAGTTGTCTAAGAGTGGTAGCGGAGCCATTGGTGGTAACGGCTGTGTGGCATCCCCGTCTAATTCGGTACTCTGAACATCGGCATCAGTGCCCTCCGAATCAGAGTCCTGCTGAGGACGCAAGCCAACACTTATTGCTTCGGCGATTGGGTCCTGGTCATCGCTTTCAATGACTTCGGGGGGAGAAAGGAGAGGCGTTATGTCGTCCTCTTCATCCTCTGCGTCCGTCAGGCCTCGGCGTGAGTGACGAGCCAAGGGGCTTCTGTTAGAGGGATTGCGAGTATCCTCAGCAAAGCCGGTACGATAGGTGCGACGATGGGGTCTAGGAATGTAACCACGCAATGAAGAAGTGCTACTACCGCCAGTCATTCTCTCATTGTCAAGGACCGAGCGAAGACGGGAGGGAGGAAGAGTGTCAACTGCAGTCTCATCATCAGATTCAGAGTCTGGGCAGGCAACATCATCTGGAGCAGCTGCCAAGTTCATGGTAGGTGTCCTCAAGTTCTCAACTCCAGTCTTAATTAGCAATTAAGAAATGGAAATACAAAGCGATATTTCAATAAACTGTATAAATTGATTCACCGAAATTGACAGCAAGATAAAAGGTCAACCTTGGGTGGAATTTTAGAGCTCCGTCTAGACTAATACGCCGGACATAAATAAGCCTAACAGAACAATGATGTCAAGCGCACAGCGAAAATACTTTGAAAGAGCCGACTTACTGCAAACCACGGCAGAACAGAATGTTAACTTACAGGACAGATAGGCATACCTAGACTTCGACAAGCTTCTAAGAAGCTTGCTCGAAGTATTATTATAGTTCGTCCGCAGACTGTCAATCATCAGAGTTACTCAGGTAGACTTGCGAAACACCAATTTCCAAAAATATTATGTAGCATAGAGAGAAAAAATATTGACGGCAATTGTGTGGGTAGTAGTAGTAGTAATAGTAGTAATAGTAGTAGTATTAGTAGTAGTGGTATTTGTAGTAGTAGTAGTAGTAGCAGTAATAGTACTGTTATGCTGTGCCATAGTCTTCAAAAAAATACCTGAGATGCGTGCAAATGTATCGGTGCCGAAGGACTGAGAAGTCGTTTATATGCAAAACACTTAGCATTAAATGACAGACAGAGGACGACACACAAGTGACTTTTGGAAAACTGATTTAAATTACGGTAAGATATATCAGGTGGGGCATGTTAATGTGACTACAGAGAAGGAAAAGTAAGCTAAATTATCCAATCACCTCTTCTGCTGAAATATTTGTGCTCAGATCAACCGGTTGCGATCTCTCGATCATGGCCGAAACATTGAAAACGCGGAGTTGTGCGGCAGTCGATATTCCACTCGGGCCATCAGTGGTAGGGGCTGCCTCCTTCCCCGTCTTCTCGGACTTCTTCGTAGCATCTGAAAATCGACTGTCGGTAGATGCGGCACCGGCGACGACTGTGCCAGGCTTACTGCAAGAACCGGCTGCGCTACCTTGGCGTCCGTCCTCCACAGTCTTGCTCCCTTCCTCCGCTTCCCCTGTAGTGGTTGAGGCAGCCAAACAGTGCTGCTTTGCATTCCAGGAGGGCAGATAGTTGGGATCTTTGTACATGGACCGTCGGACAATGCCATTGGGACAGTCGATACTGCTCCCGGCTGGTTGCCGCCGTATGCCCTGCACGCGCTCGCTCGTAATCACCTGGTCAAAGGCCTGTGCAAACACGAAACGAAGTTTTAATCCTCAAACAGTTGCAAGAAAAAGCGCAAATTAAAGGGAGGACAGCACTCACGTGGATAGCCTCGTTTGTCTGGGATGTCAAGGTGTAGGTGGCAAAGGGTCGAAGACCACCAGTTCGAACGGGACTCAACAGGCCGACAGCAAGCAGTGACAGTTCCACACAAGCCACAGGTGCCAGATGGAGAAACACGAGACGGCATAATTCCAGGGGTTGTGACTGGGAGGCTAGTCGACTAAGGGGGCAAGGGTTGGGAAGCAGGTGATTAGCAAAAGTAAGGTCTTACAGCAAGGACGACAGGCAGCAGGATTTAAGGGTCACTTGTTAACAGCCCTTCCGCTACAATTTATAAAGGAAGGAGGATCCAATCTACTGTCGTTTGCATAGGGAGAAGTCAACACCTAAAGCCAAATGTATGGACACGATACAGCTGAAACTTAAACGAAATGAAATGTTTCATTTCCGTAGAGAGATAATCAAAGAACAAAGAAATATGCTCATATGTGGAGATGTGTCAGGAAATTACGGTAATAACGCCGCTCTTGGGGAAAATATTTCAAGAGACGGTTAATAAGCTTGCAATGGCCATTCTAGTTTCCTTTTTGGCTTTTTGTCGGCATATTAGTATCCTCACGCCCATCCCAATCAACCAAATTACACTTGTAGTACTTACGTTGCGTTTTCAAGTACTTAGGTGTCCTTTGTCGTTAGTTTTCTGGACGCGTTCACGTCGGTTTTAGGTGAGCTATCGATATTTTGGTAACTTAGGCATACTTCATCAGTTACGCCACGCACTCTCAATCATGCAGACCTTCACCGTGCATTGCAAGCCAAAGGAGAGAAACTGGTGAGTTAAGTGAGTGATAACAACTACAAGTAATAATTTTTCTGGGGTTAAACGTCCTTTTATAAAGTTACAAACTTACGGTTTCTTCTTGTAATGATCCGGAGCAAGACCCAGCACGATGCTTGTGTATACCCGCGCGACAGATCGCACAAACCGAGCGATACCGTGTCGGCAGGCAAGGAAGGAGCTTGTACTGTCTGATTCATTGGCCGAAGTTGAGGCTGGCGAGGTTTGCTGTTGCAGCCCAATGCGTAAGAGGCGAAGCAGATTCTGTTCTCGCCGCGCGACAGAAAGATGTTCCTCAAGACTGCCTGACAGAGTACTCAGTAGACGGTGAAGAAGTTCCGGGGGACACTTGCAGAGGAGCGTAAACACAAACTCGTCCAACTGCGACGCGCCAGACTGAATTGCCATGAAAGGCTGAAGTAAAAACGGGGGAGGGAAAATAAGTACATGGGTGCAAGCAAAAGGCACACATATACACAAGAAAGCACAGGAACGAAATCCAAACCTGTTCGTCCTTTGAGGGGGAAGGAGGCCCATCACAGCAGAGTAGGCTCGCCGCGGCTGACTTTGACTCTAGCACGATTTCAAGGGCGTCCCTGCAGAAGGTCGGCGGCTCTAGGTCGTGTTCCGGTTCGTCTGACGTTGCACCTCCGTTCCCACGGCCAGTCACATCGGCTGAAGTGACACCCCCTGACTGGGTGCGGCCGCTCAGTGAGGTAGCCGTCGTCGGCGTATCTGCGGCAGCAGCACCGGTCGGTGCGGTTGCCATGGCTGCAGCAGCAGCCGCAGCAGCAATCACGGCCCTTGAGGTTATGGGACCGAGACGCCGACGGGAGGGACGGTACTGCTTCTGTTCCCTGCACTGTCGTTCTACAGACTTGGTCAGATAGACCATCAGGTGTTCTCCTCGGCCGTTGGGCAGATATACGAGGTCAGTCTCCCGCAGTAGACGCTCAAAGAGGTTGAGACGCATTGACTGGGAACCAAGAATGAGACTGCGGCAACAGCACTTCTCCCAGCAGTCGCAGTAGGCTGTGGGTGAGGTGCGTTTGAGACGACAATCGTGGCCTTTGTGGCAAACACGTGCGCACTCAGTGCAGCAGCACAGGGAGTCCATAAGACCGCAGGTGCGACACTCGAAAATGTCCAGACGGATGTGGTTGGGACCGGTCCAGGTAAAACTGCAGGTGTCGTTGTAGCACAGCATGAAGAGGGGTGAATCGTCGAGGCAGGAGGAGGGAGGGAATAGATATTTCATGATGGGAGAGTAACGAAATTGGCTGGTGGTTTCATTCTCCACTCGGATATTTTCCAGGTCTACAAGGAAGTCCAGAAGGAAATTGGCGACCTGATAGGCTTTGCACTGGATAGCCAACATGAATGGAGTCATGCCATCGTCGGTGACACTGGATAGCAACTCAGACAAGTGTGGTCGTAAGGTCGGATCACGTAGCAGCAGTCGGAGGATACGATAGGAGGCCTGGCGGCGGGTGAAGTCGTCCGCGGTGACTGGAGGCAAATACCAGAAGTTTGATCCAGCGGTGGCTGTGGTGGTGGAAGGCGGAGCAGAGGGAAATGCAGCTTGACTGGTGACAACGCTCCCTTGGGTGTCTTGACCGGAGGTCGTGTGAGCCGGTGTCGCGATAGTCTCCATGGAGGACCGGATGAAAAGATCGTGCATTGTTAGACCGGAAGCGCCTGACCGCGAGCTACCTCTGCGAAAGGCAAACAACAGTAGGCAGAACAATATAGGTAAATGATGATGTTAAATGATGATGTTAAAGGCTCCCATAAACCCACTTCACCCGCTGGAAGTACTGTAAATGAGCACAGACGGAGACTTCATGAAAATGTGGCCCACCAATGCAGCCAATAGAAATATTGGGTGATTACGTCGAGCCTTATTATTCAGCAGCAGCACGAATTCGAAGAACCAGGCGGTGGTATACCCAGCCGTACGCAAATGCAAAAGACAGGTTATCGGGTGTATGAACTCCGCTAAAACTAACATGGAGACCTGGTGTTACACCGAAGTGGGTGCATGAGTTTTATCGAAAATACCCTTTAAAGTGCCTTGACTTGCGCACTTTGGCAGACTGTAAACACTAACAAGCGTAAAGAGCGACCGATGACTTGGGGTCCAACTATTTTCGAGGCTGAAATCGTTCAGTAAATACCTATGGGACTAGTTGGAGCTAGCGGATACAGCTACTAAGACATTCTTACCAACCAGGAAAACCGAGGTATGCTCAGAGTAAGAAAACAGTATGATGGACGATTAAGCGATTTGGGTTGTCCTAGCACAAACTATCTGTTTTGCGAACACATTAAAGACTTTTAAATCGGTCGGTAATAGAAGAAACAAAAAGGTGCGTGAAATGGAGCATAAAGTCTAGTCACGTGCACATACTTTCTGTGAAAAAAAAACCCGCTAGAACAGGGGTCGGGAACGTGTGGCTCGAGAGCCAGGTGTGGCTCTTTTGATGATTGCATCTGACTCTCTCAGATAAAATTGGAATTAGAAACTTCAGATTTGTTTCCTCCAATGAGGTTTATCGTACTCAAATTTAATTGAGTTCAATCTTAAATATGCATGGCTCTCACTGAAATATGGTTCCAAATATTTGCTTTCTTGGCTATCTGAGTCAAAAAGGTTCTCGGCCTCTGAGTTTCTGTGTTGCCCACGGGTATAATATCAAGCGCCCACATACGATGGTAGGGCCTAGGAAAACTAGCGGGCATGCACCTTAGATATAAGCAATTTTAAAAGTTTTTTAATGCTTTTTACGGTAACCTCCTGACATGTGTAGCATTTGAAACCATCTTGAAATTTGCCTGAGCGTTTGAGATAAGTGCAGAAATAAGATATGAGCCTACAGACGGAGGCTGGAGTTATCCCCACCGTTAGATAATAAGTGCGGAAGGGGGGCGGGCACACATGACTTACAAATTTAGCAGCGAGAACAGTGGTTTCGAGGTGGGTGTAAGATTCCAAGTTTGGCTGGGGTTTCGGAGCTCCAGACCTTTGAATTTACTTTCCGGTTGGTTTGCCAGAATGTTGACAAGACGGTCAGACCACTCGGTTTCACGATTGGACTGTGGAGCACACATAAGCACAGCCATGTGAAGTATATTACGATGGCCATCAGAAAGTTCATGTACTACGGACTGAAGTTTACTCGCAGTCGAGGTAGCCAATGAGCGAAGCTATAAGAGAAAAAAAGCACGTCATTAATGAATGAACCACGACGGTGGAGGCATGTAAAAAAAGGATAGGCAACATCTTAAGACAAACGATTCAACAACGATGTGGTTGTAGGCATCCCGAGACGACTATGAAGGAGTGATATCCTCTCGTATGATAGATTAACTTGTGCATTTTCAGACTGTCAGATAATAACCGGTGGATTTCATTTGGCCGCTATAGCGTAAGTAGATTAGGAATTCGGTCCGTCCATGAGGCATAAGGTTACGCAAAGTACGCTCAGTGTAGTGAATTGCAATGTTCATTGGCGAAGAGAATACGGTCAGAAGTGCTGATTTACTTGGAATAATGTAGTTCCAATATCGAAAACTGTTATCTCCTAGTAAGACAGTTGGAAAACCCATTCCAAATGCTGATTCCGCTGCAAGCGTACCGAGTTGACAAAGCTGGCCCGGTAGTTTGCTTGCGGGCTACTCAGTGTCCACAGGAAGTGAATTGAAGAGCAGACTTGAAAAAAAAATTAGCTGTGAAATAAGCAAGTTATCGAGCCTGACAAACTAGTGATCACAGATTATGCAACAGGCAGCGCCAACTGGACAATGACTTCGCAAACCGGTCGCCTATAAAAAGTAACATACTGTAGCTATATTACGGAATTTCACATGTGCACGACTTCGTCCTCAGGCAGCTGCTGTGCGAGGAACTCTCGTTTCGCAGCGGTTTTAATGACCGGAAACCATGATTAGGGCATTCTATTTGGACATGACAAAGGTAAATGACGTTTGAGGACTAAATTCGCCGGCCTAACAACGGTAACGCCACATACGGGTGTGGTTTTCCGGCATAAGAAACCACAAACGGTAACGATAATATACAGACTTTCTCGAGGAGGAAAGCGAATAGCCTGTGGGTTTCAAACAGGTGTTCGTTGGAGAGCTAACAGTAGTAAAAGCGTAAAGCTAGACGAGGGGCAAGCTAGTAGACTAAAAGAAGTAAGAAGGGGGCAAAAAAGGGGGAAGGTAGGGCGATATTTCGAGTGGTACGATATTAAAACGTCCATTTCGGCGACGTTTGGAGCTAACTTGCATACTATTTTGCACAATGAAGGCATGCAAGTAGCCCTTGATGGATCCGGAACTCCGCCGGTTGGGCCTCAATCCAGGCGGCGAGGAGGAGAAGTCGGAGCAGCATAGTCAAGAGTGGCTGGAGATGAGAAGAGATGGATCCACCATAGGGAGGTTTGGTGTAGCAGACCTTGGCCGCCCTGAGGGCGGGTGGGAACGCGGTCGAAGACGCGTCTGCTGTGGTTCAATGAAGTTCGGCTATGGTGTCCCTTTTTTAATGATTGATTCATAGTATTGTGCAACGCAATTTTGTTCTTTACTAACAGAGTCTACTACTCTGGGCGAGTTGGATAGAGCACGAGAAAACAGGCTGGCTCGGAACGGTGTCACACTAGCTTCTACATAGATGACATAAGTGCGACAAGCAGCTGGTACAGACGAATCAAACATATTCAAGGTGAAATAGTTTTGCTCAGTTTAAATAAAAAAATGACATAAAACGAAAGGCAGGAGGACAGCCGGAGCACCTACCGCTTCCTCGACTTTATGATCTTCTGCCCGCAAAATGTACTGCATGAGAGAGGTCTCAGCGACGACTATGACACCAAACAGAATGCGTGGAATCCGAGATTTCGCCTCTTTGTTCTTCTTTGAATTGGCATCAGCAGTGCCAGAGGAGGGGGCCGGTTGTGAGTCGCCAAATGTAGACAGACAAGATGGACTGAGCCAACTGAGTGCAGCACACTGAATTGAAGGAAGGTCAAGCCATTGGGGGAAGACCCACGGCTCTTGTCCAGAACGTGGGGTCGGAAGGAAGGGGAAGATAACACCATCAGAATCCCGCAAAAGTAGAGGACGCTGAGGCAGAAACACGCGAGAGGATTAGATGTTGGATGCCGGGTAATTATGCATTTGCGACTGAAGAATCATCAGAACAGAAAGGAGTAGACAGTACTCTTAAGGAACAGTGTAACTGCCCATTAAGTGTCTAATTACCGCAAGCCTCTGTTGTGCGAGACGACAATTACGAATGTTCACTAGGTTCTTGAAAGTATGCTTTGACAAAATATCCCAATGCTTGGGATTCCGCCCTGTAAACAACTTAATGTACCTTTAAAATACTCCATCACATCAACCATCATGGACTGTGGAATTGCCAGTGGATGGAATAAATTTTTTGTCCTTCAGAAAAGAGGTCAGCCTGTAATGGACCTTTTCTATAGTGGTTGGATGTAGCAATCCTCTAAACCTACGGGACCGACACCGACATATACAGATCGGTCATGGGGATCAAAAACTGGCAAGCGCGAGGCACGCGTAGATATAGTTTCAAGCTCGTCAACCGCTGCACAGACTTATTTGCAGTCGCTTTTACACTTCCCTTGAAATATATTAGACATTGGGCGTGAATGGAGAAGACGCTGGCAAGTTACCACTGCGGCATCCTGAGTTAACATAAATCACAACTAAGAAGCCTACTCAAGTTAAAAATCAGAACAGTAACAAACGTACCTCCGCAGGATAGGTGTACGCAAGCTGGTCGTAAGCCGGACGCTGAGCACCCTGAGTGAGGATGGGAAGTCGATGGGAAGAGACTGTCTTGCCAATCAACGTGAAGACATGATACTCTAAGGTTTTCGGGTCCATCGCGGGCGGACTTGAAGCGGGTTTGTCAATTAACCTCTCAACAATGGCGTGAATTCGACCATTCTCTGGAGCAATTGAGATTAGCTTTTTCCTGTTGCGCGCCGTAGTGGTTCCAGGGCCGCTTTCACCACTCACCTTCGAGGACAAAAACGAGGTGGGGACCTTTCGGGGAGAATGCTGAACAAAGTCCGGAACGCGTTGGAGCCCCGTGGGCTTAACAACCATCAAATCGTCCTTCTTCAGGAGACGACAATCCTACAAGGTTGACGGTGATCATAACATTAACCCCATTTCAATTTTTAAACAGTACTCTTGGTCAAACGAACTACCGAAAACTTACATTCAGCCACGTCATTGGGTCCGGAGGTAAGGACGAGCCCGCAGTAGACGATTTGGTTGCTGGCAGGGTCGGTTTCGTCGACTGACTCTGTTGTGTGCAGGCCGCAGTGGCAGAGGCGGGTGGAGGGACTCCTGCAGTTATACTGTTAATGAGCATGCACACGGGAGATAAGGTGCAATTGGCCGCCAAGCACGCTCGGTCTTGCTCCTGAATAAAAGTAATGAAAACTCCACGGTAGAAACGATTATTGGGGAGGGGGGAAAGGGTAAGGACCGAATCACTACGAGTGACCAATGCCACGCCTGACAGAAAATTTTCTAGGCATAATGCGGGGTCGTGTTGTTTATTTCGCCAGACCTAACTAAAACTGCCTACTGCGGTTACAAATGGGATGGGACGACATAATGAAACAAACAACAAAGTATGTGAGCGACAGAAAGGTGGCAATCATGTGGTTTAAGACAGGGCACGGGCTGTTCGTACAAAGATAAACTATTCACAAGGATTGTCTTCATTCTGGGAAGCAGAAAGTTATGACAGAGTACTGCGGTTTAGACGGACGCTCAGATCTAAGTTGGTCGAAAGGAGTCAATCAAAAATAACCGAATCCAAAAAAGCTACTAGTTTGACATAATTGTGCATAAACCTGTACGCAAATGACGCCTCCTGTTAGCAGGGCGGGGTGTAAAAGAAGACCCGCAAATCTCGTGATTTTGTCCAATACTATCCAACAGCCATGTATTTCACCATCTTCTTGGTCTATGCTTTGTGGGTTGGCTGGGATAGCTTGTTTATTTATTTATTTTAGAGCACAGACCGGGTTCCGGGATTCACTGGGAGAGACAGAATACGAAAGTAATTACAATTGCGCTAACTCACCTCTCCATAGAGATTGACTAAGCCCAAAATAAACACATAAATGGAAGGCTTAAAAGCCATAAATGCAGGTGCGAGTATAAGGCAATAATTTGGCTGGTATTGAAAAACGAAGTTACCTTCAGAAATTTAACAGCTGCAATGTTTCCATCCACCTTGAGCAGAACACCAACGGGCTGGGTGCGGCCATCCTCAACAAAGACAACATCATTAAGACACCAGTCCTCCAACTCCTCCGATTCACTGCTATTGCTACCAGCCCTATTCGTCGAAGAGTGTTGGCGCTTGGTTGCCGGTCGAGTGCCACCAAAATCCGTACTGCTGTCCTTTTCTGTTCGGCGACTTGACCCCCGTGGCTGGCCACCACCACCAGCACCCGGAGAGGAGGCTCGGCCGTCCGCTTCACTAGAGGCTCTGGCGACAGTTGTTGTGCCACGGTCACCACGATCACTCGATGTGCTGGGCACCTTCTTGCGTTCTAGTGGTGAAAAAAGGAGAAAAAACAGTCGGTAATTTTAAACATGAATGAATCTAATAACCCAATCGCTACAGTTTAGTTGACGGTCGTGCAGGAGGCACCTTCTAGGTCTAACAAGTTTGCATATCTCCTTCCGTAGAAGAGCCGACATGGGGCTGGGTGAATTTTCGACAAAAAGAAACACGACTTGACCATACTTATTGGTCCTTGGCACATCTAAAAAATGTGCGTTTTCGCTGCTTCTTGAACTTGTCAATTGGGGCAATATTCGTAATTTGGGTTTTATTCTTGCCAATTCAAGGTAAAAAAATGAGCTGAGGGGTCAGTAAATTCGACAATTACTTCAACGCATCGGTTAGGCGGATAGTCCGAGGTAGTTAGCGAAACATTACTAGATGGCTTGTCGTAGCAGAGTCCTGTGTATGGGAGTATAGCTGAACACATATGTGTTGGTCTATAGAAGATAGAACTGTTTATACACGTGCTGATTGTGGTTATTTCACCAAGGACGCCTGCGGCATACATAAATTAATGCTATACATTAACTGTACATCAGTTACTGCGTTTGATTTTAAAAAATGTTATGTCGTCAAAAATAGTCGCGAACAGTGTTCGCGCAAAAAACGGGAAGCTCTAATATGATGGGAACAGTAAAATGTGTAACATTTCCACTTGGCTCTGCAGAATTAAGTTATTTTCGGGTCACAATCATTGCTTTTGAGAGGCAACATGAACCGTCTAACTTTCATCCGATAAAGTTTATTTACTCGAGAGTTGCGATGACCAAGAGATCCATTTACGCAAACTTTGAAGAGACTGGGCAAGCCACTCCTGGTATTTATTTTAGTTAGCTAACTGTAAGAAGGAAGTTAACCTGTCTCACTGAATCTTCATTTGCAAGCAGAACAAAAAAGTAGGAAACTCAGTAGTCGGAGGTAAGGGGCACTAAGAAAGTATGAGCATCAAGAGCAGAGCCAAATGCATGCGCATCAAAAACAATTCATCTGAAAAATTAAATAATAGGCTGTGGGTTCTTTACTGAATGTTCCTGGGCTGACTTTGATTGGACCAGATTGATCACTACAGGTTGAAGAGGCCGGTGAAGGAGGTGGAGGCATCTCCAACGAGAGTGAACTTCCAGAACCGCCTAGGCCACCGTCACCTGTTGTAGGAGCCGTGGGAAGGGCACCATCTGCCAAGGTCGCCGACTGATCGAAACTTGTTGATGGCATGGTGTTGTTGTTCCATGCAGTAATAGCATGTGGACAGGCGAATGCGTGAAGCGCTGCTTCAGTCTGACTGACCTGATCCATTGAAGATTGGAGGCGAGCAGACTGTATAGGGTCCAGACAACTGCTCAGGGAGAGAGAAGTAAGGATGGAGGGCGATTTTACTCGGAATCGGCAAACATCAGTCAACTTCCATGCGTCCTCAAGAAGAACGCCGACTTTAGGGAGGCCGTTAACGAGAGTGAAGCCGACGGCACCAGCGTGAAATACTGGAGCATTCTTCATGCAGACCAAGTCTCCGGGGCCGACTGGTCGAGCAGGTTCTGGTTGCGCTGCCAACGTTCCTGCGGGCCCTGTGCTTGTGTGTCGACTTCTACTACTGGAATTCGTTCGTGAGTGTCCGGTCGGTGGGGTCGGAGATGATGCAGTCGTGGAAACTGGTTGTTTTTGATTACGCAACCGATCAACGGTACGTTGCCGCATGTAGGACGGATAGACACCCCTTCAGAAAGAAAAGGAAAGACCATGAAGATGTATGCAACCAAGAAGATAGTCGGTTGCATAGTAGGTTGATAAATGGAAACTTACCACCAATAGATATTGCCAGATTCACACTGTACGACAGAGATAAGGGTAGCTGTGTGCACCTTTCGAACAGTTTCGTGTTTAAGTTCGGCAAAACGGGTAGCAGGATGTTCAAATCTTGCTACCGCAGAGCGCAGGCTTAGTGCATTGGATGAACTGGAAGACGAGGCCGTAGCTTGCAGGAGAGCAGGCAGAACGTCATCCATCCACGAAGCAATTGCTCCGGAGGCTGTTACAACAGAAGCACGAGTTATACAGGCTGAGAGGGATACGATCTTTTCCCCAGTGATACCAAGGGTAGCTGCGCGAGGATGGCGGTGGTTCACTGTGGCACCTTGGACGGTAGGCGTAGCATCAGACGCCATGTCTGTGTCCGACATCGGCCGATCATTAAAAATTGGAAAGGTCAGGCGCTAAAAGGAAGATATAGATGCATTAGTTAGTCGTTAAATTTTCTGACTTGTAGAACAACTAAGGCTGTCGATCAGCAAGAAGTGCAAGGTCAGAAACTTGGCGAATGACCGCTGACGACTTAGCGAATGACCACAGTCGATTAAGTGATTGGCTATAAACAAACATGAATTGCACCGGAAATCCCGATTGGTTGAACAGACATTTGATATAACGCACCTAGAATTTCCAAAGAGTCAAGAACATCAGTTCTTATGGTTGCGTGTCTCTAGGTGTTGTAACTCCTTAAAATCTAGGATTACAGACAGGTCTGCCTAACAGATTGAAATCGACAATCGTGCCGTCTACCTAACTAAGAAGGAAAGTGTTGTTTCAGATAAGCCGATAGAATACTTTCGAAGATGGTATCTTCAAACATATAATGAAGGGCTCTGAGTTTTCTTTGGATCACTTTAGCAACATCAAATATTTTTTTTAACGGAGGACCAATATCGAGGGCAGGTTAAATATCTCTCGCGAAAAACCTCTTAAATTTGGACACCCAGATATGCCTCGCCAGTCCAGTGTCTAAACTTCAGTCTTGATATGCAGCCTGTCCGACAGTGACATGTGTCACTTGAGTAGACATAGGTTTACTGGAGTTTAATTGGACTACTCTTTGACAGAGGACAGAATTGAAACTACGCTGCGACAGGATGGAGATAACGCGTCCGTGGTCACTGATGTCTTGACAACAGCGTGGGTAGACAGATACTTACAAAATGGACATTGAAGGGCAAGTTATTTATACTGGGACGCTCATCAACCTGGCTGAGGAACATTCTCGGCCCATTTTGTATTTAAGCTCAATCTAGAGCCCCGCAGGCAGTCGCATAGCGACGTGTAACATATGATGAAGTGGAACTGATAAAGACAACAGAGATCGGATTGGCTATTTTTGTCTTATTAACCGGCATCAGCCAGTCACAACCTAATCCTGAGGGTGGCGACCGAGATCTAATCAGGCGATCTTTGGCTATTGAGTGCAACACGTGAAGCTAAATTACTCTATCGTACCCGACATCTTCAGCTACAGTGTTGTAGCGGCTTAACTACCTTCCGCGGCCATTCGCAGCTGCCCAAATCTACCACCACACAGTTAACCAATAATAGGTCTATTTAATGACGGAATTATCGATGGTTACAATTATTTCAGTTATAAATAGGGCCTTACAGTATTCCATGCCGAGGTATGTTGTCTTTCATAAGACGATAAGCAAACGTGCCCAAGTTAAGGGGCATATTTTGTTCGATTTTTTTTCCAATGCTTCCTTAATGGGAATGAAGTGCCGTAAATTAGATTTAAAAAAACCTGCACTTCATGGGCTTTCAAAAGAGGGATTAGCAGCAACTTGGTATCCGGAAGCTAACAACATGATGGCACAACGCAATGAGTTCTAAACGTACTCTTAAATATACCTCTATTGGGATGCTTCCCGATTTTTCGCTCTAGGTCATCATGCTCACTAATTTTACTAAATTCCCGTAAGATGCTAGAAGTAATCAAAGACTTTAAGGGAGACAGCCACGGCGAGTAGTTCAAATAGAATGGCTCATGAAACAGCAAAAAACGATAAATGAGAACACTATGCTTCGCAAAGGATATTTTAAGATGATGTATTGTTCTCAAGTTAAGCAAAGATTATCAAACATTCTCCGAACAATTGACATCACAGAAACAGTGGAAGAGCCACAAACTGTATTAATGTTAATCTCAACATGTTAAGCTCAACATAGATGTGGAGGAGAGTTGTCAATACAATAGCACCTCAATGTAGTGTAGTGTAGGTGTGATGTAGTGTAGGTTGTTTAAGGGTCACTCCGATTCGCTGGATTAAATCTGATCTACTGATATCGAATTTTAGGTGCGTAAAATCCAACCCCACCTCCACGCTGGTGCGCGCCGGAAACTTGCTTTTGCTTGGCTAACGAGGCTCTGGTAGGGGAGCAAGACCGGGGACCTAGCGCCAATCCCCTTTTCTCCACGAAACACGGAATTGACTTTCTTGACTTTCTACACTTTCATGAATCACAACTATACGCAACATACGATCTCTGCTACGGCGTCCGCGGGAACCGACGCGCCCCATCCTCTTGGCATCGCGGGACGGGTGTTAAATCTGCGAGCTGATGCCGGATTGCGAATTGCAGGCTGGAATGTTCAAACTTTGAGGGATGACGGCGCCCAACTGTTAACAGCCAAATCCTTTTCTGAATACCGTGTTGGTGTGGCGTGTCTCTCTGAGGTCCGCCTACCTGGCACTGGCCACAAACTGCTGCAAGTACCAAGAACTGACTCTGCGTACCATCTCTACCACAGTGGTGTGTCCGACAACTCTGGACTGTATGGTGTCGCTATAGCTTTGGCCGATGAATTTCACTCGAGTCTGCTAGAGTGGGAGGCTGTCTCACCGCGGATCGCTTGGGTCCGTTTGAAAAGTGCCCCAGTCAACGTTTCCATCATCTCGGTATATGCGCCTACTCTGGCTGCTGATGACAGCATAAAAGATGACTTCTACGGTGACCTCCAGCGAACAGTTGACCGCATCGCAAGAAGCGATCTACTCGTCATTGCCGGTGACTGGAACGCCCGACCAGGTGTGTGTGACGCTGGAACCCGTCATGTGCTAGGCAAATTTGCTGTCGGAGCGCAGTGTGCCAACGGTGAGCGCCTTGTCAACTTCGCATCGTCTAACCGCCTCGTTGTGTCAAGCACCCGTTTTGATCATCCGCGCCACCACCTTGTCACTTGGTACTCAAATGACGGGCATACCCAGGCCCAAATAGATCACATCCTTGTCCGAGCACGCTGGGCCAGCTCGGTCTTGGATTGTCGAGCCTACCGCGGTGCTGATACAGGAAACGCTCATGCATCGGACCATGTCCTACAGCGGGCAACCCTTCGCTTGCGTTTGAGAGCTATACACAGACCCTCCCGACCACAGCGGATCGATGTTGCAAAGCCGAAGTCCTCTGCTGGCGACGCCTTCCACTTAGCACTCCAGAACCGTTGCTGCGGCCTGTACCCTGACGCCCGAGCGGACCCAGAGCCCGCGTGGCAGTCCCTGAAGGCCGCGATGTCAGAGCTGGCATACACCCATCTGGGCAAAACCCGACGGCGACATCGCGACTGGATCACTAGACCCACGCTTGAGTTAGCTGAGGAGGCCGGCCGAGCCAGACTCACTGGCTTCCCCACTTACAGAGAGCTGCGGCGCCAAACGACAAGGGCCATCCGAGCCGATAGGAACGCCTACTGGAGCGACTTTGCCACGGAAACGGAGCGAGCAGCTACCAGAGGTGACACCCACAAGCTCTACCGACTCTTAAAGCAGGCCAGCAGAGGTTCGGGGAACACCACCGAGACTTTACTGGATCGCAACGGTGCTGTAATCACTAAGATTGATGACCGGTTAGAGAGATGGCGCGAGCATTGCTGTGACCACCTTAACCATGATCCCCCTGTGATGTCTGACCTGTCGCCCAATGCGGACGATCCCCACCATCTGTATGAGTGCAACACAGAGCCACCCAGTGTAGAGGAAGTTGTCTCCATTCTCTTGAGGCTACGCACCAACAAGGCACCTGGTGAGGATGACCTCCCGCCGGAGCTTTTTAAATGTGCACCCGAGGTTATTGGGCCCTGGCTACAACAAATATTTTCCAAGATATGGGACAGCGAAGTTGTGCCCTCTGACTGGAGAAAAGCAGTGATCCTCCCCTTGTTTAAAAAAGGCGACAGACGAGCGTGCAGAAATTACAGAGGCATTAGCCTTATCGATGTAGCGGCGAAAACATTCACGTCTCTTCTTCTCAAACGTTTCCAAACTGCGAGAGACCAGCGCACCCGCCCAAACCAGAGTGGATTGCGACCAGGTCGTGGCTGCACCGACCAGATCTTCAATCTCCGCCGTGTACTGGAACTGAGATGGGGTCACCAACAACCCACTGTTCTATGCTTCATCGACTTTGCTGCCGCATTTGACTCTGTTGATCGCAGTTCGCTGTGGAACATAATGAGGACGGACGGCCTACCACCTAAGCTTCTCAATCTCATGCAGGCATACCATCGTGGCACTTCCACACGGGTGAGGACGCAGAACGGTGACACGGAAGCCTTTAGCGTCAGGACGGGCGTCCGCCAAGGTTGTGCCCTTTCACCAACCCTGTTCAACTATGCGGTGGATTGGATCATGACCAAAGCACTGGATGACTTCCCGGGAGTGCAGTTTGATCGCTCGAAATGGGTGACTGACTTGGCGTATGCTGATGACGTCGTCCTCTTTGGCGACAACTGTAATGCAGTTCAGCAGGCGTTGGACAAGGTCAATGAGCGTGCCGGATCCATCGAATTACGCCTAAACGCGACTAAGACCCAAGTCATGCTCTCCTGTGTGCCCCCTACATATGTCACTTTTATTGTTCTCGACGGCGCTCCTCTCGAAAAGGTCGACTTGTTTAGATACTTAGGCTCTTTGGTCACGGAAACGGGTCAAGGTGTCGACGAGGTTGTATCACGCGTCAACCGTGCCCGATCTGCCTTCTACCGACTGTACGCTCCTCTATGGAATAGAAGGGAAATATCACTACGCACAAAGTCCTGTGTTTACCAAGCAGTGGTTCGATCTATCCTGCTCTATGGCGGAGAGACATGGCCTATGCGTGTTGAGGACATGAGGCGCCTTGAGGTGTTTGACAATGACTGCCTACGCCGCATCCTTCGTCACCGACGCGTCGACCGAATTCGCTGCTCCGATTTCCGCCGACGCTGTCACCTGGACGCTCTCCCTCCACTCCTGCTTCAGAGACGACTTCGGTGGTTCGGGCATGCGACCCGGCGTGATGAAGGTGACCTGATTCGTGACCTGCTTGTGGCGACGCCTCCCCCACCTGGCGCAAACGTCGCGGCGGGCAGCTGAAAACTTGGACAGCAACGGTCAAGCAGGATCTGTCGTCAGTTTCCGGCCCATGCGTCTACGGCCTACGCCAGTGGAACCGTGAATGGATGGTGCTCTCGTGTGAACAGGCGCAAGATCGACGCGCCTGGACAGCTGTGATTCATGACGCAGTCAACGTCAAAACTGATGCCGGCTCAACCCGCCCGAGGTGAATGCCGTTACAAGTACAAGTACAAGTAAGTACTGATATCGAAATGGCAAGCATGTGACATGGAACTTCCGAGAAATTAGCTCACAGAACACGATTTCAAGTCTTCGCAAAACGCAGCAAAAAAGCAAGTTGCAAAAGGGCGCGATTAGAACCAAGTTCTACTGTTAGGGCGGAAAGGCTTATTGAAGTGCAATTTGCTATGAGCAGAAGGCTGGCGGGCAAATCGGTCTAATTGTCATCATATTCAAAGTCTCAGCATGTCTTCGTAGCTCAATAGTAGAGCGTTGGCTGTGAAATGGCCTTTCCAGCTGTGTGGGTTCAAATCCCACCGAGGCCTCGAATTTTCCCCGATTGAGTAAACTGAATTCTATGCTTCGTATAATGTGAATCACATACTCGCAACGGAGTAAATATCAGAGGCATTTCATTAAAATAATTATAGAATATATAACTGTACGCTTGAGCTTCTCTATACCGGAAATTAGAATAAAGCTGATGAAAGGAAATGGGACAACGGCTGATAGCTTTTTGGTACATGTCTTGGATGCACGATTGAAAATACTGAAAGCAATGCGTAATATTATTGGCGCATACCATCTATAAATAACTTCATAAAACATGGAATGAGGGAAAAAAGTGTTTGTAAGCTACTGATGATCAGCAATTTTATTTGAGCTAACCTGCGAAAAAGAATTGTTAGGTTCGCATGTCTGAAACCCATATGGCTCAGTGCTCTTCCACTTCCATTGATGCAATTCACCCGAGCTTGTTACGGCGAGTAACTCAGAGTAGAGCGCAGCGATTGCTGTAAAAACGAGGCCTGGTGCATCGGAAGTTGACGGTGGCCAAAACTCTAGTTTTTCCCCAAGGTACACATAGTACCGATTTTGGGATGGTGATTGAGGATTGGCAGATTCGTAGATGTCCTCGTCAGCACGCTGGGGCTATTCGGGCAAAGAATATGCATTTAAAAAATCTTAACTCTTATTGATAAATCAGGGCTGTAGATAGAAATGGAAAAAAACTAGATTCTACCTGATCGTCAGAAGAGCCGGGGATACTGCGCCAGAACCTTCGCGATTCAATGTAGGAAGATGTCGAACGCCCTCCATAGGTGTCTGCGTTGCGCACATACGAATGCGCATCCAAACGACGACGCTTCCGACGATCACTGTAGGATGTGTACTCTGAAAGGACCGGAAGGTCTGTTAATTAAACCGCACTCGGCTAGGCTAATTCTATTGGTATGTCGAGAAATCGCAAAATTCTAAAAATCAATAACTAATACCGTAATCGGAACCGAGTTCGCCACGCAATCGTGGAGAGAAGGCCCTGTCTAGTAACTCATCGGTGACGCCTGTTTCCGGTTCAAACAAGAGGTGGCCCTCTGGATGTTCAAAGATTGAAAACAGATCCTCTGCTTCATCTTCCCAGTCCTCGGCAGCTGATGGGGCGCCAACTGTTCCAGAGGAACTGCCTATATCAGTTTCGTCATCACGTGACAGAAGGTTGTTAACGGCCATATTGACATCCAAATTAGTGCGTTGTAGCTCTCGGACGATAAGTTGCCGTGATTTTCCCTGTAATTAAGAAGTATAACTTATTATACAGTTACAGGCTTGATAACGTTAGGCTAAGATGTGTCCGTTTTAACACCGTAGTATTCGATTATGACAATTACAGGGACCGCAAACCAGAAAGCAACAGAGTGCCTTTACAGGAGAATGGTGTCCAATTTTCTATACTCTTGTTAAAAGACACGATAAACGTCAGATAAAGAGTCAGGCTATTTCACAGGCTTTCACTTTCTTTTTGATACGAGAAACCTCGATAAGAAGGGTTGAAAAATAACTGCTGTCAACAAACTCACCTGTAAAACAGTTTGACACTGTTCAATCAAATTCTCGGGAACTTCCGCAGCTGGTATTTGCGAACTTATTGGGCGGGCAAGATAGATACCTTGGCGTTGCATTTCACGGAGGAAACTCAAGCCGCGGGCATGGCGGCCTAAGACACCCAATGGCGAGCGCATAGAACGTAGGGTAGCCGATGCACCAGAGGAACGTGTTGACCCAGATGATACGTCCCGGCTGTAATGAGAATCATTTCTCATATCAGATGACCGCGCCTTTCTAAATACAATTATTTAACGTAAATTAACAGCAACCTTTTCTCTTCTAGAGTGGACATGGAGTCTGACCGGAGGAAATAGGCGACACGACAAACCCGACCATCCTATAAGTGAAATAAGATAAGGATAAAAACTAACTTCTAATCTGAAGGCAATATGGGACGGTCCTATAACGGATTCGACGATATGCGACTGGAACAGAGGTCGTAATACCTCGGGAGCCGAAACGCCATCTTTTTTCACCTGATCAGATATACGCTTAAGACTAAAACAGGATTGAGGAAGCCAAAGTAATATTACCAGTCTACTAAGTCAGACTGCAATTGTGAATGAGAATTCGCATCCTTCGACGGTTTAGAAACAAATACAAAGGGGCACGACATCAATATTCGACGCTCCTAAAATAAGGTGTGGCGCGGCGGGCTGAAGGTCACTTACACCTATCTAGCATTTTAATTGGTTGGATGTCGTGTTTGTCAGAATTCTGCCGTGCTGAGAGTTCTCAAAGTTCCATTAACCTTACATTTTATGCAGGTTGCAAAAGCCAGATTCGCAAAAATTCCATGTACTTATGAAGTAATAGCGCATGGTTTATCTATAGATTACCTCTCAGGTATCTAGGAAACTGTTACCATAAGGAACTGCGGGCAATATGCAGCTGGTAAAATGTTTAAAGAAAATTGCTAGGGCTCAAATGATGTGAAATTGTAATAAGAATACAACGGACCCTATTTTTATAAAGGCACGGTGTATGTAGTGACCGAAATGTGGAACGTAAAAAAAAGCAGTAAAGCTGAGAAACTGAGAACCCTTACTATAAAATTGAATAAGAAGCCGTAGATCCTATGAGTCGGTCATGTTTCAGGAAGTCAAATTAGGGGAACGACAGTTTTTCTTTCATTCCTAATCAGGCAAATACAATAATATAAAGTGAGGGTAGCGTTAGCAAAAGCATAAGCAACCAATCAGCATTAATTAAGGGGGAGAGTGGAGGAAATGTTTAGATATCAAAGGGCAGGGGGTAGGAGGGACAGTGAATTGAAGACGTGGGGAGGTGAAACAGATAAAGCGCCTTCATTGTATCAAGCCGGCGATGGCTCCGTCATCTTTTGCAAATGCTACGGAGCGGAACGTACACAACTTTTCTAACTTGACGCTTGACGAATACCTGCTCGAAATACTAAACCTAGGAAACAAGTTTTGTTTTCTTAATAAAAGACCGAACAGATCAGTGGCAGAAGTTCAATTTGAAATTTTTTGAGCCAGACCCAGGAACTGTTACCTGCAACGCCGGAAGAGGCGGAGTATTTCATGGCTCAGCTGATCAAGTGTGGCGTTTTTCAAGGCACTGCCTTGGTTCCTTTACTCTTCCTTCTATGCATAAATGAAATTTCGACTGTTCTAAAAACTTCACACAATCTCATCTATGCAGATGACCTCAAATGCATATACTCGTTTTCTAAGGACACAGCCAATAAATGCGTTGATAAAATAAGCCCGGACATGCTAACTCTCACACGTTGGAGTGCTACATGGCAGATGGAATTTTCTCCATCCAAGTGTAGTTTCATGTGTTTCGATCCCGCCAAGCTTCTTCGTCCCCTAGTATTGCAAAATACGCCGCTTTTAGAACGATCCACCATAAAAGACTTAGGTCATAGTTACATCCGCCTCGTGTGGATCGAATTTGTGCGAGGGCTGCACAGATATGTGGTTTCATATCACATAATTTCTCCCTTCTGTAAAAAAAGTTAAAAATGTACCGCATGTTTGTTCTTACCATCCTAGAATACTGCCGTCCGCCCTTTGGTATAACGAATGCCTCTGGCCGCGGTAAGGTTGACAACGTTCAGAGAGTTTTTAGTCGAAAATATTTACTCTTCCTCGATCCACTATTTCTTATACGGAGAGATGTCATTTAGGGAACATGACATTTCTTTGGTTTAAAAGACGGAAATGGGCCTCTGCTTCCTAGTTAACGTTAATTCGAGCCCTAACCTTCCACGGATCAACGCTCTTTCTCCGGCAGATGGACCTTATGTCATTCGTAACTCCTCCATGATAATTTCCCCACATCTAACCAGTTTAGATTTTGCCTCCAAATATGTCTTCCTCTGGAATAATATTCATCTCAAAATGAGGCTTTCTTCAAACTTAGTGGTTTTTCAAGCCAAATTACGCAAACACTTAACTTCGGAAGATATAAAGTCCTTGTCATCCGTCTCCTTCCCAAACGCACAACTTTTGGACTTTGAAAAGGGTCCCCTGGTACTTGAGGTGGTTCTATTTTTATTAAATCGTTTTCCATATATGTCTGTTTTATCTTTTATAGAGTGATATTTGCAGCAGTTTTTCGCCCATTACTCTGTCCAGTCATTATTACCGTTCTCCGTTCGAAAACCCTGACGACGGACTTCACGGCCTCTAGTCATGCCCATGGCGTTTCTGCATTTTTCGCTAGCTCGTCGCTGGACTCTGCAGTGCACAAGGTTGCGTCTCCGGCCTTTCGGTGATGAGCACGAGACCTCAACCGGTCTCGACCCGGTTGTAAGCGATGAAGTCCTCTTGTCTGACCACCCGTATGGTTGATCTTGAAGCCGGTCGGGCGGTGTTACGGTGGTAAACGGGAGCCTCTGCTGCTATATGATTTCTCCAACGAATAGAAGCTATTCCAACTCTCGTACGTTCTCATCAACAGCCCTTTCTCATTGTACTACATCAATCCTACCAAACAACCACTTTACTTTTATCGAAGCAGGGTTTTTCTCCTACGTTTTTTTTAAAGTGGGGTCGGCTGAACGTACGAGTTTTTTTTCATTGCTTCCTCCTTAGTCCACCATACATTGCGGAGAGTGTTGACTATTATTTTAAAATGACGATAGGTTGGCGGATATTGCTTTATCTGCCTACCATACTAAACACTCCCGCTGTCTATGTGGTTGTTCACAAAAAGCAGCATTTATCAACGTTGTATTCATCTTTCCTTAGCACTAAGTTTGCAATGAGAAGGTCCTCCAGGCCAAAAATATAAAAGTTTATTTATTTCAATCAATCCTAGTGAATTTTCGCTACCAATATCTTAGAACGAAACCTCTGGGCCTCGGACGCATCACGAAAAAGCATCCGGAGAAACTCAAAGTTTTGCCGGACACCGGTTCTATTCTCGTGCTTATGAATAAAAGTTTTTGCGTCTCCAAGATTGAATCGATCCTGGCTGACGACAGTAAGTTCAAAAGGGAAAGGCAGAATAAGGATCAAATCGAGAGCGTAGAATTTCGATTCACATCTCGTCTTCGGAAACTGGAAGATCACAGTTTTCTTAGTGAACAAGAGTTAGAAGCGCTCAAACTCACAGGCACAGTTCCCCCAATGCTCTATGGTTTGCCTAAGATTCACAAACCAGAGGCTCCAATACGGCTAATAATTGATATATGCAATTCACCACATCATGCAACTGCCAGTTGGCTGGCAGACAAACTGAAACTGATTCGGCACCAAATAGTATCGCACAGCCTACGGGACACGTTTGAATTCGTTTAGTCCATAAGAAACACAAATTTTAATGGGAAAATGATGTTGACCTTAGATGCCGCATCTCTGTACAGTAGCATTCCCCTCACAGAAACCATAGAATATTTGTTCAATGAGATTGTTAAAAATGATCTGCAGGAAGTACCCACCCACAGCAGGTTTAACGTGTAATTCAGCTTTAATGGCCAATTTTACCGCCCAAATCGATGGCGTGGCGATGAAATCACCACTGGGACTTCATTAGATGATGCCTTCGTGGGTAAACTGGAGAGCAACAAACTTTCCATTATTATAAAGAACCTTCCTTTTCGTGCTAGATATTGATGATATTTCTAGAAGCAGATGTAATAACTGAGTTGGATACTTTCTTAGACAAAGATCAGCAGCTGCACCCAGCGTTAAACTTCACTATATAAAAAGAAGACAACCAGTGCCTCCCGTTTCTGGACGCACATTTATCTTAACACTGATTCTATTAACCTTCTATTCTCCTCATCTTTTCCGAGCAGCTTTCTCCATGGCCCCGAGAAAGAACCATCGGGAATTTAGGAGATCCGCTTGAAACTATTCTCTCTGCCTCGTGTCCTCCGAGGACCTAGATGTTTCCATTTACCACCACTGAATCAAACGAAGCCACGCGGAAGTGCTCAGTCTAAAATGCTGCATTTTCGTTGAATACTCATCTTCATCAGACCATCCACACCTATTTCTGCTCTACTACTATGTTCCTACTACTATCTTCCTAAGCAGTTATTTTCTCTTGCACAGTTTTTGAACATGGAGGCCCGTTAAATACTGTCTCCATTTTCACTGTAAGAGTTCTTTTAATTGCCATAAGTTTTCGTTTTTAGTTCAAAATTATCTGCAAAACATTGCTGAATGTTGCCCCAAAAGGACAATTTCTGCTGAAATTATTACGACTTTCTACGTCTACTTGCACATATTGGCAAATTTTTTGTTGAATTTTTATTTTTTCAAAATAAGCTTTGCATAGATAGTCCCGTACCGGCGCTAAAAAATATAAATTCCAAAAAAATATAAATTCCAAAAGGCCTGATGAAATAATAAGTAGAAGTGTATTTCGCAGGAAAATCTGGGCAGAGCAATACCCAAATTTCTACAGTTTTGTCCACGTAGTCAGAAACGAGACCTAGTTCCCTGCCTCATGAACCGAGCTAGGATAAAATGTTCTCCGGGGACACTGGAGAACGAACTCGCACTCATCAAAAACATTGCAAGAAAATGGTTTTTCCTAGCATATCATCAATAAATTTATGGAGGAAAATCCACTTATATCGGAAGTCCTGACGGCTGAGAATAAAGCCTTATTCCGTACATTGCATTTTCAAGGGGATCCAGCAAGCAAAGTTCTACAGCTTCACCTGACGCTAAAATCACGCGAACGTCTCCAGCAGCTGAGTTAAGATTCAAATTTTCAACCACTCCTCTTCTTCGCCTTGACGGCAAGGATAGACCCCCTTTCCAGACCTCTCCAGTGTGTATCTACATCTTAACATGCTCTTGTGGGGCAAAATTATTGGTTTAACAACTAGGTGGCTATTCAGGTGCATGCGAGAACACCATCCTGTCTGGCTAAACAGATGCGAGATAAAGTCTATATCAAGCGAGATTTTGGCTCATTTAGTTGACAGCTGCCACCAGAAAGGCGTAAACCAAGCGTTTCAAGTCATGTATAAATAGCCGGTGAAGCATTTCAAGTTCCTGCGACAGCGGATAGTTTCGTCGGTGGAGGCAGTCTCTATACCTTTCACTAACCTGATCTCATCTGCGCAAAAGAAGTTTGTAGTGACCCTAAGGCTTCCGTGGCCGATGAACAACTCAGCATTGTCCGCAAACCTCCTATCATGCCGGGACACGGTAATGAGACAGGGAAAACTCTTGTTCATACGCCAACAAGCAGTGAGGAGACGACCGGATGGCATGAACTAATTGTAGGACCCATCGCACTTCCCCATGCCCTTTGATCTCTTAAAATTTCCCTCCACTCCCTCTTATTCCTACTAATTGGTGGCTTTAACTTTTGCTAACTCTAACCCCCCTTTATGTTATTGTATTTTCCTTCTAATGAATGAATGAGAAACGATCGTTTGCTAAACTTGACTTCCTGAATGCTTAAATGGGTATCATCGCTGAACGTAAACAAACAGTCATATTTCATTATGGAACAGCGCAAATTTATCGATGCAGAAAAACCCATGTTTTTATATGTTTTTAGGTGGGACTTACTTTAGAGCTCACCAAAATTTCCTCCACTTACAGAAAAAAACTACTTTAAATTTTTCAGCAGGCCGCCATTCAATTTTTTAGCTAAATTCCACCAATAGGAGATCGAACTTCCATTTTCTTTAAATTCCGCCTGCATAAGTTCTAATTTCAGTCAATTGGCATCCGCATTCTGCGCACCAGGAGTTCATGTTAATGGAATTTTATTATATATTTTATCATCTTAAAATCTTCTTTGGTTCGTTATTTGTTGGTCACTTCCGCTGCAAGTGCAGATTCATTCACGCTTGGTAGCCAAGAATTATATGGTTAAGTCACTTTGGTTAAGTCACTTTATTAAGCGAAGAAGGCTTTCGCCCTTGAGTTCCCTATTCATAATTAAAATCGAATAATAGGTCCACCGTAACAATAGTACATAATACAAATGTACAAATGTAGGCTTAACATCAGCGATAAGTGTGAGCCAGTTGCAAGGTGCTGCTGCTGACACTTTGTTCATTATATCTGCCAGTTTCTCAGCAAATGACCACAAAATACTTTAGGCAGTAGAGCGATAGGTAGGATACATATCTAGAAGGGCCCTACAAGTCAGTTTTGCCTGTTTTTATATAGCCAAATGTCAGACTGCTTGCTTAATGCTAATTATTCGCTATATTGACTCCCGACCTATGGGACAGCCATTTAGTTAAGTTAAGTGTAGTGAAGGAAATAGGCATGAGCCCTTGGATACCATCTTTGCAACCTTAAATGAATACAGTGTACAGATAAACCCTGTTGGCTGCCAGGGATAAAACGGGACTGTAAAATATGACATTTGGGTGAGAATTTCAGAGATAAAACTAAATCCATCCTGGCTCCGATTCATTTTCGAACATATATCTGTCAGTGTTTCTTTTAAAGCCATCCAGTGATTATGACATCTTAACACCTGTGGCGAGGACCTTCTGTGGAATGACCACTCTGAAAAAAGAAAAACGTCTTCATATCTTATCTTACCTGCTGAATGTGAAGTTTTAATGAATGGACTCTGGGATTGGGCGTGGTCATAAATTCAAAAGCATGCCCAAACGCCAGGCAATCATTGAATACCATCACAATGTGGAGCACCTATAGGAGCTCCTCTCGTCATTTTGCCGATACTTAAAAGGAATGGGATTTAAGTTTTTTCTCGTTTGAACTCTTTCGTGATTGTTCTGATCTTGGGCTACCCAGGATCTTCAGGCTTTTATGGCATATTTCAAATACTCCCCTTCCACATGTTACGAAGACCTTGGGGAATATATATTCATCGGAAAACAAAATGGCTCTTCTGTTGGCGTTCAACACTGAAACACACAATGTCGAAGGCAAAAGTGTTTTTAATGCTCCTTCTGAAACTGAGCGTTTGACTGTGTTGCAAAAATAAGCTATATACCGTTTTGCTTCTTTCTTGGCATACCCGATGCCTTCACGATATTCGTGCACCATTATCTCCATTATGGTTTGCTGATACTGAGCATTTTATAATCTTTCCCGGTTCCGTTTATAATTTTCTATTCCTTAGCTTTTTTAAACTCCTTACACCTGACGATAGCCATACGCCACCCTAGTTCACATCTGTGTTTCACCGGTAACGACAAAGCATTGACGGTCAGGTATTAGTGTCGAAAAACTGAGAATATTAGTCGTACAGATAATTTACTGAAATAAATAAGCTGTGTTCAGTAAAATGAACGTACTCAAGAGTTGAATCAGTTATCTATTTTGATCTTAGAAAATAATTTGATAAAGTTCCTCATAGGAGGCTCCTAGCCAAACTAGAGGCAAAACGATTTTGTAGTCCTCTTACTGACTTCATCAGACCTTATCTTTCAAATCGCCAGCAAAAGGTCTAAGCGGGATCCTCATACTCTACTCCTATCGAAATTTTGAGTGGTGTCCTTCAAGGTACCATGCTAGTTCCCCTCCTGTTCTTGCTTTACATAAATGGTATCTCATTTAGTGTTCAATACTCTCAATCTTATATTTATGCGGATGACCTTAAGTGTGTTTACTCCTTCTCTAGCTCTATGGCCGCGAGATCCCTAGAACAAATTAATTCGGATTTAAACGCTCTTTTGGCATGGAGTTCAACATACAGATTGAGTTCTCAGCTTCTAAGTGCCGATGCATGTGCTTTGGGCCTGAAAGGCTGCCACAACCTGTTATTTTTCAAGGTTACCCAATGACTGAATGTTCCAGTATCAAGGACCTAGGATTAAGCTACACCAATAAATTAGACCTTTGTCTTCACGCTGATAGAATAACAGCCAAAGCCGCACAGATTTGCGGCTTTATTTCCTAAAATTTCTATCTTTCTGAAATGAAACTAAGACTTTATCGTATGTTCGTGCTTTCCATCTTAGAATACTGTCGCCCCTTTTTCGGTCTCATGAATGAAGGTAGCCGTTCAAAAATTGAACAAATTCAAAAAAATTTCACACGAAAACTGCTGTATCCGGCAGCTTCTAATACTTGCTACTCAAATAGCTGTCAATTAACGAAACTAAGGTTCCTTTGGGTCAGGAGACTGGAAGCAGGCTTTTGCCTCCATTTTCGGCTTAATAATAGCACAAATTTACCCAGGACTTCTGTCATTACCCTCGTCAGCCGTCCCTATAACCTAAGAAACTCGGCACTTGTTATACCCCTTCCTGCATCTTCCTCATGTAAACGCTCTTTGTTTTTTGCTTTCTTTGGAATAACTTGCCAATCGAAATTAGGTCGTTAACTAGACTGTCTGCTTTCAAACAGAGACTGCATATTTATCTTAACACTGACTCTATTAACCTTCTATTCTCCTCATCTTTTCCAAGCAGCTTTCTCCATGACTCCGAGAAAGGACCATCTGGAATTAAGGAGTTCCGCTTGAAACTATTATCTCTGTCTCGTGTCCTCCGAGGACCTAGATGTTTCCATTAACCACCGCTGAATCAAACGAAGCCACGTGAAAGTACTCAGTCTAAAATGCTGCGTTTCGTTGACTTATAACTATCACCGAACTTCCCACACCTGTTTCTACTCAGCTACTTTGTTTTATCTTCCTTAGCAGTTTTTCTCTCACACACTTTTAAATAATAGAGGCCAGTTGAACTCTGCCTCCATTTTCACTGTAAGAGTTTTTTTAACTGCTATAATTTTTCGTTTTTAAGTTCATAATTGCCTGCAAAACCTTGCTTAATGTTGCCCCAAAAGGACAATTTCTGCTGACATTATTAGGACTTTCTACGCCTACTTGCAAATATTGTCAAATTATTTTTTTGAATTTTTATTATTTCGAAATTAACTTTGTACAGATATTGCCGTACCGGTGCTGAAACAATATAAATTCCAAAAAGTACTCTCAACTGAGCAGTGGACACGCGCACCGAATGAGCATGGTAAGGTTGACGTCATCCATAAGGATTTCGAGAAGGCGTTCGACAGCTTCAGTCTCAGTTTATTTGGTGAGGATTATAGGCAATGCGTTTGAAAACCCTATTGATTACATGCCCGTGCGTTTCACCTATAAAAATTACCACTACTAATATAGTATCGGCAAACAGTGAGAAGCATTGTTTTTTACCATATAAGTCTGGTGTTTAGAGTTCAGACATGGAGAGAAGAGAGGGGACGCATGTAATTATCCAAGCGTTGTTTGTACCT
>JAYGXS010000004.1:31719952-31730942 GCA_036362985.1 Ligula intestinalis
TTTTAAAGGCAAATAACATAAGCATTTAAATTTAGAGGAAATAAAGTCGTTACTGTCTGGTTCCTTTCCAAACACGCAAGTTGTAGATTTTGAAAAGGGTCCTCCTGGCATCTGAAGCTCTTCCAGGATACTAAAATGATTTCTAAATATGTAAGAATTTTCCTCTGCAGATTCAAACATCACTTTCAAGGGCTGCGAACTCTTCTTCGTTTTTGCAACGTTCGCTGTGGTCTTCGAGATTGGCTATGGAATCTGGTGGGTCGCAACTCGATGATGTTGCCTTGACTTCTACTACCTTTTCCTGTTGTCCCGGATGACCCCTTCTTAACTCAAGGATATATTATTTTTTTCCATGACCATAAACGCCCCGAACCTTCAACATCAGGTCCCAAACTAACCACATCAAACCCTGTTACCTATTAAGGCAGTTTTTTCTGCCAAAATTTTTTTGAACTCTGTGGCCTGCTGAACTCATCCACTGATTTAGGAGTTTTTTTACTGCCGATGACAATTATTTTATAAGAGTTCACTGTTTATCATAATTATTTTTATGTTCACGATAGCACTAAGTTTGTAACGACAGGGCCCCTTTGGCCTTAAATATACAAATTATTTTTATTATAGATAATTTGGAAGGCCGTCAGTTCCCGAGGAGTGCGAGTTTTTTAGACGGATAATGTGCTTACGAATTACTTGTATGGAGAAATCTATCGTACTGATAGTATTGACTAAGGATGGCTGAAACGACGGGACCGGTTCAGATTCCGTCGAAAGGCGCTTTGAAAAGAATGCATTGAACATTTCAGCCTTTTCAGACTCATCTTGCACAAATGCTTTATTTTCATTCAGTAAAAGGGGGATTTCGTGACCTCATTTAGCGGAGAACCGACGACGAAACAGTTGGGCAATAGATTTTGCAGAGTTAAACTCGCTGAGTGCGCAAGATTCCCTCTTTGTCACGTGCAAAACGAATCTTAGACGCTAATTCGAAAATCTCTGCGATTCCAAGGTGCAAAGACAATGAACTAGTAGACTGGTCCTTCAACTGTCGTTACAATTTCTTTAGTCTTGACAAACGAAAATGTTTCGCAAAGCTTTTCATCATCTTCCGATGATGAGTTAGGTGGATGATAAATGCATCCAATAATCGCCTTTTGACGGGGAGACAGGATAATGGATGCAAAGCAGTAATTGCCCGAGAATAACTCAGCATCTAGGTCGAACGGGAAATGCTTAAAAAAAGCTTTAATATAGAGAAGACAACAGCCACCACGTTTACTAGGGCGGTCTTGACGGTAGAAATCATACTCGTCTATTATGAATAAAGCATCAGAAATAAGTGGATGGGTCCACGACTCTGCAATGCATATAACATCTGGCTTCAGCTCGAACGCAATAGCTCTAAGCTTAGCCATATTATTTTAAACAGATCTTGCATTAAGTAAGATGATATCTAGTGTAGCGTGAGTAATCGAACTAGGGTTATCGTTTTTTAGTCATAAAAATTTGAAGGTGGGTAATTTGATTGGAAGTTTGGAGAATAGCCATCGACTGGAGCAGGACAATTAACATTAGAAAGCCGAGCGGGGATAGCTAAAAGCTGCAGGTAGATAGCTCTGTGAGATCGATGGGCCATAAGGATTAGTGCCGTGGTGAGCTTGCTGATAGTTAATGGGTAATTGGGAAAACCAAGACGGGAAATAGAGGCTAGTGGGCGAGGTAAGGTAACTATGAGCATTAAGCGGTGGAAAGCCTGGCCCCGTTTGATAATTGTGATAAGTAGGGTAACCTATATGTTTACTATCTTCCTGTTGTATAGGCTTTACTTGTGTTTGGGAAGGCTGCATGCTCGCGGTTGAGATCCGGATCCCACCCTTTCGACGACCTGAATTGGGTGATTTAATAGAAGGTTTGGGAGAACTCTGATTGAGTAACGAAGCTGTTGGTCTGCCTGACGTGGAGGGATTTTCGGAATTTCTAGGAGGTCTACCAGAATTACTACCTATGGAAACTGGGTAAGCATCTTAAGTTGGAAGTAGATGAGGATGTCTGGTGACATGAGGGGGGTGAGACAGTTGCTGTACTGGGGAGCAGTAATTTAGGTCCGGCAGGAATTAGAGTACACGGCTCCTGGGCTTCCTAGGGCTACGACCAGGAATTTGAACCGATTGCGGTGAATGAACAATTTTATCAGAAGAACTTGACGCTATTCTTTGCTCCATTGGCGTGAGCTCATGACAGAGGAAATACTTTGTGTTTCTCAGATATTTGGAAACAAGCTTTGGCTGTTTAAAAATGGCGTCGATTTCAATGAGTGGAAATAGCTTGACTAAAATGGGTGGGTTTTGACTGCAAGATGACAGTCTAATAGCCTCTGCTATTTTATAGTTAAATCCGCAGGAGTAGAGGAAATTCATTGCAACGTCCATTGGCCGAATTGATTTCGGAACGTTTTTCAGAATAAAATTGTACGTCCTTTTTTGTCTATCCTGTGACTCACTTGCGACCAAATTAACGAGAGTATCTAAACGTTTGCATTCCTGCGAGGAAATTGCAGATTTATTTCCATCAAATAGGGTCCCAACGATTGAGAGAACTGACCCAAATTTCAGCATAAACTCGTTGCAATTTTTCATTGCAGACAAATCTATTTGCTCGGCAATCAGATCAAACTGAATACTGATGTCAGGCTGAAGACTGATATCAGTAATGATGTTTGCCTTTCGCAGACACCGCTTGGGTCTGGAATTCTGAGGCTTCCTACTGAATGAAAGTGTCGTCTTCATACTTTTCGAAGCAACAAGTAAGTTAATCAAAAACAGTCCGCAATTCAGAATAAAATAACTATTTAAGCTTATATAAGTTCCTAAAAGCAAGACAGATGGTTAACAGAAGGCTAGGTAAGCAAGCAGAGACCAAACCAACAAAGGGAATGGAAGCAGATTTTTCAAGCGTAGGTACTGGTACTCACGGATAATTTATATAAGAAAACGAAAGACTAATAGTCGTATCTTCTCTTAGCTAAATCGATTTAGTTAAGACTGATGACTTAGCTGAAATTTGGAAACGACCGGCGATGAAATTCTTCATCTATGTAAGAGGTCTGCCTCCGATACCCATCAATCGGAGAACCCTACAAGATCACAGTCGATATTTCCCCTCACTCCTCCTAGGATATTTCTACATCGATATCCCCCATCAATTATGATCTAGGATATTGCGGCTGCAACCGTACGTATGGAATTTTTTCTTGCGTATCTAGAATTATTTTTCTTGCGTGGACGATCTTTTGAAGTCGGAATTTAAGAAGATTTTGTTTTCCAACCAATTCGATTGAGGCGCAACCTCTTTAAACCGAACGCAACATCTTAAAACCAACAAATTCGTGGCCTAGTAACAGAAATCGTCAAGATCAGAATATTCTCGAGACCTTCAAAGGCTGAGTCGTTTCCCAATATTGAATGCACTTTTTCAAATAAATTTAAAGTGCTTATTAAAAAAAGCTACAGTACTTGTTAAGTTAACTCTGATTATTTGTCGTAAGTCATAATCTGAAAATCACATTAACTGTTTTTTTCTAAACGTAATAACTAATAAAGTTTTTTTGAAAATTTTAAAGGATTTTAGCAACCAGCTGTGGTAAAATCTGTTGGCTGAATTTTTCTAAATCGTCTCAGATTTAAAGCAGATTTCCATCAAAATTATGAGAAGGAAAATTATAGCTCATCGTAAGATATCTGCTCCCAGACCCAAGCGGTGCCTGCCTACGCCTACTAGTCAATGCCTTGATATCAACATGCAGCCCATTGTCAAGGCTGAGCAAATTGGTTTATCTGCATTACAGAACTGTTATGACTTCATGATGAAGTCTGGTTCTGTTTTGTCAATACTAGGCAATCTGTTTGATGGTAAGTTATCAGATAAATATAAATAAATAAATAATTTGTATATTTAAGGCCCAAGGGGCCCTGTCGTTACAAACTAAGTGCTATCGTGAAAATAAAAATGATTATGATAAACAGTGAACTCTTCTAAAATAATTGTCATGGGCAGTAAAAAAAGTTAGACTCCCTCGTCCATCTTATAACCACGGAATCTTTTGATAGACAAAATCGAAACTTTAACTTTATACTAAAAATGCCTCCATATTAAGTCGCCCTCTGGATATTGCAAAAGATTTTCTATGTTTGGGTAGTTTCAACTACAAAATTGCGGAAGCAAAGCGTCTCCAATCGCGTAGCAAAAACCCGCCCTTCCTAGTTAAATTGTTTTCACCGATCGAGGTGGACTCAATCTTTGCTCAACGGGGTCGCATTTCCTGATATTTAGAAATGACTAAAAGTATCCTCTTTCGAGATCTTACACCAATGGAGCGAATAAATGCGGCTCTCCAGTCCAATAGACCAATGAATTCTCAGCATTCTATTCCTAAATCTGTTCGAAGTCCCGATAGGGTAAATGCACTCGCTAATCCTCCACCCCGGATATCTGGTCATACACCCACTAACGTCAGTACACCCGTCATCCCTGCCTCCCATATGTCTATTTATAGTCCCGTAACAGTCAGTACACCTGCTATCACTTCTTCCCGAATGTCTAGTCATAGACCCACAAACATCAGTGCACCAGTTAGCCCATCCCTCTTGATGTCGGGACCGTCAAGCCTCGCCACTCCGTCATCTTCTACGATTAAAGCTAGTCTAAATACATTCTCTGTCCAACGATTGATAAATTTCGCTGCCTCTAACTCGGCAACAAGCTCATCAAGAATGTCGCCAACACCGTCGAAAGCGGTTAGGCCGAGCACTTCCCCACCACAACCTAGCTCCTCCCTTGACAGTGGGAGCCATATTATTCCCCAGTATAATGCGTTATTGAACATGCCGGGCCCGAACCACGAAAAATTTAATGTGCACGGCAGTAACCTTAACTTGTATAATTTAAAATCTAATCGGAGTTGCCGTACAGGACCTTCACTGATTATGACCACATGTCCTTACGCGAGCGGCCCCAACACTATTTTTATGTCCCCATTCCCCCTATCAGTTCCTTTACCCATCCTCTACCACCCAAACCTGCAACTTCTACATGCTTTCTCGCCTCCTCCCATTCCTCCCAAACGCCCCAGAAGCTTATTTTGGTTTATCCTCTCCTCATATTTCCCTGCCAGAAATCGAGGCCCCTAGCTATCTCAACCCTTATCAGCCATCCATTATTGGCTACCCTTATGCTAGCAGCTCCATACCCGTCAGTACTTATTCCACAAATAATAACGGCCTACAGTTTGCCTACTCACCTTCAAATTCTTTTTTTATAAATAACGATAGCCATAGTCCTGCCACTCAAAACACACTAGATGTCATATTGCTTAATGCCAGGTCTTTCATAAAAAAAATGGCTCAACTGCGAGCTATTGCTTTTGAGATGACGCCGATGTTAAATGCATAACAGAATCCTGGACCCATCCAATTATTTCCGACTCCTCTCTTATCATAGACGAGTATGATCTCTATCGTCACGATCGCATTAATAAGCGTGGTGGTGGTTGTCTTCTCTATATTAGAACGTCATTTAGGCACTTTCCGTTTTATCTAAATAGCACGTCCTTCTCTGGAAATTACTGTTTCACTTCTAGTATACTGTCTCCCCGGCAAAAGGCGATTATCGGATGTGTTTATAATCCTCCTAACTCTTCATCTGAAGAAGATGCGAATTCGTGTGAAATATTCAAGTTTATTTCAGAAGCTTCGTTTGAAGTTAAAATTATTGCTGAAAATTTTAATTTTCCTGAAATCGGCTGGCTTTCAAACTATTGTCCACATAGATTTCAGCCTTTTCTAGACACCATTAATTTTTCTAACTGGTATCAACTGGTTAGTTCCCCAACAAGACAGAAGCATATCCTACATCTGATTTTCACAAATAGCACTGCCCCTCTCTTCGCTGATTTGAAGCAGGACATTTTCCAAAGTGATCACACATTAATTCACTGTTGCCTTCCGCTTCCTTCTACGGAAAAGGCTAGTGCTAATCGTACCTATCATGCATATGACCTCGCAGATATAAGCTCAATCAACATTTTTCTTAACTAATTAGATTGGCAGAGCCTCTCCTCCATTAACGACGCTAAATATCTTTCTGAACTCATGTCGGTCGTTTCTAACGAAATGCTAGAATTTGTGCCCACTAAAATTGCGAAACCCTTCACACCAGAATCGACCGTCCCTCATTTTATTTTGCCCAGACTAAAGAAATTGAGGAGGCAGCTGAAAGATCGATCTACTAGTTCACTGTCTGTGCATCTAAGGATCGCAGAGATCTTCAAATTAGCGTCAAAGATTCGTCTTGCACATGACCAGCACAGGGAATCTTGCGCCCTGAGCAAGTCAAACTCTGCAAAATCGGTTGCACAACTGTTTCGTCGTCGGTCCTCCGCAAAACGAGGAATTAAAAGACCCCCATTGCTTAATGAAAGTAAAACATTTGTGCTAGATGAGTCTGATAAGGCTGACTTGTTCAATGCTTTCTTTGCAAAGCATTTTACGACAGAATCCGAACCGGTCCCGTCGTTTCAACCATACTTAGACAATACTCTCGGGAACATTGATTTCTCCATAGAATTAATTCATAAGCATATAATTTGTCTAAAAAACTCGCACTCTTCGAAGACTGCTGGTTTCCCCAATTCAGTTATCAAAAGAGTGTCGACCTTTCCCAAATTACTTAGCCATATATTTTCAGTCTATCTCTTAAATGGTTTCTTTCCTGACACTTGGAAGACATCCATTATTCTTCCAGTCTTTAAATCAGGATCTCGTTCGGACATAAATAACTACCGCGGTATTCATTAAACCCCGGCCCTAGCTAAACTTCTGGAGAAGATAAATTTTAATCAAATTCTCGATTTTTGCCTAAAAAATAAGCTTTTAAGCGACTCACAGCATGATTTTCTACCCGGGCGATCATGCGAGACGTGTCACTGAACTTTTCTTAACCACGTCACTTCCCTCCGTAACGAGCGGCAATCCGTGGTTGTTATCTACTTTGACCTGAGCAAAGCCTTCAACAAGGTACCGCACAGACGGCTTGAGATTAAATTGGAAGCCATTGGTATCCGTCCCCCTCTCCTTGACTTCATCGGTTCCTACTTGTCTAACCGCAACCAGAAGGTCCTAGTAGGTGATAGTTACTCCACTGCTCAGCTGATCACGAGTGGCGTTTTTCAAGGCACTGTCTTGGGTCCTTTACTCTTCATTCTATGCATAAACGGAATTTCGACTGTTCTAAAAAATTCACACAATCTCATTCATGCAGACGACCTCAAATGCATATACTCATTTTCTAAGGACACGGCAAGTATATGCGTTGATAAAATAAATGCGGACCTACTTACACTCTCACGTTGGAGTGCTACCTGGCAGGTGGAATTCTCTCCATCCAAGTGTAGTTTCATGTGTTTTGGTCCCACCAAGCTTCCTCGTCCCCTAGTCTTTCAAAATACTCCACTTTTAGAACGATCCACTATAAAAGACTTAGGTATAAGCTTCACAAATAAACTAGCATTGTGGCCTCATGCGGATCGAATAGCTGCAAAGGCTGCACAGATATGTGGCTTTATATCACACAATTTCTTCCTGCTGGAAATGAAGTTCAAACTTTATTGCATGTATGTTCTAACCATCCTAGAATACAACTGTCCCCTCTTTGGTCTAATGAATGCTTCTGACCGCGGTAAGATTGAAAATATACAGAGGGTATTGACTCGCAAAATATTCGCTCTTCCTCGATCTACTACTTCTTATACAGAGAGATGTCAGTTAGCGAACATGACATTTCTTTGGGCCAGAAGACTCGAAGCAGGCCTCTGTTTCCTCTTTCGCGTTAACTCTACCCTTAACCTTCCACGAATCAATGCTCTCATTCCCGCAGATAGACCTTATGCCACTCGTAATTCTTCTAGGATTATTGCATCCCCCCCCCCTTAGCTCCACTTCGAACCATTCTCACTTCTTTGCCTGCAAATATGCCTTCCTTTGGAATAATATTCCCCTCGAAATTAGGCTGTCGTCTAACTTAGCATTTTTTACAGTCAAATTACGTAAACACTTCACATCGGAAGATATAAAGTCCTTGCTATCCATCTCCTTCCCAAACACACAACTTTTGGACTTTGAAAAGGGTCCCCCTGGTATCTGAGATGGTTATGTTTAGCTAACATTTTTTCTATATATGTCTATTTCTTCCTCTTTTGAGTGCTATTTGCAACGATGTTTCGTCCACTTCTCTGTCCAGGCATCATTGCCGTTTCTTCATTCTCCGTTTTACAACCCTGATGATAGGCTTAATGGTCTTTAGTCATGCTCATGGCGGTTCTGCTATTTTCGCCAGCTCGTCGCTAGACTCCGCAGTCTACAAGGTCGCATCTCCGGAGTTTCATTGATAATCAGGTGACCTCTGCCGTTCACTCTAGTGGCGACCCTGTTGTCCGCGATGGCTTCCTCTGGTCTCACCTCCCTGATGGTTGATCATGAAGCCAGTTGGGTGGTGTTACAGTGGGGAACGACAGCCTCTGCTGTTATATGATTTCTCCAATTACAAGAAGCGTTTCCAACCCTCATACGTTGTCATCAACAGTCCTGTCTCATGTGCACTACAATCAATCCTCTCAACCAAACCCCTTTATTTTGTTGAAGCAGTTTTTTCTCCTACGTTTTGTTTTTTTTAAGCGGGGGTTCGCTGAACTCCGCCCAAGCTTTAATGGTAGGAGTTTTTTTCACTGCTTCCTCCTTAGTTCACCATGTGTTTCAGAGAGTTTTGACTTATATTTTAAAGCGACGATATGTTGGTGAAAATGAATTAAGCTTCCAACACTGACCTTAAGCTCGACTGGACACAACCTAAATTTCTGCTCTCCAACGTAGACTATTTGTATTCTGAGACCATTTCGCCAGTACTGTTTTGGATATTATCGCTTCAAGTGTATTTGCAAAAGTACTTTCTGCAACTCGTGAAATTTGTTATTGTGTCGTACTTCATCAGAAAACGGAATCAAATTGGAATTTGTTCTTCACGTCATTGAACTGAATTCGCAGCCTACAACCAAAGCAAGTGAAAACAGCCTGAAAAAGCCACCAGTGACATGATCAGCAGTTATTCAGGACCTCGAAGATCTACAAACGGCTGAGTCACTCCTGAATATCCCGCATATTGTTTATACACATTTGAAAGTGCTTCTAAGTAATTAAGCGTATTTTTTGCTCAGTCTGCTAGAAATATTTGCAATACTTTACACACTGTCTGAAGATTTTTGTTATTTTAAATACCAGAGAACACACTACGTCATAGTCGCATTTTGAATTTAGTCGTTTCGTTTGCAAATGGAAGTAGCAAATATTACCCTCGATAATTCTACTAAATTGTCAGTGGGGCCAGTAATCCAACCGCGGACGCCTAGGGTGAAAGTCGAACGGCTAGAATGTGGAGCTATAGAAGAGTACAGTAGTGAGGATCAACTTAGATTATCAATTACAAAAGAGCGGTCTTGAAGTTTATTGAAAAGTCCTCCCAGCAAACGGACGAAAAGTCTCAGAAGTTTAAGAGGTGCAGCTTATAAAGATGAGGCTTGCACATCCTGTCTTACGCTTCTGCACAAATTTGCAGACCACGATAATAAGCTCCATAATCTGAAAATGGAAATGTATGAATTGAAGAAATCGTTTCACTTCCTCCTTAAAAAGGACAAAATCATCGTACCTGAAGTTGAGAGTAGCCAGCAAAGAAAAGTATTTGCAGAATCCCGAGGCGGAGCAGCCACTGAGAAAGATGAACAGACACCGGCAACCCAAGTGGCGAAATTGGTAGCTTCCACCTCAAATCCTCTCGATACTGCGCGAAACAAAACACCCACCAAACAACACGCTCCAATCAGAGAAGGAGATTGTACAACTCCACTTTCTTGTCAAGTAGGTTCGGGCACAGAAAGCCAGCATAAAAAAGATAGTGGGTATGCTAAGGCTGCATACAAATCACTGAAAAAACCACAAATGCGGAGGGGGGCAGCACGAAGACAGCTCTGAACAAAGCCATCCCGGCTTCCAAAAGAAGCCTATATCTGGTGATGGTAAGGAAACCCAAAGTCACAAGCCATTCCTATCGATACCTTGGGGTCTTCCGATGGCAGTAGGGCTGGAAATATATCAAAGGTCTCCCTTGACCGCCAAAACTGCGTAGTCGTTCAAGGCCTACCTGAATCAGACGGAACTGTTCCGAAGGAAAGGATGGATGTGGACGTCAAAAAATTTCGGGACGTGCTAAAAGACATTCTCAGACAGCGAGGGACAGAACAGTTTGTGGAGCTTTCAGGATAGGCAAACAGGTTACTGAACTGTGGGAAACTGTCTAACCTCGACCTTTCAGGATAGTCTTGGATAACAAAGAACAGGTGAACTTAGTTCTGTCCCGGAAGACAGCTCTCCGCCACTCACATAAGACCGTGTTTTTTCAGCCGGACTTCTCTCCGGCAGAACGTCTGAAAGGCCGAGAATTGGTGGCGGAACTACGGGAGAGAGAGCTGGAGAGAGCAATCTGGCTATCTTCAGAGACCAAATAGTACAGAAAACTGCCATAGTGCTGTGGAAGCAGTCAGTCCTGATGACGGCTGCGGTCCAGTAGTACTGGCAAACTCGCGTCCAAACGCATTGAACACTGCAGAGTCTCGCCGGCTGAAATTTCTATATACTAACGCCCAGAGTTTATTCTCGAAGTTTGATGAACTTCGAATACAGGATGCCGATGGGTCCCCTGATGTTATAGCAATAACAGAAACCTGGCTGTCACAGAGCATCAGTGATTCAGGAGTGGCGCTATGCGGATACCAACTATTTAGACGAGACCGAGTTGAACGCCACGGTTGAGGAGTTGCTATGTATATAAAGAACGAATTAATTGTGTGCAAGAAGCCTGAAAGGATTACTCATGGTATAGAGGCTAT
>JAYGXS010000004.1:31731042-31743682 GCA_036362985.1 Ligula intestinalis
AATCGCACATAATGCCTATTCGCAAGCATGGCCGATCGACATCATTCGACAACTTTAGGCCAATAAATACACTTCCCGCAGCATCGAAGATCTTGGAGACCTTAATCAAAGAAAAGATGATGCGTCACTTGACAGAGAACAACCTGCTCAGTACAGCTCAACATGGCTTTCTCGAGAAACGATCTTGTGACACCTGCCAGCTCTCTTTCTTTGATTATGTGCTGCAATCTAGAGACAGCGGTTTTGCCACTTATAGCGTCTATTTTGATTTTACTAAGGCCTTTGATCGGGTCGATCATAACCTCCTCCTTCTGAAAATGGCCTCCTTCGGCATAGGTAGCAAGCCTCTGAACTTCATATCTTCCTATTTGGATGCTCGCACACAACGAGTAAAAATTTCCAATGTTATCTCCAACCCCACGCATGTGAGGAGTGGAGTTATACAGGGTAGTGTACTGGGTCCGCTCCTATTTTGCCTTTTTGTCAACGACGTTTCAGATTGTTTTCAGTATGGCAGACCCTTCATGTACGCTGATGATTTAAAAGTCGCTTATCGATATAAACCGGCAGATCGCAACATCGTGCTCGAGCTGATAAAAAAGGATCTTCAGGCCTTCGCCCAGTGGTGTTGCACATGGCGCCTCACCCTTTCATGGCACAAATGTTCCGTTATGGTTGTTGGCGACGATCATCAACCGGAATTAAGCATTGACGGCCACGAATTAAATGTCCCAGGAGTTATCAAGGATTTGGGCATATCCTACTCTAATAGTCTCAATTTGTCAGAGCACTGTGCCCTGATAGTCTCGAAAGCACGCCGAACCACCGGATTTATCCTTAGAAATTTTAAGACTATCAAGGTTAGAACTAGCCTTTATAATATGTACGTGAGACCTAGTCTTGAATACTGCTCACCCTTATTCAGTCTTCTGCGCACTAGTGAACGGAAGAAAATAGAATCGGTGCAGCACTTCTTCACTAGAAGAGTTTTCACTACAGAACACCGTAACTTAACCTACCAACAAAGGTGCGAACTTATAAAGCTGGATCCCCTATGGCTTCGTCGATTGCAGAAGGGTCTATTTTTACTGTTTAAACTTTTGAATGGTCAAACCTTTAATCCTCTTAGTACAATAAGGCAGCTTGAGCACTCTCGACGCGCCAGTCATCGAGACGTATTTTTATTTCTTCCTATGGCACGTACAGTTAAGTACCGGCAATTCTTTTCAGTAAATGCCATATCAATCTGGAATAAGCTGCCCAAAAGTATTAAAACCCAGCAAAACTACCCTATGTTTAAGAGAGCTATAACTAGTTTTCTACATTCAGGACAACTTTCACGAATTTTGTGTGCTGACTCGGTGGAATCTCTCTTTCACTCTGATGGCGTTCGTGGACTTTGAACACCGCCAGGCTTCACTGCTGAAGATAATGCGGCTGAAGCAGCAGCCCGCAGTCTGCTAACCTTTCAGCCGATAGCGCGCAACTTTTGCCGACAACCATTGAAGGAAGACTGAGAACACTGTGTTCTTGTGCCAACCCTCTCCGTCTGGAACTAATGTTTTAAACGATATGAAACAGTTCTCCTGCTGATGAGTCAACTCAGCTTACAACTGTACATTTATTCCGTTTGTATCATACCTTTGAAGGCAGGTTTTTTTCACTTGAAACAAACTCCCTATCTCATCCAGTATTGACAAAACAAAAAACCTGAAACAAAACCAATACTGGCTGCAACATAGGGAGTTTGTTTTAGGTTTTTTCCGGTCTTCGAGGTGTTGGAAGGCGCCCAATAGGTGCATTACCAACTCTTTACAATTGCCTGTGAACTGGCATAATAAACATATTACATTATATATCAGATTTTATCGTTACTTGCTGAAGTTACTAGCTTAATTGTTGTTTTTTATTTGTATATCCAACCCTTTAGCAACTGCACATACCGATAGTTGTCTTTTTTACCGATAGGTCAAAATATGTATTTTTATACTGTTTCACCAACATAGCCTCATCCTAGTTCCGGTAGACTCACGTAAAAAGCAAGCAATCTATTGCGTAAATACTGCATTATATCTGAAAATTTGGTAATATATCAATTTCCAGCAAGAAACATTTTGCATTACTCGATATACCATAAGAGATAATTTTCACCCTGCGTAGCCTCTTCGGTAATTTAAATTGTCTGTCGCAATTTTGTGCATAACTTTGCTGAGAACATATCCTATCACTCACTTTCTATTCAATATAAGTTGTATATTTAATAATAAGTTGTATATTTCAGGCCCAGTGGGCCTCATCAATAAACCAAAAATTCGATAACACGAAGAACTAGAAATAATTGGTTTCACAAAGTATCCGTTTGGAAGCGAATTTGTTAGATTCAACAAAAATGAATATAGCAGTGTTATGCGGAAGGTGAAATTCAAGGGCACACACAGATGAGCCACATCGTTATCTAGAATTCTGACATATGTATTCTGGTACCCACTGCCTCTGTTAGTAAGGGGGAAGGGCTTGGAAGCAAACTCAGTCGAAGCTGAGTGTGGGGCAGAACAATAGGTATTAACGAAACATTACTGGTATAGACGGGTTCCCGGCACTACACTCGGGTTCCCAAACCGATGCGGCATAATGGAACATAGGGAACCCACCAGTTTATGATCGTGATGGGCACCGCTGTATGATATCCAAAAGTCCGTCAAATCTACAAGACCATTGTTGTGGATGTCTGAGATGTGACCAAATATAAGGCCCTGATGATGGTTGATGACCAGCGAAACGAGAGCCGTCAAGACTTCGTCCTGATTCCGGGGTACATGAGTCAGAGGAAGGTAGTTTCAAGAAGGGATCCTAAATTCCTGATGGTCCTTTCTCCGAATTGTGGAGAAAGCTGCCCGGAAAAGATGAGGAAAACAAAAGTTTAATAGATTCAGTGTTAAGATAAATGTGCAGTTTTCGCTTGAATGCACATAGACTAGTCAACGTCCGAATATCAATCGGCAAATTATTCCAAAGATAGCTATACCTAGAAGCAAAAAATAGCGATCGCTTAGAAGTGGAAGAAGCAGGAGGAGGTATAATCAACGTTGAATTTCTTAGGTTGTAAGGGCGAGTAACGGGAGTAAGGGCAGAAATCTTGGGGAGATTTGAACTATTATTAAGGCGAAACAGGAGACAAAACCCTGCTTCCAGTCTCCTGACCCAAAGAAATTTCAGTTTTGTTATCTCACATCTATCTGAGTATGAAGCATCTGAAAATGCCGGATAGAGGACCTTTTTAGTGAATCTTCTTTGGACACTTTCAATTTTTGAACGGCTAGATTCATTCATTAGACCGAAGAATGGACAACAGTATTCGAGAATAGGAAGCACATACATACGATAAAGTCTTAGCTTCATTTCGGGAAGGTAGAAATTATAAGAGATGAAGCCGCATATCTGAGCAGCTTTTGCTGTAATTCTATCAGCATGAGGTGAAAGATCTAATTTATTGGTGTAACTTAAACCTAAGTCCTTAATGTTAGAACATTCAGTCATGGGGCAACCTTGAAAAATGATAGGCTGTGGCAGCCTTTCAGGTCCAAAAAACATGAACTGGCACTTAGAAGGCGAGAACTCCATCTGCCAAGTGGAGCTCCACGCAGATAGAGCGTCCAAATCCGAATGAATGCGTTCTAAGCATTCCTCAGCCGTAGAATTAGAGAAGGAGTATATACATTTCAAGTCGTCCGCGTATATATAAAATTGAGAGTGTTTAACTATTGTTGAAATATCATTTATATAAAGCAGGAACAACAGGGGGCCAAGAACGGTACCTTGAAGGACACCCAAGTCACAACTGAGACGTAAATTAACCCGTAATAACAATCCTCCTAACGATAAACCCATTTTAAGCATGAAGAAACTTGATCTTGATGCTTTAGACAACTTAAGTAAGTTTTATAACCAATATGCTTGCCTGTTTACGGTCCTTGGTGCCATCTATGCTGGAAAGGTATCTACGCTCACTTCTCAGCAATGTGAGAAACTAGAGCCTTTCGCCTATATGGTGTCTACTGAGACCTGTGAGCGGCAAAAAGGAATTTTAATTTTCTTTTGAAAAATGCTTCAAAAGATAAACAACCTATAGATGTTGCTGTTCAGTTTCTTTACTCGTGTGGCTTTAATGTTAAAGTTGCAGAAGCTAAAAGACTCTCATCCCGAAGTAAAACCCGCCGATTCTCGTAAAACTTTTTTCGTTGCTAGAAGTAGACTTTATATTCTCTCAGCATGAGTGATCAGCGACCTATTTAAAGTAAAATAAACTTTACGTATGCAGGGATAAAACGCCAATGGAGCGTCGGGTTTTATCCAAAGTAGCAAATGAGAACACTGGCTCTGCTTCAACAAAACCAAAAGTTGTCTCTGAGGCCAGACCTCCCGCTCAGGTAAGCCCACATTCCTCTGGATCAATGTCACTTTCCCCTGATACTTCTCTTATTCACCTTACTCGTGATTCGAGTAAGATTGTAGCCTCATCAAGTCGTTCTCCTTCTTAGCCAACCACGTCTGTGATAGCTTTAAATTCCGATAAGCCTAGGAACGCCCCTAGTAAATCTACGTCAGTTTTCAAATTCGGCAATATGATAACCGATAACAACTCAGTATCTAACAAAGACCCAACCACTCAAGCTAGCGCTATTCCTATCCCCAAACCTCATCAACATCCCCAAATAATTCAGCCAGCTAATAAAATTAACCGTTTTTCAAAACCAGTCATGCAATTTTCGAAGGCAAATTTTCCGTCAAATTATGATATAATGCCTCAAAATCCTATTTTTATTCCCCTCCTGGTTTTCTCATGCCACGCTTCAGCCGTCCTTTCTATGGATCCCCCTCTAATATGCCTTTCTACAATATGCACCGTTCACTTGATAATAATTACTTGGCAAACTGTAGACCAGGGCCAGTTTGCTTTCCACCTTTTGTTTCTCCCATGCAGTTTCCCTTTCCGCCACCAAGTTTTCCTTTTTCGTAAATGCTGACGAGCCTAACCTGCATCTGAAGGATACGCTCAGTATAGTCTCACTCAATGCGAGATCAGTTGTTAGTAGGATGACAGAACTTGAAACAGTAGCATTTGAACTTGATCCAGATGTGCTCTGTGTCACTGAATCTAGGGCACACTCTTATTTCTGACTCGAAACTCGCCATAGATAATGATAGTTTGTACAGGCGGTGGTTGCCTTCTTTATATTAAATCATCCTTTGTGCAGTTCCCGTATCACCTGAGCATTTCATCATTTTCTGAAAATTTTTGTCTCATTGCAGTCATCCTGCCACACAATAAAACAGCGATAATTGGGTGTGTCTACAATCCCCCCTGTAACTCAAGTAAGGTACTGCAGCTATGTGAAATGTTTGAAAAAGTTGCAGGGACTCAATTCGATGTCAGAATAATTGAAGGTGATTTTAATCTGCCAGATATTGACTGCCATGCAAATACCTGTCCACCAAGATTTCAGAAATTGATTGACACTATTAACTTTTCAAACATGTTACAACTGGTCAGTTCAGTGACCAGAAATGACAACAGATTAGAATTAGTTTTTACAAATGATGTCCACCCTCTTTTTATGAATTTTCATCGTGATATTTTCACAAGTGACCACGCCTTAATTCCCTGTTGTTTTCCAGTATCTCTTTCTAAAATGCCCGAGGTAAAATGCAATAACCTCGACTTTGGTAACGTGAACCATGAATTAATAAATGATTTCATAAGAACCCTAGATTGGCATAGCATTTTTTCAACTAATGATCCCTACTTCTTCAAGGGGCTTTTGCAAAACTTTGCAGAAAATATTCAGGCTCTTATCCCACTTAAGATTTTTTAATCAAATTCAGCTGCTTCTACTCAGCCACATTTTCTCCAAAATAGACTTAAGAAATTACAAAAACAACTGAAGGATACGTCTAATAGCTCTTTATCAGTTCACTGAAGAATAGCGCAAATATTTGAATTAGTGCTTAAAATAAGGCTTGCACGAGATAGGCGTAGAGAGGCCACAGCATTAAGTGATGCGAATTCTTCCAGATCAGGTGCTCACGTCTTCCGTCTTCGGTCGTCGGCTAAGCTTCAGAAAGTCATTCCACCCTTACTCAATAGCAACAATCATTTGGATTTGGAGAAAGCAGCATTGCTAAATTCACTTTTCGCCAAGTTCTTTACAATCGAAACTAGCCCCACTCCTGTAATCCCCCTGCTGTGTGATTCAAATCTCAGTACCCTTAATTTCTCACCCGCTTGTATTCAAAAAGAAATAAGTCGTCTTAAAAATTCGCACTCGGTTGGAACTGATAACTTTCCAAACTCACTCATCAAACAATTAAGAGATTTCTCACCCTTACTGAGTAAGTTATTTTTAGTGGTTCTTGAGAATGGCTTTTTCCCGGACTACTGGAAAACTTCTATTATAATTCCCGTATTTAAATCTGGTTCCCGATCAGACATTCATAAATATCGCGGTGTTCATAAAACGCCCTCTCTGGCTAAAATCTTTGAAAAACTAATTGCCAAGAAAATTACAGATTTCTGCATAAACAATAACATTCTCAGCTCCTCACAGCATGGCTTTTTACCGGACAGATCTTGTGAAACATGCCCCATGTCTTTTCTAAATCTACTTACTTCTCGTCGTAATGATCATCAATCTGTGGTAGTTAGCTATTTTGACCTCAGTAAAGCATTTGATAAAGTACCTTACAGGAGGCTCCTAGCCCAACTAGAGACTATAGGCTTTTGTAGTCCTCTTACAGACTTCATCAAATCTTATCTTTCAAATCGACAATAAAAGGTCTTAGTGGGATGCCATCTTAGAATACTGTTGCCTCTTTTCCGGTCTCATGAATGAAGTTATCTGTTCAAAAATTGAACAAATTCAAAAAAAGTTCGCACGAAATCTATTGTATTCGACAGCTTCTAATACTTGTTACTCAAATAGATGTCAATTAATGAAACTAAGGTTCCTTTGGGTCAGGAGATTGGAAGCAGGCTTTTGCCTCCATTTTCGGCTTAATAATAGCACAAATTTACCTAGGACTTCTGTCATTACCCCCGTCAGCCGTCCCTACAACCTAAGAAACTCAGCACTTGTTATACCCCCTCCTGCATCTTAGTCATGTAAACGCTCTTTGTTTTTTACTTCCAGATATAGCTGTCTTTGGAATAACTTGCCAATCAAAGTAAGGTCGTTGACTAGACTGTCTGCTTTCAAACGGAGACTGGACATTTATCTTAACACTGATTCTATTAACCTTCTTTTCTCTTCATCTTTTCCGAGCAGCTTTCTCCATGACTCCGAGAAAGGACCATCGGGAATTTAGGAGATCCGCTTGAAACTATTCTCTCTGCCTCGGTTGCCCCAAGAACCTAGATGTTTCCATCAACCACCGCTGAATCAAACGAAGCCACGCGAAAGTACTCAGGCTAAAATGCTGCCGTTTCGTTGACTCATAATTATCATCGAACTTCCCACACATATTTCTACTCTACTTCTATGTTCCTACTACTATCTTCCTCAGCAGTCTTTTGTCTTACACACTTTTTGAACATGGAGGCCCGTTGAACACTGTTTCCATTTTCACTGTAAGAGTTTTTTAACTGCCATAATTTTTCGTTTTTAGTTCAAAATTACCTGCAAAACATTGCTAAATGTTGCCCCAGAAGGACAATTTCTGCTGACATTATTACGACTTTCTACGTCTACTTGCCCATATTGTCAAATTCTTTTTTGAGTTTTGATTTTTTCGAAATTTACTTTGTACAGATATTACCTTATAGGTGCTGAGAAATTGAAATTCGAAAAAAAGAATAAGCTTGCATCATAACCTCATGCAAATCGAATTTCTGCCAAGACCGCACAGATATGTGGGTTTATATCGCATAACTTTTTCCTTCCAGAAATGAAGTTAAAAATATACCGCCTGTTTGTTCTCCTTATGCTAGAATACTGTTGTCCGCTTTTGGGTCTCATGACCCAGAATGACCGTAGTAAGATTGAAAAGGCTCAGCGAGTTTTCACTCATAAAATATTTTCTGTTTCTGTGTCTTATATGTGTTATGCAGATAGATGTCAGTTAGCAAACATTGAATTTCTTTGGGTAAGAAGACTTGAAGATGGTATATGCTTTCTGTTTCGCGTTAACAGTAGTCCTAATCTCCCAAAAATAAACGCTCTCCTTCCGGCAGACCGACCTTACGCCACTCGTAACTCTTCCATGATAATTTTACCACCCCGTAGCTCCACATCTAACCGTTCTCGCTTTTTATCTCCAAATATGCTTTTATTTGGAACAACCTTCCACTTGATATTAGACTGTTTTCTACACTATCTATTTTTAAAGGCAAATTACATAAGCATTTAAATTTAAAGGAAATAAAGTCAATACTGTCTGTTTCCTTTCCAAACACAAAATTTGTAGATTTTGAAAAGGGTCCTTCTGGCATTTGAAGCAGAGTCAAGCATCACTTTCAAGGGCTGCGAACTCTTCTCCGTGTTTGCAACCTTCGCTGTGGTCTTCGAGGTCACTATTAATGGTTATCGCAAACTTTTCGATGGGCTTTAGAGTCAGGTGGGTCGCATCTCGGTGATGTTGCCTTGACTTCTACTGTCTTCTCCTGTCGTCTCGGATGACCCCTTATTAACTCAACGATATATTATTTTTCCCATGACCATGAACGTCCCGAATCCTCAACATCAGGTCCCAATCTAACCACATCAAACCCTGTTACCTATTAAGGCAGTTTTTCTCCTATAGTTTTTTTGTAAATCGTTGACCCGCTAAACGCATCCACAGTTTTAGGAGTTTTTTACTGCCAATGACAATTATTTTATAAGAGTTCGTTGTTAATCTGAAATATTTTTTCTTATTTTAACGATAGCACTAAGTTTTAAATGAAAAGGCCCCTTGGGCCTTAAGTATACAATTGATTTATTCATTTATGTGTGGTTTTATATCACATAATTTCTCCCTGCTGAAACTAAAGTTACAAATTTATCGCATTTATGTTCTACCCATCCTAGAATACTGCTGTACCTTCTTTGGTCTGATGAATGCTTCTGACCGCGGTAAGGTTGAAAATGTACAGAGGGTGTTTGCCCGAAAATTATTCTTTCTTCCTCGATCCACTATTTCTTTTACGAAGCAATGTCAGTTAGCGAACATGACAATTATTTGGGTTAGAGGACTCGAAACGGGCCTCTGCTTCCTTTTTCGCGTTAATTCTAGCCCGAACCTCCCACGGATCAACGCTTTTATTCCTGTAGATAGATCTTAGCCACTCGTAATTTCTCCAGGATAATTGCACCAAATACGCTTTCCTCTGGAATAATATTCACCTCGAAATTAGGCTGTCATCCAACTTAGCAGTTTTTAAAGCCAAATTACGTAAACACTTAACTTCGGAAGATATAAAATCCTTGTTTTGCATCTCCTTTCCAAACACAAAATTTTGGACTTAGAAAAAGGTCCCCTGGTATATGAAGTGGTTATATTCATATTAAATTTTTTCCATTTATGTCTATTTCTTCCTCTATATAGTGATATTTGCAACGGTGTTTCCTCCCCTTCTCTGTCCAATCATTATCACCGTTCTCCGTCCCCCGTTTTACAACCCTGCCGATGGGCTTCGTGGTCTCTATTTATAGTCATTGCGATTCTGTTATTTTCGGCAGCTCGTTTATGGACTCCGCAGTCCACAAGGTCGCATCTCCGGCGTTTCGGCGATGACCACGTGACCTCTACTATTCCCTCATTTTTTCGACCCTGTCGCCCGCAATGATCTCCTCCGGTCTCGCCGCCCTGATGTTTGATCATGAAGCCAGTCGGGCGGTGTAACAGTGGTGAACGGCAGCCTCTGCTGCTATATGATTTCTCCAACGACAAGAAGCATTTCCAACCCTCATACATTGTCATCAACAGTCCTGTCTCATTGCACTACAATCAATCATATCAACCAACCTCCTTACTTCTGTCGGAGCAGTTTTTTTCTCCTACGTTTTGTTTTTTAAAGTGGGGGTCCGCTGAACTCTGCCCCCGCTTTAATGGTAGGATATTTTTTTACTGCTTCCTCCTTAGTTCACCATGCGTTACAGAGAGTGTTGACTATTATTATAAAATGACAATATGTTGGGGGATATTAATTTATCTGCCTTCGTTACTAAATGCTCCCGCTGCCTATGTGGTTGCTTACGGAGAGCAGCACTTATCAACATTGTATTCAGTTTTCCAGAGCAATAAGTTTGCAATGATGAGGCCCTCCTGGCCTAAAGTATAAAATTTATTTATTGATTCAAATTGTGTGTAGCATGACAACAATCAAGGTCAACAGTCATCAGGAGTGGGTCCCTCAAGGTTCAGTACTCGGACCGACACTCTTTTACTTGTTCGTTAATGACTGTGTGCAGGAATTGAACTGCGAATGTGCCATGCTTGCAGATGATTTAAAAATATAGAAGATCATCAAGATTGTTGCCGATGAATATAGCTTCCAGGAAAATTTTTGTTGATCAAACGATTGGTCACGTGACTGCCGTCCTTCTATCGGAAAAAATCAATCTGTTGCGCCTGAAAAATCGAAATCCAGTCCCTTATTCGCGATCCTACCATCTGAATGGAATCCTATCAAATGCCGCCCATATAAGGTCTAATTTTCCTTCTTTCCATTAAATACAGTCCATATAAGGTTGAATTTCCCTCAATTGGCATGAATCGCCTGAGCAGCAAAAGTTTATGGCGATGGATTTATTGTATTCAGTACATCGAAAAAATATACAGCTCTTTAATTTAATATGTTTGATTCCTTCCAACCAAATTAAATATTCATTCACACTCACTTACCACAAATTAAATATTGAACCACAAAAAAGTAAGACAGTTGGGCGAGGCGAGTAGATAATTACGGGGCCCTACAAGACTGTATTGCCCATTGTAGTAAATGTGTTGTGCGCGTGCTTCCCTTTCGGAACACGTGTTGGCAACTTAATAATAGTTTTTGCGTCCCTCGGACTTGCATAAATTCACTGAATGTTTGATGTGAATTGTAACTTCTAGACAGTGGAATTCTCAGGTTTTTCATAATCAATTTTGTTATTTTTACCGTTCCCAGGATCCCTTGTATGACGCATAATAAAAGTATTCGCGCAACATAGGTAGTTGACTGGATCAACTGGATCAAGTATTCCTGATGACAGTCGTATCTACCTCGCGGACGTGCATCCTCGCCGGCTGTCTTACAGATCAACCCGAAGGAAGCTTGGGACGCGTGTAAGTTCATTTATTTTTTAATTTTTGAATTATAGCCCAGTTCTCCGAACAACAGCAGTAAAAGTGCTTAATTAGCTACACATAATTCCAACCTACCTTACTTTAAACTCTAATTGGCTGTAACTTCATTGCCCAGTTTATACAGAAATGTACCCCTTAATTCATGCAGCCGAGTCTCTTAGTTTAGACTTGCATGGCTTTTATAGTGCAGTCGAGACCTCAAAGCTGAGCCCAAGCCTTTTAGCCTATTGCAGTCTCAGCAACACTGTTGTCCCTTATTACCGGTACTTATAGCCCACCAAGTTATAAAGAATATGGTCTGACCTCCGACAAATGGTAGCACCAGAGCTAGCACAAGTTCTACTACACTCATTACTGACATGTGGATATATGAGCCCAGAGTTGACTTTAATCACTACTTTACAGACGCTTTATTATTGTCCAAATGCTAATCACTATTACATCCCACAGATTGGAAGTGCATACTGGGTGCGACTCCTAAAAAAGCAAACGAAGTACTGGCCTTACTTGAATTAGCACTTCTAGCATAGACATGTAACTATATCGGCATCTTATTAGTGCGTACAGTTCCATGGATAGAGATGAAAGTGCGGAGATCATGACAAACGCAGCCTTCCTCATGGCCCCAAGCATGCACTAAACCGAAATAGTCAAACCCGATTCACACCCCCTGTTGAGACCAAGAGGATATGAGCCCTAGCGTTGACTAAATCAGCGTCATAGCTAATAAATGGTGGCGTCAGTGCCAGCACCAATACTACTGGGGTACATGAGTTCAGTGTTAACCTTAATCAGCGTCACTTCTGACTTGCACAACAGTCATGACCAGTACCAACAAGTACTATCACTAAGCTACACCCTAGTATGCAATATTAGAAGAAAGCAGTACCAGTCCTGGTTTACCTTATTCTGGCCAGACACCTACTATAGGTAAGTTAGAATAGATAGCACAGTAGCACCCGCGCAAAGTCTACTGTGACTTAAGACTAAGTTAGGTGGTTGTACTGGCTTGCATTGGATACAGCAGCCGCGCCGGACCCCGTCTAGTCTTCGAGACTCATGGAAGAATGTGAAGAGCGCAGAGCCGCTAACTATGTCCTCTATCACTTTAAACTAAGCCCTGAGGCCGTCACCTCCTGTACCAACCTGTTGGTGCACTTAGTTGATATCATCAAAACCGATGGTTAGACACACACAAGACTGTACTGCCCATTGTAGTCATTTTTTGTGCGCGAGGATCCTTTTCGGAACACGTGTTAGCAATTTAATAATAGAAGTCAGTTTTTGGCAAACAATTGTTTTCAGCAACTCTTCA
>JAYGXS010000004.1:31743782-31806602 GCA_036362985.1 Ligula intestinalis
AATAGCGGAATGAGTGTGCCCCACAAAGTACTTGGTAGTTGGGGTGAAGACAATACAAACGACCTTACACAGTATTATTTATGGTTTGCGTTTTGTTGGAGTTTTGATAATGATATATGAAATAGTGACAGTGACCGGGTCGACGACAAATTCTCTATAGTCGATGCAGGTATGGTGTATATTCTCTACCTTCCTTGTAGAATCCGAAGAAGAACCAGGTAATTTTTCCATGATACAACTAACGCAAGTTGCAAAGATATTCCGACTATACCGGAAACTGGTGATATTGATGATTCCTGCACAGATGAGGATATTTCATGCGCACCAAGGTATAATAAGTCTCTGTTTTTAATATTTTTGTTTATTAAGTTGGATCAAGTTAATTTCGGGTCATTTTTCCTGAAAATTATTAGGGTCATAGTTAACTTCTGCAGTCGACACTAGTTGCATGAAATCAGCAGGCCAGCGAATTTTGAAAAAATTAATTCCTAGCAGAAATATGTTTTTAGTGTCCTTTTCCTAAGATTATCGAGCCGGTTGTACAGCATGGTAAAGGTTGTATTTTTTACTAGACTACAAAAATTTATTTATGATCCGAAGTTCGGAACTCTTACTTTTTCAAATTTGAACTAGGCCACTATATTCAACCGAATTCAGTTGTTAATAATCTCGTAATCTATTATCATTCTACCTGCGTTTTTGTGTCTTTAGGACTATATAACAAACGCACTGAAATTGGCCGATATTAACACTTGTAATACATACACAAAACTGGAAAATGTATTCTTTAAGTGGTCAGCAACGACAGCGTATGATCAGCTAATTTGAAAAATAAGCAAATGTAATGCGGTCAACACAAACATACATCAAAATTCCACCGTTATCTTAGGTTGTGCATTCCTTCAAGTAACATCCAGCTCCTAAAGTGTCCATGTTCCGCTAATATTATTAAGTTGGCAGATTTCGATCTGAAATTCCTTGTACTTTCACGTTGATTGGAATTCGCAAAAGTTGTGGCGTGTATTAAATGCGCACGCCTATGAAAAAGTAAGGCATATAAGTGTTTTTTAAGTAAGCGTTACCGCAGCTAAGCCATCTAAACTGGTGTAAGAGATGAAAGGTTGAATAAAGCACAAAATATATGCAACTTTTACCCTTGTTAGGTGACAATTCACCATTTAGTTGCATACAATTAAAACTGTAAGTCTTTATGTAGTTGATTTCTTCATATTTTGTTTTTCAGTGTTTGTGCAGAATAGTCAACTAATTGGACAACCTAAAATGACTGCATAAAGATTTTCCATTGTAACTTTTTGATTGCCGCCGATTAGCCGCCTTTATGCTCTTTTTTACGAATTGTCTTCCGTTTAAGTCAACTTGCGACGCGTCTGCCTACATACTGGAAGCTAGACGAGGAGTCGACCAAATGCAGCTCCCTTGCATTCCTTGTAAATGAAATATTTATCACATAAACACCTTTAGGATGGTAAAATTGACCTCAGACTACTTGCTAACTTCTTGGATCCAGAAGAAGAGACCAAAGACGTGAGTGATTGCAAATTTTGAAGTAAAGATCTACTTTTAGGAAGACGAGGTTTGGACCTGGGATCGGCTGTTTGCAGATATAATGAATTGATATGAGATGGCAATAAAAGTTTTAAACCAAAGCTGAGTTCTTCTTTCATTCTGGCTCTTTTTTTCCTTATGTATTTTGAATTTTATTGTTTATTTATGTATAGATTCTCATTTTTTCCGAAACTACCCACTTAATTATTTTGCAGACCAGTGCGAAAGCTGACTTGTGGTCTTTGGTTCATGTGTTGAATAACTAAAACTCGTCTGTGGTACCTGCATTTACCACATCGATTCCAACGAATTTCCCACCATATCTTCTGATTTGCATTCCAAAATGGAATTGCTCGCTTCACTTTATCTTACAGCATTGTATTTGAACTCAACGTAGTTATTCGTCTTCAAAAACATTGTTATTTTATTAGAGCGCTTTTACGGGTTATTATTTAGATACAAGCCCTTTACGGCAGATTCGGGAGATTATTATATGACGGAGCTGATATCAACAACAAATAAGAGTGGCACCAGTTGCCTACGCAACACAAAAACGTCAACGCTTATAATTTCATTCTGACTATGCATTTTCAAGTCACTCATATGTATCATTTAGGAAATTCACGACTACTTTATTTGATGAGTAACAAATGCATAACTGACGGGTCACGCTCTTGAGCAGCTATTTGGTTGTTCAGCGGGCAGAAAATTCGGAGAACGGGGTCCTTGCTACTGCGAATTCAGGCGATTTATCTTCTCACGACACATCCACCAAATATGACACCCGTTTAGAGTTGCCAACAGAAGCGTAATATGTTTGTAGTTGGTTATTCTGACTTTCAAGTGTTCCAAAAGGTATGACAATGGTCCTGTGCATCTAAATTACCCGCTTAGTAAAATTTTCAACCAATTTCGTATAACCTACCCCAATACGTCGCCTTATTCAGTCATACCTGGCGGATAGTTTCAACAGCGATACTCGAACATGCAATCTTCACCTAGAGAGGGTTTAAGCCCCATTTCGGCTATTTTCGCGCACGGCAACATAAAATCTCTCCAGAATCTCCGCAATATTGACATAGTTTTCACCCGTAGATCATAGACAACGGCCGACTTTCACATCGAAATGGTCCAGAAGTGTGAGCTAAAGGCGTCACTCCCGAATGAAGATAAACACAACCAGTCGAATAACGAAGCTTTGGCAGACGCAGGTGAAAGCAGGGCCCTCTTTGCGATTTGCATGACGGACTTTGAATCAGAGACGTAATTTCGGTGGTACGCCGCTATCCACCATGATTGAATACAGAAAACTCTGTAGACGCAAATAGACTAGGACGAGCCGTTTCTAGTAGTGATTGTGTTCGAAAGTCCACCGAATTTGGAAATTTTTACCATAATTCTTAGTCCAGATGAAAGGCAAACAGTTTTTCGTCAGCTTTTCGCAGAACAATCAGAATCGATTGAAATAACTGAAATGACTACGGCAACGATACTAAGAAGGCTTACGTCATGGTACTTTTGTATGTTGAGTGATAGACTTTATGAAAGATCGACACAAAGAAAATAACAGTCTCGCTTGCGGATACTTTTTGTTTTTCTAATTTTTGATTCGTTACCTTATCGGACAGTACCGGCATATTCTACCGGAATGCATTCCTGCCATGGAATTTTGTTTCACCTCTGAAGTTATTCCGTCGATAGATTCCGGGCTATAGTCGGATAGCAAATGGGCCTTCAAAGATGACGGTAATTGAAGGGTTCGAAACTGCCATGTTCAGAAGCTGGGTAAAATAAGCTACATAGCTAGACATTGTGTCCATAATTTGTGCTATCAATAAAACTCTGTTTTGTTGACGGTCGAGGCAAACAGATTATTGAATGGGCCTCAACGTCTGGCATAACCTAAGGGTGTTTACGTTAAGTTAAACGAGTTAAATTATAATGAGAGTCATGATGAGCATGTGGTGTTGCAATACAAGTCTCTTAAAATCGCATCGTTCCGAAGATGTGTAGCCCTTATATTTTAAACTGTTGGGATCGCTTCACAGCTCCCGCGATAACAACGGCTGTGGTCCGGTGGACAAGATTGAAGAACTTTACAGCAACGTCGAGGAAGCTTATGTTGTGGTAGTTTTTGCACCATATCCTCGATTTTCACCGCACTCCATTTCATAAAATATGAGGTGTTCGAAGTGATCACGCCAGCGGTCGGCCTTGGCTGAGTTGTCAGCAATAAAGCCACCATTCACCTCGCGAACAGTCACTAAATGCTGAGCGCTTACCACTAACATTGGCAGCTATCGAGTGTCACCATCATTTGAGGCCTGCTAAATAGAGGTCGCTGTTTCGAGTCAATATTACTGCCGGTCCTCTTCCGGAGTTGTTGGAAGGTAGCATCATTACGAGACCTAGCGCGAGCCTTCTTGACAGCAAACTAAAGCGTTCTTCCGCTGACTCAGTCACTGAGGCGCCGTTGAGTGAATCAAAGAATTTTCTCAATCGTTCCACAGGCGGATGTCTTTAGTTATGGCCATTGACTACTGCCTTTACCGTCGACTCGGATCGTAAAATGGAAGATTTCGGTGCTCAGGTCCTCGGCCGTGCAGGGCTGCCGGAGTTTTCCGACATCAAGGCGTCTCGAACGTCGAATTGTGGGTGCGTAATATAGACGAACCTTCAGGCGTGTGCGAACAAGAACATGGTCAGATCCGTGAACACAACCAAATCCGGCACCACACGTTGACTTGCTATCGTGAACCGAACTGCGGAACCAACTATGATGTATTCGGTTTGACTGGCCGTACGGCCATCGCCTGAATACCAGGTCAACCGACGTTTGTGGCACTGCTGGAAGCATGTGCTAGTGAAAAATAGTCAGATCTGGTCAGTAAAATTCCGCATTACTGTCGCATCGAGAGCCAAGCCCCAAACGACCAACAAGATGACTGTTTAAAGAGTCACCGAGTTCAGTCCCCGGCAACAATCAAGAGATCGCGACGATGAAGTCGCTCAACTAACGCCTGTGAATGCAAGTTTTCCTTATAAAACTGTTCGGCAGCTGATGTTGGTGCATACACACAGACGACAGAGATGTTCATAATGTGGCGCTTCAGCCTCACTCAAGCCATTTGGTTTTGGGCCGGTGACGATGTAAGTAGCGCACGCTTTACTCTCTCCGATAGGGCGATAGCCACCCACGTCTAATAGAAGAGTCACATAGGCCATTATGGTAAGAGTAAAATTAGGTTACTCCAGGATATTTATTTCCCGGGCGCCCAAGTCGGGGATTCGGACTTCGCATATACACTAAACATCCACGTGGTACAGACGAAGACTGTGCGCTGTGATAATCTGGGTACCAGAGTCCAGAAAATCTCGCAAATACCAGCATTAGTTTTCGGTGTAGTATATTAGCTCGCATAACAGTCGCCTACACCACTGAGCCGGGACTGAGAAGCACGTCCGTTTCCGCGGACGCTAAAGCATGGATCCTAGTACCCTAAGTAGGCATTTTTGTATGGGGTGTCTTGGTGCTCAAAAACCGCTCGGATTGTTTTGTATCGTCTCTAACAGCGTTTAACCTATTTAATGGCGGTTCATGGTCTTCATGTCACAGTTCCGCCATTGAGATTTACAACACCTTATAAGGCAGTCGATACACCAGACTCTGACCTGCCACATCCTGGCAATATCGTCGCTTCTGGCCCATATTCACCAGGCCCGAGAGACTGCTTATTTTGCAGCTAACCGTCAATGAAGACCGTTCAATTATTCGCCACCTGTGGACGCCCCAGATAGCCAGCACCTAGACTAAGGGGTAATTTATTTTCAAATAGAATTAAGAAGACCTGCATTCTCTTGGAGCAAAAGGCGTTCGAAAAACATGAATAGATACCCGCATACTGGTAATCACCACACTTGGCCTACTCCAACGGAGTCAAGTAGTCAGGGTCACCTAAATTTACCCTACGCAAAAACCCTCCTCCATATACGAATTGGCCTAATTGTCCCCACCAGTCCGACTTAACAGTGCCGCATAATAACTCTAAAGAATATAATGAAATTTGAATTTCGTCATAATGACATGTTGTCATTTCGTCATTATAGTAAAGAAAAGATGGCAGAAATTTAAGTTTGAGGTAACTTTTAATTATTCCTTATAAGAAAAAAGTGGAACTTCGCTGCCTTTGATGAGCCTTCTTTCTACTCCCTCAGATGAAATAATTCCAAGGCGAATGCACCCTCCACTGGATCCATCCCTATTTATCGCCAAACCAACACCTAAAACGGAGATAAAAGCTAACTAGTACAAGCGAACTGCAGATATGAGACATTGTTTAACTGAGTAAATCAGCCAAGCACAACATGAGACAAGTTGTTAAAATACAGCATAAAGGAATGATTAAAAAAACTTGGGAATAAATCCATAGTGATTGGGACAAACTATGGTCTACTAAGCTGTACAATGGAAAGCCGTGAATGTTATCATGCCCGATCTAAGTCGATTAACGCAGAACGGAGATGACGCATCAGATAAAAGGACTTGGTTTACACATCAGTCTGGGCGTCAGTCTGTCATGTGTTCTTGTGCAAACAGTGTTTACACAAGAGATTACGTTCTTGAAAATGGATTGGTAAATGACCTTAGCATAACAGCGGGCAATGTTTCGTACAGCAAGAATTTTAGGTGAGCACAGGAGAGCTTTTTCGCCGATGTGCTACTGGACTCCCGAAGTCCCAAATTCTTTGAGGTGGAATTCTAATCTGAAAACTCTAGCCGTATGACTCTGCTGGCCTTATGTGATGTGACAGGTAAAGTCAGTCGCTAAGTCGCTCGGTTCAACCATAAACAATGGGAAGATCAGCATTATCGAGCTACCTGCCGACCATGGAAACACTCTTAGGAATTCATGACCAGTAACTGAAAGTAAACAGCTTCGAATACATTGAAACCAAGCCAGTTTTAAATTCACAAAATAAGGACGATATCACTCGCCGAATAAATCGGCTCACATGGTTTTATAATCCATAAAAAGTGTAGCTGGCCGATAACATATCTCTCATAATAAGGATTGACATGAACCGGCGACCCGTCCAAATAGCCCCACATAGGCTGTTTAATGTTGGAGTGTACGCAGAGTAGGGAAAATTAAATATAGGTCATAACCCACATCTCGGAAGCATCATAAGTTAAGCATGTTAACTTGATTTTAAAGGAAACAGTTCGAAGACGGTGTGACGGTATCGCGAACGTAACTCGAGCTATCAAATAAATATAAATGAAGTGATCTACGTACATTCTGTCATCCGTCTTTTTGGCTAAGTGTTGTAGTTTACGACCCGGCACCAGCTATCACCTGGAGGCAGTTCGCGAAGACGGAGAGGTTTTTAAACCTATTGCATGCGGTCTGTGGCTGGATAACGGAATGAATCAAGCCCATAGATTTGCGGCAGCAGACCGTTACGCATGAGGTAAAATGTGCATTACCGATGCAGAATATATTAGGACTAATTACAAATCTACAGAATAAGTATGCGGCATGCTTTGTTTTAAGCAATCGTTAAGGCACCCTCGAGGCTGAATGCTCTAGAACTGGTGCTCAAAGTCAACTTTCCCGGTCAGACTGATTAGCACAGCTGCGTGCTATCCATCGAAATGGGTAAACCCCGATAGACCCATTGTAAGGCGAAAATCGAGGGACAACGCAATTTGTATAAAAGGCGTTTACTTATGTCTTGTTCTCTAACGAGGCCTTCAACGACTAAGTCAAGAATCAGTCAAAAATACGAGTCAAGGTATCGCTATCAAACTACACACCTGATTGCTTTATGAATTTGCTGCCTCAACCTGACAGCTAAATTGTATTGCAAATGGCCTACTATTCACCTGGCTGTCTATAGTCGGGTTAAAAAGTTAAGTGGAGGAGAGCTAAAAGAAATCAAAAACCCGACTAAAGCCGAGATAACAAGCGCCACAGACTGTTAAGTAAACAAATGCGATATTTGCACCCATCCCTGACAGTAAATATAGTCATGCATATAAGAATAAACACAGATGCTTGCGTTTCACTAACAAAATCTAGCGTTCTGGTATAGTACCTCAGAAATGAAAGATTTTTATTTGTGACAACTCATGCCATACTAAAAAATCTGGCGCTCAAAAAGGTTTGGACCTAGGGCCAAGGACATAAATAAAAATTGAGATATGGGAGAGAGCTGACGCAGACAGTGGTCTACACGGAAAGAATAAGACTTACACTTGCTGACAAATTCAAGGGCCTCTTGCTTTGTCATGTTGGGCTTGAGCTCAGAATCAAAGTGGCCATAAAGGTAAGTGCTTCCTGATCCACCGATAACAGCAGGCTGCTTGATAAGCATTCCACCAACAGGTATAGAATAGATCTGACGTAAGATTTAGGATAAGTGCACGAACCTGTCCGCCTTTCTCGTTGTCCCAGCCCGCAACGAAAATACCCGCGAGCAAATCATCCCTATAGTTATAGCAAAGATTACGAAAAACTGTTGCAGCTTCGAAAACAGTAGGTTCGCGGCCCATTTCTATTGCATGAAAGTCGAGGTGGTACCGCACAATATCAGCTATAGCCTGAGTATCAGCAGCCGATCCTGAACGACAACAGTATATGTACTTCGTCAGTGGTGTCAACTTATCCGTTACGCGGTTAACAACGTAAGTACTAAAAGAATTAAAATTAAATTAACATTACCCGCTCGAAGTCCGAGAGTCGGCACCGATGACGACGCCGCCATCGAACTGACAAGCCACGAGAGTGGTCTAAACCACTCATAAAATTTATAAACAACTTACTCCAGTGCTAACTTCAAGCTTTTTCCAGTCTGGATAATACTCACAGGAAGGTACGCCCGAAAGCTTACACTCAGCAGACGCTTCCATTTCTATTACAAAGGCAGCGGGCTACACACAAAACTCGCGGATTGTTCAGTTTGGTTCAAGATAGGATTACTCGTGACGAAGGATATATATATTCAGAAGCTTGCTCATTTTGCTACTGTATGCAGAAAATATACAGCGATTTCAGTCTAAACACATAAATGGAGTACGCACGGAAATTTTTTTACTGCAGAACTTCAAACTTCAGGACACTGTACCTTGATGTACTAACAAGGGTCGACGCTTACAAACCTTGATAACTTTTGGCTTCGCCGATTACAGAAGAGAACTGTTTTACTTTTTTAATTTTATCAGATATACTTTTAATCATCATACTACGTTTAAGAGCTTGACCATTCCTGGTGCACCCATGAGTGCGATGCCTTTTTATTTCTTCCTTGGTCACTCATAGATAGATACCCTAAGTTGATTTCGGTAAACGTCCTTGTAATGCGTAAGAAGCTTACCACAGTTATTAAAATTCAGCACACTCATCTTTGTCTTCAGAGAATAATCACTAGTTTTCTATATTTAGGATATGTTCACAAATTTGGTTGCCAACTCGCTGGACTTCCCCTTCCGGCTTGGTTTTGTTCGTGTCTTCTGCGTCCTGTGAAAGCTTTCATCTTGCAAACAATGATGCTGAATCGTTGGCCTGCGACCAAAGAATTCTTCAACCAACAACGAGCAGCCATCCGCCAACGCAGTCTTGTTTGGAGCGGAATCCCATTTCCATGGCACCGAAGAGAGACTGGAGACACTATGCATTTGGGCCAATTATCCCCCATTCATAACTGCGGTCATTCAAGGAACTACCAATTTTATCTCCTGAAGAACTCCTGTTACTGGCAAACACTAGCAGCAGTACCACCTTTGTGAACTTTTTTCGCTGCTAGCTGGATACTCTACCGCATAGTACTCTCGAACCAACCTCTAAAGAGGGAAAGTCGACCTTTATTCAACCTTGTAAGTACAACCTCGCCTAGTCCCATCAAAAATCCGGGCCAGAAGGACAAAGACAAGGCTGTAGGTGGAGAAATTATGGGGAATGCAAACAAATTTTTATCGTCTAAGCCCGTCACCAGAAATAAAGTGCAGAGGAATACTTCGTTTTCCACGGTTTTGATCGCGTTCTGCGATATCCATGATTTCGTGCAGTACGTTACAACGCTCGCCCCTTGCTCATTAAAAACCGCAATTCATACTAATGATTCCATTTTTACGTGCGCTGTGTCATACACCCTGTACTTCGAATAGTGCTGTGGACAATATTTTATAGGGAAATATTATCCGACAACTCAGCTAAGAAAAACTTGATCTCTAGCCCGACTGCTTCATGTACGTGTATACCATGGTACTGACTTTCGACAAGAGATTATGTATCTCACTACAACACCCAGCGGTAGGATCATCACTGGCACAAAAGGGGAACTTCGGAACAGCAAAAATCGACAAATTATTAAGCCCGGGGCAAATTTTTGGATGACCTCAGAAACTAAGATCTTCGAAAGTTCCTGATGATTGAGATCTTACCTGCAAACTTTAAATATGCCAACATAAACCCCATCTATAAAAGGCACGGAATGATGCTACCAGCTAACTTCAAACCAGTAAATCTCCCAAACACGTGTAGGAATCTGATTAATAAAATAATCAAAAGGAACTTAATGAAGCATCTCAAAGAAACCTACCTCAGGGAACATTATAACTGGTTTAGGAGTATTTGAATACTTCTCACTAACTGGCTCTCTTCAAATGGATTTTCAGTAGAAACAGTTTGTGGTGACTTCAACAGAATGCTTGATAATATTCCACACAAATATTAGGTCTTCAAAGTAAGTAAAATGAGTGTGCCTGAGAAGTTATTTAAAGGGTTGGCCAACTTTCCCAAATGGCAGTTTGATTTTATTGAGAACGCCACCTAGAAGTAAACAGTCTTTTGCAGTGGCGTTCTGAGTCCCTTTCTTCTATTGTTATATGAGAACAACTACCCAAATCACCTAAATTGCGAGGAGGTACCGTTCCTTGATACGCATAATTTGTGGAACCCAACTGAAAATCCAGAATACATGCTGCAGTGCTAAATAACTTGGACCAATTCCAACAAGAGCATTATGCGTAATCCTTTAAGCTCAATTTATATCAAATGCTAAAGCCCTTGAATACGGTCTAGCAACAGGTGGAAGACTAGAGCTGAATAACACTAATTTGTATATATTCGAACTGAATCAATAAATGAGGTAATAAGCCAAACAAACGGCCAGCCGTTTACTAATAAATGTGTTATAACGAGTTTGGAAGTGTCAAGTTGGCAGAATAGAAGGCCACTTATTGGATGATCGATGAGGTCGGCGGATGGAGAGCACCACCCATGGCGCAATTGGGGTGCCAGCTAAAATGGAGAACAGGACTTCTTTGGAGGATGAAAAAGGCTTTGGCCTGTTTAGCAGTTACATAAATAGTTTTGCCATCGTTCATTATTAATAATCCAACACGACGCCTGTAACGAGTCTTTTTGGAGGCCGATAATAGACGCAGGAAACGCAGAGCATGTGGTAGCATGATCTTAACCACACTCAAGCCTTAGTGAAATGAAAGGAAACCAAAAAACTCTTGCATAGTATTATTTGATTTCATCAGGGCCAATAACTGAAGGAAAACGAATGGGTTAAGAAAATTCTATGATGTCACTGTGGAATTGACCATTCAACTGTTCGACGGTGTTCTTATGAACGGGAAGGTTAACAGATCAACCTTACGAACCTCATGTTTTGAGAAGTGGGCCGAAACAAGTTCTCAACTACATTTTAAACCCATTCTCTCACGTGTAATACACCAGGCTGAGTGGGACTTACCTATATTAATGACGAAGAATTGACCGCAAATACTCAAGGCTAGACATAGGTGCCAGAGTAATTTGGCGGGCGGCAAAAGTTTCCCTAATCATAAGTCAGGGAGACGGATATGTTAGGGACTGTGAACTTCAGATGTGTGTCGCAATAGTTCTTCGTGATCGTTCAATGGCAACTATATATTCTGATAAAGCATCTGAGCGGCATGAAGAATGCCATTCTTATACTTACTGGCAAGTTACGGTTACTAATCTCTTCGCTCATACTAGCAAAATTTAGCGATATCATAACTACACTCTCTATCAGCTCACGCTATTACCGCTTTCTCCTCTTTAGATGGCTGACTTCTTTGAATTCGCACATACGACACATCTCCGAGGTCATCGGTACAAAATAAAGAAACACCATGTCAAACTAGAGGTGCGAGCAAACTTCTTCTACTGCCTAGTCAGTCAGCCAGTCAGTATATTTGAGAGAAAAAAGGCTTGCACCTTTGAATTCCTTATCTTTTCACATCCAAACCTCAAGAATTATAAACAATGCTAAGAAGTTTTCAGTCAGGAAAAGATAGAGCGTCACATGGTGCAGTGATATTTCAAGTTTAATCTGTCACATAGTTCACGTTGTGTTGTAGCATGTGTATATTAAGTCTGTGTTTGAATGTGTTCACACATTGGGACATAACAATCGCCTCGGAAGGGTTATTCCACGGGTCCACGACCCGATTAGATCAAAAAATCTTCCTTAAATCCAATCGTCCTTGGGGCACATACAGGACGATTGGATGTTACAAAGAAGTTTTTCACTAATCGGGTTGTGGACCCGTGGACTAACCTTCCCGAGGCGATTTTTATGTCCCAATCTGTGGAGACATTCAAACACCGACTTGATATGTACATGCTACAACACAACCCTAATGGAAATGTTACGGAACCAAAGTTTAACTTGGTTCCAGTTGAACCACAGGTCCCATTTTGGTCCCACTGCGCCATGATTGCGTACATGGGTGGTATTCCTTGCACTGGCCCGGGTAGTCTACAAGCTGTCATCAAAATCGATGGTCGAACACCCACACACAAGCTCTTAAGTCCACCTGAGAAAAACCCTTCGCGCACGCACGCCTCCTGCATTTGCTACCTTCCCCCTTTCCAAATGCATCGCCAGGATCGATGCCTTGCTCAGGCACTTTTGCCCGCGTATGCCTAGGGTGAAAAACCCGTGTTAAGGGTGCAGCGTTCAAACATGAGGGGGTTTGGTTGGTTAAGGCGTAGGGGCGGCTAAATGCATCAAGTGCAGTCTGAGCAGACTCGGTTAAGTATACGCCGGCAAAAGTTGCCTGAGCAAGGCATCGATCCAGGCACCGCATTTGGAGAGAGGGTAGGTAGCAAATGCAGGAGGCGTGCGTGCGCGAAGGGTTTTTCTCAGGTGGACGTAGGAGCTTGTGTGTGGGTTTTCGACCATCGATTTTGATGACAGCTTGTAGACTACCCGGGCCAGTGCAAGGAATACCACCCATATACGCAATCATGGCGCAGTGGGACCTGTGGTTCAACTGGAACAACTTTAACCTTTGGTTCCGGAACATTGCCATAAGGGAATGTGAACTATGTGACAAATTAAACTTGAAAAACCACTGCACAATGTGAAGCTCTATATTTTATTGACTGAAAACTTCTTAACATTGTTTATAATTCTTGAGCTTTTGATGTGACAAATAGGGAATTCAAAGGCGCAAGTATATTTTCCCCTAAATTATACTGACTAACTGACTTGGTGGTAGAAGAAGTTTGCCCGCACCTCTAGTTTGACATAGTGTTTTGTTATTTTGTACCGATAACCTCGGAGAGGTGTCGTATGTGCGAATTCAAAGAAGTCAGCCATCTGAAGAGGACAATTAGTAACGACAAGTGGAGAAAGTGGTAAATAGCGTGAGCTGATAGAGAGTGTAGTTATGATATCGCTAAATTTTGCTAGTATGAGCGAGGAGATTAGTAACCGTAACTTGCCAATAAGCATAAGAATTACATTCTTCATCCCTAGTAGCAAAATAACGGCGACTTCAGCGGATTTTGGAGCGCGGTAGAGCGATTTCTCGCTGCAGTGCCTCTGCGGCATCTGATTGGCTAATGTTGTTACGCCTGAGTGCGTAATCATTGGTTGCCGTAAGTTACGCGTCCTATTGCTTGCGCGCGTAAATTCTCACTCTCACGTGCGTGTGACGGTAAACGGCTGCCTACAACGCTCTGCTCTGCTCTGCTATTGACTGCATAATCTGTTAATATACCTAATCTACCTTTTTTATTGAAGATAACTTTTATTATTATCGTGTAATATGTTTAGAAGTGAAAGCAAGAGGGCTTTAATGCGCCATGCGAAGAAGGATATAGAAGAAATGTGCCGAGAAATAGATGAGGAGGTTGATCGCATCTATCCCAACAATAAACGTTATGCAATTGATGATAATGACGGGGAGGGTTCTTCGAACAGATCGCTGTGCTTATCAGTGTCTGATAGTGAAACTGTTCCTGCTAGCCTCTCGCAGGAGGACGATCCGTCTGATCTTGTCAGTCTGTCTGGAGGAGGCATTACGCAGGCGCTTTAAGCGGTCGTTGAATGCGTACAGAAAACGGCGAGCAAGGGATGAGCCGCCAAATGATGATGACCAAGGTTCGAGGTATTACTTATGTCATTTCATTTTCTCATATAGACCCTACGCCCGGACCCTCCAGATAAGTATGATAAATGGATACACCACCACACGTTTTTTTAAAGATTTCTGTCATACTATTTTTCTAATAAACATTTCTAATAATAAATCAATCAGCTTTGAATTCATATCGTTATCGGGGGTTTGCTCGTATAAAGCTAAAAAGTACCTATATTTGGTCGTCCTCAGTCGCGAATTTTCGCCACAGAATCTGCCGCGACTTGTCGAACCGGATTCCGGCGCGACATAGGTGACAAATTCGCGCATAAATCCGGCCTAACAATGCGCGACATGTCGCACCGGATTCCATGGTTGATTCCGGTGGGAAATGTTACTAGGGGTGCAGCTCGGATGCTGCATTAAAATATAAAGTAGCCGCAGTCGTTGACGACTACAATGAACTTACTTCCTCAGTTGTTCTTGCTGAAAGAGTTGACGTGATTAAAAGGAGACTCGATCTTACTTAACTCACTGGTCATACATATGGTAGGCACACAAATGATCTGACAGCATCTATCTGTAAACAGGATTTTTAAAGGCTCTGCCTATCTCCCTTTTATATACTGAATTATCTGGTTTCAAAAATATGTTATTCTGAGCCTTGTAGAATGTTTTTCGGTCCTATAGAATTATTTATTTTATCATTTTAATTTCCTCGCGACAGCCAGAACAGAGACCTCTTCAGTCGATCACACAAACAATACTAATCCGATCAAGCCTCATTTCTAGCGCATAGTGTTATATTTTGTCGTTCTTCATTTACTACCTAAATTAACTTCTTAACATTGCCTTCAGGACATGTTCGAAACCAAAATTTTTTGACAGATATCTCATGCTGCGGCGATGAATTATCTGAGTCGAATTCAAAAAAATGCCTCAAGACGAGTTGTTCACCAATCAAGGATACCATAGAATCCAAAAGGACCTCATTTTCTCTGAAAAAAAGTTAACATGTATCGATGGATGCAAATAAATAATTTTGGTCCTATTAATGGCGTGGGTATTTGTGAAGTTTTGGATTTGTGAATAGTCCTGGGAGCAACTTTCCTCTATCCTCAACGTACTGTGATTCGTCGGAAAGGCAAACAAGATGAACAGCCCAATATAAAGTGCCTTCTGCGAGCATATAACCACACCCTACATCAGAATGAACCCAGCAATGCCCCATCATGTCCTACTACAAGACATATAGGCACTGCATTGTTACTAATATCGACGTTCTTTTGAGTCAGTAAGCTGTGCATGTAGGAAGGCCCCTGGGCGGTATACTGCCGACCGCAAGATATAGCCTTGCTTTGGTATCACGAGAAAAGCGTGGTCTCCAACCTCTAGCCTACACACAATAGGGCGATTGAAAAAGGGTCGCACCCGGGGCGCATCGACTGAACAAAGGAAAATTAAAATATCGTGCAGAAGCGGAGGAGCACACGGCGCGGTAAGACTGCAATTCACCCGCGAAATTTGGCAAGCATAACAAGTGTTCCTAAAACACACCACTGTGTGCGCTGGCGACCTAAAAGGCGGTGGGACCTCATTTTGAATTCTACTGATATCAATCTTTTAGGATAGGAGTAGCGGTAAATTGGCAAATTTGTGGGCCTCACTGATCGTTGTATTCAGTAAATAACCCGGTTATTCCATTGTCTTGGTGCTTGCTAGGGTGATGGGCAAGATGGTGCCGATGAAGGGGCTATCCAGAATATATGACTTTTTTACAGGCACACAGCACCAACATTGCATGTTGAGAGTAGAAACTCTTGCATGTGGTATTGATACTTTTGGCTTCAGTTCCAGTAGCATTTTAATTGGCAACGGTAGGGAAAGCGAATTTAAATAAAAACCCAAGTAACCGAAACAACGCAGAGGAAAAACGCAGCAGCAGAGGTGGCATTAAGTCCGCAACAGTAACAGGAGAGGTCTCAGAGGGCGGAGAGGGGGGATTTTGAATCAAACATACACACATAAGCACACAGAGATATCGCACAAGATGGAGCGAATGCAGTTCTTAGAGCTTTAACCCAACGAATTAACGAGCAGGAAAGAGCAACAAAAGAAGCGAAAAAAGGCAAGAAGGGGGCAGCAAGAGAAATACAGAACATGAAAAGAAATAATAAGGGAGGAGTGCAATCAAGATAAAAGAAAGGAATCCACACGCACCGGTCAATTGCTAACAGTAACAAATTTACGGGGCGGGGAAGGGGTGGCTGTGGGAATGCTAAGGCTTAGACAGTTTGGATTATCTGTTTTAATCTATTAGCAGGGTGATGAATAACAGTTAATTCGAAGGTTATTTTGGCCGAAATCAGTGGTCTTGTCTTTGGAAAGAAGAATGGACAAGACCAGATAGGTCAGAGGGATGGAGGAACCCTGTCAGGGATCAGTGGTTCCGTATCTCGAGGGGATGAAAGAATCTCGGGTGAGGTTAGGCGAGACGAGATCAAGGATGGCTGGACAGAAGAAAGTGACTAGAAGACACTCCTTTGCGATGTGTGGACGGCGTGCTTCTTTGCCTCTCATGACGAGACTTAGGCGAGACTACACGGAAAGCTCCACATGCGCCTCAGAGATGAGAGGCTAGTCTGAAAAAGACGTAGAGAAAATGGGGAACGTCCAACATCCATTCAACTGGCTAGGACATAAACAAGCACACCGGGAAGTAAAACACTCATTCTTATCATTACAGGGACATTGGGTTTCGAGCCAGCGATCGCGTCTTCTACGTCTGAACTGCTTTCTCGCTTCTATCGGTAATTCACTGATCGCTAAGGAGAATGACCTCCAAGGCAGAGCAGGGCGAGTAAGTTCCGTTAGTGGTCGGCAAACTTCCGTAAAAGTGTCAAGATAACGGATTTCGGATCGTGAACCGTTCCTCCTAACTTAACCTATTCCCACCATTCTCGGAAAAGCTGAGCTTTGTCGCATTTGTCAATGGCGTATAGCACCAGGACTGCACAGGAATCATCGAATGTTTTTTTGTTTTGGTAAAATTCGTATTTCTGAGGCTTGCAAACGGCTTAAATCCTGTGGTCAGTCCTCCGCACCATCTGCAGTTTAATCACTTGGTTGGACACGCGTAGGCCTACCTTGTGGAGTGTTCCTGATCTGGCCAACTCTTGTAGAGGGCTTGTTATCCAACAGGGGAAAAACTCTTCCGTCATTCACTTTGAGTGTGCTAAACAGTCCTCCAAACCTTCCAACACTCTTCAGGCCACCAGTGCACAGCTCCTTTTGAAGGATGCACAAGGTGGTTAATAGTCCATAGCTAACACACTCCCAATGCCGGCAATAGGGTTCATTCTGGCTTTTAAACCCAAGCATGGCCTGTTGCATTGCTCGCGGCAAAACTTTTATCCTTCTGTTAGGGGTTTATAGCAACCGATTCTAAATGCAAATGCCACACTTGAAGTCAAACGTTGATCCTTTGTCCGTCACCTGTAAACGATACAACGGTAAGGATCACGTATGTAGGCCTGCATCCTAATTGCTGTATATTTGGCTAACTATGGTATTAAGGTAGGCATTTACTGTTGCTGTCGCCTCCTGGTTGCTCAATGTTAGTCCTAATCTTCTGAGGTCGAGACTAGCAGCATTGCAAAGTAGCCTATGGTGGAGACAGTTAGAGAGGACATTTGCGTGCTGTTTTGCGCTTGTTTTAGGGCTGCTGTTTAGGGGGATTTCGTTCAATCAGGATTAACACAAATGGTAGGCTTAAGTACAACAGGGTGAGTTAAGGTTAGGATTAGCGGTAGGGGCAATTTTAAGGTAAGAGTTGGTTGAAGTTTAAGCATTAGATATAGTTTTAGGGTTAAAGGTTCCCTAACCACCGGTTATCAATTGCATAATTGGATCATTCAATAATAAAACGATTAAAACAATTAACCATTAACCATTTAATCAACAACAATTATATATAATCAAGCAATATGAAGAAAAGTCGCCAATTGATTACAGTTCCGCAAAATTAACTGCTCAACAGTCGCTAGCGTTCCCCTGACCATTCAGCTTTCCGTTAGTTTACCAGTTTCCGCGATATGCCGTTTTTTAAATCGCGTGCGGTTTGTAATCCAAAATAACTTACTTCAACAAATTTCTACACATGTACGGCAATCCTATTTTTGCCGCTATATTTTCCTAGCAATTAATTTTTTCACAATCCATTGAAAACCCGAAGGAATTATGAGTAGGATTATGGAGAGCAGCAAACTTTGTCCCATTATAAAAAACCTTCCATCCTATGCTCGCTATGTGGATGATATATTTATAATAGCAGAGGGAAGACTTGAGCCTGACACATTCTTAGATAAAGTGAATCAGGTGCACTCAGCGTTTATCTTCACTTTGGAAAAAGAGGACAGACAGTGTCTCTCCTTTCTGGACGTCCTTCTTAGTAGAAGGTCGGATGGGTCAATAATTAGAAGTCTATTTCGTAAGAAAATCTGAACAGGGCAATACACTAATTTCTACAGTTTTGTGCCACTAAGTCAGAAACGAGGCCTAGTCCGCTGCCTCACGAACCGAGCTAGGAGAATATGTTCTCCAGAGACACTGGAGGACGAACTCGCATTGCTTCAAAATACCTTACAAGAAAATGGGTTCCCCGATAAGTTCATCGATAAGTTTATAAAGGAACGTCCACCAAGACCGGAGGTACCGACGGCTGAGAAGAAAACCTTATTTCTTACATTACCTTTTCAAGGTGATCCAGCAAGCAAACTTCTACAGCTTCGTCTGAACGCTTAAATCGCGTGTACGTATCCAGCATCTAAGTTGAGATTATCGTTCTCAAGCACTCCACTTCTTCGCCTTGAAGGTAAGGATAGACTGTCGTTCCAGACCAAATCAATGTGTATTTACAACTTAACGTGCTCTTGTGGGGCAGGTTACATTGGTCGAACGGTAAGGCGTCTATCCAAGCGCATGCGAGAGCACCACCCTGCGTGGCTAAACAGAGGTGAAACAAAGTCGATATCAAGCACAATTCTAGCGCACTTGGTAGACAGCGGTCATCGGGTAGATGTCAGCCAAGCATTTAGAGTCGTCTATAAGGTGCCGGCTAAACACTCGAAGTTTCTGCGTCAGCGGATACTTGCGACGGCAGAAGCAGTCGCCATACGCCTGATGATGAATTAATCGAAAACGTTCGTTCACCTAACTTGACTTTCATAAGGATAAGTATTGGGGTTCGCAGTAACTGTGAACTTAGGGTTTGGGGCTAGAGTTAGTGGTGGAACACGGGAATATTCCCTATCCGGGAATTATGAACAGGGTTAGGCTTATAGTTTGGGCAGGGCATTCTTACTCCCGTATTTTGTTTAGGTGTTCATACAAGCAAGTCTCATCCAAAAATTGATGCATTTCCTCGGCGAATGCAATTATTATCGAAAGACGGGCTCTACAAATGCAGTGCGTATTCAGTACTGAATCCAAATTACAATGTGCTGCAGTGGACAACTGAGATATGACTTTTTCAATATTCAAATATGCATGGAGTGACTGAGGGCACCAACACGTGAAACACTGGTAAGAAGACTCACGCTGAGGGCCCGGAGATTCCGATCGAATAGAAGCGGAAGGGGTGCAGGGAGGTGGAGGACAGCGTGCCGGAGAGTCAGTCTCAAGTTGCGAAGAGTTAACAATCAAAACGGCGGGACTACTGGCTTCCGTGACAACAGAGACCTGAAAAAGGCAAAAGGAAGAGCACTGGAGAGTACACAATCGAACCGAGATACTGCTGGAAACACACGTAAGCACCGGTAGTGTTAGTAAGGCCTAGCTGAGGTCACTAGGAGTGAAAAGACAGAACTAGGTACGTAACTCAGAGGATCAACAGGAACGGTGATCTGCCGTTAAGAGTTAACCGAAAATTTTGAGGTCACCCAACTTCAGATGGCCAGAGGGAGCAGTAAGAAGACGGAAAATAATGTAAGTCTCTGTTAACGACGCACATCCAAAGCTTGCAGTGACATTATGAGGCAATAGGGATACGGATACAGTAAGTTGGTGCCTGGTAAAAGTTCTAGTGGATTCTACATGATTGCTTACGAAATCCTGCCTGGGCAGTTTACTGTATTTCTATTGGTGGATACCATACGTGCAGTAGGCCGTGCGGGTAAATCGGACCAAGTGTGATTAAATTCATGACTCTCGGCGTGCCTTCGTACCTCAATTGGTAGTGTTTACTGTATTAAGGCTGGTATGGGTTCGAATCCCACCGAGGCCATGGCTTTTTCACAAGTGTCCAGTGGTCAATAAAAACTTTCTAATATACACTTAAGGCCTAGGACAGCAGTCCCCGGACTCCACACACGTGTCCGAAGCAAAACACTTGGCGTGAGGCAAACCATAGTCTCGCCAAAGTGACCATCGGCAATTATAAAAGGAAGGTTACTACGAATACTGGCTGCTGGCATGAAGAAAACTATAGTTACAGAAATTTTGGCAATAAAAGACAAAAGGAGAGAACGCGCGATGAGCAGTGAACTAGAGGGACTTTTATTTCAACTTGAAGGAGAGGATAAAAAATTGAGCGTTTGCGGGGAATAGAGGGTCGGCGTGACCACTTTTCAAGAGGCCTACACTCTAATGGTCCCAATTCTACGAAGAGGGGGAAGGGAGGGAGGGAGAGGGAGGGAGTACCAAGAGGAAAATAAGAGAACAGTAGGCGGAAGACCTGCATGAAAACGGGGAATGCCAACGCACAGAAATCGCGGTGTTCATAAGAGATCCCAGGGCAGGCGAAGACGTGGATAGACAAGAAGTAAGCAAGTGGTTGCGATTTTACATGTAAAGCAGAGGTAGGAATACCAAACCGAACAACAAGAAGGATAATGAATGTGGTGCTGCCAGCAAAGACAAGGAAGACTTAAATGGCCATTTCTGGCTTATAAGCCATCGTTAGTCAGCCATACCTAGCCTCAAGTGGTCGGCGAGTGTGCATCAACGGGTGACAGTTACATAAGGCAGTAATGACCTAGCAGCCGTGACCATTAAGGTAAAGAGAAGTGCGGAAATTACTCAATTTTCAATCACATTTTCGGAGTTCTAAGAGGCTGTATCTAACTGAATTGTATGTTGTTTGCTGAACTGCGTCTGAAATCATGAAAAGATAAATTCTGTAGATTTTATTCGGAATACTGCTTTTCGTCCACTATGTTTGTACTGTAAAGAGCACTTGTAACTGTCAAGAGAAATGAATATGCGAGTCCCAGGAAGAAGTTCAGAAAAACAAGATGCGATCACTGGCAAAAGAGTTTTATTTTCCTGACGGTTCGGATTCCCCCCAGGAATCCTTAATCATAGTTAATGGTAAGATAGTGGGAGCAATGCGTAGATAGGGGTGAAACATGCACAGAGTACATGGTATTTATAGTTCGTAGCCGTCATCCGCGGGCGTACTATAATTATCCACCCCTGTAGCCACCGCTTGGGTCTACATTGGTGCGGTGATGGCTTGACACTTCGCATTTGATTCATTGACTGCCGCGATCTGTGTTGGATAAGGGCCTGTTAATTGCGCGAAAATAATGCTTGCTGTCGTCAGAGGTGTTGCTGGGCCGTCTCCTTCCCGGATGACTGATACTGTTGCTTAGGCAATGTCCCCCCGGTGCTGGTAGGGTAATGAATGCAGTGCAACAAAGAAGTGAGCATGGAGGTGACTTACCGTGAACTTCGAAGCTATCTTCGCAGGCGTGGCAGATGGTGCAGTAGAAGACGGCTCGGTGGGGGCTGCCGGCTGTGTACGAACAGGTTCCGTGGGTGCACCACTCTCAACCGACACAACCTACAGTGTGACGGGGAGAAGGGGTTTAGGGGTAGACTTAGAGAGCAAAATGGATCGTAGGATTTCGTATTCGAAAAGCTTGCTGACTGCGAAAACTGAAGCGGCTAATAGAAGCGGAGGCGACTTCCAGGAATTAGTATCGAAGAGAGAGAGAGAGAGCGAGAGCGACGACCGCTGGCCTGTGGTGGCCCAACAACTACATCCTATAAATACTACAACACCTGGGAAAGCCATTACCCTTATCTGACTCCGGCCTTGGTGACAGATTGACGGAGAATCCAAACCAGCAGGTTAATACAAGTGTCTAATTTTATGTGAATTACTTTGACGAAGTTTGTCAAAGTCCTGTATAAGGAAAGAACAGAGACTCTCAGGGATGAAAGAAACACAAGTAGGTACGCTAAGAAGGTAATACCCAAAGAGACCGCCAGGTTTTTCCAACCGAGCCCGAGAATATAACACGCTTTTGCCGTAACTCAAATTGTCCACTGCGTCAGCGCACGGTCATAGGGTTCGTTTCGAAACTACTCCGTACTCCACAAGAAATACGGTAAATAAACTGTCGACAGGCTCCGCAGTTACTTTGGCTAGTCGCACAGCCATCGCCGGAATGACCCATCATTGCTAATTAATGTGGAAAATAACTATTAATGATAAACAGTTGTTTGCAACCAACATCCCGACGCCAGCCACAGTCCCCTGAACTGACTAAATTCCAATAAATCTTGTTGGCGGCACGATCACCGCTTCATCCAGCAGTCATTGCTGGAAGTACACGTTGATAATTGACAGCCGGTTCGCTCCAAAGAAGCTCAAACTCACTTCAGCATTTTCACATCAAGAAATGCGTCCAAAGTGGCAAATAAGTCAGCTATTTTAAAAGTCCTCTAGGTCATACGTATCACTGGTAGCAATCGGCTGCGTTCACCCGCAGCTGATATTACTACAGAAGGAGTAGGAATAGACAGGTGAATGCAGTACTCATTCAGACAACACCACACTATGCCTAAGGGGAGAGAGAGAGAGCGTGTGGGCTGCTGCGAGTGTACTTGACCATTCACATCTTAATTCCTTGAAAACTCAATTCTGAGGTTTGAAATCCAATCACAAAGCAAGCATATACGATGTAGCCAAGAAAGGCTGCGCGTCATCAGAATTTGAGTACCAGGAACATCGATCTACTTCAGCATCTAAAACCGACTGGTTCACTTCGCTTTGCATAATCCAGCTGGCACAATGTTCACCGGCGAGAGTTTCGGAATGCACCGGTTCACATGAATACTCGGGTATGACTGCAGGGGGATTTCGAGTGTATGCATATCGCCAACAACCACTAGGATCATCTTTTTTTCGAAGTTGTGCATATTGTTTTAGCTCACGAGCCCATTACGGGGGCGGCAACGCTAGACGCTGTGCAAGCATGACACTCACTATCAAACAAAATTACGCGAAACTAATGCACGTCGTTTGCGACGACAGCGACTGGCCACATCCCACGACCGTAACACGAGACACTCAGGATGTCTTGAGCATAAGAAGGCGGGCTGCAGCCAAACTAAAGTGTGAACCCGCGGTAAAATTATTTTAATATACCTAGTGGTGGAAGCCAAAAGTGTAATTCACTCAGCGCTTCAACTGGTGTTCTGCTAGCTACACACGCATATTTCAGTCATCCAAGCGACTAGCTGATAACTGCAATAAAGTCACCGTCAGAAACTACTGCAACACGGCTCTTAGTTCGGCAGAATGAAGGCGTTCATGGAAACAGCGAACATTAGTCGGCTGTGATAGTTTATAAGCGCATACGGCTTATTATAGCGTGAAAAGGTCGTGTTGCGTGGGTCTCTCTCTCTCTCTCTCTGATAGTAGGTCCCCTGGCTAAGCAAACTCACCGTGAATTTCTTGGCTACCATTGAGGGGGGAGGGATCGGTTGACCGACCTTACTAGCCGCAGTACGAGCTGGGGCAGGAACAGGGGGCACACAAGCGGAGACCGCGCCCGGCTTTGCAGCAACCGGTGACTGAGGGTGTGGTGGGAGGGAGGAAGCAGAAGTCTGCAGCGGGGACACCGGAGTCACAAGGAACTTTGGACTGCCAGGGGCCGTCTTAACAACCTCAGGAGCGGCTGCTGGACCAGCATGAGCCACCGGAGATCGGGCAGCTAGGGTTATGGGAACTGCGCCGGAGACCTGAAGAGGATAAGGACCGATCAGTAGGAGACACCTAGTTGGGGCAGAAGCGGGCGGGTTTGGGAAGGTGAACGGGTGGAATCCTACTTTGGATCCCGTGTAGCTCAACTTACCTGAGGTCCAACTTAACATTCTGGAGTTAGATTAGCATAACTCGCGGCGCGATGCGCCAAGCACATCTTAAATTTGCGTGTGCAATAACCTTACGTTAGTTTACATTGATTGGCTCATTTAACTTATCTCTGTGTAAGTTCAGTTTTCAGTTTAGTTTCCAGCTGATCATTATGTTGACTATTTTTATTTAAGCTTTGGGTCATTTTTTAGTTAGTTGAGTTTAGTTTCAGTTAGTTACTTTTTAAATTTATTTCCCAATATTTGCCTAACTGCACATTTTATGTATTGCGCGCTTTCTGTTGACAAGCATTAAATGGTTTAAATAATTATTCCCGTTTTTCTACTTTATAAACCTTATTTTTTATTTATATTCCATTTCCTTTGTATTGCCCAAACTGCATACTCTTTATTTCATCAGGTGCTGTATTACGAAAGGATGAGGCTCTCACATGCTGATCTGGGACCCAAACTAGAACTCTACTAGTGATTGTACCCACCACGACAAACTGACTAGAAGATAAGAAAGTGGCGAATTAGGTTAAAAACGCTCGCTTGTGGCATAAGTTGTAGTCTTTTAAAGTCGAAACTCCTCAGATTAGCTTCAACGAGAATGAGTGTTCAGGTCTTTAGTTATGCAGTAGCCAGCAGATGGAAATCGTCTGCAGTCAATCGATAGAGTGGAAGTCGTTATTGAGCATGGAAGTGGAATGAAGGAAGCCAAAGAAAGGGAAACGCATCACCAGCTTCGCAGATCAAAGAGGTTCTCACCTAGTATTACCTGAGCAAATGCTACCGTTGGTTATCTTGATCCAAGTCCTCATGCGAATTTGGTTTTGTTTTGGACTCGAACAAACTGCAGAAGTGCATACAAAGTCGACCCAACTATAGGACATAGGGAAACGGTCGAACAACCTATTTGAAGCACGACAAACATCTTGGAAACCAAGAGTTCCGTGAGTTGCCGTAGACGCCAACAGCATAGCGTGACAGAACGAACGCAGAAAGTAGACAGTGTGCAGTATGTGCGGTGCTTATAAAAGGCTAGATTTCAGTACAGTAGTCACCGGTTATTAAGCCCAAGCCAGCTTGGGACGGAATTTTACATAGCAAAATCTGCCGGGTAAAAAGCCCAGTCGCCGGCTTCAAAGCCCAGTTTTCCAACAAGATAGAGTGAAATTCTCATCTCTCTGCGTGCGCAACTGGTTACGTGTCGCAAATTTTTTTGTTATTACGTAAAATACAGACAAACAGCATTCTTTTCTTGTACATAACCAAGCTCTACACATAATACAGTACGTATGTAATGTATAGTTCCTATCCTGCGTTTGCTAATCAAGAACTAGGACTCTCCGCTTGATGCGCCCGCCGCTTATCAAGCCCAATTTGGTCTGGGCCCGAGATGGGTTTAATAGCCGGCGACTACTGTGCCACAAACTTGATAGAACATGAGCTGTTGGTCTTAGATGCTTGATTACATTATCAACCTCACATTATCTTGGTAACGATCGATAAAGGACGTAAACCCCTATCACTCCCCCTCCCTCTCCCCTTCCCCGTGCGACCGACAACTGCTCTGTGCCTTGCACTTTTAATCGTGCTTGACAGGCCTTCACTGTAACCTGAACTGTCTTCCTTCGATAACTGCCTTCCCCTTCTCTTCTTCCTCATCATGCGTCCCACACACTTAAGGACAACAACTCAAACTCTAGTAGATAGGGCTATCTGCTATTGCTCTCTGACTATGTCTCTGATGACGAATCCGCGACAGATGTCAAAACGTCAGGCGAAAAAAGTATCGATCGAGTCGTCTTCTTCTTCTTCTCAACTCAAGCTCTATTTATGCATTAAGTTTTAACCTTCTAGGTCCACACCTAAGTGGACAGTTTGTTTTATCTTCCTAAAAGGCGATGACCGTATGCAGTATTCTAGAATAAACTGAGCGCGCTGTAAAGATTAGGCTTGATCGAAAACTCCGATGGGTCATAACTGGTTTCCAGCCTTCTTATTCATGCTACGCCGATGCAATAACGTCGCCCTCTTGCATGTGTAGCATGGGGCCTAACTGATTCAAGCCAACTCAGAATAAAGAGGTGTGAATTTGTACTTCAGGACTTCGATGACCTTGCCCAACAAATTGCACATTATGGGGGGGGGAGCATTGATTAGTGAGACTCACCTAAGGACAGGTGAATGCTTTGAGCTCCCTATTAGTAATAAGGTGACTAAAAGCGCATAGATAAAGAAAAAAAGAAAAACAAGACTTCAGTTATATGCTTGCACGGGAAGACGAAATAATAAAATAAAATATGACTACTCACTAAGTACGAGTAGTATAATAAGCATGTGTTATTCTCTTCCATGTGAATAAAATGTTTGTGAAGAGAAAGAGAAATGGCAAACATGTAACAAACGGAAAAGCAGGGAGCCTACCGCCGGTGTGGATGATTGGCCAGCTCCGCCTGCCTCACTGACGAGACTACTCGGCGGGACGACAGGCTGAGAGGGCGGAGCCTGGGTGGGTGCTGCAGCACTTGTTTGTTGCGGCTGAGGCGGTTGCTGATGTTGCTGCTGACTGCTTAACAGGGTTGCCTGAAGATTAAGCAGTTGATTGAGGTCCTGAGCACTGAGTGCGGCCAAAGCAGCCGGGAGCGGCAGCTGAATAGGTGAACCCGTCGGCACGAACTGGGTTTGAGAGAGTTGTTGAGGGAGCAGATGTGCTGGTGGCTGGTGAGGACCCAAACCGCCGCCGCCGGTGGACGGGAGTGGCGCCCAATGTGAGGTTGCCGCGGCCTGAAGGGAGGCGGTAGGCGAATTTGTCCACAAGCCGCTTGGAAAGCAGGCGAGGAGGGCTGGATTCGAGTAGAGAGCAGCAAGCTGTAGGGAGAGAAGTCGGATTAGCATGGGGCAAAAAGGGAGGGAGAGTAGTGAGGGTAAAACGGACACTTGTATTCGCTGAACAGTGTTTTGTTAGCCTGTTAGGTTAGTAACACGCGGCCACTGTACTGGTTCTTTAAGGAAGCGACAACAGGTGACTGCGCGCTTAAGCACCAACTGGCGAGAAGTTCAGACCATGGTTTGCAATAAGTTAATGGTTGGAAAGCTCTCCCTACATTTATCCTACGAAACAGAAGGGGATATTTGAGATTGCGCTGATGTATTTGACTTATTTGTGAAAACCTCGGTGGCTTTAATACAGCCAACGCTCTAACCACCTGAGCTACGAGAGTCATAAGTTTAAGTAAACTTTAATCAAGCTATCTACTGCAATGTATGACGTACTTAAATCTGCTCCAGTTCCTATGGAATAAATGGCCCGGCAGTCCTCTAGTGGATTCTACACTGATTACCTAGGAAAGTCTACTTGGGCAGTCAGCTTATTGTATGAGAGCTGGTCAAATGAATCATTCAAATTTGCTAGACCTCCCCACTTATTGAGCTATTTTTTTCCTTTCCATGCATCACTGAACATTATTTAACTGTATGTATGATACTGACTAACTGATCGAACGGGGAACGGAATCTGCTTCTTTACTTACTCGTATTACCCCATTGCAAAGTTGTTAGTTTAAAACCGCGGCTGCGGTCGACAGAAAAAATGGTCGTTTTTCCTGCCTGAGCGTAAAATTAAGCACTACAGCAAATTACTGCCCAATATGCCGGTCTGGGAGTTGGAAGAGGAGCAAATTTTAGTCCGAACCAGCACCGCAAACTTTATGTGTCATCAAAGTTTCAAATACAAGAGCACCTATTACGGAAAACACGAACGATTGTGAAGCCGGTAAATTGGACTTTTGGAGTATTCACGTGACGGAATCAGAAGACTGTCCTGATCACACTGCTCGCTTGGACAAGCCACAGTGTCCACATTCGAGAACAAACTGACCATACCGGATTTTGAAGTGACGAATGACAATTATTTCATAACGAGAGCAGGCTATCGCATCTCTCACAAGGGAGGCATTTCTATCTGGTTTTTTGTGTAGTATAAGCAGAGTTTCGGTGAGCAGACGGCTATAAGTGTTTTGTCAACTCCTATTCCTCAAATAAGCTGGTCTGAAGATTTCATCAACACTATATAACTCTGCAGACTGAAGAACATTATTGAAAAAAGGAAAGTTTGGATCAGGGATTGGTACAACCTCTAACTCACTAGCCATCATCAGCTAGCCATACCCAAATCCACGTGGTGCACCACCTAAGGCTCGAACGCGCGGCCTGCTGATTAGAAGTTCAACCATATAAACATTGAGCCAAAATATTGGAATATTAACACTGGTGGATGGACATTCACAGAAGGGTTGCGGGACTCAACTGTCGTGAGGCTGCTGACGAGATTCGAGTGTGAGCGCCGAGGCAGAACAGGATAAGGGAGCGGGAAGCACAGCAGACGGGTCCCCGTTGCGGTTCCTCCCGCTCTCACAGCGGCCAAGTTCTGCTACACCCATCTCCTTATCTCCCTTCCTGTCCATCTGTGTTTTTGATGACGGAGCAGCCCCCCGACCATACTGCTCCGATTCCTCCTTCTCGCCGCGGAGATTGAGGCCCAGCCGGCGGGGCTCCGGATCCAACACGGAATACTAGCAAGCCAGCCAGCCAGGACGAGGGAGCGCCGTAACCGATCGGTGAGCGTTGATCCACCAATACATCACTTTGTGTAGTTCCTCTTCATCCATAGCTTTTAACCAATAACCACATTGGTCCTCATCCTCGGCCTTTGATCTAAACGATCTAGGCCTCAGATAACAAATAATCTTTCGAAAAATTTACTCCGACTGCATACAAACACTGCTGAATAAAGCAAAACAACTAGCGCACAGCATTTGCTACCAGGAGCGTGGCCCCATTAGAAGACGCTAATGATGTGTCCTACAGAAGTAGCTACGACCCACTTTGTGATGTGGAGCACCAGTGGGAAGTTTCAAAGAGCACTTAGTGGCACTCTCTCTCGGAAAACGGTATTACAAACCAGGACACCGAAAGAGCCTACGCATTCGGACTACTTAGCAGGATGTACCGTCTGGCAACACGAGATTCAAGGTACGTACAGGCAGCAAAGAACTCAGCCGCGCTCAAAATTGGCTGCATTCAAGACTTCTGCATCTAGCCAGTGGTGACGAAGAGGTGAACCAAGTTACAGCTCAGAATACCCCGTAAACGTGCATGAAGGCGGTCAACATCTGTCGGATATACTGTGGAAAGATACTTAGATAGAGAAGTACAAGGCGTTGTGATCACCAGAATCTTACTTTTACTTGTCTGAGCTTTCGGGCTCAGACAAGTAAAAGTACGATTCCGGTGATCGCAACGTCTTCTTCTTCTCTATCTACACATATACCTGGGATGCGAACAAATGCCTCCTTCTCCTTCCCCCATAACGGTTGATTGGCCCCTGCGTCCTGTAACTATTGCTTGTCTTTCGTTTACACCTTTATCTCTGACGATGGTGATCGCAACGCCTTTTCCTCTATCTAAACACATACCTGGGATGCGAACATTTGCCACAAAGAAACTTACTCTGTAGGCCTCTTCTATAGACTAAGATGCAGATGATGATGAGACCAGAGTTTCACTAGTTTTTATAATTTACAGCATCAGCAAAAAGGACAAATGGACTTTGCCACACAAAAACGTACACTGTCCTGAGCTTGAGAAGAAGAGACAGCTGGATGCACTTCATGCAGTGCCGGTGGCCGTCCAGCACTCGTGACGGCTGACGCGACGGCGGCAGCGGCTGGAAGGTTGTTCAGCAGAGTCGAAGGGATCGAGATATGATAAGCACCACCACCACCACCAGCAGCTGATTGAGCGCCCACTCCCAAGTGAGGGTTCTGTTGTTGTTGTTGTTGCGCTACTGGCATTCCAGACACAAGCTGTTGTGTGGAGGAGGAAGAAGAGCCTAACACCTGCTGCTGTTGCTGCGGTTGACGGTTCTGTGGAGGCGCCACAGCTGTTGGCTGTGATCGCATATATGTCGGGTGAGTTTGTGATTGGGCTAGCGACTGGGGTGGGGTGGGAGCTGCCGATCCGCCCACAGCCGCCTGACACCCATAATGACTAGTTACTGGGTTTGGATAGGCTGCGCCAGGGATTGAGCCCAGAGTTAAGTCGGACTGCGTGGGCATTGACTGCAGGGAGCTGCGGCTTGGGCGATGAGTCGTTTGTCCTGACGGCAGTGAAATGACAGACCCTGCCGGAGAAGAGGGCGGCAAACTGCTCGAAAACATGTTCTGGTGGTGCATCAACAAGTTTGAAGCATTGGCAGGTAATGAGGGTGTAGCAACCACTGATACTGTGGCTCGCCTACTTTCTACCACGCTCGGGGGTGTCGGAAAGTGACCCGCGGCGTATGGTGGTACAGAACCATAGGGTAGGCTGTAGTAGGTGGTATCTGTGAGGGTTGCAGGTGGGGGCGCGGCAGCTTCAGCAGTGGGCGGATGATTAACTGATGCGGCATTGGCCTTCTGTGAGGCTCGATCAGGGGCATATGGTAGACCGCGGAGGGTCATCATCAAAGAAAGGGCATCATCGAAGGTGAGTGAACCATCGTTGGCCGACATAGGTACCTCAACGAGCCGAACCGATCCATTTGATTGATTGCTCATTGGAGTGGAGACAATCCTATCCATATTGGGCGATTGCATGTTCAAAGGGGCGGTGGGAGCAGAGGGGATCACAACGGTGGGCCGCTGGATATAGTGCACCTCCTCGTCGGGGGTGACAACAATGGAGCCAAAACTGGGAGGTCGAAATACGCGCGTGCGGACAGCCACCGGACAGGAGTCATCCTGAGTGACAATGAGACAGTGGTGGGAGGGTAGGGGCAGGAGAGAGATATCGCGTAGGGGCGCGGTCGAGCCCTCAGCAGCAACACCCCTCTGGGGGTTACGACAGCAGAGTACAGACTGGCGTTCTGGTAGAGAGATCATGTGTCCGGGACTGGTGGCGTCACCCGGTACGACCAGTATGGGAGTTCGACGTACTTTAGAGTTCATATGGTTGGCGATCTGCGCGAGCAGGGATTGGGCATAAACTGGTACCTTGAGTGTAATGAAGACTTCCGTATCCCGCTGAGCATATGGAAGGTTGGGGTGTTGGGTAGTGGCGTAGGACTGCAATGATTCGGCACCCTCTCCAAGGCCCATTGGGTACTGCGTGGGACCGCAGCCTGCAAACTCGTGGGTGGACTTTGAAGGGTTTATGAAATTGGACGCAGGTACGCCCGACCCGGGAGGAATGGTATTTTCTCCTCCTGCCGGGTAGTTGTAGAAATTTGTGGGCAGCGGTGAAACCTCCTCCAGAGCGCTGTGGTAACTGAGAGATGTGATAGAGTGGTCGGGAAGAGGAACGTTGAACGCAGAGTGGTCGTTCTGAAAGATAGGCTGTACACTACTAGCACTAGCTGCGTGAGATACTGTGGGAGGCATTGGCATCTGATTTTGGGGTAAAACGTTGTAGTCAACCGGTAGCTGAGTCATAGCAGATTGAATTGGAGCACCACGAAAGCGATCGACTGGCGAATCTGCTGCAGGCGAAGACCCGCTCGCATCCTCATCATCTAGAACAAGAAGAGGAGAGAAAGATGGAAATAGAGATCAGCGACGTCCCGCGAATAGTGCTATCGCTCATCTGAGGTTTCCATTTTTTGATGGTCCAAACTACAGAAAGCCCTTGTAGCAAGGTAAAGTTGTCTGCCTTATAAAAAATTCTTGATTAGCAATCGATAAAGGAAGAGCATATTTCTGAAGCAAACTTTCACAACAAAAGCAGGTCGAGCCACGAATTGATTGGAGCCCCGTCCTTCAATGAGAATCCAGTCAATCGCTATATCCATCTAGCGCCATTATAAAGAGATATACGCCGTTACCTACAGACTGGCATTACTGATGTTTAATTTGTCCCTACCTCCTATAACCGTTCTTTGTTGTGTTGCCGCGTTCACCCCTGGAGGTGGACTCCACTAAAGGTTCGAAAACGCAGATGAATAAAGAAATGTTTCTGGCGATCAAACAGCTAACTATTTTTCTAAATGCAAATCACAACAACAGAAAATTAACATCGTCTTCTTACCTTCAACATTTATGTTGACTATTCATACAAATTGGGACATATTTTATCGAAAACAGGCATACAAATATTCCTTAGATAACAGTCTATTATAGGGCTCAACAAGGAAACCAAGGCTCAGAATTCTGTAGTAAGTGACGGTAATAATGGTAATTTACTTTAAGTGTATTATTCATCGTCTTAATCTTCTTTTCAATTATCCTACGTGTTTTAGTTGCTATATATATTAGATTTTTATAATATTGTTCCTATGACCACCGCTTCCGTATTACAGAATTATGGAGGTTTGGTTTCCGTGGTGAGCCCTATAATGGACAGCTACCATTCTTTGGTATCGAATACAATCGTCCTTGAAGCTAGGGTGTTTCTCTGCAATACTATTTTTTAAATTTCAGAATAATTCTGTCCCCGAACAGCAGATGTAATTGCGCTAAGGGTTTCCAAACTACATGCTACACACTTTCCGTGTAGGGAGAAAGAATCACACATTTCTCTGCGCCATTAAGAAGATGCCAAGTGAATCAGGTAAGATTTTGCAATGGATATGGACCACCTAGAAGACTTTACTAGGAACAAGCTGAGTGAATGCATATTTCACAGTCCTACAAAATCTTATCACTCCAGTCTCTAAAAAAATCAACAGATATGCCTTTTCTCTAATAAAGGCAATCAGAGGAAGGCATACCGAAATCACTGGAGCACTCCATCAACGCCGAACTGTTGGGCCCCATGGCAAAGGCCTCCGAGGAGCCAACTAAATTCGAGGCCGCTGGGGCAATAGCACCGGTTTCGGGCAGCATAACAGTACCTTCGGGGATCATGGTAGGGGGTGGAATCAGCAGGGGAACGTGACCATCCGCGGCACACGCCTGACTGCTCACACTCCAGTCATTAACTTGTTTTGCAGGCAGCAGTTCGGGCGAGAGATGTGGATAGAAAACGTAGTCGTAATTCAACTTGATAGAGTTTTCATCCTCCTTAAGGGCAGCCAGTATTCTTGCGACAGCTTCTTTGATCGCCCTGTCAATCTCCTCGTTTAACTGGGTGTAGCCGTGGCCTTGAAACTAAAAGGTAGAAAGGCAGACTTGAGTCGGCAAAATCACGGCGGACTCAAGTGTGCGCGTATTGGCAGACCCAAAAGCGGCCCACGGACAAAATCGGAATATAGTTCTGGTCACGAATTAACCGACGTACACATTACTATCAACTGCAAGTCAAGCAAAGTTATTTCGCGGTTTTTAGGAGGCGCATCCTGTGATGTTCAGCAAACCAGACATCAGACAACTGACCGGCTTGGACGGTGGCCTGATGCTACCGGACGTGGGGAAGAGAGTGAGGTAAACGATTCGGCGTCTTTTCCTCAAGATAAACAATTTGAGGCGCCTGAAGCTATCACGGTGCGCTAAGCCCCATGGCTTGGAAGGTTGCCAACTAACGGGGTAACTCGGACCGCGCAATCAGTCCAATGTGTATTCTGTTGTTTGCAGTGGCTAACCGGCGGTCTGAGAGTCAGGCTGCAATGGCTCCCTCTTTATGTGTTCTTTATGGCACTCCCACGCAGCTGAGGTACAAGCCAGGTGGGGCGGTATGCACAGGCAGTCGCCGGTCTTCTCTACTCTGTCTTGACATCGGGCACAGGGGGTGAGGAGAGAGAGAGAATACTAACACTATGTGCTAAGGTGGGTCAGTAAGTGCTGCCAGAAAATGTGGTGGATACTACCGGTTTTTGAAAGTCGGTGAGGCCGCGATCACCTTTTTGGGCACAGGGTAAAAGAAATCGTTCAATTTATTCACCAATTTGGTTGAAAAAATGGACGATACATTATAATAGTAACATAGAGTCCACATGTATTTTCTCCTACAATTTCTGCTAAAGCGTTTTTGACTACGAAACAAAAAAGTGTCAGGGAATATCACGCGCTAAATCCGCTAGAGTAGGTGCGAGCATGCTACTAATTTGAACACCTGTACATCAGTTCACAAGGTCAAGTTAGGTGAAAACCTTTTAAGTCAAGAATGCTGGTATGCCCTGACCGTGAGGACACCGAGTGCTAGCTTCCAGCTAGACTGACATCAGTCCCCTAATCGATCCCTAGGAGCGGCAAGTTCGAGTAAAACCGACCGCGGAGAAAACCATACACAGAAGTTATAGTGCCAGAGGCCTGCCGTCTACGGCAAACAACATGCACGTATCGCATTAGTTAAGCAACAAAATCAGGCTAAGGGCAGCTCAGTTAACGCACATTGTGAGCCAAATTGCCCCAAGTAGGACAATAGCAACGACCACACCCGTATTCAACCTTTGCTGCCACTAAAAATGTGTTTTTGCTAGATCAGATGTCACTTCCTGTCTCACCAGTGACGTGGAGAGGGTGCAGGGGAACAACGCCTTCAACGTCAGCGAGCCAGCTGACCGAGTAATCATAACGCCATCAACACCTAACACGGATGATGAAAGTGTAGAAATTAAAGATCCAGGCCATCATCGCATCGATTACGACCTCCACCCGCAACGCAAGAGCTGTCGTCACGTGACTAGTACAGGCTATAAATACTGCCTTATCTGCGACTGCCTCTGATGATGGTTCGAGCGAGAACTCGAAACATCAGGCCAATAAACTTCTTGTTCTACCGATCGCATCCTCTCCTTCTGAACAGCTTCCTGGAGTTCACCTGCTCGCTCCTATCAAATAGAGTAGTAGTACTAGTAGACACCTGCAAGTCCCCTGCAAGTCTTCTTGACTTAGTCATTAAACCGGGCTAAGATGGAGGAAGGGAAGAGAGTGCGGTAGATGCAGAGCAAGTCTACTCAGCGTCAAATTTCTGTAGGCACACGGGGGACCTCGTCGAAACCGACAGTCGAACTGTCGTGCTCAAGTATAGCAGTCCACCAAGGAAGTGTAGGTTATACACCGTAGGTAACCGTTTCATGCAGCCTAAGGCGATTGTCCCGTCAAGAAGTGGCGTCAGTTGTCTACAAGGCAATAATGAAGAACATACCCACCTACGTGGACAAACAAACTTGCGGGCGCACATAAAATAACCTAGCCACACTTCGGACCCCTCAAGGAATGACCATCCTAGGCAGCGGAAGCTGAAAGATATAACGACTAGCACTGCAGGCGTCAGTTCCGTCAACGGACACAAGGACCTACTGGGAATCATCGAAAGTTTGCCGAGGAAACACGCCGTAAATAGTTGACCCTCAAACCAGGCATGGGCTCAAGGCTCAGAAATTGGCCATATGTGTGCTACACTATTGCAGCTATTTCTTTTTGAACGGGTACGGAGCCGAAATCCTCACAGCTGCGTCAGTCAGCCGCAGAAGACTGGCAAAGCTTTTGTTGTGGGTTACGCTAAGGTGTAGTTCTCAAATATTTTGAAGAGTTACGTTTCTCAAGACGAGTGTTTCACATGACAAGTTCGGTGCGGGAACGGATTCAACTTGTTAACCGAGGTTCCGCTATAGTAATAGCCACATGTGCCCCCTCCAGCCACCGGTCGTCTTGACTTATCAATCACGGGCAGCTATCCACCTCCGATTGCGGCCTCGGAAAAACAACTCCCGCGGGTCACTCGCTGGAACTTGGCTCAACTACGCAGTGGCTACTCAATGGACCTTCGCCAGTACCAACGCCAGCTCGACCCGTTCACACCCGACTGCGGCGTTTCTCCCTATGACTGACAGCATCTGTTCGCCTGCAGTTCCCGGCCAGGCACCCAACGCAAACCCGCAGACCTTTGGCTCAAGCCAGCCGAGGTCTCGACTTTTCTCCGTCTTCCAACTACTACCAGGTTGGATTCCGGCGGGGACTCATGATCCAACAATGGGCTACGACAAACACACACACACACACACTTACTAGGCGGTGGTTGGGAAATGTTAAACAAACTCCAATTGAGCCTACAGGATTCGAAAGAAAGGAAGACATGACAGGGCAGAAATTGCTCACCAGTTTAATGTCGTCTGTCGTGTCGGAGAGATTGCAGCGAAAACTGAATTTCCAGGTCTCGCTACTCGGGTTATTGAGGTCGGGCATTTCAAGGTAGAAGGTCGGTCGCAGATTTCCCGTTTCACAGCCCTCTGAGTCACGTTCGATCTTTGTTATTCTAATAAGGTAGCGTGGTTTCGGCTTGCCCACTCTTCTTTTCGGTTTACGCTGCTCTGACTAGATTGGAAGAGGAAAATAAAAGTGGACGGTTAAAGGGAAAACATCTGAACGGTGAAGATATCAGAGCAGAGGAGGGGCTGTTTAAATAAAGTTAGGCACAAATCAAGTTTGAGGGCAATCTACAAAAAAATCTACACGCAAAATTGATTCAGCAATGTGTAGATATTGAACGGTGCAAAGAAGTGAAATCTGGCTGTTTAAAAATTGAAATAAAAGGGGAGAGGAATATCGCACAGACTGAAATCTATCCTGCGGAAAGACATAACAGTAAAGGTATTGGCAGAAGAGACTACAAAGAAGGCTACGCGCTCGCGACTTTAGGGATACCACAGAGCACCAACAACTGAGCATGCAAATTAGCATTTCCAAACAATCATCAGGCCAAAATCACGCACAAGCGGGCAACTATCGTCGATAAGGAGGGCTGTTGATTGACATAAGTACGCAGAAGCGTAGCGACTGTACCCCCCCCCCCCCCCCATATAAACTGTGAACGAGCTAACGTTTCTGTAACTACCTCTGATAATGAGGGAACTTCGAGACGTTGGGTGGGCAAAGTTATTGTCCCAGTGATGGCGTTTACTGCTTCTCAACAAGGACACTGTCAGAGCTCAGTGGGTTGCTGAAGTTTCCCCGCACTGGGTAAGTACTCAAGCACAACGCAAAACCCTTTGCTGTTCAGGTAGTCATAAGCCTACTTAAAGCATGGTTACAATCATAAAGACGGAGCCCTTGATAAAGGAGTTCGTGAAGACAGGAAAAACAGAAAATCAATTTGCGGGAGGGAATTAGTGGCAACAGAAGGTGAAGAGTTGCTAATACAAGCGGACATGCGTGTCCCAGGAAGCAACTTAGAAAAAAGAAGACTCGATCGCTGGGACAATCCGTTTATTCGCCTGACGTTTCGACATCCGTCACGGGTTCATCATCAAAAACATCAGAGACCTGTTTCTGCTACTGTTTCTTACTCATGTCTCTGATGATGAATCCGCAACGGATGTCGAAACGTCAGGCGAATAAGCGTATTGTCCCAGCGATCGAGTCTTCTTCTTCTGACAACACCCCGCCTGCCTGAAGCAACCTGCAAACACCCCCTCCCTTGAAAGTAAACGCGTACTATACTATTCTCGTGGAAGCGACAGGCTATGTGCTGCCTACAGCTCGCCGGCCATACGGCATTGTCGATCCGGGAGCGTGCATTGGTGGACATGCTTGGAAAGGTGGCGTTGGCCGGTGTCAGGAGCTCGTAAGGTCGTTGCGGCGAGAAGAACGATCTCGTGACTGGCGCGGGTGGTGGAGGCGGGGGTGGTGGTGGTGGCGGCGGCGGCGGCATTGCATTTTGTGGTATCAGCGGCAGGCGTCGCATCAGAACCCTGGCGGAGGTGGGCGAACCATCCGAGGAGGGGAGTACTCGTCTGCCATAGACTTGCTGCTTTATGGAGCCGGTGTCAGGCAGGGAACAACGATGACGAGGGCAGTATGTCACCGTTGGCTGTTGACGTCCACCGACTCCTGGCTCTACAGCTCGATCCGTCCACTGAAAGAGACTCTCGTTAGGCGAATGCAAACGAGAGGCTGGGGAGGCGGCACTGGAACCTAGAAGGTCCTGTAATAGGCGTCCGTTTCTCTCAGCTTCAAAACCAGCGATAGTTAGGCGCTGTTTGGCGGAAGTAACCAGCGCCGGTAGAAACATTGGCAACACACAGCACGTGTGTAGAATCAATGAAACCAGTAGGGTAAAATATTTGATCGGGAATACAGGAAGGGCGGGGGAGAGATAGTAGAAGAGCACACAATCACACCAGAGCGATCAAAAACCAACAGCAAACAGGGGCCAGCAGTAGCAGTAGGAGAGTGCCAGGGGAATAAACAAAACAAGAGAAAAAACACAGGGGGAGGAGAGGTGGAGGGGGTAAAACCACGGCAGCGCAAAGGCAAATAGTGGCAAAGATAGCAGCGGAGGCAGAAACCAGAGCCAACAAACCCCGATCCAAATAGGTAGTCGAAGAAGAAAACACAGAAATGGCGTTAGTGAACAGTAAGTGATGAAATAAAATGAAATCAGCAGGAATCTGACGCACTAAAATAAGCTCCTGGTAGATGTTGGAAAAGGCATTTAACAAGAGGACAGTGAGACAGGCTTGAACAGTCAGGTGGACAGATTCGCTGTCAGAATGTTACCGCAGAGATTATTCTGCGGTAGACTAGCCGTAGGAGTTAATTACCTGTAAAATACAAATACCACATAGAAGGTGCAGGTTCGCGGGCGTTTAGGGACTATGGGGTGTGCCGACTACATTACCAGTCTAGTTTACCTAAACCTACTACTTACACATAAGCCCCGTTAACAGTCGGCGCAGCTAAAATAAAACGCCCAGTTGAATCAACATTGACATACCAAAGTACTTTAAAGTATCATGACGCACGAACCGTTATAGCTTAGAAGGTCCCAATAAAAACGAATAACATCGTCCTCAGCACCGACGGAAGTGCCGAAATGCCCCCCCCTTTGCGAATTCTTTTTTTGCCTAAGGAAGATTTTATATGCCTCCTTTAAAGTTTGATTCTTCTGCGTGCATGAGCTAAAACAAATAAGCATGGATTTGACCTTGTCGACTCAGGCGGACCATCTCTGTTTCAAGACAAACTAACGATGTCTTGGCAAGTTTGAGGAGTGGAAGGCTGTGTAAGTAACCTGGGTAAATCGTAATCCACTATGGCACTGTAAGAACAGTGGAGGTGCTCGTCAATCGCGGTGGACATACTACCACTACGGCAGAGGGCGTGTATTGAGTCTAGTAGTCTTGAGTCTACCATTTCTACCGTAGAAACCAAACGGTGCGGTCATCAGCAAAAAGGCCCGGCAAACGGACAGGCAGGAGGTACCTCTAAAAGACTTAGAAAACTATCCAAGAAATCATGGGCCTATATAAGTACTACAGCATGGTTTGGAGTAAATAAGGCTAGAAGAAGGAAGGAGGAGCTTGTCCAAACACGGGCTATCTAATGATGTACCTGCAGATAAAGTGTCAAGGCCCCCGATACTACTTAAGAAATTCCGAGTAAGCTACGAACAAAGGGTATTGGATTTCTTCTATCAACGTAACTGTCTAAGTCAAACGTACGTTGGATAAAAGCTAATCGACGTAGAAGTGGGCATTGCACAGGCAAGGCGGAATGCGTAGGCCGTCTTTCTCGAAGTAATACTAACCGGACAGTGAGCAAAGGAAATTGATGGGGTGAAAAGTGTTGAGCCTGAGAGGTCAAAAACAGCCAAATATCTAAAATCCGGAAGGAACTTTGGCCAGGAGTGGTCGGCCTGGAGACCAGCAGTAAAAGCTGGAGTAGCTGTCTTTGAAAGTAACCGGACCCGAGCTGTCCATGTTTTTGTCTCAAAAAGCCTAGTTGCCACTCAGATGGCACACGAGCCGCGGACTTCTTGGTACTGTGAAAAGCTGGTTGACCGTGTGCGGGCCAGGCGGCTGCGTAGCACGCGTAGAGGGGTGCTTAAGCTTCGCCAACCACTGCATTCGGTCGTCCTGACTCTGTATTGTCACCGGGTCTACATAAAGGCGTAAGGAGTGTGACAGATGCTGCACAAGTCCGCCAGCACTGTAAATGGATTCCCGTGCAACGCACCATCTTCCGCTCACAGTGCGTTGTGGGGGCACGCGGTGGTAATCATCATTCGCGAGGCTGGAACTGATAGTATCGGCGCAGTGAAGGCAGCTGCACGCTTAAACAATGTTTATGTTTATACACTCATATGCCGGAGGGGAACGGAGCATGTGATACGAATCTAGAGGGCCGGATGTTCGATCCCAGCCTGCAGCAAGCATCTTCTGGTTGGGGGATGTTCTGATAATCTCGTTTAGAAAATGCTCTCGTGATGAGACTTTGCGATCTCTACGATATGTGACAGTTGAAAAAGTCCTCAATGGCACAGACCGGCGTCTTAAGCCCGCGAAAAAAAAACAGGCGTAAAGCACGGCCGACGACGTGTCTCCGAAAAACAGACAGAGATTGATCATCAGACCAATGAGAAAGGCGCCGTGAAAAAAAAGGATCAGACATATTAAAAAATCTTTAAAAAATAGCAAATACATACAACTGATTTTTCTGTCGTATGCGATGTCAACTGAAATGCTGAAGTACGTTTCCGATGCATAAAACAGTCACTTAAGTAGGATTTTGATACTATCGTACGTGTTATGTGGTAGCAAATTGTGTCTACTTCATATTTCATGTTTTAAGAAAGGGCATATTTAGGTTGTAAAATGCATTTAATGATGAGATTGTTTAAGACCAGGAAATGTCAATTCATAAGGCCTCTTATCTCTACGTCCAGAAATGTTTCTCATAAATCCTGCAATATGTGGCGCATTGCGCATAGCGTACAGTCCTACAAGCCCTGCACAAAACTTTCATGACGAAATTTAACTTGGTAGCTTGGCAAGTAGTTGGACAGGGTATTTTGATCAACTCAGTGGATTTGATAATTAGAAATGCTTTAGTTAGGAAAACTGCCATCTTAGTTAACGTTATGGAGCGAAATAGGCACTAATTGTGGCTAAATTATGAGTAAGTTTATATCGAACAAATTTCCTATGCTATAAGGTATGACAGAACCAAATTTTTTAATAATATGTACTGTGCTGTGGAAGAATTCCAGGATAAGTAAAATACGTGGAATAATACTCACTTCTAGAACTGGAAAATTTTTTGCGCTGTTGATAAAATGGAAGTGTATCGAACTTTAAGGAATCGCATTTAGTATCAGAAATAAAGACAGATTTGAGGGTTAAAAATTATTATTTGCTAATAGAAGCTAGTTTTATAAATTTGTATGGTAAATTTGTTTAATCGTACCGATATCTATGAGCGTCAGCTTGATATATAAGGGGAACCCGTGATTTGCTTTCATTATTCTGTATCGTGTGTGGTGTTCAGATGTCAAAGCATTTCCTGTCTGACACAGACTTCGTGTGGATACGAAAATTGGCAGCCGAAGGGCAGCCGCGTAAGTCGCTAGCTAATATGTTCGACATTAATAAGCCAACAATCTCCAGAATGATTAACTAAAGGACAAGGCCGAGACGTAAAAGTTATGGAGCAATTTTACTTGTTCTCTTTTACGATGACAAATGTGTCGTCCACGTATCGTAGCCATGATCTTGGGTTTACTGCAGGAAGAGCTCTTGATTCTAATTTCTGCATTACCGCTTCAGCCAAGAAAACGGATATTGGTGATCCCATAGGGGCACCTTTTTCTTGCCGGTTGTATTTTCCAGCAAAGGAAAAATTTGTTTCTAGGCACAGTTCAAGGAGTTCTAGCAGGACTTCTGCGGGTACTTCTGTATTATAATTTTGGAGAAGTTCTGTTGTGAAGGTGCTTGTTAAATCTAGAGGAATGGACGTGAATAAGGACACAACGTCAAAAGACACCATAGTCTCGTCCTCTGCAATTTTTAAGTCCTTTATCCCCTCTAGAAATTGTGTGGTTTTTAATCGAATTATTTGAGTTTTTTGTAAGTGGATTGAGTTGCCGAAATAACCACTTGGAAATCTTGTAATTTGGTGTACCGATTAGGGAGACAATCGGTCGTAGTGGAATGCCAGCTTTATGTACCTTTGAGGGCCCATATATTTAAATATCGTTGGTTCGTCTTGTTTCAGCGATTTTGCTAGGATTCCGGCGATTAATTTCCTTTCTGTGAGGCGCTTCAATACTTTCTCGATTTTTGAGTTTTGTGACCGTGTAGGATCGGTGCTTAGATGTTTAAGGTGCCAACGATTTGGGTTTCCTCCCATGCAAAGTCGATGCACGCCGATGCGTACGACAAAAACAGTCCAACGAATGCGCCAGAACTGCGACCACCAAAGCGTCAAAACCAATGAACTGGCGAACACTCCCATATATAAAGAATGTATCTGAGCTCGTCGAAAGACAGCTACGAAAACACCAAATTCAGATTGCGCACAAACCGGCAACTACCCTGCGCAGTCAACTTGTACACCCTAAGGACAGGGTCGACCATTTCGACAGAACGCAAGTAATGTACAAAATACCGTGTTCCGATTGTGATGCAGTCTATTGTGGTCAAACTGGGAAAACCCTAGCTACCCGCGTCCGACAACACCAGTCAAACGTGAGGAACGAACACCATAAATCAGAAGTTTTCATGCACACATTGGAAACAGGACATGACTTTGCATGGTTGGAAACCCAAATCGTTGGCACCTGCTCAACTAGACAAGGCCGCGCATTCTTGGAGGCAATGCACTCAGATGAGGCATGCATAAAAAGGCATATCAATTTGGATATTAATCACAAATTTCTCAAAACCAGATGGAAGCAAAAGCAACGACCACGGACGACAGGAGTCAATGCGGATGGCAACTATTCGCCTTACCTTCCCCCTTTCCTCCCTCTCCCCTCTCCCACTGACCGCGTAATTGCATTCGGTTGACAACTATTCCCCAATGATTATTTGCTAACATATTTAATCGCTGTAGAATCTTCTGTTAGTCATCGTGTTGAGTTAGCTGTTATTTGCATAACACTCATGCTGTCTGAAGACGAACCGGGGATCAGAGTCGAAAATTCACACATTAAAGTACTCTTTCCCAAAGAACTTCTTTTAGACGATAATATGTGCGAAGAACTTTCCAAAAAATATACAGCGTCAACACCGACTTTCAAGAACTGTCGTCTCCTAATGTTTTGGATAGCTATCAAGTTCGGGGAGCGACCGATTTTGCGGTCAACAAAAAGCACCATAAACAGCCATACCTTCGTGGGAATAGAAAAGGATGCGCTCGGATACAACAGTATTAAAAGACGTCGGATGGACACCGTTATGTTACAAGATAACGCCCCTGTTCATCGATCAAAGGAGGTATGATAATCATTACCCTCAAGAAAAAATTGAATTTTTTCAGACGACAGCCCACCTTTCTGCCTGCGGCCTGTCGAGCGTTTTTATTCCTCCCAATTTTCCGGACCTTAATCCAATTTAAAATCTATTTCCTTTAATCAAGAGGAACTGGGAGAAGCCAGCTAAACATCTATCAATGGAGCAGAAGTTGGAATCTGTACTTAATGATTGTATAAATCAAACAACCATTTCCAACTTGGTTCTCTCCTTGCCGTCCCGACTTACGGTTGTCTTGAACGCTAAAGGACAGTCTTCGAAATATTAGTAAGTTACAAATTTATTAATTTTCCTTATTTTGTATTTTTATCTCTTTTTCCCACACTATTGTCACTTGCACAAGGACTTAAATAATTGACCTCTCGTACATTCCTTTTTATCCAATTTTTATAGTTTTCGATAAAATTAATTAATTCTCGCTTAATAAATGATACTGTATAAATTCAAATATGCTTTCCTTTTGAGATGTATTGTTTCTCTGACGTAATATCAATTGTGTGTCCGTGGGGTAAACGCTCTGCGAGCTACAAGGGTTTTTGTACGACTTTGACGGTGTTGCTCGCAGGACTGTACAAAAAGGTATAATTTTGTTGAGAAGGAATATTTAGCGCATGTCCTTCGGAAACCTTAAATGCAAGTGTAACGGTAGGTCGAATTTAAGATTATTTTCGCCTACGATACTCATTTAAACATTCCGGAAGTCAAGTTAGGCTAACGAACGTTTTCGATTATTCATCATTCCTATTCCGCCTATCCCATCGCGTCCTGACTCCTCCTAACACGACGCGAGACAGTGACGACGGGGTGGCATTAATCGATTGTCGGATCCCTTTGACCCCCCCCCCCCTTCTGTGGCCCCTTGTTATGGCTAGTCTGACCCATTGATGCCTTAACACTTCTCCCCCCGACTTACTACTGATTGGTTGCTTAAACTTGTGGTCACTCTACTCCCCCCCTCACAGTATTTGCCTGATGATGGATACTACAGGGTGCCCCACGAAAAACCCCTGAATTTATGATAATGTTTATACTGTTATAAAAATAAAAATTATTGGTTACAATTATAACTAACAACTTAATGGTGTAATTAGCAAACTGTTACCTAATAACAAGTTACAGATACCGCTCAAAATGCTGTCCATTAACTGCAGAACAGCGACGTAAGCTATCCATCCAGCTCTGAGCTGCTCGACGAATGACATCAAGAGGGATGTTGTTCCATGTGTCCATCAACACATGTTTTATTGACTCAATATCAGTTTTTCCTATTCTTCGTCTCTGAACCTCCTGTAAGAGTACACTCCAAATTCAAAAGTCCATTACATTCAGGTCAGGGCTCTTGAATGGCCATTGCTGGGATGTGATTAAATCTGGAGTGTTAACTCGGAGCCAGGCGACAGTGTCATTGGCAGTGTGTGGCTTTGCACCATCTTGCTGCCACGTCCAGGGTTCTCCCTGCATTACTTGATCAATATCTGTAAACATCTGCGGGCACATCTCCTCTCTGTAAACAACTTGATTTACAGTTTTTTTCGTTCTCCGACTCGGTGCAACACCTTCCTGCCCAGCAGCATCTCCTTCAATAAAATAGAGGTCTGCTTTGCCTTGCCAGGAAACAGCACCATAGCACATGATAGATTTTTGCTGCTTGTCTATCTCCACCAGCAAATCTTCATCAGGAATATCAGTTTAGTACCTTCTCCTCTGCGACCACCACCCACGTTGTGTGGGCGCTCCTCACCACTGAGCGGAACATGGCGTGGGCGACATGAATGCGGGTGCGAACCAACGGGGGCGGCTTCACTTCGGATGTGGCCCAGGTGTTCTGTTTTCTCCGCCATCGATCGTGACGGCATGGGCGGTCCGGCCGCCGTAACAATCACAAACTTAGGGGTTTTTTGTGGGGCACCCTGTAGAAAACGTTCGTTCGCCTGCCTTGACATTCTTAAGATTATTGACCAATCAAATTTGTTTAAAGCGGGAGATATCATTTTATCAAGCAAGTGAAGATGCAGTTCGCTTCCAAATTAGAATAAAAGAAGGAATATTTTATACTTGTTTTCCATTAAAATGCATATGAATTTATAAAGGCATCGAACATCAATGAGGAAAATGCATATCATCTACGAAGTCATTTTTAAACAGGATAGTTTTGGTAGGCAGTTGGTAACAGCTCGTGGAAAAGCCGGCATATTGACTGGACTGGAACATCCTGTTGCACGATTATTAATATTAAAACCCTACTTAAGTAGTATTTTCGAGACGTAAGCACACTTCAGCATTTTAGTTGACATCTCGTGGTTTAGCATATCTTGACAGAACCGCAGCAGGACATGAAAGAACAATAAGACCCACTCTGTCAGAAGGCACTACTGAACTGTCTGCAGATGAAGTCGTTTTAGCGTGTAGATAAAATCAAAGGAAAGAGAAGTGACGAAATTGACTTGGACGCCTCAAAACATCTCCAAGAGCAGGAGAGGAAAAGGAGGATTCAATACTGAGATATCATTTTTTGCCGGTTTACCTTGGCGAATAAGGCCGGAGAACTACCAACAGCAGAGATTGTATGGGACATAGCTGGTTGCGTGGGCAGAGCAGAGTAGGAAAGGTAGGAGTGACTGAAACCGCAGTCTGGCGAAGCGGCTACCAACAGGGACTCCGGCAGTTGGGGAAATGAGGTGTGTTGAAGCTGTATGGTGAGGGGCGGCAAAAAAAGCAACTGAGGCCATGATAAGGAGATAGGTATGTCTTTTCCGACGGAAATGCATAAACACAGATTCGGAAAAGACACGAACAGTTTGTGTGCGTAAGTGTGTGTATGTGTCAGACTTCGGCAAACCATGGTCCCTGCGGCCTGGTAGGACCTGGCACTTTCTCTCGGTTCTGATACCCTGTTGGTGCATGCGTTCGCGCTCCCACTGGGGTTCAGGCCCCATCTCAGGTGTCTGAGCAACTAGGCGGTCACTATGCGGTGGGGGAGAGAGTGAGGTCGACCTCGGCGCGTTTCTTCACTCACTATAATAAATCTGAATGCGCTTGAATCTATCACGGTGGGCTAAGAGCTGTGGCTTGGCAGGTTTGCCAACTGGCGGGAAAACTCGGGCCACCTACGTTGCTGCTCCTCCAGTACGCGTGTGTTCGTGCATGCGAATAACAGGATGTGGAGGACTGAAAGTTAGGATGCAATGGCTCCTTCTTAATGTGGCCTCTTTGGCGCTCCCGCGCACGCGGGAGCCTACCTAGCGAGTTGGCTAAGTCAAGAGTGCGCATGCTGTGTGACTATCGCGCCAGCAACCTACACCCTCCGTCATCCCCGGTCTTATTGACTTTGTCTTCACATCGGAAACGGAGGTGGGAGTCGCGAGCGAGAGGGCAGATTCTTCGCGAGTCGATTTTAACTCTTGTTTCATTCGCGGTAGTCCGCTGTGTTGCTTTTAGCTTGCTGAAGCCTTCGTGCAGCTTGCCCAGTTTACCTCTGCGTCTGCTTCGGCGTGCTTCAGTGTTTGCTGCGGCTTTTTGGAGCACGCGGTGCCCATCGTCGAAATCGACGGGGGAACTGGCTATACGAAGGCTAGGATGTTTCCTGATATCCAGTTAAGAAATTCAAAGTTTCATTACAGTGGTAAATCGGTGCACGAGTTTAATGCGTTCCGGCAGAGATCGTGCGTTTTGTAAAGCGAAGCCAATCAAACTGCGTCACTTCACTGATTGGCTACAGGCAACCGAGGACCCATGCCCTAAGAGCAAGACTCAACGGTGAATGCAGGTACACACACCCCACTGAGCGGAAGCTCGTCAATCAAAACAAAATTTCGGCAGTAGCTCGCTCGTTACCTGAGGCTCCATTGTACTTATTTCCGTGAAAATGAGTGGAGGCGTACGCTTTGACCACTCGGAGACTATATTTACTACAGCGACTAACGGTCCGATCACCCCTGTGTTGAGTACCCTGAGCTGCCAACAGTCTTCGCCATGTCCGCCATGTCGCAAAGTGATCGGACAGAAAACCCAGATCAAACCTTTCACATAAATTAGAACAAACCGTATAAATGGGGTCCATTTCATCGTGGAGAGCACAAAGAATCACAGTCTAACACTCGGGTTTCGCACAGGGCGGATACACATAAGCCTACCCAAAAAACCAACGTTCATTCGGATACTAGATGCATGTGCGTTTTAAAGTATGGTCAGAAAAGTAGGCAGAGTGGACAGGATTGCGCGGTATTGTGAGAACAACCCGATGGTATTTTACTGAGTAAATATCGTCTGGGGGAAGAAAGGACAGTGATAGCACGAGATGCAGGTGCTATAAGACGATCAAGTCGAGGGAAGAAGTCAGCTTATGATGGTAGAACTCCTTCGATTGTACGGTTAGGAAAAACAAAACAGTCAAAGGGAGAAAACGTACTTCTGGTTCCGAGGTGTGCTCACGATCTAGGGGTTGTTCTTCCCCTGAAAGTAAAAGTACCAAAAATAAACTCAAGTCACAAGCGAAGTGTATAATGAAGTGAAAACTGCCAATACAAGCGAACATCCGTGTCCCAGAAAGCAATTGAGAATAAGAAGACTCGATCGCTGGGACAATAGTTTTATTCTGCGAATAAACATATTGTCTCAGTAATCGAGTCTTCTTCTGAAGTGAAAAGCCCCCTAAGAGCGGTGATGGTGACACTTAATGGGATTTAAGGCAGTAGAAGTAGCCACTTGCACCCCCTCCAGACACTAGTCCTCTCGACTTAGTCCTTACATCAGGCTCAGATGGAGGAAGAGACATAGATCATAGACCATAGTCAACAAATTTTCGAAGTTTGATGTAGCCTAAGTTGTCTGCAAAGCAATGATGAAAGAGTAACCACGGAGTGAAAAGTGGACAAAAAGGACATACCCACCTACGCGAACAGGTTGACTAGCCAGAGCATAAAGGACCCAACATGTAAGCGCACATTTAAGAAGCTAGCTGCACTTTTGACCTGCAATGATTGACCATCCTAGGCAGCGGAAGCTCAAATACAAGACGACTTACGCTGCAGACGTGGTCTGAAGACGTCAGTTCCGCTAATGGACGAAGGTACCTACCGGGAGTCATCTAGTGTTTACCATGGAAACGCGTGATTAATAACTGGCTCTTTAACCAGGCACGGGCTCAAAGTCTAGAAACTGAACACCAGTGTGCTACACTAGCGCACCCATTCCCTTTCTAAACGGATACGGAGCTGAAACCCCCCCCCCCAGCTATGTCAGGCAGCCGCAGAAAACTGACAAGCCAATTTTCGTCGCTTAAGCTAAAGCGTCGGTTTGCAAAAGCCTTCTGCATGAAGCAAAAACATGTTCTGTGCCCGGAACATGCGAATTTTTGGGACGACAGGGATATTGTGTCAGATCTCTGAACCCTATAGGAATTTTAGAAGCCCAAACATTGGTTCCTCACACAGGGAAACTGAATGACAGAAGCTGTCGGCGAAGCGGGCCGTCCCCTTACGGGGGCGGGAGGATTATTAAAAAGGGTGCACGTGTGTTCCAAAGGCAGTCACAGACGGGGTTCCTGACAGGTCTAGTTGGTTATAGGGGGGTGGACAGAGCGATTCCCCGGACGTACCGGGTGCTAATTTCTATAAACACCCGCAGGCGAGAGTTCTGCGCACCGTAACACAGAGTAGGGACAGGGTTAGAGGACTGTGAACTCACGCGGCTGTGAACGAGCAGTCAGTTGGGTCACCGGTTGTAGATTTTGCAAGGACTTGGTCTGCTGCAGCTGATGCAGGGCGGCTATCAGAGCAGCCTCTTGGCCCTCCGGATGGCGAGCCAGTCCAGGTGGCAGCATGAACTGGTTGTTGAGCTGCTGTTGCTGCTGCTGTTGTGAAAACTGTTGATTGACTGAGGAAAAATGGCAGGTTGTCAAATCTTGAGTACCAACAGCAGCTGAGGGGCCCCTGGCGGGTTGGGACGACGACTGAGGTGCTAGTTGGTATTCCTATAGAGAGGAGAGAGGAACATCAGAGGTTTACCAAGATTATCAGTGGTGGTGGTGGTGATAAATAAAACTGCTGATAGGCTTCAAGCGATAGGAGGAAACATAAAGGATAAGGGGTTTGGAAAACTAGTTTTAGAAGCAAAGTCTCAGCCATACAGCTGTACTCTTTTAATCTACCGCGCTCGTAACAGTAGTGTTACGGCCCTCATACTATCCGTTGGATTCTGGGCAAATAAAAGCATAGTCTGTCACTTGCAAGCGGCAGGAACCATCACTGTCCCAAAAGCACAGTGCCAAACTGTGCAGCATCGTACTCAATCTCTCCTCTCTTCCTACGCCTACACGCCTTCAATAGGCGTAGTTGATATACTCAATTGAAACTTATAGAGATTTTCTCATTTGCATAATTCGCATTATTATCTGAATACGAGTTACCTGTCTCATTATGTTTCCCTGGTAGGGAAAGGAAGTTTAAATAGAAAACTCTAATCGTTTTTTTTCACCTTCGGAAAGCTTGAGTGATTTTACAATGCTCTGGAGCATGCTTCAACGATAGTACCAGAGTTAATGCGATTCCGGCACTCTGGAAAACGTTTACAAAAGGATCAGAATCATCAGTCGGGCGAAGAAAATACGCTTTCCTTTTCGACGTTTACTAAAGACAGAATTCCGGGCATTGACGGCAACAATAATGATAATGACTGGACAGAAAATATTGTTCGAGTTCATTAGACGAGGTTCTTGATTAAAAATATGGATGCTCCTTCATAAGCGTTTGTCCTGGTAGGGAATAAATGTCACTAATTCGTGAAGATAAGGGTTTTTAGTTACTGGCAGGTAATACTGTGTCAACCACGAGCAACATTATTGACATTTTTCAAATCACCCAATCTACCCCAGTAAGATGATGAACCAAAAAACTAGTGGAGGCGATCAAGGAAAGTAGAGGAACTTCACCAACGGGTGGCCTCACCAGTAAAATTGCGGACTGTTCTATGTGGCCAACCATTGACCGAAAGACTGGAAGCGAGGAGTCTTAACTTGCGGCCGGTTAAACGATGGAAAAGTGTCCAAGCGAGTTAGGAGGGTGGTACTGTCAGGCAAGTCGGGAAGCTGCCATGCATGACTAATAATTACCAGTCTTAGGTACGAACATTTACCTTGGGTGTTTTCGGTCTGGCTGCCTTTAAACGGTTCGTAACTGTTTTCTCTTTAACGTATAGCCTTGGGAAGAAGTGTGGGAATATCAGTTAACAAACATATCCATGTTTCGTTTTCACCATCCCCCAAAGAAGATGAAGACGGTACAAGGACATGGTCCGTTTTATTTTGGGACTGACGTTTCGGACACTCTCTCGGTTCCATCGTCAGAGTAACTGGGTGGTTTTTCCTCATCGCCGGGACTGTTGCAGCCTTGCCGCATGCCTGGTATCATATTCACCCTCGGCGCACGAACTTTGACCTGCCTGATCGATATTGATTGACCGTGATATTGATCGCTGGTGAGCTCGTGTAATCTCTGCTCACACTTCGGCTGTCGCAAGTCAGCGTACTGGCTGACGTGCTCATCGTCGACTGACGAATGTTTCTGCCCGCATGAGTTGATCTCAACCTCGTGGGCGCGACGGTAATGTGGGTCCTGGCCGGCTTCTCCCTTTTTTACCTTCGAAGCTATTTGTATTCCATTCTAGAGTTTATTTTGCCTTCCTGCTGGTCTTGTTCGAAATGACTGGAGCCTTGTGCACAACGCCCGATAGGCGGGATGGAGGTCTATGGCTCTGTTGAATGTGTGTTTTCCATAAGGTCTCATCAGATCAGTGAACTTATCGTAGTTATCGCGTAATAAGTGATAAAACCCTAGGTGACCAGTTCAGGGAACCTCGACCGTCCGGCACTTTGTTTTATTGCTTAATGTGTCAGGGAAAAGGCCTTTTGTCGAGGTTATTCCAACCAAGATAAACTTTCCAATTTTTTCCTTAAAAATCAACATTCACTTATATTCCAACGGGTTAATTTAGAAAGGGACGTTAATTTAAATGCGAAGGTTTTGCAGAAACAACTGTTGCTATCTCAAAACTGGTTTTTTAAACACACAGATGGGTGAGGAAAATGTGAAAAAAACGTTATTTTCCGAAAAAAAACGTGTTTTTCTTTTAAAGATCTGACTCGTGAAGCTCTGTCATTGTGCACCCTTTAATGGAACAGTAATTAGGCAAAAGCGGATGCTCCATTAACAACCGTGAAAAGAGCTAGCTTTAAGCAGCCATTTGGACTTTTTTGGTAAAGTGCTTATCGTGCGATCTGATATCTGCTAATGTGCAATTTAGACATTAAACGGGTAAATAAATAGTCATTTGACGACCTTTTACTAATCACATGACCATTTTCCGGCATATTGATTATTAAAAAATGACGAAGGTGGTTTTCATAAAATAAGAAGGCAGTTTTGTCTTTTGCCGTCGAGAAACTATCAATATCTGTCAGAAAAAAAATGTATAAACAAACCAAATTTGACAAGCTTTTTTCTAACTGTACCTTTAAAAAAAATTGACGTGGAAATGCACTTCAGGAGACAGCATACTAGAAAGTTTTTTCCAATTATCAGGCGTACTTTCATCTTGGGTTTTCTTGGTGGGCTCCATTTGCCTCCAAATTTAGGGTACCTTTTTAAATGTGTCAACGAACATGATGCAAACGACACTCGACATAAATGTTTCCGAGAACACACAACTTTGGTTAAGTTAGGTTTTGATAAAAACGGTCTGAAGAAAGTATAGCTTCGGAAAACTGACTTAAAAGACTGAATATCGCAAAATACTCGCCATGTTTTCATGGACGATAGGAGACCCAGTAAAGAGTATCGTTACCAGAAATAGTATGTTCACGATTGTGTGGTGACATAAACGGCTTCTTCCTTTGCTGAGTTAAAATATGCCTTGTTATTAACTTGGCACAACTGTCAATAACAAAGGAAAATGCCACGTTGTTACTCGGTTGCCAATAACTTTCTTCCTACTTAACTTGCGTATAACTTGTGGATGCTTATATCTTACAGTTTTATCTTAAATTCGTATCATAGAATTAAGTCAACAAATTGCAGTATAATGACCCCCCTCTCTATAGATGACTTTGTAGAAACCTGTATTTTTGAATATCCATATCCTAAAATTAAGCAATATCTTTTTGTCGTCGTCACATGCATCTCCAACCCTGCAAAAATCGATAAATTACGCCGAATTCTAATAGGACTCTTCGCAGAAACATGCATGAACAATTAAATAAATGATAAGCTGCCAAAATGCATGCTACAATAATTCCAAAATGTTATTTTTTTATTTTGTTGTTCACATACACAAGTTTCATGTAATTCGATAAACGAGGACTACTCACTGGACAGGAAACTGGTGTTTTCGGCATTTCCACTTTTATTCAGTAAAGCATTAGTTAAAACCACTGAACTATTAGTTTATATACTCTATTTGTGTTTTTGTTGAAACCAAAGTCATTTATTATTCCTTGGAACTTCGGTTCAAACATTTGGGTCGGTTTCGTATTACTGATTTTTTCACTTCAGTATATTTTACGAGTTATCGTAGCTGACCTATCTCACTAAAGGTTAACCATACTCGTGAAACGTCGCACTTCCCTAGTAAATTAGAAAGGCATCATGGAAACATTAGTTAGGAAAAGAAAATGTGACCATTGGAACATAAAATTTATTTTCCTGACGTTTCGGATTCCGTGGAGAATCCTTAATCATAGGTAATGGTAGGTTAGTCTGAGTCATGCACAGATAGGAGTGAAACATGTAGAGATCGCACAGTATTTATAGATCCTAGCGGGCATCCGCGTGCGTACTATAATTATCCACTCATGTAGCCAACGCTTGCGCTCTTAATTGATGCAGTAATGGTTTGACACCTTAGTTAATATACTAGAAAACACAGGCGAAACGCAGCAGAACCCATTAATGAGACCAAACCGCGCAGCTGTGGCATACAACGGCACAAAATCGGCGAAACTAACGCGTCTAAGATTTTAGCCAGCACCTGCATTGTCAGTATAGTCAGTAGGTGAGTATTCTTATCACGGTTTTCCCGGGGGAATATCATCCTTTTGTTCCAAAGCCACTTCAGTTGGAAGGTTGATCCAACGTAGGGAGATGGATGTAGCAGAACTTGGCCGCTGTGAGGGCGGGTGGGAACACGACCGAGACGCGTCTGCTGCGGGGCTGCGCGAATGGGACGCTTATGACCACGTTCAAAGCGCTGGCCAAGCCGCATCTCACCTATGCGGCCCCGATCTGGGCTCCCATAATCAGTTCTTCCAGCCTCCGCCGCCTTCAGTCAGCACAGAATGCTGCTCTCCACACGATCACGAGCTGCTATAAAATGTCACCTGTCGATCACCTTCATGCAGTCTTCAATCCTGCTGGTCGCGCTTCACAACACACTCTTAGGCCAGCAGTTGTGGTGGACCTGTTCACAAGCCGGCCATCGTAATCACCATCTTTGACAGCCATCTATTCGAGCTCTCCACAAGGAAGCTGTCGCCTCGTCTCTCTCGGATCTACCCGTTGATGGCTCTGCGAACAAGACAGGCTAGCAGTGTCTTCACCAGAGAGCCATTGTCAAGGAAAAACGAGGTTATCATCCTGCGGTCCTTTTGGGCGACCATCCACCTCCCATGAACCTTATTTTTCTAAAATTAAGGCTCCTTGAACATCCTCTAACTTTCATCACAGGAGTTTTCCACTTTTTTTGTTTTGAGCACGTTATTTCCTAAAAAGGCATTTTGTTTTAAAAGTTGTCGTCTTGTACGAGATAGCACAAACAGCCGGCAGACGTGTTAACAACACATGTTCTAAATTGTGATGTATGTTAGGCCGTTTACACAGAATACCATTGTCTAGATTGTTGTTATTTTAACTCAGTGCCCATTTTTTGATAGCACCCCCTGGGCACTTAAAATAAAACTTTGCTTATGCACTTTAAGATTAGGTTTCCGAAGATTAAACAGATAAGCAGGTACAAAATAAGATCAAAGGAATAAAATAGAGGGCAATAGCCTACAAAAGTACTTTGCTGAAAAATTAAAAAACAGTTATTATTTAGAAACTACAAGTTTAAACGGGCAAGCATAGGATTTATTTACTGGAAGCAAAATAGACGAACCTAAAACATGCTGGTTTTGGAAGTGGCAACGCAGAATAAGGAGTTAAGGTGTGAAGAAGTCAATTCAACGCAGCTTTACTCTAGTGCTGCCGACACACAGCAATTTGACAGGGCAGCATGGAAGAACCTGTAGTTCATATACCAGAAAACAAACGGAGAATGCTGAGGGGACCCAATCATGAGTTGAAGCTCTCTAAGCCGTGTGGCACAAAATCGGCGAATCACGTGTGCCTGTGTTTTCAACTAGTATCTGTGACGTCAGTGCGGTAAATGACTACGTACTAGTTCATTCTTACTGTATGACGAACTCCGACTGCAAATGACTACGTTCGGGGAAATTTGTTTGCGATTAGAAAGGACATCTTGTGTGCGGCAGCACAGCATAATCAGTAGATAGTTCAGTGACGGCAAGATGCTTCCTTCTAACTGTTTGCAAAAACTACACTCAGCACAACATAACCCTGTATGCATTTATATAGACCCCTGCATGCATTTATATACACCCCTGTATGCATTTACATTATTATGGAGGCGGAACCTCCCATGCAGTCAAGATCGATGGTGAAAAGTACAGGCCACTTGGACGATACCACACCATTGGGAGAACCATAGCCAACAATAGTGATGGATAGCGTTAAGTTCCACCAAAGTCCGGAAATTAAAGAGGTTTGTCAAAGGAAAAGAATTCTCATGAAATACCTTCCTGCATATTCCCCGCATTTGAATCCAATTGAGCAATTATTTTCTATTGTCAAACCAAGGTTCCATTCTGAACGATCACCTAAAAACACTTTCTTACAATTTAGAGAGTGCGTTGATCGAGCTATACTCACAATTGAAGACCTCATCTTCATCAATTTGTTCAGAGAGATGAGAAAATGGGTTGAAAAGGCAAGAGCTGGTAAATGTTCTTTTGAAAGTAACATTTATTCGAAAAAAAGAATGTTTCGTTTTTTTATTCTGCTTTCAATCAAAAAGGGTCAATATAAATGCATGCATGGGTCTATATAAATGCATACAGGGGTGTATATAAATGAATACCCCTGTAACTACTTCAACAGTATGCCTTTTCTTCCATTGATATTCGAGTTGATCAGCAATCTTGAAACATTTTGCAGAAAACCTGCGAAGAATTCTTCTTGTACTTATTCGGTGGCAAAGTACGCATTACTTAAGTTTCATACCTTAGAAAACGGTCTCTTTTGGCTTCCAGTAGCTTTTGCAATTGCCCAAATAAATTTGAAGCCGACCTAAAATTGCACACGCACTTAGGTTTTCCAAAAAGTATACTGAATACTGTATCTTTGGAGAAAAGCTTATATTTATAAACGCTACTAAGACGTTTCATTAGCCTCATAACTTCGGCAGTGGATACTTCATACGCAGTGTCATCAACTGGGAAGATGCGATGCTGTATGGACGGACATTTCAGACTTGTAAAATATCATAGCTGAAAACCTTTTTTCGAAACAAAAATACGCCCAATCTTCTAGTATACAACTTACAGACGACATCATTTGCTACTGAATGAACGTAAGAAAGAATGCTTCTGTGCACGTTCACCATGAAATATACATTTATTTAAAAGGGCACCAAAAACCCCCTCAAAATGCATACTACGTAGGCAGTAATTTTGACGTCATTCAAAGGCCGGCATGCTGACATGAAATCTTGAAATTATCTTGAAATTATGCTTGAAATTATGCATCTTGAAATTATGCTGCACGACCATCAAGATTACACTGCCACCCAAGTAATCCTCTTTAATCGAAAACCCATTTCGAAATTCCGATCAACACTTCACGAGACAGCACATCTACCCTGTCACCTACTATACTAACAGGCGGAATGGATAGGCGTAGGTTCATGCTAGTGAGATTTAGGTCTCAAACAGAAATTTTATCTCACTGAAAAGCACTGCGTGTTGTCTGCATGGGTCAAACACGCCCTACACACTGCCTCGCCATTGGCTGTTATCATTGTGCATTCTTACACTTGTATTCTTACATTTTTGTAGCATCGGATTACAATCACTCGGCTGGTTTAGCCCTCCTCTTAAATAGCAGACTGGACGAAATTCTAGCGAACCCTCAACTGTGTGTTTTGTAAATGCACGCAATTTTCAGTGAGCGTAACATGCCCCAGCAATACATTCTTATCGTGGGCGGTCGGGATTCTGCTCTATGTAGTTTGGTGGTTGGAACAATACTCCAGCGCGCATACGCTTCGTGATACCGTGGAATATCAGTAAGGACCACAACATCGACTACAAAATGAACATTGTGGTCTGTGGGGCACTCACAGGTAGGTGAGTCTCGAGACACTCTGCAAAATGAAACCTGAGTCGTGGGAAAGCAGGGAGTAGGTGTAGGTGTGTGACGCCTGAACGGCAAACCAAAATGTATCATCTTTTGCATCTCTAGCGGTCTGCTTGTTGTCTCGTCATCAGAAGGCGTTGAATGTGTGGAGAAGGAGAGAGCTAGCGATTAAACGCAAGGTCACCTTGGGGCCCATCTCATGAGACAGTGACGGACCATGCTCTAGCATCACCATCAATCGACTGCAAACTGGACATAACATTAAAATTAACAGCAATAAACAGCTTTTCTGACAGAGGATGTTTACAAGTTGTTAAAAAAACAACACGAAAACTAACAGCGCGCGCTTCCGGTGTCTGCTATGCCTACAAAACAGTGTCTTCATTTCATTGGACAGAAGTTAATCATATGACGGTCTGGCGGGTTCACGTTGTGAGCTCCTGGGCAAAGCGGAACTTAATTGTTCCTCTACTAGATCAGCGAAACACGTACATTCATCATATTCCATATCTCAACGGACAATGCAAGGAGCCCGTGGACTAGTGGTAGAGTATTGAACTCAGTGACCAAAAGTCCCCAGTTCAAATCTCGAGGGTTCCAACCCCAGAGATTGGGTATGACTGGCTGATGACGGCTAACAAACCAGAAATGGCCATTCCGGTCTCTCTTTGCTTTGTCTGATCCCTTTCAGCATATAAAGTCTTTCGATTAAATTGGCTCCAGAAACCTTTGTAACTGACTCTTCTTACTACCTGGCGACGACTAACTGAAGAGCACTGTAGTATTTGTCGAGCATCACCACCACTATTGCCGAGCATGACAAAGCTGGCCCGTCTTGTTGTGCGATTTTACATACTGAATTAATTGGAAGCTTTAGTTGATGCATTTGAACCGGTCTTCAATCAGTTGGGGGTTTTCCGTGAATTCACGCATACTTCATGAGATAGACCACCTGCTTTGCATAGAGAATGTACAACTAGATAGAAAATTTGATTAAATACTGACTGCCCGGCACCTGGACCACGTGTACAATGAGACAAAACAGAGGATAAACCGCACGACAATAACAATGAGCTCTAAGCACAGCCCTCAAAAGCAAAGGAGAGGCTTATGAGCAAAGGCGAACGAGTACAGGCGCCATTTGAAGCAAAGACAAGCAACTTTGGAGTTGCTTTACTAAAGAACTGAAAGCTAGCTGAACCCAATTATCGGATTATCACACTAAAACGAGAGATTAAATGAAGGAGCATACAGCAGACGAAGTACTAACAAGGTTGCCGTGTGTCCTAGATCGGAACATGTACATTTTATTGATGTAACTTGGATGGATAGACAGGACTGTGTGGCTAACGTCAAACTAGAGATCAAGCAATTCAGGCGACGAGAGGACTACCATTTAAGTGGCAGCATAGTTTGATCCACTGCTTGAGCACCGCTTTGTTCAGAATTGTGGAAAATTGAGGCGATTTTGCCTAAAACGACTATCTGATATTATCTATCTTCAAAAACAACTATACGACCAAACAAGCTCACGATAGCTCTAGAGACCGACAGACTATCCCATACAATGACTTAATCCGTAAACCGGCGTCAGGATCACGCTGTTTCAAAAGGTTCCAGCAACTGATGTGCCAGCCCTATTCTCCATCACTCCTTAGAACAAGAACCCGTTACGCAAAAAAAAACCACTTTTACGTGCGCTCATAACTGTAGGTAACTGATAGACCCTCGGAGCAGCGGCTCTTAAAAGGTCAATCCTTGGTGCAAGAATATGCATAAAGAATGATAAAACAAATACTTCTCAGTCTTATTACGCACTGGAAAATAATAATGCGGGACAGCTTTTAGACTTTACATCGGCATCCGTGATGATTTGCCGGCTTTGTAGAGTAAAAGAATGCTAAATTATGATGCTGCCTCGCCAAAAAAGTGGCTGAGAGGTTGCAATTCAAGTAAGTTAATTATAATAGTGCGACCAACAGCGTATGGTTTCGAATAAAATAAAAGTCTTGAAGGATAGAGGATCGCCTGTTAATTTTCGACCTGTTAACAATTTTCTGTCATCAGGCAGTAGTCGAGAGGAGCGAACCCGGCATGCCAAAAGATAGGTGGGGCGGCTTCGATAGGTAAGCCGAACGGAGCTCACTCGACGGACCGCAACTATGTTCCTATTTTGTGGACGGTGTGAAATAGGAAAGAGCGCTACAGTTACTGCTCTCGAGGGATTACAGCGGGGAGACGACTCACGTGTTGTTACGATTCGGTGTTTGAGAAGTGGGGTTAGGAATGAGATGCGCTCGTAGACCGTCGTAGTACGCATCGAAGTCAACACAATGATAAATACCACAATTGTTGCAGTTAAGCCACGAGTAAGACTCGCTTGTAATTGGCAGGAACTGCGTCTACAACTTCGGCGGTATTTCTTTCAAATCAATAGCCACTTGGGATTCAATACACACCCACACATGAGATAGGGGCCCTTTTGTACGCCAGCCTGTTTAAGTGCATCGAGGGCTAGAGACCAGCCGCTGACCTGTCTGTTCACAATGCCAGAGTAAACAGTGAGGAAATCCTAGTCAAGGCCATTGTTATGTGGCTAATTTATCAGTAATTCTTGACCCCTATATCTCGTGAGATGGCGTAGGAACCCCCCTTCACGAACAGGAGAATCGTGACTTTCTGGGCTGTTTAGGCAGCATTTTCTCCTTGGAGGTTGTCAGTTGTGATCTGCGCGTATAAGCTGAATTCATGGAAACAGACTTTCCAGCATCCAGTGGCGTTTGATGTCATTTCTAAGTAACGAGGAAGGCGTCACGAACATGCAGGAGCTTAAGTTTCCATTGGCGATATTAGATATGGCTCATGGCTAATACTGTCGGACTGAGCTGGAAACGGGGTCTCGTCCAATCAGTACTCGCCTCGTTTGCTACCTAGCCTAGCCTTTTACAGCCAGATACAAAAGTACAAGAGAAGGTGCTGCGCGAGAGCTAGATGGCAACTACAGCGAGTCTTACAGTGAGTTTGTATGGTGACATGTGAAACTCTTATAAGCCGACTTACCACAGAACTCAGGCCTGTGATTTTTACTGATGGCTATCTGGCATAAAGAACTAAGATGCCGGCGGCCTAATCCTGGATTAATTTAGCAGTGGTCATGACAGTTTGGAATTTGCAGTGGTTCTAAAATCTTCCGAGAGGGGTTATATGAATGCAGACACGAAAAATGTCATATACAACGTAGGAGGGCAAGCCCTTCAAGAAATAGAGAGACAAGGGTTGAAGTAAGCATCGCGGTTGCAAAACACTAGCCTGAGGCAAGGAATGTGGTTACAGCTGGGGGTTCATGTAGCCAAAGGTATAAACCAGCATAGTCGATAAACACAATTAAATTTAAAACTGTATCTGAAATCGGATATTCACGTGACAGTGGGCAGATTTTATCCTTATCGGGTGACCAAAAGAGGTTACATAGAGACATGGCTGGGCAACTGGCCTAACAGAAGATCACAAGAACAGGATGAGACATATCTTCAATGCGCAGGGACGTAAAGGACAAACGCTGCACTTGGGCGCACTGATCACTACACTACGACAGTCACCAGTTGTAAAGTAATGTTATTTTTGGTCGCCACAAGCAAGCCCATTAAGCTTTTTGGGGTGCCTTAAGCTTGAAGAAAAAGAGGAAGCTTAAAACCCGCAACGGAAAAAGGAGACGGTCGCTGTATCAGGAACTGCTAAGGTACTACTATTATTTTCTGTCTCACGGTTCCAAGGACACAAGACATGGAAGGCGAATATTTTCCACTGCAACATCAGTATTCCCGCATGAAGAGACTATATTCGTACCTAAAAGGGCTATTCCATTATGCTAAGAGCTACGCTTTGTTAAGTACACCGTCCTGGCATTCACTGCCTTATTTCAACCGTATTGAAGAGAAAAACAAGTGAGAGTGGACACATTACCTGAGTATGCAGTTTGTATGTGTCTTTGTGCCTTCTCCAGTGCACCAGAGCTCACCGGACTTCATCCACTTTACTCCGCAACCGAGGTTTCTGTGATACAGCCACTGTGAATTCTATGGTTTGGCCGACCCAATGGACAGGTGGATACCAGAGAAAGCAAATGAGGAACGCTTACACGCACTTCCAGCAGAGAGACCGAGCCTTCTTCAGCACGCCGGTGGTTACTTGACGAAAATGAGGTTGTGCAACAGGGTCCATGCTTTTCACCTGGCTGCATTGGCTAGTCCGAGTCAATAAGACTCGAGGTAGTACTAGGTACAGTGGCTGACCGGGCGCGCCACAACATAGGATCAGTTCTTCCTTCACAAACTTGGCTCCCAGTGTTCAGTACTGTCTGGAAACCCGATCTACAGCTCTGACATACCCTGTCATCATTCGCTTAAGAACGCTACACATGCAGGAAGAGCATATTTATGTCAGAAAACGAACAAAAGTCCATTAGATTTTGGGTTACCAGATGGGCAGGCTGTCCTCCACCGGTGACGAGGTAACTGGAAAGGAGAGTTGCATTCGCGGGCGTTTGATTGGCTGGATTCAGCTGTTGTTGTTGTTGCTGTTGTTGTTGCTGCTGCTGCTGCTGCTGTTGTTGTAGCTGCTGTTGTTGCTGCAAGGCAAAGGATTGAGGCGTGGACTGAAAGACTGCCTGTAGGGGACTTCCCGAGCCACCGAAGAAGGCTGCCGCTGACGCGGACTGTTTCAACGGGGCCGCCGGCAGGTTAGGCAGTCGGGCAGATGATGGCTGCGAGGATGGTGCACTTTGATCCAAGGCACTGGGAGAGGCAGTCGGTGGCAACAACTGGTTTGTCTGGGGGTTCCACTAGGGATGCAGGAAAAACAATGGGTAGGGATTCATCGTAGAGCCGCCAAATGGCGAAAGTCTCCTAGCCCAAGTGTCTGACGGAATTCGTGGGTCAAGGTTTAATGCTTGATTAAGGAGCAGTTAAGGCGTGATAAGTGCACAGTATAAAATAAATTGAAGCCGCCTGTAATTGTTTTGCTCAACTAAAACGTTGGTGAAAGGGTTGCGGAAAGAAGAAAAAAGACTCAGAAAACTATAAGAGCAACTGCTTTTGGTTAGGAAAGGAAACCCATAAACCGAGAAAACTATTAGAGCAACTCTTACCACCATTAGGCGGCCTCACTATTAACTCTTACCAAAAAATGAAAACCTCGAAAACTATACTGAAGGCGGCGAAGGTTAAATTAAGGTAATTTCACAGTGCAGACCACGTCCGAGGGCCACTTTGACATGCCACCGAAAAAAAACTTAAAGTTGAAATTTAAGCGAAAGTCCGAAATGCAGTGTTGATCCGAAAATCTTACCTGAGTAGGGTTTGACAATTAAGTATCGTGCAGCATACTCCTACATTGTTCAGTCACATGACGATGCCGGTACTTGAATGAGTGTCTTTTCAGTCAGCTACAAAAGCTGTGAACCGTGGAAATGATTATTGCAACAGTACGCATTTTTCCCAATGACTGCAGATGCAAATCTATTTTATGGAAAACATGCATACAACAATGTTTTCTGGTACTCAGTTGGTAAGGAATTACGCCTTCATTAAATTTCATATTAAGAGAAAGGCGCCTTTGATTATTTTAAACATTTTTAATGTCCGAATAATCCTTAGCCCGAATTGTGGTCCTTGATGCATTCAGGGTTTCCTAGCCGTATGCCGTATGCATTCCCTCTCAGGAAAATCGCACACTCCTCTAGGCCGATAGGAAAACGTCAGTTAAGGCCAAGAATAGTTTGTAATGGATGTGGACCAGGTTGTGTATTTAATAAGAAGCATGAATGAATGGACAGATACAATGCTTTATGAGCGGAAATTTGAAAGATAAAATTTGACGAATATCTAATGCGTTATCAAAGGATTCACATAAAGAATATTTTTGTGGACCTTTTCTATAAAATATGCTACAATATAAAAGATGATCGAAAATCACTGAGAAGCATAAGTAGATAGTAGTAGTAGTAGTAGTAGTAGCAGTAGCAGTAGTAGTAGTAGTAGTAGTAGTAGTAGTAGTAGTAGTAGTAGTAG
>JAYGXS010000004.1:31818330-31835636 GCA_036362985.1 Ligula intestinalis
TGAGTGAGTGAGTGAGTGAGTGAGTGAGTGAGTGAGTGAGTGAGTGAAAACGGGAATGCAAAATCCAGAGGCGCGCATACACATATTAGGCCGAACGAAGCCCGGTGATGGTGAATGCGACTAGTACGTGACTACTGGGGACCGGTAGTTGCGCATACAAAAAGCAACAGCAACGAAACAATAAAACTTCTCCTGATTCGGAGACAAAAAGCGCAAACAAACAAACGTGTAATCGGGTAAAAGTTTGGTGAATGGGGTATGGAAGGTGGTGCCGTACCCATGAATCGTCACCGTCTTGGTAGCGCTACAAAAAATCACATTGATAGGCAGAAAGTTTTAAGATTATGAACTTGTGTTTTGTGATAAAACAAAATCTATATATATATAAATATATATATATGAGTAAAATGACAGGGATAGTTCATAATTCCTCGTGTATCACAAGTATGAAATGGTTCTCAAAAGACAAGAAATGATTAGTCAAGGTAACTTCATGCACCCGCCTATAGCGTATAGACACAACATAGCCAGAAATGCCGTTCAACAGACCCCTAATAATTGTGAATATTAAGTTTTTTGGGGTATTGCTGAAGAAACCTTACGAGTAATTTACAGTGCAAAAAAACGCTAGTTGACCCTACAGACGTAGAAATTTCAAGAAGAATTGAGTGGTAGAAACTCAGTATTACAAAGTACCTGAAAGAGGGGATGAAAGTAGAGCTCTTCAGCAGTAGGTCGAAAACAGGCCAGTGGGTGGATACACGCACTGATGACCATACGAACAGTTGGATTAGATATCTTTTGCATCAGGTCAGGTCCGTGACCTGACATGGTCTTTGCAGCCACCTGGATCATCGTGTCACATTCATCGTAGGGTGTTCGATTTGTCATAACCTCAAGCATTAGCATGCCAAAGGCGTATATGTCCACCTTTTCATCGTATTTCTCATCGAAAATCTCCGGTGCCATAAAACCGAGTGTTCCTGTGCAGAAAAAAAACCGACATAAGTCAAGCCTGCGAAAAACAACTCAGCCTTTTTGTCAGACTTTGCCAGTGCTCCTATATCAATCTCTAAACTAAATGACCAACATAAATTTGCAGGCCAGGCAAACGCTTACCAAAACCCTAGGATAGAACAGGCACATGAGTCAGCTTTGGGAAAAAATATATAAAGCATGTCTTGCAGCGGCATCGTCATTTGAATCAAAGGATTGTTAAAGATTAACAGGCCCTGAAATGGAATTCGTTAGGGTGGAGTGTGAAAATTGTAACAGAAGAAGAGCAAGCTAAGAATGACTGTCGGACGTGGAAAGCAGTAAGTTGTCTGGATTTATGCCGTTAACATTTAGGCAGTTAGAACCTAGCTGCTGTCGCTTGTATTCAGTGCATTGCTTGTGTGCCTCTTTCATAATACCGAAGTGTTAGGAGTTTAACCTGACCAAATGCTAGCAACATTTGGAGGCTTTCCTGAGGCGTCATGCCTAGCCAAATGTCTTTTTTGTTCGCTCTGACCGCTTACACGCGATAACTTTCCACGCTCGATGACCTTAACCTATGGAGAGGACACAGTTGCACGCGCGCCCACTGGGTGCAGTTATCCCAATACGCCAATCATTCTACAGGCGAACGCGCACTTGAAAATCCCTTATAAGCCACTGTCACACCTCAGACAGTGGAGTTGCACACCGGACTGTAAGGACACCGCAAGTCCGCCCACAATGCTGGGGCATGGCCCTGAGGCGGGACAAAAAGCACGCTGGAAATCAACCAGCGGCAAGTATCAACCGAGACAGCAACTCCGGGCTTTGCACACAATAAAGCCTCCTCCGGCAGGCTTCCAAAATTACGCCTTTCTTATTGTGTTCTTCATTGGGGATGTCAAAGGACGTAATTAGACGGTGACAAACGTCAGATATCACCGTTATAGCACTTAGTTTCTACTAAATTTAGGTATGTAAGCCAGCATGGGTCAGAAGGAAGTGCAGCCGCCAACGCATACGACAAGCATTGCTTCTGTCCCACGAGTTGGACACGGTGGCGGTCTGAACAAGAATGAGCTTATAGTGGTGCACATGAGGCTGCGCATCATTTTTGGTTCAGCAAATTATACAGTATGGCAAGGGTTACAGCTGACGTAAGGACAGTAAAGACAAACAGAGGGCAAAACAAAAGCGGTTAGTACTTCTCACCAGACAGTCATCGGGTTCATTGAATAAGTTTGAATTTACTCCTACCATGGCTTATGCTAACGTCTTAACAGGAGCCCCGAAGCCGTCAGGTTTACCTTACGTGCTTATCTTACAAATTCTTCCATTAAAAAGTCTGTAGCGAAAAACCGTGGACAGCGTAAGAAGAAAACTACCGAGTAAAGTGACTAAGGCGTGATCTGTCAGTTTATTCTAATAGCAGAAACCGGCCACACTTTCTGATCTTGTCCCTAATGCTAGCAAATTAAAAAATAAGTCGAGCGTTTTACCAATTGGCCGGCCTATGCGGTAAAAAAAACAACCTAATTATCTGTTTGCAGGAGTAACGAGTGAGGTCTGATGTCAGCACGGCATATTCCAAGACGTCCACAAAAAGAATGTGAACAACAGACAAACATAGGTGGTCAAAAGCCCCGACCCCAAAAAGGAGTCAAAGGAATGTAAATATGGTGGAAGAGTGCATACCTAACATTGTCTTTCGACCACTATTTCCCACATGTGTGGCCAAACCGAAATCCCCGACCTTCACGTTCAGGTACTCTTCGTCAGAGGCTCCGTAGAGGAAACAATTTTCGGCTTTCAGATCACGATGCAAAATAGGTGGCTCCAATTTGTGATGCATGTAACGAAGGGCGTCGAGAATCTGATGCCACCAGCGAGTGATTAGAGGAAACTTAAGAATGCATTGACCATCAAGGAAGTTCTTTCGAATGACACTATAGAAAGAGGACAAGAAACATTCCGGACAATAGCCTGGCCACTTACCTTTTTAGTGTGCCCTCGCCCATAAGCTCCTGAATAATCACAATTCCCTTTTCTTCTAGCGGATGGTCAGGAGACTCCTCGTTTGTCCATTCTCGGAACACATCAAAGCAACGGACAATGTGAGGGTGGTTCATTTTAAGCATAATCTCTGTTTCACGGTACATGGCTTGACGCTTCTCTTTCGTGTCTACATGTTCTGGCTTAAACTCGCACCAGGCCACATTCCGCGCCTCGACACAGTCGTAGCCACGGTATACAAACTTGTAGCCTCCCTCGCCAATCTACAGAATGCAGGCGTTAGAAACACGAACACGGATAATATGAACGATTACTCACCTTTATGTTGTGTTTTATCCATCGGCCACACTTTGACTTGGCTGCTGCTTTCTGCTTGGCCTCTTGTTCAGCCTGGTACTTCTTCAACATCTCCTCCTCTTTCTTCTTTTCCCGCTCTTTCTTGCGTTCTTCCTTCGTTTTCTTGCGGTCCAGGCCAGCAGCAGTGTCGCATGCGCCCTGTCCGGCCACTCCGGTACTCTGCATTGCATCATTGGCAACCATAAGCCCTGCGGACGCTGAGGTCGAACCAACTGAAGGTGAATGGGTTTCTTCGGTGGTTGCGAGAGTGGATGTACTGATGACGGCTTCTACAGGGTTGGATGAGGCGTCAGTGGTGACAACATCCGAAGGTGGGACGAAGGCAGCGGCAGACTGAGACATACTCTCATCCTCCTCGGAGTCGTTATCAGCGATGTGAGTGGGTGCGGGTTCAATTATCTTCACCTTTTTGTTCGACATTTTGCCAGTGCTGTCCTTGCGGATGGCTGATCGCTTTGGCAGTTCCAAAGCATCTGACATAAGACACGCAGAGTCGGGTGGCTCAACCGATTCTTCGTCTGTTTTGGCAGGGGAATCCTGCGTACTCTGAGTTCCACTGGGTTCACAGGAACTCATTCGTCTATAAAGCAAGGCAAGTCACCATCTTAACTTCCTAAAAAAAGCAATAAAACGCGCATTAGGTAGAACTAAGGTGCGTAGTCGTATTTGAGGATAAAACTTTATGAAATCACACTATGGTGGGGAAGGGTAACAAAACGTAATCATTTAACGTCACGGTTAAACAGACATTGAGCCAAAACACTGAAATCCATAAGCTTTCAGAAGTTCATTCAGCTAAAGGGAAATTATGATAAATAAAACACAGACAACAGCGTACATGCTAACGGCTAAAACAAAACTTCTTTCAAAAAAATCTGCTAAAAGTTTCGATGGCATCGGATGCACAAAGAATCGGGTAAATTGGAAGACTTTTTTGCAAATATACGTTTTCGATCGAGTTGACATCAAAAAATCGCAAAATACCGCTTTGCTAGTAACGTGACACAACGTTACATGCATTTATAGTTAACATCTAAACAAAAATCTACAAGCTTGGAGACGAAAGTTCCTTGTTTGCGTAGGAAGTTGTTTTTGAAGCATTCAAAGTGAAACAATGCGCCGCATTTTATAGACGATCGCCTGATTGAATTTCTAGAGAAAGAAGCACCACAATGTGTTCGGTATGTGGTAAGACTTACATTTTGACTAAAAATGAGTCTAACCTTGAGCATGCATGCGTGGTTTTAACGTAGCTGTCAGCAACAATTTTGGGCCTCAAAGTGTCAGGTAAGGACGACCACGAAAACTTTAAGTTAGTTGATGTTAATGATCGACAAAGCTGGGAAGGAAAACCTATGCAGCAAGTCACTTATTTTTGCTGAAAAGCTACGAGCGCTCCCCGCAGACGACATCATCGCATACTTACATCCACATAAGACAACTTACTTACTTGATACTTGATCCGATTAGCTCCTGTTGTTGGATGGATCGGCTTTACGGATGTCACGAATAGCGGCGGCCCATTATTGGCGGTCAGAGGCGAGCTCTTCACAGATGTTAACTCATTTTTTGTTCCAATGTCGCAAGCCGTAAACGGTTACGAGGCCCATCCGTGCAACGTCCGACTTAACGGTGCTGAGCCATGTCTTCAGTTGACCGCCTTGTCGGTATTTCCAGTTTGCACTACGAGAAAGGTTCACGACCAATCTGCAGAGGTCCGTCGATGGTTTGCGCAGGACATGGCAAACCATTGCAATCGGCGATGCTGGATGTACGATGCTAGACTTGGTAGTTTGAAACATCTGCGGTATAGCTCAACATTGATGATTCGATCCTGCCAGAAGACTCTTAAGAGGCGTCGAAGACACCAACGGTCAAAGACTTCGAGCGATAGGATGTCTGCCTTTCTCACTGGCCATGTTTCGCAGGCATATACTGACAACGGTCTGATTGATGCTTTGTAGATCAGCAGCTTAGTACGTAAACTGATGCCTGAGCGAGACCAGAGTGGTCTGGCTAGCAGCCTAAATGCATTTCTAGCCTGCGCGATTCGGTTCTTGATTTCGTCTTTGGGCTGTCCATTGGCTAGCATATTCGAGCCCAAATAGCGGAAGCAGCTCACTTCTTCAATGGGTTGACCGCTGATAAACGATGGTAGTGCTGCGCCCAGATACGTAGTCAGGAGCTTCGTCTTGCGCACATTAATTGTCAGACCAACAGTTGCAGCAAAGCTGGTGATTCCGTCTAGCGTTGGCTGTAGTGATTTAGGAGTTTTACCGAGTACGACAATGTCATCGGCATATTCCAGGTCAGGTACTCTGAATTAAGAGCTGATTTCACATCCACTGTCAGGTAGAATTGACTGATGTATTACCCAGTCGATCAAGAAGTTGAAGAGAACTGGAGAAAGAGGGCACCCTTGTCAAACTGCACAAGTCAGAGGGAAAGAAGTTGACTCTTCACCAAGGGTTTTTACTCGAGCTGATAATGTGCCATAGTAAGCTTTGATTAGATTGAGGAACATGGGTGGGAGACCGTCAGCAAGCAAGACTTGCCATAAAGCTTCTCTGTCGATAGAATCAAAGGCGGTCTTGAAGTCGATAAAACAGGCGGTGGTTATCTGTTGGTTTTGATGTCTGTGCTCTAGTATGCGGCGTAGAATGAACATCTGGTCAATACATCCTCTACCTGGACGAAATCCTCCTTGATTAGGACGAGTACGAAGATTGCGCTCGGTCGAAAAGCTACAGAGCAGGATGGTCGCAAACACTTTGGCGGCTATATCTATGAGGCTGATGCCGCGGTAGTTTGAGCATAATGTCCTGTCACCGCGCTTCGGTATCGGTAAAATAATGGACAGTGACCAGTCAGTCGGGATGACTTCGGTAGTCCATATAGTCGAGTACAGTCGATGTAGTGATTCCGTCAAAGCAGGACAATTAGTTTTGTAGGCTTCTGCTGGGATACCATCTTCACCCGTTGCCTTCGGAACTTTTAATCGTTGTAATACCGATTCCTCTCCAAATCTCGTAGGTGGCTCGCAGTCACTACCGTATGGAATTCCAGTTGATAGCTGTAGGTTCGCAGGTGAACGTATAGTCGGATCCAGTCGCTCGCTAAAGTGTTTTCGCCATCGATCGATTTTGCCAGCCATATCAGTAATCACTTGACCCGAGTTATCCCGAACGGTAGTGCAAGGCGATTTATATTTGCCTGATGCTTTACGAAAAAGGTAATAGAGCTGGTGGAAGTTACCAGAGTTTGAAGCTGATTCCATGGAGCCAGCTAACTCGGTCCAATGGTTCAGACGGTCGCATCTTGCTGATCACGTAGTTTGGTGTCTCAAGGAGCGGTAGTTATCTGAGTTTGACAACCTAGCGATTCTAGCTTGTGCCGATAGATGGAGGGTGGTTGTGGAGATCCAGTCCTTCCTAGGTACTACCTGTTGTTGCAAGCTCGAATTCATCGCACTTTGTAGCGCCTCTCTCAAGTGTGGCCACTGAGTATCGGGCGAATTTTCGACGTCCTCTGGAGGTTCGATGCGAACAATGGATTGATCTCGGATCCGTGCAGTGAGACTTTCGTTGAACGCTACACGGGTTTCTGTGTGTGATAGTGCCATAACGTTGACACGTTTTGGGGGCAGTTTCTTACTTCGATTCGAAAAACGGAGCTTAAAGCGGGCACGGATAAGTACGTGATCCGACCCAACTTCCGCACCTCGAAACGATTGGCTGTCGGATACTGAGGTGGTCCACCTTGAGCGTACTAAGATGTAGTCTATCTGGTTTGCCGTTCGACCATCGTTTGAATACCATGTTAGCAACTGCCGATGGGGGTATTGAAAACGACTGTGTGTAACGACGAGATGGTTGTAATCAGCAAATGTTACTAATTGTTCTTCGTTGTCGCAACGCTGGCCCAGTCCGTATTTTCGGATTACGTGTCTCGAGATTTCATCGCACGGGCCAGTCCTGACATTCCAGTCTCCGGCGACGAAGAGCAAGTCTCTAGGGGGTATCCTGACCACTGTAGCTTGAAGGCGTTCATAGAACTCAGTCTTAAATGCTTCATCCACCTGCGATGTTGGGACATAATCGGCAACCACAGACATATTTGCAATGGTGCCCTTGAAGCAGGCTGTGGCAATCCGCTCTAAGATAGGCTCAAACGCTAAAAGAGTGTTGTGCACATTTTTTGTCATGACTATTGCCACCCCATACAGTCCTGTGTTCGTTTGTGGTCCGCTGTGGAGGAGCACGTACTCAGCATCCTCTTGTGGGACTTTGATTGCTCTCGTTCCAGATTCTGGGAGACAAACTTCTGACAGACAGGCAACATTTACTTTATAGTCCCAAAATTCGCGTGCTAGAAGTGCTTGACGGCCGGGATCAAGCAATTTCTGCACATTCCAGCAACCAATGTTCAAAGTGTGTCGCGAATTTAGGGTACTGGCTTGCATATTTGACATTCCGGGCACCAGGCGACCACGGAGCGCGTCACTTCCCGGGAACGCCGAAGCAGTATTGAGATTCGTGATATTCGTATTGTCCATGAGGTTTCTTGGGAATTTTGTTACAGATGACGTCCCCGGTGTTACCTGCCATTGCCCTCTATTTGCTGCGAGTTTTCCCACGTTGCCCGCGAACCACCGTCAGGGAGGTCGAGGGTTGGATTTCGGTACCACTGAGCTTGGGAAAGTCCTCAATAAATAGGGGTTCAAATATATGGATCTCGAACGTTTCATTACTATTAAAGTGTGGAAAGCTAACATCTAATGACATGTCCTATCTAGTGACCCGAGTTGGTAGGACCGTAAAAGAAAAAACGTGTTATCCTCGGTTCCGCATATTCAGTCAAGGCTCCCAGAGGATAGCAAAATTCGTCTTAACTAAAATACTACCAAAGCATTCAAGAGAGGCCGATATTTACTTGCATCCCGCCCAACCCTACTTCTCAATTACCTCGATAAACATCTGTACTGTCGAGTTAAACAACTTGAACTACTGCCGGTTTTTTAAAGCCTTTGGTAGTGCTTACAGCCACAATAAAACGATGCACACAAAAGGTGTTTAAGGAATACTGGGTGCTTTGATCGACAGGTATTCGGAGTCTGGTGACCAAACAGGCCTACCCACTTCAACAAAATACCATGCGACTGAGTGGGACGCTTTTGGTGACATGATGGAAACTCTTCAAAGGCTGAATCGGATTTGGAAAGGCTATGGGGTTATGATAATTGGCCGAAACTTTACGGTGGTGCCTGTCAGGCCCTTAGCATTACCTTTGGGTTATCTACAAATCAGAATTAATGATAAAATGCAAGATTCAGTGAGCACGACATCTCTTAATGACCTACTCTGGGAGTACATTTTAAAGAGTATTTCCCTTCATTTTATCGGAAAATTACGAAATAAATTAGTACAACTTTGAATATGACTCATGCAAACTCGACTTAATCAACAGTGCAGCAGGGGCAAAGCTAGGTACCAAAGTTCAAAAGCCTCCGCACGGTGAACTTGACACGAAAAAATGTGGACACAAGAGGCGAATAGGAAAGCAAACGATTGAACATGCGGTGTTTTTATGAGCTGATGTGTGTGCGTGTGTGCGATCCGTTATACAATGGAATATGCACTAAAGGCACTGACACAACAGATAAGGGCATGCTATGTCTTTTTAGGGATATTCACTCATAGTAGATACCAAATATTGGTAAATACTGTTGCATGCCTACGTGTAGGCGCATGACGTGCCAGCCACCTACGGCCCCTCCTGCCTCCAGTCCGCTTGCTTGGGTCATGAAGCCGGGCCATGGTAGGCGAAGGGTACATGATAGAGGTTTCGCAAGTCTACTAACACTTAACTAATTCACGGTTGCTGCGTACAAGACACTGTGAGGCACACGGCAGGCACCGTCTGTGACGACGGTAAAATTCGTGTAGGCATGTGTGCGTGAGAGAAACAAAGAACGCTGCGTTTATAGTGGCTCAAACAACGCCAATTACGAAAAATACAACCTTTTATTCGTATTTATTTTAATTTGATAGATTGTCTCAAGGACACTTAAATACCTACGGACTATATGCGAGGGATTTGTATTGAACCAAAAAATGCGACGAAAAATCAATACATAGTTAACGGTTTAGTACATCAAGACCAACCTGAAAACTGTATTGGAAAATAAAAAAAGACGTAAATTAAAAGTTTTATGTGAAAGGGTTAAAAAAACTGAAACAAACGAACCAAAGCATCGCGATTAATATAAGGACAACCAGCGCCTATGGTTTCGTAAATTCCGCTTCGAGTATCGCCTTTGTTAAACGCCTTTTTGAACCCACAGTTGAGCATTAGTAGAGAGGATTCTTACATACCAGTTTAAGTCCCACCTCTCAGCGCCGGAGAAAGTATTGCTGTTCTTAGCATTCAATTTAGTGTGTTCTGCCATAGGCTTATCCAGGCATATCTGCACCTCTTCCTGAAAGTCTCGAAAGCTGATACAACCATTGAAGTACTGGGTACCAATGTTCGCTTGGATTCTCTAAGTCAATTTAGCGCGTAAACTCACAACGCACCAAAGCTACAGGGATGACAGCACTTACTGAGCAGAACTTAAGAGCAAGAAAGGTTGTCTTGTCTGAAAATGGGCCAGTCGCAATACGGTGTCTCATCATATATCTAAAATAAACTAATTAATTGTATACTTAAAGCCCAGAGTTCCTGTTCAAAATAAAATTATTGCTTTGGTTTAATGAAATACGATGTTGGTAATTTCAGCCGCGTGTGAGCAACTATAAAGAGAACAGAAAGCTTTAGTATATTACATATATTAAGTCATACCCTATTCACAATGGGCGTCCTTTGAAACAGGTGTCAACAATATTGAGTGAACACGGCGAACTGAGACAAGAAGCCGTGAAAAACCCCAGAACAGAAACCAGACCCAGGGTTCAGTGAACCCACGATTTAAAAAGATATATAGGAGAAAACATATGCCCCTGACACAAATGAGTAGTTAGTTTGTGATGATGTATGGAGATGAGATCGTGATATTTATGAGAACGTGTGAGGCTTTGACACGCTCCTTGTTATGGGAGAAATCATGTTGCAACGTGTGGGGCAGACAGGAATAGATCATCCTAGACAATGTAGTCGAAAGGAAGAAGGGAGATTATGTGTCACGAAAATGCCGGAAATGCGACCAAGCAGACTACTGTGCCCTCCGACAAGCTGACGAAAACAGAAGTACTTGCGACGCTCATCAACAGAAATCGCGAAATATATCGTAATGGTTGCAAAACCGAGAAGAATTTTCAAGATTTTTCAATTATGCTTGAAAACATGAGGGATGGAGATGGAGAAATGAATCTATTCTCAAGGGAACAGTCCTAAATTTCGGGAGGTCCTTTTAAAGTCTAAAAGTTGCGTGCTTGCAAAGGAAATGGGCAACAAGGACTGAATATCTTTGCGAAGTTGAATGTTAACGTAATAAGGCTTTAGAAAATAGATAATTCAGACGCAAATGAATTTCTAGTTAAAGATTACTCCAGATTAAAGACTATTTGGAGCCAGAAAAACGAGAAGAATTAGATGTGAAGCAAAGGGGTGATGATGTATCAGTATCAGCATCATTATAGATTGAGGGTATGTAGGAAAAATTCCTTTGAGTGCCCTTTTTGTACATATGTGCAGTGGTAGCAAAAAATTTGTTGCTTAGACTGTTGGCGAGGCCAGTTGTCCTGAGTCATAGGATGAAAATAGGAGCAGGCATAGAAAAAAGTCCTCAGGGATTTTTAGGAGAAAAACCGTCACCCTTGTGGGGGTAATGCGTGGAATTTAGGAGAAAAAAGGGGGTTCCCACTAGGGGGGGGGCCATTGCAAAGGTTCCCAGGATCATCACCGTGTGGAAGCCACGTCCTGATTCTTCCTTGCTGATTGCAGAGTCCGCCACGGAAATGGAAAAACAGAGGCATCCGTCCAGATCGTTGACAGTCCGCTTTGGGTCGAACCAAGGGTGACTGTTTAGACCGGCAGGTCATGCTGATAAGATCGCCAGCGGGTAATCACCCCACGCAGATAGCCAAGTAGGGTAGACCGCGGAGACCTTCGCATGAGGCTATACGTGGGAGGGCGTTAAAAATAGCGAACGTGAATGGATATAAAAACTAATACTACTGAAAAATTGGAATTTGTATTATTTTTATTGCAAATTGTCAGTTCCGATCATCGTGCACTGCTATATCGATCCAGTTTTTGTTTAAAACCCTCTAGCGATTCCGACATAACAACGTCCTGAGGAAGCGCATTCCACGCTCCGACCACCCTTTTTGAAAAGAAGTGTTTTTCTAGCGTCTAGCCTGGCCCCTGTCACCTTTAATTTGAGGGGAGGACCCCTCAGATTCGTGGTCGTTGCTAATTCGAAAAAATCCCCTGATATAAGACAGCAGTCTTGAAGACGTTACACGCGGAATGCTAGTATCAGGTCCCCCGAAGCTGCCTGTAGCGCAAAGGGAAGAGGTTGAGATTCGACAGCCGTGTTTCATAAGGCTGCGAGCCCCATAACAAGTTTGGTTGCGCGCCGTTGTACCTTTTCCAGGATGTTGATGTCTTTCCTGGCCCAGGGTCTCCAAGCTTGGATAGCGGATTCTAGGTGCGGTCGTACGAAGGTTCCGAAGACTTTTGTGAAGCACTCTTTATTGAAGGTAGAAAAAGCTCGTTTGACGAGGTATAGGATCGACATCGCGGACTTGGCTACCTTTGTGCAATGCAGGGAGGGTTTAAGCGAGGGCGTGATCCAGACTCCCAAGTCTTTCTGGTTATGGATAAATTACAAGTGCCGTAAGGTCGATCTACCAGAGTGAAAACGTTCATTCGTAGGACACTAGGGCTATTGTTAACGCGAAAATGGAGGCATATGCCGGCTTCGAGACTTCTTATCTACAGAAATTTAATCTTCGCTAATTGACATCTATACGTATAAGTGAAACTGGATCGAGAACGAAAAAAATACTTGGTAGGATTGTGTTATGGGGTCGTGTGAGTGCGCGCGAATCGCGCCCAACTCCAAAACGGGAGAGTGGTAAGAGGGGAAAGTATGGGTGGGGCATATCAGGGGAAGAGAGAGAGTGAAATAATTCCAAAAACTAAGAAAATTACGTAGGAACGCCTAAATTTTTTAACTGAGCTAAAAATCGGCTTAATAATTGGTTTTTTGAGTAAAAAAAGGAAAAAAGAAGCGTGGAAACCAAAAAAATCATGCCCCGAAAGGTAATCGGACGAAAAATAGTCAAGGAATTGAATATATGGTCTCAAGGACACGCAAAGCCGAGCCGCTGCGCTGGCAACCACTGAAATACCAGCAAAAATATGCGCGAAGTAGGAAGCCAGACAGTCGTTTCGGGAATAACCAGGCAAGTACTGTTTCTGCTTAACGAAGCGCATTTTAATAACTGAAATTAGTGGACAAACGTAAACTAGTTGTTCCTTGAAATTGCTGATAAAATTAATGGTATGGTTCGGGGTAAGGAGCACGAACGGGTGCGCAAATTAAGGACATCTAGCTGGTTTTCTGTCTTTTCTAGCAGGAACGCGTGGACGCTATTCGTAGAAGCCGATTTTGCAACGGTCGGCAGTCAGACAGACATATCTGGAGCTATCAGGTATGATCCCAACTGGGCCTGCGGTAAGCTCGTTTAGTGCGCAAGTAGTCTGCCATTATAATCGAAGGTCTAAGCAGGAAGATAATGAGTACGCAACCAAAGCAAATACTATGAGCTTTTTAACTTCCCACACAGCTTTGAAAGAACGCAAACCACGGAAGCCAATTTTTCGACAGAAACCCCGTCCAATACTCCACCGAACAGCCCACAGCACGCACAGCCTTGCCTGCTAGTTAACCGACAAAGAAAATAAGCCAAAAGACTTCTGGGTGTACAGGAACAGAATAGAAGGGGAAAATTAGGTGGCGAAAGGGAAAAGGGGCAAGAAGACGACCCGACCAAGACGGTTATGGTCCACCTCGGTTAGTATGCTTGGCCTACGTGGGGCGGAGTATTTAAGGATGAGTCTAAAAGTGCACGCTTTTTATACTTTAGCCCGGACCACAGGTCACTGAGGTCCCTTTGATTGGACCAACCGACACCATACAATAGGCTTCTGCAAACCATTACTTCGGCCGAATTGGTGCCCTACCTCCGCAGCAGAAGTCTCCTATCAACGAACTTACGATGCTCTTGCGGTGAACGAGTGTCCCTGCAGAAGTATGCGCAGAACGGAGACGGACAAATCTCCAGGTGCGCTCTGTGCCTCAGCAAACAATCTGTGCGGACGAATTCTATATTTTATGGAAGCCGGTTAACGTTGCATAAGCTAGCAAATATGTGTCTGGCGTTTGTTGCCGGCAGAACGGTACATTAAGCGGGAGCTATCTGTGGAGTATCCCTAAAACCGGCCGTAAACATGTTTGCAATTTGTAGGAACATCTGTTCCAACACCCTGAACGAGGTAGCTTCGACCCGGCATTCAAGTGCAGGTGGACGAGTCGATGATTACCCACCATAAGAACAACCGAGGGCGAAAAGTGCAGCAATTGTGGGTAATCGGTATGTACGACACTGTCAAGAAAAGGGCAGTGTGCGAACAACTGAGCAGCCGCTCTGCGTCGTCCCTCTGCAGTGTCATATGCCGGAGAGTGAAGCACAGCAGTGAAATCGTGACAGACTGTTTGGAGCAGCTATAGTAAGCTGAAGAGAATGGGTTATTCGCATAACACGGTAAACCACACTGAGAACTTTGTGGATCCAATTACGGGCAAGCACACGCAAGCCATTGAGGCGTTTTGGAGTCGACTTAAACAGGGTCTGCGCCAAAGTGGACCTATTCCAGGTAGGTCCGTTTGGGCACACGTTGAGGAAATCCAATACCGAATGTGGTTTGCCTTCCGAATGAATAAAGTGCCGGAAGCTTGGGATACTTTCTGCAACCACATAGCTCATCTGTACCCTGTGAATATGACGGAAGGTATATTTTTTCCTACGGCACCTAACCATTACCCAACAGAAGCGAAACTGCGCACCCAAAAACGACTGGTAAACAAAAACCTCAATCCGGAGACTTGCTGCCTCCTGCGGTTAAAGGAAATGGAGGACATTAACATGCAAGTAGATGGCGGAAACGAAGGCAAACCCAGCGGATCGGGTAAGAGTTTAATGCATGTAAAACTAGTCACAATAGCAGATTATGTGGACGAAAAGACGGTGCGGTTGGGCGGAACGCCTATGGTTTCCACAGACATAAGGCAATACCCAGCAATCGCAACGCATGGGTCAGGAAGGTGAAGTGATGATGCTGGTGCGGACTTGGATAGCTCTCATAAAGGTGAGTTTCAGGAAAGTTTGTCGTAATAGTTTCTTCGTTGCAGGTGCAGTCGAGCAATGCGGCAGCCACTTAACGACCAGCAAAGCAAGCGAAGATTGCCACGCATCGAAGGAAGACTGCGGCGGAAGCGACGAGAGAAACACACAAAAATTACCCGGCGGGGAAGGTAAAATGGATAACTCATAATTCAGCTCGTAGCATGTGCCGCAGCCAAAACTGAACTGCGCAATGGCAAAGTTTACTGCAGGCGGGTGGCCGAAAGAAAAAAGAAGCGGAGGAAGCTGGATCGACGAGCGTCTAATACAATGAAAGAATAAGAATGCGGATGCTGCCACAGGTAAGACAGCTAAGCGAAAGCTAAAGTATTTGTAGGCACCCGTGTAGAAGGAACGAACCAACCGAAGCCACCGCATGCGGTCGAAGGGGAACGGCTTAAACAGTGCGGAAGGAGGCCGTTTGTAAATATTTTTCTGTAAATGTTATTTTGTGTGAGTAAAAGGAAACACTGAATTATAAGTTTTTGAGGTGTGGGTGGGGAAATAGGACTTATTCCGTCGGCGTTTTACAGAGGCTTAGTCCGCGGATTATGAAAAGTGTAACCGAGGTGAACTTTTGTGGGAATCCTAAATTACGCGGAGCGTGGGGACCGTAATCGAGACGCTAGAAGATCCCTAAGTATGGGACCGCAGAGTAAGTGGCCGCGGCTCAGTTAGTTGGCTGCAGCCAAAGCTGTACCAAGAAACGACCGGGAACAAGAGATTCGACCGTACCGATTAACCGAAGAGTAAACTGCACTATTCACTCTGAAGTTAGTTGGTTAGTAGCCTAAGTTGAATCAGGGGTTCCCACCGGAGTCCAAACGGGGTGCAGTTGGGGAGAGTGAGAGAAGTCGCGACCTTGGCTGGCTTGAGCCAAAGATGGGGGGGGCGTGAGTTGGGTGCGTGGGTGGGAACTGCAGACGATAAGATGGCGGCAGGCATGCGGCGAGACGTAGCAGTCGGGACGACAGTAGGGTGTAGGCGAGTTCATCCGGTGTATATGCTGGCGAAAGAGCATAAGTTAGCCACTCAGTTGCGGTGCCAGAGCACACTGAGTCACCTGGGGGGAGGGTGACGTCCCGAGGTAGCAATCGTCAACGGATAGTAACCCAGAGGGACTGGGGGATGGTAGCAGGACCTTGGTGAACTGGCTCACTGTGCTTATAATAATAATAACATGTTTATTATGCCAGTTTACAGGCAATTGTAAAGAGTTGGTAATGCACCTCTTGGACGCCTTCCAACACCTCGAAGACCGGAAAAAACCTAAAACAAACTCCCTATGTTGCGGCCAGTATTGGTTTTGTTTTAGGTTTTTTTGTTTTGTCAATACTGGGCGAGATAGGGAGTTTGTTTCAAGTGAAAAAAAACTGCCTTCAACGGTATGATACAAACGTAATATATGTACAGTTGTAAGCTGATTTGACTCATCAGCAGGAGAACTGTTTCATATCGTTTAAAAACATTAGTTCCAGACGGAGAGGGTTGGCACAAGAACACAGTGTTCTCAGTCTTCCTTCAATGGTTGTCGGCAAAAGTTGCGCGCTATCGGCTGAAGGGTTAGCAGACTGCGGGCTGCTGCTTCAGCAGCATTATCTTCAGTATGAAGCCTGGCGGGGTTCAAAGTCCACGAACGCCATCAGAGTGAAAAAGAGATTCCACCGAGTCAGCACCCAAAATTCGTGAAAGTTGTCCTGAATGTAGAAAACTAGTTATAGCTCTCTTAAACCTAAGGTAGCTTAGCTGGGTTTTAATATTTTTGGGCAGCTTATTCCAGATTGATATGGCATTTACTAAAAAGAATTGCCGGTACTTAACTCTACGTGCCATAGGAAGAAATAAAAACACGTCATGATGACTGGCGCGTTGAGAGTGCTCAAGCTGCCTTATTGTACTAAGAGGATTAAATGTTTGACAATTCAAAAGTTTAAACAGTAAAAATAGACCCTTCTGCAATCGACGAAGCCATAGGGGATCCAGCTTTGTAAGTTTGCACCTTTGTTGGTAGGTTAAGTTACGGTGTTCTGCATAGAAAACGCTTCTAGTGAAGAAGTGCTGCATCGATTCTATTTTCTTCCGTTCACTAGTGCGCAGAAGACTGAACAGGGGAGGGCAGTATCCAAGACTAGGTCTCACGTACATATTATAAAGGCTAGTTCTTACCTTGATAGTCTTAAAATTTCTAAGGATAAATCCAGTGGTTTGGCATGCTTTCGAGACTATCAGGGCACAGTGCTCTGACAAATTGAGACTATTAGAGTAGGATATGCCCAAATCCTTGATAACTCCTGGGACATTTAGTTCGTGGCCGTCAATGCTTAATTCCGGTTGATGATCATCGCCAACAACCAAAACGGAACATTTGTGCCATGAAAGGGTGAGGCGCCATGTGCAACACCACTGGGCGAAGGCCTGAAGATCCTTTTTTATCAGCTCGAGCACGATGTTGCGATCTGCCGGTTTATATCGATAAGCGACTTTTAAATCATCAGCGTACATGAAGGGTCTGCCATACTGAAAACAATCTGAAACGTCGTTGACAAA
>JAYGXS010000004.1:31836036-31877739 GCA_036362985.1 Ligula intestinalis
GTAGCCAGCAGCTCTCCTCCACCGCTGTGAATTGTGGATAGTCCAACGGGAGAAATGCAAGTGGCTGCTTAATATAGATGCAGCTTCCTCCGCCACGGCTATTGTTTTCATCGTTCCGAACGCATGCATAGCCTAGAACAGAGAGTTCAGAGTCAGCTACATAGGCCGATGCCCATGTCTTAGTTACCATAACAATGCCTGGGAGGTTGACGAAAACCGTAGTCTGGAGCAGAGGCATTTTATTAATCAGTGATCTGGCATTTAAAACGACCAATTTAAGAGGACATGTCTTAGGTTTCGATGGCGGGACAGCTAGGCCGTCACTGTTACCGGCTTTGACCAGAGAGATGTACTTTTGACTTGAACTATTTGTCCCTCGCTTATTTTGCGATGTGTCTTGCCATTGGTTCTCCGTTTATCCAGCTCTATTATTAGCTGTCTCATCTTTCTCCACTCTTTCAATTCGTAATCCGGCTGAAAAACAACTTGCGAATGCAGACTCCGTAAGGATGGTTTGCGCTTTAGCAAGAGTTTCACCTGTGCTTCAGTTTCTAAAATAACTTTTAGAGGTCATGGCTGAGAAATTGATTCTGGAGCTGTTGGAGCCTTCCCTATTCGAAATGCCTTAAGAATGTGGAAAGACTCGCCTGGTTTTAGCAACGGTTTGGCGTAAACTCCCATAAGACCCACGTCATGGTCAATTCGTTCTTGTGTAATTGACGACTCTGACTCTGGGGCCCCCTTTACAACTATTTTCTGCTTACGACTCAATGGGGCATATGTTTCGAGCTCACGTATTGCGGCCGATGGAGCACTTGTATCCGGTACACTCGGTTCTGATGTACTGGCTATTGGGTAAGCTGAGTGCAAACCCGTGAACCGTTTGGCTTTCTTAGACTTATGCCTCTTTCTTAACGCTAGGTCCCAGGAAGCTTGGCAAGGCCAAAATCCATGAGACTATGTACATTTGGATTGCGAAAACTCCATCTGCTATGTAGCGCTCCAGCGTGAGGGCATGCACAAATCTGTGTTGATTTTATCAAAAAAGCTATTGGCGGTGTCCTTAGAAAATAATAAAATGCATGTAAGATCATCCGCATTTCACTTATGAAAAGAACGAAGAGGAGGGAACCCATGACCGCGCCTTGAGAATGCCGCTCATGGTCAGCTGAGGCGTTCAGTAGCTATAACCTACTTCGAATTATTGGCTGCGGTTTGACATTTAGGAATCAGATAAGTCGAGGAGACGCGACTGGACACCAAGGGCTTCTAATTTCAGTGCAAGATGTATATGCGGTTCCTCGTCAAATGCTTTCCTAAGATCAAAGTAGATCACACTCACTCACCGATAAACTTGTGAAAGCCCCTAGTCAGTTTTCAAATTCGGCAATATGATTACCGGTAATAACTCAGTATCTAACAAAGACCCAACCGCTCAAGCTAGCGCTTTTCCTATCCCCAAATCTCATCAACATCCCCAAATAATTCAGCCAGCTTACAAAATTGACCGTTTTTCAAAACCAGTCATGCAATTTTCGAAGGCCAATATTCCGTCAAATTTTGATATAATGCCTCAAAATCCTATACTTATGCCCCCTCCTGGTTTTCCCATGCCACACTTCAGCCGCCCTTTCTATGGATCCCCCTCTAATATGTTTTTCTACAATATGCACCGTTCATTTAATAATACTTACTTGACAAACTGTAGACCAGGGCCAATTTGCTTTCCACCTTTTGTTTCTCCCATGCCGTTTCCCTTTCCGCCACCAAGTTTTCCTTTTTCGTAAATACTGACGAGCGTAACCTGAATCTGAAGCATACGCTCAGTAATGTCTCACTCAATGCAACATCAGCTGTAAATAAGATGAAAGAACTTAAAACAGTAGCATTTGAGCTTGATCCAGATGTGCTCTGTGTCACTGAATCTTGGACACACTCTCGTATTTCTGACTCGAAACTCGCCATAGATAATGATAGTTTGTACAGAAAAGACCGCATTGAAAAGCGTGGCGGTGGTTGCCTTCTTTATATTAAATCATCCTTTGTACATTTCCCGTATCATCTGAGCATTTCGTCATTTTCTGGAAATTTTTGCCTAATCTAGTCATCCTGCCACACAATACAAACGATAATTGGGTGTGTCTACAATCCTCCCTGTAACTCAAGTAATGTAATGCAGCTGTGTGAAATGTTTGAAAAAGTTGCAGAGACTCAATTCGATGTCAGAATAATTGTAGGTGATTTTAATCTGCCAGACATTGACTGGCATGCAAATACCTGTCCACCAAGAGTTCAGAAATTGATTGACACTATTAACTTTTCAAACATGTCACAACTGGTCAGTTCAGTGACCAGAAATGACAACATATTAGATTTAATTTTTACAAATGATGTCCACCCTCTTTTTATGATTTTTCATCGTGATATTTTCACAAGTGACCATGCCTTAATTCACTGTTTTTTTTCAGTCTCTCTTTCTAAAAAGCCCGATGTAAAATGCAATTACCTCGACTTTGGTAACGTGAATAATGAATAAATAAATTATTTCATAAGTACCCTAGATTGGCATAGCATATTTTCAACTAAAGATCCCTACTTCTTCCAGGAGCTATTGCAAAACCTTCCAGAAAATATTCAGGCTCTTACCCCACTTAAGGTTTTTAAATTAAACTCAGCTTCTTCTAATGTGCCACATTTTCTCCAAAATAGACTTAAGAAATTACAAAAATAACTTAAGGATACGTCTAATAGCTCTTTATCAGTTCACTGAAGAATAGCGCAAATATTTGAATTAGCGCTTAAAATAAGGCTTGCATGAGATAGGCGTAGAGAGGCCACAGCATTAAGTGATGCGAATTCTGCCAGATCAGTTGCTCAAGTCTTCCGTCTTCGGTCGTCGGCTAAGCTTCAGAACGTCATTTCACCCTTACTCAATAGCAACAATCATTTTGTTACAGAGGATTTGGAGAAAGCAGCATTGCTAAATTCATTTTTCGCCAAGTTCTTTACCATCGAAACTAGCCCCACTCCTGTAATCCCCCTGCTGTGTGATTCAAATCCCAGTACCCTTAATTTCTCACCCGCTTGTATTCAAAAAGAAATAAGTCGTCTTAAAAATTCACATTCGGTAGGAACTGATAACATTCCAAACTCACTCATCAAACAATTAAGAGATTTCCCACCCTTACTGTGTAAGTTTTTTTCAGTGTTTCTTGAGAATGGCTTTTTCCCGGACTACTGGAAAACTTCTATTATAATTCCCGTATTTAAATCTGGTTCCCGATCAGATATTCACAATTATCGCGGTGTTCATAAAACGCCCTCTCTGGCTTAACTCTTTGAAAAACTACTTGCCAAGAAAATTAAAGATTTCTGCATAAACAATAACATTTTCAGCTCCTCACAGCATGGCTTTTTACAGGACAGATCTTGTGAAACATGCCCCATGTCTTTTCTAAATCTTCTTACTTCTCGTCGTAATGATCATCAATCTGTGGTAGTTAGCTATATTGACCTAAGTAAAGCATTTGATAAAGTACCTTACAGGAGGCTCCTAGCCCAACTAGAGACTATAGGATTTTGTAGTCCGCTTACTGACTTCATCAGATCTTATCTTTCAAATCGACAACAAAAGGTCTTAGTGGGATCCTCATACTCTACTCCTACCGCAATTTTGAGTGGTGTCCTTCAAGGTACCGTGATAGGTCCTCTGCTCTTTTTACTTTCCATAAATGATATCTCATTGCGTGTTAAACACTCCCAATCTTATATTCATGCAGATGATCTCAAGTGTGTTTACTCCTTCTCTAACTCTACGGCCACGAGATGCTTAAAACAAATTCATTCTGATCTGCACGCTCTTTTGGCGTGGAGCTCAACATGGCAGATGGAGTTCTTGCCTTCTAAGTGCCGATACATGTGCTTTGGGCCTGAAAGTCTGCCACAACCTGTTATTTTTCAAGGTTACCCAATGACTGCATGTTCCAGTATCAAGGACCTAGGATTAAGCTACACCAATAAATTAGACCTTTCTCCTCACGCCGATAGAACTACAGCCAAAGCCGCACAGATTTTCGGCTTTATCTCTTATAATTTCTATCTTCCTGAAATGAAATTAAGACTTTATCGTATGTTCGTGCTCCCCATCTTAGAATACTTTCGCCCCTTTTTCGGTCTCATGAATGAAGGTAGCCGTTCAAAAATTGAACAAATTCAAAAAAATTTCACAAGAAAACTGCTGTATCCGACAGCTTCTAATACTTGTTACTCAAATACATGTCAATTAACAAAACTAAGGTTCCTTTGGGTCAGGAGATTGGAAGCAGACTTTTGTCTCCTTTTTTGGCTTAATAATTGCAAAAATTTACCCAGGACTTCTGTCATTACCCCCATCAGCCGTCCCTACAACCTAAGAAACTCGGCACTTGTTATACCCCCTCCTGCATTTTCCTCATGTAAACGCTCTTTGTTTTTTGCTTCCAGATATAGCTTTCTTTGGAATAACTTGCCAATCGAAATAAGGTCGTTAAGTAGACTGTCTGCTTTCAAACACAGATTGCACATTTATCTTAACACTGATTCTATTAACCTTCTATTCTCCTCATCTTTTCCGAGCAGCTTTCTCCATGACCCCGAGGAAGGACCATCGGGAATTTAGGAGATCCGCTTGAAACTATTCTCTCTGCCTCGTATCCCCCGAGAACCTAGATGTTTCAATTAACCACCGCTGAATCAAACGAAGCCACGCGGAAGTACTCAGTCTAAAATGCTGCAGTTTCGTTGAATACTCACCTTCATCAGACCACCCACACCTATTTCTGCTCTACTACTATGTTCCTACTACTATCTTCCTAAGCAGTTTTTTTTCTCTTGTACACTTTTTGGACATGGAGGCCCGTTGAACACTGTCTCCATTTTCACTTTAAGAGTTTTTTTTAACTGCCATAAGTTTTCATTTTTAGTTCAAAATTACCTGCAAACATTGCTAAATGTTGCCCCAAAAGGACAATTTCTGCTGATATTATTACGACTTTCTACGTCTACTTGCACATATTCTCAGACTATTCTTTGAATTTTTTATTTTTTTGAAATTTACTTTGTATATATAATGCCGTACCGGCGCTAAAAAATATAAATTCCAAATTTCCGCTCATTACGAAGAGAAGTGGCAAAGTTAAGAAAAGGTAAGCTACACCGTTTGCATGATTTTCCATGCAGAAAAGCATGTTATGGGGCGCTTTAAATCTTATTTTATGGACAAAAAACGATAATTTGCATAAATTAGTTGTTGCAAGAAGTTTTGATAGAGCTGGGGTCTTGTGAACGCCTCCATACTAATTCACGCCCGCACGAGATTCTGATTTTAGGACAGGAAAAATTATACAGGGTGTCCCAAAAAATGTATAAGCATTTTGAACAAATTTATCCTTGATGTTTGCTATAATTTTATTATATCAAAAATGCAAAAGTATTTAGAAGTATCATTTTCTAGTTTTTCCACTGCATTTTAACTATATTTTAAGTAATTGAGAAACAGAGAAGCCATTGATAATGAATGCGCCCCAATACGAATGGAATTATTTTATGATGTTTGCAACTCCAGGACTTTGCGTTTTCAGAAGTATCTGGATCAAAACAGACGTCACTTTGAGAACATGCAGTGAAAATAAATAAAATGATACTTCTAAGTCATTTCACATTTTGGAATAATAAAAGTACAATAAACACCAAGATGAAGATCCTTTAAAAGATCTGCTGAGAATAAATGGCAAGACAGGCGGAAGAGCTCCAAACTCGATAACTGAGCTTGGATTACCATCAGTTCCTGAAGAATGTGACATTTGGACGACTACAGTGCTTACAAATTAATTTTAAGGCGGTATCAATGTTATTGATAATATTGATGGAGTATGGCTGAAATGGTGGAACTGGCTCAGGATCCCTCGGAAGATGTTTTCCGAATAATATTTTAAACAATTCAGCCTTTTCAGAGTCTTGGAGAAGGAGGTTTTTATCCTTATTCAGTAACGGGGGAATAGTATGACCTTGTTTAACGGAGGACCGAGGACGGAACAGTTGAGCAGGAGATTTTGCAGTGTTTAGCTCGCTGAGTGTGCAAGATTCCTTCTGTTGGTCGCTTGGAAGACAAAACTGAGAGCTTTTTCGAAAATCTACGTAGTTTTGACGGCTATGTTCGGCTGCCGAATACATGGCTTCCAAATTTATGAAAGCCCGTACCCCTGTCGGCAACTTCTATTTACACAAGAAATGATTGTATGTTTTGTAGCCTGCATGTAAGGCTTAGGAAAACTCCACATAAATCGTTCCAAAACTCAGATGACCTTGATAAAATAATCCCCTATCAAAATGAAGAACTCACGAATCCACAATTTTTTTCTTGTACAAATACTACCCTATGTTTGTGACGAAGTGCTTCGGGGTTTTTTATGTCTTCTGGTAACAAATGAGAACAAATGGCAAATTTTGTAACAAAAAGTAGTCAGCTGACTTAATTTCATGATAATGGACGAATTAAATGTTTTCTACACAAAACATGGAAGCTTATGCTCATACAGCATGTCCTGTTTCAAACCAGAATACTTGAAGAGCAAAGGGCTAACGGCCTCGACCAGGTTTTTACGAGGACGTCTGACAGCATCGACAGGGGCAACTCCAAGCCACCGCTCGGTTGAAGTAACCATGTTGGGACAACTCGTTTTACTCTGTTTAGTTTACACTTGATGAAAAAATAAGAAACGTTTAGTGAGATTTTTTGACCAAATGCGCGAATCTTTCAGGGACATCGACTTGACCTCACTGTTAACGCATATGTAAACGAAGACTGGGAGTTCTTGAGGGCTGTCCTCCTGCAACTCATCAACAACCACTGCCCATGGACAAATAGTCACAGGATCAAGCAGGACCAAAAAGAAATTAACAAAAAGCTGACAATGAGGCAAAATACTGTGAGAATCAGCATGTCGAATGCTCCAAAAATTATAAAACACACAGGAACAAACTAAGAGCCATGATGTTAAAACACCGCGAGTTCGAAAATCAACGCAGAATCTTAAAGCACGATAGGGTTACCTACGCAGAAGTACAAAATATCGACATCTGATTCTGGTAATCGGCTGGACTTAAACCAGATTCCACCCAAACATCTCAAATAACTTCACTGCTCTATCAAAGTTCATTTGGCTCCCGAACACTTTCGACTGGAAGTTGGCGCATATATCTCCGCTACACAACAGCGGCAGTCGGCCCATAGGTTTTACATGCACCCTCAGCAAGTCATGGAGGGACTCATTAAGAGCGAATTAATTCAATTCCTAGAGGCTCACAGCCTTTTATCAAACTGCCAACACTCCAAAGCTGGAACCGAGCTCTCGATGATAAGCACGCAATCCACATCGCCCTCAATGACTTGAAAAAGGCCTTCGACACTGTGTTACCCTGGAGACTGATGTGAAAACTAGACCGAATAAGAATCAAGGATAACTTCCTCAAATGAGTTGACAACTTCCTGGTGGGTCAGTACCAGGTTGTATGCATCGGGCAACAGAATTCGATTTCTTCTGCGGTCGAGTGTGGAGTTCCACGGGGTTCATTTCTAGAACCTATCTAGTTCCTAATATATTTGGACGATGGTGTCCCATATTTTGACTCTAACCCAGATATGTTTTCTGTCAACATGAAGACCTGGAGTGCAATCCGTGAGCCTAAAGGCGAGAATAAACTGCAGATAAACTTAAATTGATCGAAAGAGTGGTCATTCCGTTGGCTTCTGCTGTTCAAATTCAATAAGTGTAAAATATTCCGCATCGGCAATCCAGCCTGATCCAACAACAGTCGAAGCTACGCTCTAAACGGTGCAGCTCTGACAGACATGTAAAACCAAATGGACCTCGGTGAGCCGACGACTAATGATAATAATAATCAATAGTATATTTAAAGCCCAAGGGTCCTTTCATTACAAACTTAGTGCTGTGGTCAATAAAAATGCAAAGTTGGCAATCAGAGCTGCGCGTAAGAAATTGTATAACAACAGAAATGGGTAATATGTTACACATCGTAAGTCAGCTCCGATTTATAACCGACCCTCTTATAAAGTAAGAGCCAAAAATGTAAGGGAGTGAAAAACTCCTATGTTGGTTGCGGAGTTCAGCGAGGCAACGATTTCCAAAAAATTATAGGCAAAAACTGCTCAAATAGATAGTTAGATTGATGTGATGCTAGATGTTGCAATGGGATGGGATATCGATTATAAGGGTCCAGAACTCTCTTTGCCGTGGAAGAATGTCATACCGCGTCACGGGGGTGAGACAAGAGGAGCTCATTGGAGACAACGGCGTCGAAACGAGTAGGGGATCGTAGAAGTTATGGTAGCATCACAAAGATGTTACGCATCCGACTGTAGAGTCTACCGACAAGTTGGCGACTACGTTAAGACCCGTGATAATAATCGGCAGCGACCGCGAAGACCATCGTCAGGGTCTGACAACGGAGAAAATTTTTGGATCATTTGGTAATGATGCTTGACTCTGCAGAAGAGAATTTAATATATTTAGCGACAATTTTCTATCTTCGGAAGAGCTTCGAAGTCTAAAAGTTGAGTGCTTTGGGGAGAAAACAGAAATTAAGGTCTTTATTTCGTCCAAATTTAAATGTTTACGTACTTTGCCTATCAAAATCGGTAATGCAGACGACAACCTTATTTCGAGTGGAAGATTGCTTAAAATGAATGCATATTTCTATGCAAAAAACGAGAAAGGTTAGAGGTCAGTACTATCAGTACTTATTCCCCGAATAATAATAGCCTACAGGTTACTTACCCACCTATAAATTCTGTTTTATGAATAAGAATGGCCATAGTCCCGCCACTCGAAGCACACTAGATATCATAGTGCTTAAAGCCAGGTCTGATATAAATAAGATGGCTCAACTTTGAGCCACTGCTTTTGAGATGACGCCCGATGTTATGTGCACCACAGAATCATTGACCCCCGATCATTTCTGACTCCTCCCTTATCATAGACAAGTATGATTTCTACCGTCAAAATCGCATTAATAAGCGTGGTGATGATTGTCTTCTCTATATTAGAACGCCCTTCAAGCACTTTCCGTATAATTTAAACACCACCTCCTTCTCTGGAAATTACTGCTTCGCTTCTATTATCCTGCCGCCCCGGCAAAAGTTTATTCTCAGATGCGTATATAATCCCCCTATCTCATCATCTAAGGATAACATGAGTCTTTTTAAAACATTTAAATTTATTTCAGAGTCTGCTTTCGAAGTTAGAATTATTGCTGACAATTTTAACCTTCCGGAAATCGAATGGATTTCAAACTCTTGTCCACCTAGATTTCGGCCTCTCCTAGCTAGCGGTAATTTTTCTACATGGTCTCAACTGGTCCGCTCACCAACAGGACACGATCATTTTATAGATCTGGTTTTTACAAACCACACTTTTTCCCACTTTGTTGATTTTAATCAGGGCATTTTCCACAGTGATCATACATTAATTCACTGTTGCCTTCCGCTTCTTTCTGCGACAAAGGCTAGTGCCGTTCGTACCTATCATGCTTATGACCTCCTAGATATAAGCTTAATCAGAAATATTATTGACTCACTAGATTGGCAGAGCATTTCCTCCACGAACGACGCTGTATGTCTTCCTGCATTTATGTCGGTCTATTCTAATAAAATGTTGCAATTTGTGGCCACTAAAATTGCCAAACGTTAAGCATCATAATCGACCATCCCTCACTTTCAGTTGCCAAGACTAGGATAATTAAAAGAGGCAGTTGAAAGAACGGTTCTCTAGTTCATTTTCTCTGTATCTAAGGATCGCAGAAAGCTAACATCTGATATTCGTCTTGCACATGACAAACAGAGGGAATCTTGTGCACTCAGCCCGTTAAACTCTGCCAAGTCGGTTACCCAAACTTTCCGTCGTCTGTCCTCCGCTAAACAAGTTCATTAACTCCCTCCATTGCTTAATGAAGATAAATCTTCAGTGCTTTATGTTTCTGAAAATGCTGAATTGTTTAATGCATTCTTTGAAAAGCATCTTACGACGGAATTCAAATCATTCCCGTCATTTCAGCAACGCATGCTCAATATTATCACCATTTTTTTCGACCCACAGCGGACTGTCGAAGATCTGGCGGATGGTTCTGTTTTTCCCACCTTGTCGATGAACTTTGCAGTCAGCAAGGAAGTATCAGACCACACCTTCTGCAGTCGGTGACAATACTGGTGACAATTGCAATGCCTCTCCTCGTTGGACCTTCCCCCACGAGCGGACGTCTTTTCTCCTGAACCCGACACCTCCCTTCCACAAGAGCGAGAGTTTTTCTCCCAAAAAAATCCTTAGGAGTTTGTTCACTGTCTACTTACTTTTATAAAAAAAATTATGTACCACCTTATGGCTCAGGGCAATTTGCCTCGATAACAAACTGGGATACATTTTTTCTGCTACCACAACACACGTACAAATAGGGAGCTCAAAGGCAATCTACCAATATATCCCTCAAATAAACTGATGCTGATACTGAAACTTACTTCAGCTACAAAAGTATCAAAATACACTGCTGGTGCCAGTCCCTCTAAGGCTCAGAAAAAAGTGCAGTGAGAGGCTTCCCTTTTCGCGTTTCTGAGCTCACTTTGCACCATTGATTATTTCGTGCAAATCGCAGTCTCTATTCCCTTACCACTGACCATTAGGGCAAATCAAATACTTGTCACGTCGTACAGCAGCGTAACCTACGCATATGTACACGTTATGTCACATTCGTATTTCGTCTAATGCATTGAAAACTATTTAATGGTAAAATATACAGGGTGTCCCAAAAAATGTATGCACATTTTAAATAGCCAATGCAAGCGAACATACGAGACCCAGGAAGTAATTGGGAAGAAGACAACTCGATTCGCCTAATACGGTGAATAAAAGTATTTTCCCAGCGATAAAGTTTTCTTCTTCACATTTTAAATAATTATAAACTTGGTGTTTATTATAATTTTATTATTAAAAAAACGTAAAAATATTTTTGTAAGCATCACTCTATTATTTTTTCGCCACATGTGGACTATTGCAACAGTGGCTGAATTAAAGGGAGCCGCTAAAAATGAATGCACCCGAATACCAAGGGCATTGTTTCATGGTATGTACGATTCCATTGCTTTGCGTTGTCAGCAGTGTCATGATAAAAATAGACGTCAGTTTGAGAACAATCAGTGTGAAATGAGTAAAAAGGTAATTGTAAATATCTTTACATTTATCTTATAATAAAATTATGATAAGCACCAATTTTACAATCAAGTAAAATGTGCATACATTTTGGGGACATTGTATTTTATGAGAAATTTGTGATATAAAGGATTCAACAGTTATGTACAATTAATACGAATGTCCGTGCATGTTACTACAGGGTGTCCCAAAAAAATGAAGACACATTTTAAGTAATTTTAAACTTGGTGTTTATCATAATTTTTTTATTTCAAAAGCGTAAAAGTATTTATAAGTATCCTTATATTGCCTTTTACTGCTTTTGGACTATTGTAGCAAAGGCTGAATCAAGAGAAGCCACTTAACATGAATGCACCCGAATACCAAGGGAATTATCTCATGGTATGAAAGATTTCATTGCTTCGCGTTGTCAGCAGTGTCATGATCAAAATAGACGTCAGTTTGAGAATTATTTAGTGATAAAAACAAAAAATGGTCCTTGTAACTATCTTTACACTTATTAAATAATAAAATTATGATAAACACCAATTTTACAAATAGGTTAAATGTTTATACATTTTTGGGATACGCTGTATAAACAGAATTCTGTGCCTGGATCCAGAATATTCTGCAGTTTCGGTTAGTTCCTGTACATATAAAATCAATAATGAGAAAGGCGGATTGGCGGATGTTTATATAAGTTGACGCCAAAGAAAATTAAGACACTCTATAAGAATTTCAGATCCAGAAGGTGTGCTTAAAATAAAATTGTCGAAAAGGCCGTTGCCATCCCGTAGACAGTGGTATGCGTGGTGGAGTTGGAGATATTAACTTACGCTAAGACGTTAGAATTGTGGTCAACGATGGTGAGGAGGGCAAATGCCGTGTGTGCCACAAAATAATGCTGCAATCTGAACGCATGTATGAAATATCAGAGTTTTAATTGCATCGCCTATCAGAAACATCTGCTCAGGCTGCAATAAAGAGGATTCCCGTCTGTAAAATTTTCCCCACCAGCTGTCATGATCACAGCTTATCTAGTTTGCTGGCGCCGCCGTGGCGTTTAAAAACAGGGAAGCTGGCAATTAGAATTAACGATATTTCATTCTCCAACACCTCTCTAAGAAGTTGCTGCGAGGGAATGAATGGGTTTATTCCGCATCTGCTACCACTTAAACTTGCATCTATATTTTCTTTTTTCCACTAGTCCATGGGTCGCAGCACGAAGTTAATCTACTTAACGACCAGAAGTCAGCCCCATGCGTTTTCCACTTGCGAATCCCTCCCAATCCCGAATCCATTGACATTTTGCACATTTAGGTATCGTCTTTCACTGGCATTTAACCTCAGATTTATTCTTTAAATTGAAGGCTTTTTTATTAAAATCTGAAAAAAATGACATCATAACCACCGTCTACGTTCATATCGTACACCGCAAGCACCAATCTGACGATTTATATTTGCTTGCATTCTCCCCATTATTCTTATCTGCTCTCCAGTTATTTGTTCAACTTAACTTAAAAAAGACCGCGTCCATTTTAAACTTGTCCTCCAAATGCACTCTTTAGCTGCTGGTTTTTCCTATTTTTAGCTGCTATTATAATACAGCGACGCTTTAGAGGGACGAAACAATTTGCTGGTGGCATTCTTAGCGAGCTCAGTCACCCTCTCCACTCTGAGGTAATGGCAGCGACGACTCCCCGTTCTATGCGCAAAATCTTCCATCATATGTCTTGCCGTACATGGGCATATCAGTATTCTGGGCTCACACTCCTAGAACGCAACCTCACGCGTGAAGAAACGGAAATGAAATAGTTGAAAGCCGACTCGTCTCCTTGGCAGATGTGCATCGTCTAAACCTTTAAATTTAAGTATTCTGTGACTTTTTGCCTCAGCCTTTTTCTTATCTCACACCCTGTTCTCCATGAATGGAGCCATTGTTCGTTAAAAAAGTTGGATATTCCCTTCAAAATAAAGCATCCTTCTCTCCTATTGACGCAATCTTCGGGAAAGAAATATGTAACTGCATGAGATTGTGTAATGTTATTAAGAAAGGTATGTATCGAGAGAACGATTTCAAACTTCTCGTATACAACTAACCCGTAGCTAGGTATGGCAATTTGGCACTAAATATTTGAATGGTAGTCATTCGTGCGTCGAACATTGATTTTGCACGAAGATGAAATTGGTACAAGCTTTCCGACTTACGCTGTTGAAAATTCAGCACAATTTATTTCTCTCGGCATGCAGTTTCTCCGTGTCACCCCACCGCACCGGCTAGGGACTTTGTAGACACACTATCCATTTAGAATCAACGGCAGTCCCGCAATTCATATCTGGTTGTCTGCCCCATTGAACGGTGCCATTGCGAGTGACAACTTTTGAGGTCACCTTGCCGTTGTCCTAGAAGATAAGCGTTAAACCATACAAAATCTGCAAAAGATTACCCTTTTCTGGCCTCTCTAACGGTTTTAGGAAGCAAGTGTATTGTTTATTAAATACGGAGTGGAAGAGTGTTTTAAATCACTCAGTTAGAGGCGGAAATTCAAACTACCAGCTAGTACGTTTTTATAAGCATTGTACTCGTGGACGTTCTTTCTCCTTCGGGTTTATTTGGGAAAAAGTAGATAACGTTAGTCTTATTTTTCTTTAACGGCTTCGCCCATATTTCTGTGACTTGGCTGCATTTATATGACTGAATTTTCCCTGTTGAACGAGAGCTCGCATGCTGAAGAAAATGACTTCGGCCTCTGAGACCTTGTTACGGGCCTCGCTTTTTCCTAACATACGCATTAGCCCATACAATGACCTGTCTTACCGCAGAAATGCCATTGGAATGGACCCTGGCTGGCCATTTTGAGAGTGAATACAATTTCAAGAGCAGCTACACGGACATTGACATGACTTGGTAACTCAATCGAGACTGCAGGTGGGATCGATCCCCTCCCAATATAAGCTTTGTTTTGGATATGCGTTTTCAATTGATAGCGAAATTCGTTAATATCTCGATAAATTTTAAGTTTACTTGGTATCCCACTACCGCCAAACCTTATGTTCCTCAATTCACTTCGAAACAGCAAACAGTTCATAGGCCTGCTATATTTTGGCCTTTTTCACGTTCCTAAACGTCCAGTTTACACGTTCCAACTATTGACTTTCAGCTACGCTTATCTGACTTGCTCCTCTCATGGACACCCCAGCACCGACCGTGAAAAATCTACTAGATCAGTCCAGTCTACGATGGATTTTTGTTGGTGGTAAGGGTGGTGTTGGAAAGACCACCTGTAGCTGCTGTATCGCCGTGGAACTCGCAAAATGTCGCGAACGCGTACTTATCATAAGTACCGATCCCGCGCACAATCTATCAGATGCATTTGACCAAAAGTTTTCCAAGCTTCCTACGCGTGTTAATGTAGGTTTCGCCTTTTGCTGTGATGGTATTGCTCTTAGTTTTGTAAGCAGAATACATTTCCTGACTTATTGTTAAAATAGCACAGACCGTTTGACTGAACCATCATATAAATGAGGGCCATAAGTATATTATTGTTTTCTCAGGCTTGCTTTTATCCTTACTAGTGTTATCATTAGAGGTGTATAAAAGCCAGGACTGCCACTCAAATTAATTCCGGTTAGCGACTGATGTTGGTACTAAGTTACTAATGGATATCGGTTAGTCGCGACTATGTGGAAATCTTTTTAATTCTTCGCCTTTAAATGTATTTTTTGCGATTCCCACAGAGTTTTTTTGCAACAGCCGTAGTCAGGTCTATTTTGCGTGTCAACGTTTCCCTTACAATCCGTGGTATTGTTTTTTCCTTAGGAATTTCAGTTCAAAGGTCCAAATCGATGTTCCATGCGTAACATCTAATGGTTGATGGGACTCCTAAACAAATTACCATGTTGCGTTAGACCCAAACCTAGTACACGCATCGGACGTAGGCTTTGCATCGCACCATCCACTTCGCCCGACCTCATCTGCAGGTGGTATGACTCGTGCTTACCATGGATAGGTGCCAGGAGAGTTCAGATTTAAGTTTACCCTGAGTAACTTCCTCACTGTCATAGTCCTAATAATGAAATTTATACGTCAATCGATAGTCAGCATCTAGGGGAACTCAATAAGGCGGGGCCCCCAAACTCTCACTCCAGTAAGCATGGTTACGCTCTACCCATAACGTCAAAAATATCGAGGGTCGAGATGCGTAACCTCGCCAACGACTATGCATTAAACGTCGCAATTAAAGCGGGCATGCAGCAGTAAGGATATTTTCCTATCTGTATGTGCCTGTCTCGGACAACTCATCATGCAGTAAATAGGTGTCATACGCTAACCGCTACCAGCCAACAGCTACTGAAAGCCTTATGTAGTAATCGATTCTCAATCGTAGACTGTTTCTCCTATTTGAGTAGCACCATCCCACAGATGATGGAATTCGATATTTTGATCCAACTATTTAAAAAGATCAACTTCTTTGGCAGCTTGTATCATTACTAGTGGCATCTTCCTGAACACTAAACTTGAGAGGTACAGTGCTCCTATCCCGAAAACACTCTATCGCAGTGAAAATGTGAACAGTTCAATAAATACACATAAGAAAGCGAAACCTCTTTTCTCGAATATTTTTCCGAAGGATATTAAAAGCAAGGTAACTGGCATGATTATCTGATACCGGGCCTTGCAGTCGATTGGTATGGTTAACATGCCACGCTGAGGGAAATTCACCCACGATTAAGCTATCATATCGTGAGAATAGTGAGCGCTTGCTAGTGTGACTTCTACCTGGACGTCGCTCCAGAAACTCGCAGGCCAGATAAAAAAAGCCTACTGCCTGAAGATTGTGTGACATTCCGGGCCTTAATATATACTTGTTTTATTTGCTACCAACTGCTAGTTTGAAACCAGAATTTAGCCAAATCATGTCCTCTTTGGTTCTGCATTGTTGTCTACCCTCTTTGTTTCTTGATCTCATTCGATTTTAAACCGCTCACCACAAATTAGTCTCATTTGCGAGACTGTTCGACTAATGCATGTGTACTTTTCAACTTGCTACCGTGCCTTGTTAACTCTGTCGTACTTATTAGAACTCGAGTTGTGCACTGCTTCTGACATAATCTTTGCTATCGACTGAATCTTTTCAGAAAAATAAACTAGCATTGCATCAAGAAAACAAAAGACTATTAACAAAGTTATTAGAAAATGACCGCGCAAATCGAAAAAAGTAAGTTCTCCGACATCTTCAGAACACACAAAAATGTCTCACCAAATGCAGTCAAATGGTGTCACTTATGAAGACACTACGCCTTCTAAAAATCGTACGCCGCATTTAACTGGGTAAACTAAAATTAATCGACGAGTGGGAAAAATTAAATAAATATATCGAGATATGTTCAATAGCTGGACAGCGACTTCATAGTTCGGATCATAATGTTGGACTAGTCGTACGCACCATAGAGTATAATGTGTAGCCCCCAAATTCTGAGATTTTATGAGGATGTTAAGTTTACCATGCTTCTTTGAAAGAGTTATGTGAGGAAAAGTGAATTTACCTATAAAATATTGTGCCATATTAAATACCGATAAAGGTCTTAGAAGAGCAAGACACATTAAAGAAAGGTTCGGCCGGAACGCTTTTGTTGGCTTGAGCCTTTACTAATGCATCATGTAATGGACCTCAAGTAAGATACTTCACTCTCACACCGTTGATTGGCTCCAGTCAACAAATTAAAACAACCTTACACCAGTTAAACTCTGCATCCCGTCTCACAGTCATCTGTGAAAAAACTGCCTTCACAACAAAGATTCAAATAGGCTATAAACACTACATATACAATACGCCAGTGTAGAATCACAATTCGAAGATCTCGCAAATACTGGCGAATTAAAGCTTAGTTTAAAAGGAGGTGGTGCAAATCGGCAGTCCAGTGCAACACAAAGGTCGCCAAACTATTTCCAAAAGAACGTGCGTGTCTCGAACAGCAGAGGATAAGCCTTAAGGGAGTTTTAGCATTTATTGCCCTACATTTACTGTGAAAAGATGGGACTGCGAGTGGTTGTACAAGACCAGACGATAACGAATTGAATAGCCCGTCAGAAGTTTTAAGTCATCGTGAAGTTGGACATGACGATGCTAAAAACAGTTCTTGCAATTCTTCCTGTGGGAATGCGATACAGACAACACTGCACGTACTTTGGTCATTTCGGACAGTGACTAAGAATGAATGCTTACTTTGCCTTCAAGTTCTACACCAAACTCTACGCCATTGTCTGAAATACAGTTTTTTATTCAAACTTGATAGGAAGATGCCCTTACATTTGCCCTTAATACCGATAACAGACACGAGCCTGTAATTTACCAACCTCGAGCCAGAGTCACTGTCCGAAATGATCAAAGTCTGTGCTGTATGCTGTGTTCGTGTCGCATTGTCAAGGCGAAAATTTCAAGCGCCACTTTTGGAACAACCTCGTCTTCATGTCCGACTGCGGGGTGAGTGAAATTTTCTGACGGGTATGGCAATACGTCTAGGCACAGGTTCACACTGCGCCAACCACTCCCGTCCGTCTCTGCCTCTGGTTTTTGTCTTGGCACCTAGTCCAGGTGCGAGAGAGAGAGGGAGCGAGAGTTAGATGCTTCGCAAGTCTACTATCACTATAAACGAGTTCACTGCGGGGGGCCCCGTCCCTGTGGCGTCACACAGTGGACATCGTCAGACATGACGATCAAGCCGTCATAGTAATGAACAGTAATATCAACAGAGTACGATTAGGGTAACAGGGTAGACTAAAAGATCGAAAGACAAACATCCAAGATGATTAAAGGAGCAGTCTCACGAACGACAACAACGTGTGGACACGAACAATGAGCGAAGAACAGCGGGAATCGACAAGTGAGAATTTTGAAGTATAAATCCTATCTACGGCTAACCTATTCGTTTTCTGTGTAATTGTACTCGCCTGATGATGAATTACCGAAAACATATTTGCAAATTGACTTTTCAACCAAAGGTGATATAGTTCAGGTAAAGTCTGGTTACTAGCAAGTAGTTAGTAGCATATAAAACAAGAGTACCACATTGACATGTGGGAAATCCCCATGCTTTTGCAGCGGCTTATGGTTCTCGCGTCTTCGAGATGTTTATCTATTCAGCATCGTTTTCAGCTCTTAATTAGTGGTCTAAGCGATTGCAAGTGACTTATCACGTACCAACACGCAGGTTTAAAGAAAAGTAAATGTGTTACTTCAGGAAAGCCGTACATTATAAAATCATCTACTTTCTATTTTTCGCTAAATATTTTGTATGTTCGCAATTTTTTTCATAGCATGCCTAAATTGATACATTAACAATTACCAGAGAGTTACATGCTTGTTGCATGCAATTTTATGGCTAACCTTCCGTCCATTCAGTATGCACCGGTTTTTTTCTTTTGCGTCGCTACTGTAACCAGTAGGGAGTTCAAAATGTTCCCTTAACAAAACTGAACAGAAAAACACTGAATGACGAATTTCCATCCTTTGTCCCGGTAGTAGTTTGTTTTTTTCGTTTCATCGAATGGTTAAACTTCTCTGAAATGTCAGTGTTTCACCTTTTTTAAAACTGCCTTCTTCAGTCATTGAATGTTTGTCTTATGCATATGCCAGGGTTTCAGCAACCTCTATGCCATGGAAATCGACCCCAATCTCAACGTAGAGGAACTGGAGGAGGATATTGTCGGTGCCGATGAAGCCGCCAGATCTGCCGATTTTCGCCGCACCCTCACCAATGTCATGAGTTCCTTTCCTGGAGTCGATGAGTACATGTCATACACAGAAATATTTCGGCTCGTACGGACAATGGACTACTCGGTTGTCGTCTTCGACACTGCACCCACCGGTCACACCCTGCGTTTACTCTCTTTTCCCGATCTAATGGAGAGTGGCCTTAATAAGCTAATCGGTTTAAAGAGTACCGTATGTGTACAGTGCGCTCACTTGTGCTCTTTGTCTCGGGATTTTTATGTGCTAATACGTTCTTGATTACTGTTTCGCCTAGATTGCTCCTTTGATGAATCAGATGATGTCGTTCATTGGTGCCGGAAACCCCATGGGCAGTGAAGACATTTCTGAGGCCCTGGAGAGCCGTCTGCCTGTGGTGCGGGAAATCACACGGCAGTTTAAGGATCCCAGCCAGACGACATTTGTCTGTGTCTGCATTGCGGAGTTCCTGAGCATGTACGAAACAGAACGACTCGTTCAGGTGATACAACAAATCTTGTGATTTTTAATGCAATCATTTTGGGTACTTTGGACATAAATGCAATTGTTTTCAGTGTCTTTCCACAATACTGACACCTTGAATGCGTCTATTGCCCTATTCTAGGCACTAGCAGCCCAGGAAATCGATATTCACAACATCATTGTCAATCAACTGCTCTTTCCAAACCTTCCTATCGACGGCGGAGATGGGGCGAAAAACAAGCCGGTCTCCGACTGTCGAATGTGTCTTGCACGCCACCGGATCCAGACCAAGTACCTGGAGCAGATCTTGGAATTATACGATGACATGCATGTGATTCAATTGCCCCAGTTGGAAGAGGAAGTACGAGGGGTTGACAGGGTACGCGCCTTCTCCAAATACCTTCTCACTCCCTTCACCAGACCTGCGCTGAAGTAGCGCCGAAGTTAACTACTGTCTTCAGTGCTGTTATTGAGCTTCTAAATTTTCTAACTGTGAGGACTTCATCCCAGTGTTTATTTTATGTTTGCTAGCAGGTTCTGGGTCTTTCCTCTTCTCATTTGTTCTCGCCCGGTTTAGCAGTTTTTGTTCACGCTCAACTGTAGTGGGCAGTGTGACAATTCCTAAGTGTGATTTTTTTCTGACTTTCATTCGTGTCGCCCTGTTTTGCTTGTGCATATAATGTGGCAGCATGTCATTTGTGTGGACAATTTACTTTGCTATCTCCTGGGGTCTTCAAGCGTCACACTTTGAAAACATGTGAAGGACGTGTTAGTCATTTAATCGGGTTGACGATATATCTTATGATGTTGACGACCCCCACGGAATCGACCGGGTAACGTGAAGATTTCCCCGCCCTTGTAAGACGTGAGAACACGTGTTAGTGCGTGAGACAGAGCCCAAAGAAGGGGCCTCGACCATTGATGGGATTGCGCCGCCGAGATCATTTTTTGCGGATAATCAATTTTGCCTTCGAACATTATTCCAAATAGGTAAAGGGGTCTGTGCCGTGTTGTAAATGTGGCCAAAGCTGCGATATCATCTTCTACGTTACGCCTTGTGTGAGCCCCCAAGAAAGAACACAACAAGAAATGCGCAAAAGTAGAAGTCTTCGAGATAACCTAGTGCAGCGTAATTTAGAGCAAGCGAATGCGCTTGTACTAGGTTGGACTTATTAGATGCTGGTTACAAGTAAGGCACGGCTTCGTTGGCTGGGTGAGTCATGCAGTTGGCATGTTATTCTTTCACTTGGCTCGTAGCTAAGCGTGGCTTAAGACACTGCACTTGTATGGATGGACCGGTTGTCGGATTTGCGTTAGAGTCCTGTGCTGGCTATCTGTGCGCGTCGTCACATGCACTCTGAGTAGACGGTCTCGTGTGGGAACGCCTCGTTAGGGCGGCGTGTACTTGCGCTTAAGCTGGGCCCTAACGTCACATTCTAAGTATCCCCTGACAACATAATTTAACTCCTGGAGTTTCAACTTACACTTCGATTATGCTGCCGAGATTCTCGTGTCTGTCACATTCGGCCAACCATTCCTTTTCCTCCGTGTTCTTTTTGATGGAGTTAAAGTCAGAAGTCATTTAGGAATAGAAAATCCAGAATACACCACCCCTTGGTCTCTGCTGTTCAGTGATAGCAAACCCTCCAACGGATTCCGCTTGCTTTTTATAGTCTGTTTTCTACGCTTAACCCTAGTGGCAAGCGCAGGTTGGGGTCTCGCGTCCTTCAGGCCTGATAAATGGTAATTTCTACATTCAGGACAACATTTGGCGAGTTCAGTTTTATTAGGGAAATATAGGTAAATACCTTTAAAATCCTTCTTTGTACATAGCTATCACGCACATGTGGCGTTGCCAGTAATGGAACTGCGGTAGGGGGGCAGACAGTAAAAAAACTCCTTAGGCATAATTCATAAGTTTAGTTTTGAATGCCATTTGTGGGATTTTAAGGAGAAAAACTGTCACCTGTGGGGGGGGGGGCGAAGGGAACATGTAAATCGGATGTCCTGCTGCTGAAATTGTTTGGATCATGTCAGGAGGAGGCCACCGCGGTTGTTCAATATCCTAATGGTCACACGGAAGATGACTGCATTGGTCACGGTGTCGGAGATGCGCCCATCGTATGCCCATGCGAATCAGAGGACGAAACTTGCAAAAGTTGTTACTGAAAAGTAGCGAGCAGTATGTTTTTTTAACAAAAATTTAGACTGCAATATAATTAGCTCGCTTCATTACAGATTATATATTTTTCTATGCTGATCCAACTGCATCTTAAACGTGTCCACAGATAGGGACACGACAATTTATGCGGGTAGAGTATTCCATGTCTGGATTACCCTCTTAGAGAAGACTAATTTTCGTGTGTTCAATCTTGCCCCATTCACACGAAGCTTGAGAGGATGTCCGCCAGCTTAAAGAAATCGTTGGATGCTAGGCAACAATTTTGATCCCGCAGCATGCGAAATGCCTGAATCGGGTCACCTCGCAGCTGTCTGTAATCCAGAGGAAATAAGTCAAGATTGGTCAGTTGTGTCTCGTAAGGAAGATACGCTTGGCCTCGCACTAACTTAGTTGCCCGTCGTTGTACCCTTTCAAGGTTTTTTTTGTCTTTGGCTGTCCAAGGTTTCCAGGCTTGAATGGCAAATTCCAGTTGGGTCGCACAAACGCGCCGAAGACCTTGCCAAAGACAACTTTATCAAACTTAACAAAGGCGCGCTTGATTAGATACAAGCTCGACATTGCGGATTTGGCCACCTTCAGGCTGTGGAGTGATAGCTTAAATAAGGGAGTGAACCATACCCCCAGATCCTTCTGGCAGCGGTGTGTTATTTAGGTTGTAAACCCTCCGATACGAAGTGTTAGTACTACTGAAACGCATTATGTTGCATTTAGCGACATTAAATGGCAGGAGCCACCCGTTTGACCATTGCTTGAGTCGGTGCAGATCTGCTTGCAGATTTGCTTCGTCGTCTTCGCTACGAATGACCTTCCAGAGTTTTAAATCGTCAGCGAACATTGCGGTTTCGCAGTCTAATCCACTTATGCAGTCGTCGATATATATAAGGAAAAGGATAGGACCCAGATCAGAACCCTGGGGGACCCCACTATCAACTGCCACCGATCGCTGATCACCAATACATACGGTTTGAGTTCGACCAGTCTTTAACACCGTCCAATCCTCGTGGACACACCCGGTGAATGCCTCCCTCCAGTCTACGCTGCGCACGTTTGTTCTCATTTGGTTAAAGTTTCCGCGCCATATGTTGTGTCTAACGGTCGCGCTACGATCAGGTACAGAGAAGAGTGAGTGCTCCCACTGTAGTACTATGTGGTTGTTTTTGCCTAGAGGAGGTAAACAATCTACGACGTCTACACTGTCAGGCGCTTTTGACAGTACAAGATCTAGGCAGTTAGCCTGTTGCCCTTCACGCTGCCTGGTCGGAGATAAGGCGTGTTGTGATAGAAAGGCTTTTTGTACCGTGCGTAGGAGTCGGCGATCTAAACTTAATTCTGACCCTGTCGCAGAACTGAGGTTCCAGTCGATATGCGGAGCATTAAAGTCGCCCATAACCATGACATTGGATCGCACGCTAAATGCCTTGACTTCCTCAATCAGGCCATTGTCTGACTCTGGATCGTTCGACAGTGGTCGATAAACCGCCAAGATGTCAAGGGCTTGAGACCCCGTCGTTCTGACGGTTAGCCAAAAGGCCTCTATAGCGGACGCGAGGTGGTCAGTCTTGTTTGACACGTGCAGGTCATGTCTAACATAGGTGAGCACACCCCCACCCTGCCGCCCAGCTCTGTCTTTTCGGAACAGCTGAAAACCGGGGAGAGCAACTTCCCGATCGTCTGTCTTTGTGGATAACCATGTTTCCGTTATACAGACCATATCTGGTTCCACTTGGTACATAGTAATCTAAAGCTCGTCTAATTTAGGCAGCAGGCTTTGTGCATTGGTGTACATGCACTTTAGTTTCCTTTGTCGGCTTTTTCGAGTAGTTTTTACGTTCGGGCTCAATCCTCTCCCTACTGGGTCGATTGCGTGGTTATCCGGAACGGACCTGTCCAAGGTGAGAACAATGGACGTTGTATCACTTGCTTGTTGTGAATAACCAAGTTTTGTTCTCCTTTGCTGTGTCGCTCCTTCATTTCTGTAGCGAGCTGACGACGTTTGTCTCGTTCTGCAACTGAGAAACCCTGCTGAAAAAATAACTCCCGGGTGAGAGTCTTTTATTCTAAAACACTTTTGGTAAATTCTCGTCAGGCCGTATATTTGTTTAAATTTAAACAACCGATTGATCATCTTTCCTTACAAGCGGGAGCCAATTAGAGCGTGGAAAGATGCAGGCAGTTTACGTAACCGTTAGCCATGCCAAGTTCGGGGCTTGCAGGAGGTTATTTTGCGCGCAAAAAACCAGCTTCCTCAACCCGATCGCGGTTGCTTCTGCTGTTGCTCTATGCACGCACCACAACTAGGCAAGTACGTACCGGTATGATGCCACCCAGCGAGGGCCTTAGAATTGCTGTTAATTGTCTTTTCGCGTGCTTCCAGTCAGTCCAACCACCACAGTGTCGGGGCGGAATGCTCCAAGTATCATGTTGCAGACCCTAATTTTTTTAACTAAACAATTTTTGAAATTTAGGACAGAGAGAGGGAAATACGCTTAATGTCGAAGCCGGTATTCAAAAATTTCAGCGAAAAAATGTCTCCATTCACTGAGACCAAGGGATACATTAACAAAATACTGAAAATCTAGAGGTTTGCACAAAACCCATAGATTTTACGTCTAAATCTCGTGGTTTAATCTCAGCTTTCGGACGTCTGTTTCTTTACACACGAGTTAGTGCGCAAGGCGTAGGAGTGCAGTATGCCAATGCACGACGACATATGTCGGAAGCTTCGCAACAGAGTACCGGATGACTTCGCGGTCATTAATTCAGAGTGGAGTGGACGGACAGCCTCATGAAGAATGTGATCAGCAAGTTGCTTGACCGTTGTAAAGTGTCGTTGTATTATAATATCAGTTAAAAAAAGCATCAAAGTCCTGGCCTCTGAAGAGAGCATTCGGAGGATACTTTTAAACATCAATTAGTCTTAACGAAGGCTGGAAAAATACTCGGAGAGCAGAAGGGAATAAGCGGGAGAATGCAGGTATCTCTTAATCGCCAAATTATAAGTTGAGCTGTGTGATATGAACGTAACCGACTGATATATCATCGAAGTTTACGAATTTTAATAAAAAGGATTTCAACATGAAGAGTAAATTTAAGATTAGATGTCAGCGTAACACCGAGGTACCAGAAAGAGGAGATTTAAGGATTCAGCACTGTGAGAGGCTCGCAATTGGAAAACTCACTGGAGTGACTACTGATTACTCAATAGGAGACCACTGACCAACGATCATGCCCAGATGTGATCCGGACCATCTTTCCGAACCTGGAGCTGTGCGTGATTTGTGAGAAGATGACCAACAACCATATCATCAGCATATTTTACATGCAAACATTCACGTGGCGATTGTAGGTCGTCAGTAGGAAGGGAGGAAGAAGAAATGAGGGGATAAAATAGACTCTTGAAGAACTCCGCAGTTGCTGGAAGGCATTGTGGACTTCCGCTTGCCGTATTGGACGAATTGAGTGAGGCGAGTGAAATATTCCCCAAGCCAAGAGAGTCCAGCCGGGAGAGCCACATTCTGACGTCTTATTTAGAAAGAGATGGCGTGGGATAGTAGTCAAGGCTGAGAAGTGGTCAAGAAATGCATATGCGTACGCACGAAAACCCATATCTAAATCTCTAAGAACAGAATGGATCACAAGAGCAACTGTGTCTAGGGTACTATGCCTGGCCTTATATGCAAATTCCAGGGGATCGGTGGGGAACGGGGTGATAAAGCCTAAGGCGACTCGTTCTGTAACTTTCAGCATTGCGCATGAGCAGGCCATTGGGCGATATGAGTTGGGACCAAGGTAAGAAGTTTTCTTCGGGGTGCGAGTGATTCTTACTGAACGCCAATCGTCCGGAATCTTGGGCTCCATGAAGCACAACTTTATAAGAGTTGTCATGGCAGGAGCTAACTGAAACCAAAAATCTTTTAGGAAAAACTTTGGGACACCATCTGGCCCTACAGCTGCTGAACTTCGAACGCTTTTAAGATATTTACAAGACGCCCATTGACTACCTTGAGTTTTTGGTAGGGATTCCTTGTGGGGCCGCATGGAGAACGTGTGAAGCGCGCCCCTCAGACTCACGGGCATCTGATTTTAGGGGAGAGGAGGGGCGGGGCATGTTAGCGAACAAATTAGATCACAATATTTCTGTAAAATAAAAAAATACGAGGACAAGTTGGGTCGCGTACTCAAACCTTGGGAGAAGACACTGAAACAGGCTTTAATATCATTGCTAACTCCCCACCCGACCAACGGCGAACGCATTTATGTCGGGAGAGTGTGCCCTAACCTCGGGCGAGGTCATCGAGGTACATTTTTTAGTGGAAACACCAACTAGAAAAAGGTTAACGAAGTCAAAAAGTTGGAGGATTGTGGAAATCACCCTACTAAAAATTTGTAAGTAGGCGGTTATTCCCGTGGTTAAGTTAAAAGGCTAATTTCGCTTAGTATGTATGCAGTGGCCTTCGGAGGACCGCACTGCAGTTCAATGCCATCATCAATTCCCCGGTGGATCGACGGATGGCATGCATAAAACGGGAAGATTATGCTAATGCAGCCTACTTAAAACATTAAAGTAGGTGGCTCTAATGCATAAGGTCCTTTCGAAGACCCTACATGGAAACCCTACTTAGTTTTTAAGTCAATTAACTGGACATATAATAGAGAAAGTGGATTTGCAATCACTATGGAGACCTTCATTCTGCAATCTTCTGGGCCGTCCATTTTTTCGGTTTCATTTGATAAAGCAGGTTTGCAATTAGGTGCTTCCTGTTTTTCTCTTAGTTCTCACCAGAATTCTGTTGCACAGGTTTTATTCTGGCCGCGGGAATAATATCACCTGAACGCTTCGAACATCTGGTATGGTTGCCTGGTATAGAAGCAGCATGTATGAGTCAGTATACTCAGCCTGAGAACTCCATACTCGCAGCTTTCTACGTTCGAATACCCACTCGGCAACCGCATTATTTTGGGTAGAAAATTCCGGCAGGAGGGATATTTTTGAGGAGAACTGGATTTGGTAGTAAATGGTCGTCGAAAGAGCAGTTCTCCCAGAAAGAGAGCATTGAAGTCTCGAGATACTCGTCTTAAGATGAGAGAGAAAGAGAGCGAGAGTAATTTAAGATAAATATGCTTTATTTTGAAGGTATACATTCAAATTTTTCAGCAAAAAAAATGGTTTCATTTCGCTCATTTCCTTTTATTCAGTCTACAATAAGTCAATCCACACAACAGAACAATCTGGAATGACTGCGGTGTCCAAGTTATCCCGTCAATGGGCAATTCTCCAAGCCACGGCTTTTAGCGCACCGGAATAGCTTCAAGCACATCATATCTGGTGAGGCAAGAAGTACGCTGGCGGTCGTCCTCGCTCTCTTCTCCAACGCCAGCAACAGGCCACTGTCCAGCCAATCGGTTGCTTGAGGTGGGATGGGCGATAAATTTTGCAGAATGATCGCAAGATACTTCAGCTCACTAGGATGCGGGCTTTCGAATGAGTTCCTTCCACGAGGGCCACAAAGGTCACATTCAGTACAAAACGTCTGCATAAAAAGTAGGGATTTTTTCACTGATTTTCAGCGCCCTTAAAATAAAATAAAACCTATGTAAAAATATTCTATCTTGCGCATAAAATGTCAAGTAAACGTAATCTGAAACTTAATGAATGTAAGAAAGAATATTATTGCACATGTTTTTGAATGAGATATACTTAGACAAAAGTAGCTTACGAAGTGCCACTCAATTAATCCTTACTTCCAGTAGGTTGTCCTACGAAAATGGTGTTTATAGGGTTTTGTGGACGGAAAATTAAGATACGCAGTTAAATATACTTTAATGGATGTTATATGCATTTTTCTTAAATTGTAATTGGAAGTGTTATTGATTTATATCTGTATATTTTCTTAGCCTGTATTATCGTTTACCATGTTGCGGAAAAACCCGATTATCAAATTGCAGGTTTCTTGAAATTCCCGAAACATAGAAATTGTGGTTAGAGGGTCGTCTACTTCAACTTATCTGAGGTCCAACTTACTGTTCTGGAGTTATATTAGTGTAACCCACGCCTTGAACTTACATGCGTAACTACTTACTCCCAGCCGCCGCGGGAAACAACTTCGACTACATTTTTTTGCTCTACACTTGTAGCGGTCTAGTATCAGATCAGGTTTTAATAGGGAAATGTAGGTATTGTTGTAACCTAGTGTTTTTGTGTCAACACAGGTTATGGTCCCCCAGTACGTGTTAGGACGAGAAGACGGAATAGGATAACAGCTAGTACGTTACTTTAACTTGTACTAGTACATCAACACTATTCCGTGTGTCCAGCAGCTTGCCTCCTGTGGTCGGTCTCGTTTCGGCAGTAGTCTCAGGTCGTCGGCAGCGTATCCCACAACAGAGTCCCCGTTCTGCTGGCAGTCTCGCTATTTAAGGGGCAGTCTTCGTTGCTCCCCATTGGCTTTCCAAGTGGCCATACGCACACTCGCTAACATGCGCCGTGCAGTGTGACCTAACTGATAGCAGTACTCGGCTGCAGGGACGTCTGACTTCGCGTGCCTTCTTTGTCCTAGCCTAGTCCGCCCTTTGTAGGTCGCGCGACTTGGCCCGTTCTCTGTATGCGCCGGACTGGCCTCAGGTGACCTCGTACTGTCTGTCTGTCTGATGTGCTCGATCATCCCAGCAGGTGTGTATAGTATGTGTAATATATAGTATGTGTGACCTACAATAACCACTACACTATGAGTATTTCGTCTGATAGGAGAAAGCAGTCAAACGTTGGGACTAATTTATTCGTGCACAAGGCAAGTTACCGTAAAGAGACTGTTTGCTTGCGAGGGATAAAAGCGTCCGTCTGAGAGCTTGTCTGGTGTGTTGTGCATGTGTTAGCCATTGTTCTTGTCAGGACGCCGGGGTGCATGTGGGGTGTCTGATTAGGCAGGTAAAAGGGCCAGTCAGGGGGACATTAAAACGATGAACTATGCCTTATAAGGCGGGCTGGCCGATGCGCACTAGACGTGCACTGCCTGCACACGTGACTTTGACTATGCTGAGGTCAAGTCCTGGGCGGCCGTGCTTTGTTGGAGCCTCTGTTAGTTAACAAGCCTGTGGCGGCCGTTTGGACGGAAGGGAAAAAGTAGACACTAGAGCAGCCACTAGGTCAAGCCTGGCGGATGTCGTGAGGACATTGAGGCAGCTGCCACACACTTCTAAAAATTTCCTTATCTGTCTATCCTATTTCCCCACCCCCCGGTATCCTACATCATTTTTTTCGTAGGACAGAATGCTGGGAGTAGGGGTATATGAGTGGGACTATATAAGCTACTTTTTTCCGTATTTGAATTTTTACGGGCGTTGCAAATCAGTGAAGAACTAATATTATTCAACTGCTGTTTTTACTGAACGTCCTTTTTGCAGCAGATGACCAGAAAAAGGCTCGTTCAAAAGCCGACAGTCTGGCATTACTGGCCCGGACGCGAGTTATCACTCGGGCAATCTTGAGGGTACCAGAACAAATGGACCTTACCGACGACCGGTTTATGCAGTTACAAGCGACCTTCAAAGGGCGAACATAAGGCCTGAACGCAAGTTATCACTCGGGCAATCCTGAGGGTACCAGAACAAAGGGATCTTACCGAGGACCGGTTTATGCAGCTACAAGTAACCTTCAAAGGGCGAAAATTAGGCCTGGACAAAGGAGGCACTCGCAAGCGAGACTGCCCCGCGGTCGGGTTGCGGCTATCGAGGGGTCATACTAAGGACACGATGGCTGGAGGCATGACGGCTGTCCGTAGAGGCCACTCGCAGAGAGCCAATAGGGAACAATGACAACTGGCCCTTAAATATGCTGCCACCGCTGAAGGTGGCATTCTGTTGCTGGAGACGCGCTAACGACAACCCGCGATTCTGCTTCTAGCGACCCGGGACATGGCTGCTAGAGGCACGGAACGCTGTTGGCCGAGATGACAGCAGAACACAAGCTGCTGACGGGCACAGAAGACAAGCTGCTGACGGACACACAACAAACAGAGCTGATTTACTATTAGAAGTGACAGAAAAGTACTATCTGCTATGCTGTTCTGCCTTCTCTTCTTAACACGTAACTGGGGGACATAACCAGTGCTGACACAGGAACACACAAGGTTATAACAGATGCCATTTGGGAGAAGTAGTGTATTCTGTACAGATCTAGTGGAGAATAGGTTGAAAGAAGTTGGCAGCCGGGCGAGTTCACGTCTGAAGTGTGAGAGCACGGGAGTCGTCACAGCACCTTCAACGAAGCCATGTGTGAGTCAGCCTTGAAGAAGTTTGGGGCCACTGGTGCGCATGTGCAAGCAGTCGCATGAGGGGAGAGGTTTAGCGTTCAGTTGGGCTACTACAGGTTCACCTAGTAGATGTTACTAGTATAAATCTGCGGTGGCTACTGCAGAGTCAAGTCGAAAACCTGTGTGAGAACGTAAAAGCTACGCCTACTGAAAAGTATTTAGTAGGCATTTAGGTATTTTGTAAAAGACATCCACTGACAATGATAATTCCGCCCAGTGTTGTTAACTGCCGGGTTTTGGGCGACTTGGCTGCACTGAATATATGATGCAAAGCTACTATCCCTTATCATTTCCGATGAAGTTTTAAGCCATTTAAAAAGAGGGTATTCTTGCTAGGCTCAATACTTGCGCGGTAGTAAAATTGCTACTCCATTTACCTGGTAACCTTCAGCGGAGCACTGTTTTTGCTAAGCGAATCAAGGTGAAATAGAAGGCTATTGATCGACAACTGCTAAGGTACCGTTCTCTTATTCGTACATCCTATAGACGCCAACTCTTAGCTTTCAACCGCATGACAGTCCTGGGTACATTGGAGGACCGGATGTAATACTAATAACAGGTGTTGTACATGAGCGTTGACTAGTGTAGCGTCAAAACAGTGAAAGGTCGTGGGATTCCAAAGGCTGTTGGTAGAACTTCGCATAGGCTTAACCTCAGTTGCCGTCGTCTTTTTGGGATTTTCTTCTAGAATTCGAAGGTAGACCTTCAGAACGTGACCGCGGTTTTTAAAAAAATTAGAAGACGACCACGGTCGGGTTTAAGTTTGTTAAAATGTGCCGTACAGGGAATGTGTGTGTGTGTGGCGTTGCGGGGGAGAATTATAGCCTAGAACAAGAAATGGTCCTTGCCGGGGACAAAGGGGTTTTGCCGGGGTCAAGCGTGAGTATGATGGGTTGTGGTGTGGTGTATAACGAGGTCATCAATTTGCTGCCTGGCGTAGGAAGAAAAGGTAGGAGGTGATAGAGAGGTTCTGCTACATATTTCAGAGTAATGAAAACATAATATCTTGTCAAAATTGAGTACCATTAACTCGACGAAGTTGGAAAAAGAAAATATTTTTATCTACGTTGGAGTCGCGATCACTGATCAGAACTCCTTCTGTTGAGCCTTGAGACATTATTTTAAGTTTTAGCAGGTAGTTGTACAGCAACTAGGAGTTCAGTTCGGTTTTATTAAGGAAAGGATAAATGAACGCCTCTGAAGTTCCTATTGATTACAAAGTGGCTAGGGAAAAGCATTGATGCATGCATATATACAAAGAAAATATAACAAGAGCTTGCTAACATGACTACGGGTGGAAGCAAGTAGCCATCAGCTGTTCGAAAACATTAAAAATAAATGCTACTCACTTAGTAGGACAAAAAACAAGGAACACTTGGGTTGAAATATTTTTCTATATTTGCCTATAGACAGAACTCAACGTTATTGATTTGGTGTCTTTCTTCCATCGCCTGTTATGTGAGTGCAATACTGCATACCTGATCAGGATGCAATATATTTTGGAATATTTGCAAATAAATACGGTCAGACTAAATCCATGGTATACTAAGATGGTAGAGCTGTCTATAAGGGTCCCTTTTGTCTTTAACTTATATGTAAAAAATACTTTCATGTTTCCAGCAGCATATAGTGGACAGCACTGACATAGCAGACCTTCAGCCATTATTTAATCACGTTTCTATAACTCAACCTTATTAGCTGTACAATATAGCTTGGGACTGCATACAAGGTACTGATATACTACATGCACGCATTGACATATTACATCTTGTAGCAGTATCCTAGTAGCAGCTAATAGATTGTCGTGTATAGAGGTGGGAGGGTGGAAATCAAGGTAAGCCCTCATGTGCTCCAGTCCAAAACTTGTATTTATTTGGAAGAGCTTAAACCCAGGTCCACACTCCTATCGGCGATTGAGGGAACATGAGCCCCGGTTTTGACTTTAATTAGCGTCACTTCTGACTGATATTATCGGAAGTAATAGTATCAGTACTACCATCATTCAGTTGCATCACTAATAAGAAGTAGTAGTAGTAGTATTAGTAGTAGAAGTAGTAGTAGTACTAGTAGTAGTAGTAGTAGTAGTAGTAGTAGTAGTAGTAGTAGTAGTAGATGATTAAATTATGGAAGACAGGAGTAAAACACTGTCTGACTGCTTGGTCATTTGCGGAACTCTGTCAGTAATGCCAGAAGATAATTTTGACGGAAACGAGTGTCAATGCCTAACGGACCAGATCACAGGCGGCAGCGGACCTTTGGCCACATTGAGTCTAACAGCCAGAAGATGCCGATAAAAGACAGACATTCAATACCTTAATTTGTATACTTTCGTAAAGTTATCGAAGATGAGAATGTGTCTTCTTTTAAAATGTTGATTGACTTGCTTACCATAAAGGAGTATGCTGAGATCATTTACTGTCTGAATAATGTGATTGCACAAATGCAAACTTTTCTGTGTGGGATATTTTAAAGGGACGGACGATAGCGCCAGAATTACGACGCGGATTGTAATTTCAAACGAAATTAAAATGGTCATTCTTACTTTGTGGATCTTCTTGGCTTTCAGCCGAATTTGGAAATGGAATTGTGTGATTATACCTCCAGTTCTATAAGGCATGGCAAAAATTTGTTAGACAACGCGATATTATTAATTCATTTTATCTGCCAGGAGAGAGGTGGAGCAGATTTTATGGCTTCGGCTTAGCATTAAAACGCCCATGTTAGAAAACTCGGACTTGAGATGTTGAATACGCGAAAACGGGTTATAGGACTACAACACTTTGCCGAAGAAATGTACGATGCGGGCGTTTGGAAATCGGGCTGGATTTAACGAAGGCTTCCAATGTCTGCTAGACGGGGGTTGCGTTGCGTCGATAAAAACTCTAAAGTAAGGTTACTTACATTTTGAAAGTAGTATGTCTTTTCTGCATAGAAAAGAAAGCTATGGATGGATGCTGCGCATGTCTACTACCACCATAAGCTAATTTACGTGCAAGCCACCGTTCCTACACCCACCAGGCTGTTGGTCACACGGTGCAAATGGTCGAAAAAGGCCATCGATCTGCCCTCTGCCATGCCTGTCCTGGCAGGCAGGGGTGCGTCGAAAAATTAGTCTGAATTGCTGCACTCAAATCCTGGACTTTTCGTGAACCGCTGAGCATAAGTTGTAGTGAATATTATAGGATAGTGGGGTGGGAATTAGAGGACTAAACATGGAGGGCATACGGACAACTTAAAATTGTTCAGTAAACGAGCCTTAACAGACGTAAACATCGTGGAATTGTTTTTGTTTGAATTTTGTGAACCTGATGGTGATTGGAACGCGTACTTGGGTACTTTGTAAAGCTGGTAAGGGTGGCATATAGATGCAGTGAACAAATAACCCTTCGTCCACGTTGTGTTTTGTCCTAGTGCTCGCAGATAAAAGGGAGAACGCTGGCTTATACTTTGTCTACCGAGGGAGCCTATCTCAAAAGATCTGGCCGTTATAAGTGTTTATTGCTATAACGCGTAACTGGTCGAAGAAAAGTGACACTGAATATGGGGAGTTCTGTATTAAGCTTGGTCAACTGCGTAACGTATAAGTACTGCATGCACTCAGAGTGCCACAGTCAGTAGGCCAAGTCACAATGAACAATAACCAAAAGACAATTGAGATGAAGAAGAATATTGTTATTATGATTCACTTGAGTAGACGCGATCTCCCTTAAATCGATAACAGTATCGTTAAGTCGGGTACGGTTCTATTATTGGAGATTAGGATCGTACTCTTACACACAAAGTTTCCAAATACGAGACAGCGAGATAATGTCAATCCTCGCGGGACCAGTGTAGGACATTTGAACGAAAAAAAGCAGTTTAGGAGAAACAAAAGAGGGGCGCAACCACCAAAATGGGGAACAATCAAGTATAGGATAAACAGTATGGTGTTAACTGATGCAAAATGTCAAGTAATGAAGATTAACGATGATGCCAAGGGGTATAACGGCAAGGTGATGAGTATAGTGTTGAAGAATGGGAAATATTGTTATGTTACTGTTAAATGGAGGGGAGCGGGACAAAACGAATACCTACGGAAGGAAGTACACTCCCCGCAGGGTTTTCTGGTGTCCTTCGTGAGAGGGACATCATTCACTGTGTTTCGTGGTTTTCCAGCTGGCACAAGCTGTGCACGTCCCTCATCAGTGTTCCGAGTTGTGTTCTCAACACGACATATCTCACTTTACCGACCGCCTTCTTCCAGAGTCCGCGTGGTGCCACTTCTTCGACGATTAGTACTAAATCGCCGATTGCAATTTGCGGTGCCTCATTCGTCCACCTTTGTTTGACCTGCAAGGAGAGTAGATAAGCGGTGATCCGCTTTTTCCAGAACAAATGAGAACGATGTTGAGCCTGGCGCCATCTTAAGTTCAGTCTACAGGGACCACTTTCTTCAATCGATGATGAAAATTTCCTTGTGTTCAGCAAAAACTGTTGCGGGGTAAGCACAGCATACTCGTTTGGATCCGCGTTGTTCTTTACCAAAGGCCTGTAGTTCATAATTGTTTCAGTCTCCATTATTGTCGTTGTGAAGACCTCCTCAGTGACCACCTTTGAACCAAGAATCGAACGCAGTATTCTCCTAATGGATCGTATCAGCCGTTCCCATACTCCGCCCCGGTGACTAGCTGTCGGTGGATTGAAAATCCAGTCGCACCCTTCCCTACAACGGAGCTACCTATGCGTTCTTGGTTCCATTCCTGCAGCAACAGCTTTAGTTCTCTCTCAGCTCCTTTAACGTTGAGTCCGTTATCACTGTAGAGCTTTTGTGGGCACCCTCTTCGAGCGACAAACCTGCCGGATGCACATAGAAGTGAATCTGCCCCCAGGTTCGAGACTACCTAATGGGAACCGCACGGATACTGAGACATGTGAAAAGGCAGCAATAATATAGGAGCTAAGGCTACGACGGTCATGGCCTTAACACCTACGATCTTCCAGACCCTGGTTCCTTAGGAGATTGGAGAAGTCTTGGGAAGGCCAGAGTAGAAGGAGGAGTTTATTATGTACACAGGACGGAGAAGAGATGGAAAGAGTGTTGACTCGCGGGTGACTGCGGTCCGGCTGCTAGGGCGTAAATTCTGGAGTGACTAGAGCATCAGGAGCCGCCGGCGAATGCTTTGTCCCGGGGGCCAATGGGGCTGCTGGTGTCTAGACTAGCGCGTTCACACGACCTTGAGGTTGGCTAACGCTGGCTAGCCTGAGCGCGCATTCGCGCTGAGGAGTATGTGCGCGTCGGTCAAGGACAGTTAGCGCCTAGCCTAGCAGTGGGCGCGCAGGCAGGCTAAAGGCGCCATGCGTCAGCGATTGGTCTTGGGCTGCAAATGGCTGCGGCAAGGCCACTACAATACCTCTTTTCCGACCGTCGGGCAACCTTTACTTGAAATGGTCCGAAGTAATCGACCCCGGTAAACGTATTTGGTGGGTTACACGGCTCTTGGCGATCGGCCGGCAAGGGTGTCATAACCTGTCGACAGGGTGGAGCATGCCAGCGCCGGCACACAAAACAGGCACAAACGACTCGTTTGATTAGGGCATGACCGCGGATTTTCCAGTACTTTTCTCGTAAAATAGCACTCGTGTGCGATATACCGATGTGGCCATTCGTTTGGTGAAAGTTTTGCACGATAAGTCTGCTCACGAAGTGATGTTGCGGAAGGAAAACCAGGTGCTTCGTCTCGTAAGGCAGCGGAGCATATTGAAGCCGTCCTCCAACTCTAATCAGGCCGTTCGAGAAGAAAGGGGAAAGGTTATTTAGGGGACTATTGGTAGCTTTTAGTTGCTTGTGATTGGTATCTCGCAAACGATTGTGCACCCACTTAATTTTAGTTCCAAAGCATTGCTTCTGCACCAACTGACTGTCACCGACAAACACTACTCTCAGCTTATCTGGTTTCATTGGGGTAACTACCGAGTGGTGTGGTAGATACCAAAGTTTTCCAGGTACGGAGATGGCTGTCGGTACAACAAGTTCTGTGTACCCGTGCTTAATGCACTCTGAAATCGCTTGTACCTACCTATCTTTATATTCAGGATTTCTTGTGAAGCGGTTCATCAATGCATACAAACCTCTACGAGCGATAGGCTCGTTGTTGGACAGACTGGGCGAAACTTCTCTCCAAGGTAGAGGAACTGCTAAGTGCCCCTGAGTCAAGTGCGTCTGAGTGTCAAACAGGGCCAGCACCCGTTTATCTTCTATCGAGGGCGCCTTTATCAGGCTTTTGGGTTCGCTGAATTCGAAGTCCTACATCTGCTCTAGGTTTTCCATGATGGCGTCCTTCTTGCTCAAAAAGTTGACATTACGGTATTGGACCGACCTTGGCAGGATATTGGTCCCATACGTACCCACCCAAGGGGAGTTCGAACAGCATAGGGGTCTTCCTGTCCACCGTATCGATGTTCAAGTACCCAGTGAGCAGCAGGTACGTTCATCCCGATGAGAAGTGATACTTTCGCTCGGTCGACAAGGGGGAGTTTGACGTCACTCAGATGTTCCCAACGTATGGCTTCATCTTTACCTAAAAGGAAGCGCTTCAGGTTGGGAAGATGACTGACGGACCAGGCCTTTTTTACTTCCAGTCGCTCCTGTCCTTCTAATGCACCTAACTGGAATCCTACCACTTCCGACTTCACTTCGGCTGTCTGGACGACGGTGGATACCGACAACGCTGCTCGATAGCCACAAAGGTCTAATTGATTTAATAGTTTTTCATCTATGAATGTAGTGTCAGAGCCGTTATCCAGGAATGCATACGTGGTCACTGACCCGCGAGGTCCAAACACTTTGTTGGGTAAAATTCCTAAGGCCATGACTTGCTCCGATCTGTATGTTGAATGGCAGTGGGCTGTATCGCTGCTAGGCTCCACGTCCGCCTTCATCGAAAACTTATCAGTCCTAGCTTCTTGTCGATGCAGAAGTGGGTGGTGGCGCATGGAACATCGCGCGACACCACATGCCTTACGTGACCTACAGTTAATGGCCTCGTGGTTTGGTTTTAAGCAGGAGTGGCACACTCTATGACTCTCAACGAACGCTAGTCTTTGTGGCAAGCTGAGAGATATAAACATGACACATTGATCGGTGTAGTGTGCTTCGTCACATTGCAGGCATGATCGGCGCTGTATTGGAGTTCTGTCTTCATTAGCTTGTATGTGGTGCGCATAGGCCTTATGCACTGGTGCTCGGTCACCTTGGGGACGATTGTAAGGGGACACGGAACTAGAAGAGTATGACTGGTGCACCATCGATACGTCGGCCCTCTCGTCTATGAAATTAGTTAGATCAGAGAAAGTTGGTTCTCTACCACGACGCAGAGTTGATGAAGCGAGCTCCGACAACTTGAATTGTAACTGTGGAGGGAGTCGTCTGATGATGGCGGCCAGCGTCCTAGATGAGTTTAAGTCGGCTACGTAATCCAACTGCTGCAAAGTATTTTTACAGTTTCGCATATCGCTGGCAAGTTTCATCAAGACAGTTGGATCCATAGATCTTAAAACTGGACCATCGATCAAATTATCTATGTGAGCCCTAGCGATTAAGTGAGGTTGCCCGAACCAGCGTTTGAGAATTTTAAGAGCCTCCGAATACCCCTCGCTAAGGTCAAGGATTACACAGCTTTCAATGGCGTCCCTAGTCTCATCCCTGCAGTAGTGGATCAGATAGGAAAGTCGACCTTCGTCGTCCCCCAACTTGCTAGCTATACCACTTTCAAAGCTTCTTAGAAAGAGCCAGTATTTCAAAGGATTGCCAGCGAAATGCATAATTTCGCGCTGTGGTAGAGAAAAATGTTGATGCAGGGGGCGCGGATACTCACCGACAATTGCTGGTTTTGGCGGAGGCGGAGACATTTTCGGAGTAACTGTCGACTGCCTTAGTTGTTCTTCGAGTGTGGCAATTCTTTTCCTATATTCGTCGAGGGCAGCGTCGTTTTCTTCTGAAAGCAAGAAGAATCTCTCCAACTGAGGCATAGACGACGATCGGTGATACTCGCCCATTTGTTGGGTATATTTGTGTAACTGTAGAATTTGGATTCTATAATTAACCAGATGCTTAAGGTCGGCCTGGTTCTGACTTGTTAACTTGAGTAGACGCGATCTCCCTTAAATCAATAACAGTATCGTTAAGTCGGGTACGGTTCTATTATTGGAGAATAGGAAAAACATAAATAGTACCCTTACACGCAAAGTTTCCAAGTACGAGACAGCAAGATACTTTCAATCTTCGCGGGACCAGTATAGGGCATTTAAACGAATAAAAGGGGGTTAACAGAAACAAAAAGGGGGCGCAACTACCAAAATGGGGAACAATCAAGTATAGGATAAACAGTATGGCGTTAACTAATATAAAATGTCAAGTAATTGAGAATGAGGATAATGCCAAGGATATAAATGGCAAGGTAATGCGTCTATTGTTAAAGAAGGCGAGAGGGGCTATGTTACTGTTAAAAGGAGGGGAACAGGACGAAAACGAATACCTACGGAAGGAGGTACAATGATGATGATGCTATCGCTGGGACAATAATTTTAGTCACCCGGCGTTTCGACATTTATCAACGATTCTTCATAAGAGACAGCAATGGGAAGCAGTAGCAGGAACCCGTTTCCCAGCGATCACATCTTCTTCTTCTCAATTACTACCTGAACCTCGCATGTTCGCTTGTAGTGGCAACTTATTTGGACGCGATGCCCTCCGATCGGCCCGACCTTGGGAAACGTTTATTTTCGCGAAGCCTCAACTTATTCGCAGATCCGGTTTCTGCACAGGTGTCGTGACAATAATATGTTGCCGAAGTGTGCTACATACAAACCCCTTCTGAACACGGAGACGGCGAGGCTCTCAATGTTTCGTCGCAGCAAACGAGGCATAGTAGAGAAGGCCAGATGCTGTGAAAGCTTGAAAAAAAACAGCCGAAAACTGTTTCAGCACGGACAGCTTGAACAAGTCCACGATAAACAGGCAATTCGCGAAGCAGCACTGGGGAACAAATTTCGTAAAATGCATGATCAAACGTCATCCAGAAACGGCATAATGGGACACAACCTGTCATTGAAAGAACTGACGAAGGAACAAGTACAGGTTCTACAGCACGAATCCTCATTCAACACGGCTGATGCTAACACCACTAACATGATTGCAGCTGTGGAGTCGGTCAATGATTAGATGGAGGCAACAGAGCAGAGAGGAGGGCCTTATCCCACACCAGATATCGTCCCTCCTTATAGCTTTGCAGCTGCGGGAAGTGCTCCTCAATTTCGAACGCGTTGCAATAAGAGCACTCAAGGCCGACAGGCGTTCCGCCGTCGTATTGAATTAAAAGACAGTAGTGCAACTGATGCCGCCTCTGGTCATCTTCTTCTTGCCATCTTGTTGTCGGGTCCAGCAGGTGAGTGTGGTCAATACTGCACCTGTCTGCTCCACTATAAAATACTGATTTGTTGCTCAAGCGGTTCGCGTGGTAGATGCGTTTCACCAACACGGGGTTGGATCAGGACATGGCAAGCGTTATTCGGATTATGCTCCGATAACTAGTGCCGCACATGAGGGTGGACACTAGTGGCACACCTGGGTGCAGGCTCACGCCGCGCCAGCCACCTGCGCCCCATACCACCTACGGTCTTTTTGACTAGCTCTGATACCGGCCGCAGGTAGGTGGACGAGAGGGAGGAAGTGTGAGAGAGGGAGATGCATCCATTCTGTGCGAGGTTTTGGCAAGCATGAATTGCATGGCCGCCTGAACAGGACACGGGAACAGGAACCACCCAAAATACATATAAAACTTTATGCCGAATTCCGGGAAATTGAGTTGAGGATTGAGGTGAAGATGTGGTTTACTGCTGCGGTTGTGGTCAGAGTTGGAGTAGGTGTCAGGATCATGTCTAGGATTATGCATTGGATTCCTGTTAACTGTAGGGTTTAGATTAAGGGCACGGATAGGTTCGAGTTTACAGTTTAGTTTTACCCCTCTTTATATTTATCGCAGTGTGAGCTTCTTTAAATTGATGGGATGTTCCTATTCCCGTGTCGTGATTAGGCAGTTATACATGTCATCATTACGGAGGTTCTTCCTGGGTTTCCAGATAATTAACGAAGTTTTTAGACAGCAGTTCTGGTATTCGGTGTTTTTAGAGCGCCACAACATTCAGACCAAGCCTTTCTCAGGAGGATAGTTTTATAGTTGGACTTCTGGTGAAAAGGTCGCGGGTTCGAGCCTCTGGTGTTTTACCACTTGGGTTTGGGTATGACTGGCCGAGGACGGCCAAGGAGCCAGAAATGGTCATTCCATTCTCCGATGTCTCTTCCGGCAATATCCTCTGTCTAAACCAATTGCAATTGTCAGGCCGCTGGCGGGACTCGAGAAGGAGCCCCGAGGCCGGGTGGGACGAGTGTGTTTCGCTAGCGATTGGTGAACGTTCATCAACGAGTACCAAGACGGAGGGAAGGCACATGAATTAGGTGGTTTATTGCACACAGAACTCCAAGTTATTGTCTCAGTAACCACTGCCGTGGCGAGGGCGCGTGTTGCCGACTTTAAGACATGCCTGAGAGATTTTGAGACCTTGGGTGTTGGCTGTTTTGACGGGTTTGTGGGAGCAGATTCTTATGTATCGTGTCCTCGTGTTGTGTGCGTGTGCGCGCTTCAGTGGACATGGGGTGACACGATCAAGCGGGGCATGGCACTGCCATGACCGTCTGGCGTCGCACGTGTTACAGTCGAGGCCGACTTTAAGGGCTGGCTGGGAGCGTTAATGACCTTGACGCGCCATGGCGCGGTGCCTTGAACAAAGCTGCCAGACAGATAGACAGACAGACATACACACACTACAGACAGACAGAGAGCAAGGACACTAACAACGACTGTCGAGACCGGCACAGCCATCTGCCTCTCACTGTCAGTCTGCCTACCCATGCTTCCAGACAAGGACGCGTGCAATGAAACAGAGCAGAGTACGCCAGCTTGTATTTTTTTGTTTTCAGTGGTGAACACAGGCAAACACGGCGACTAGTCCGGAAATCGGTCTCTCTTCGCTACCAGAGTGTTTAGGTGTGCTGGGGTGACAGGTTACCTCGGGGAGGTTATTTAGCCAACTTCAAGCGAAAGCAAAATACTAGTTTAATGGGCCGGCATGATTCAACCTGCCGGCAGCACAGATACACCCTGGCGTATAATAAGGTTTCTTGGTAAGGCGCCTCTTGGGCACCGTCAAAACCCTCGGAAAACAGGCAAAACCTAAAACAAACCCCTTCTTCTGCCCTCATTCTTGACTTTGTTTTAGTTTTATGCTTGGTCAGTAGTGTGCAAAATAGGGAGTTTGTTCCACTTAAAAAAACCTGCCTACAGAGGTACAATAAAATCAAAAATGTAAAATAATACCGTTGCAGTATGAGTGTTAAAGGTTTCGAAATAAGAATATTTCGGGTCTAGCAACAGTCTATCATTTATGGATTTTTTATTGATCCTTCTGCAGACGTTTATTCGGCCGCTGTCAGTTCGAAAAGTAAGCTTATCAAGTTCATGCAAATCCACTGCATGCCACTGGCTCCCGGCCGGCAGGTTAATGTGTATTACACGGTTATAGTTAGATAGGTAGGTAGATAGATAGATAGACAGCTAGATAGATAGATAAATGGATAGATAGATAGATCGATAGATAGACAGCTAGATAGATAGATAGATAGACAGATAGATAGATAGATAGATAGATAGATAGATAGATAGATAGATAGA
>JAYGXS010000004.1:31885909-31923344 GCA_036362985.1 Ligula intestinalis
CTCTCTCTCTCTCTCGCTCTCTTCTCGGTCTCTCGCGTACGGGTAATTTGGTTCGGCGTTCGTGTTAATTAGAAGTACCAGGAACGGGTCTTAACAGTCCGGCAGTACGCCTACTCCCGAATTGGGCCGTCTTGCCAGTTTGCGCTTCTTTCTGATAGGACAGCTCAGGGTTCTATAGCGAATAAACTGGGACTCAGGTGGTCTTTCCTACTGGTGCGAAACAGGACATGGACATGATGATAAAAGCACATATGCTGTGACCCATCTCCGAGTATTTTGGAATCCACGCGTCCAACACAACTGCACTGACTCATGCTGTTTTTGTCCGCCGAGCCTTGCATGCTGTGCGCACGCTCGCCGTCGATTCTCTGTGAGTACGCTCGAAGCTAATCGATAACCCCCCTTCATGTGGTTGGATGCAGATGCCTGAGATCTCATCGCGCGGGCAAAGCTGCACAACAACACAAAACTTCACGTACACACCTGACGTGCAGACGCAGCTGGCAGCTGTCTCGCACCACAAGCCTTATACTATTGATATTCCAGGAGTAAAGCTCTGTCCACCAACAACCTCTTCCCTGACTTGCGATTTGGAAGACGTACTCTTGTCGAAATTACGACACAGGATAAGCGCACTCGCGACTGTTAGCAAGTGCGCAACTACCATTGTCTGCCTACCCCGGTCTGGCCAAGCCTCGTCTAGGTCGACTCATGCAGGACCTCATGTGATGACTGCCGTGTTGAGACGCTTTGGACACTGGAACTCCCACTATTGGTCACGCACTCGTTCGACAGTCAGCTTCCGCCTACCTATTCTTAATTTTCTCTGTACCGAATACACTATTCCTTCCATCTGGTGTCTCACTTCTTACCTGAAGATCGCTCCGGAAAGGGTTCTCTCCATTAACTCAACCCACTGACATACACCTACTACAGTAAGCGACACTCTTCTTAATAATTCGCTTCAGATCATTTGTTGCAGATTTCAGTTCCGCTGTTTCTCTGATACCTCCTACGCGGAGTAAAAGCAAAGAAAAACTGTCTGGTCAGCTGCCTTTTGGTAAGAAAACATCGGACTGTGAAACTGCAGGAGGTGTGTGTAGCCGTGTCGTGGCGTAATTTGTAACCAGATAATATATGCGGGAGTCGGTATTCGCCAATGCAAAAGAGCGATTGAAGGTCGTGCGAGCGCTTTCAATCGACAACACAGGTATTTAATGCGAGTAAAAAGCAAACAGCCGAGACGGAGACCACGTGTGTAAACAGGAAATCCGTTCGAAAACAACGCTAAACTGCCAAACTTTCATCCAACAAGGTCTCTGCAACTCGCAAAGCACTCGGCTATTTTGAAAATAGAGAGATCCTATGTACACCTGAATCTATGGGTTGGCGGTCCATCAGCAATGGTAATAACTTGCTCCTTCGCTCCACACCCCCACCAGCATTTTTTACACTAAATAGGAGCGGAACTACTTATTACCTCCAGTTAAATCGTTTATCTACTTGTTATATCTTCTAATTCTTTGCCCTGGTCGTTGTTAATTGATTTGCAACCCGTGGAAGGTTATATCAGCGACAGAAAAGTTACTGAGGGAAGACAAGACGCTCTGGAAGACGGGTTTTGTGGTTACTAGTGTTTTTTTCTGAATTTCCGGACCCTGCTCTTTTTCTGCGAACCACAATATGCAATAAATCGTCGCCGTGTGGTCATTCCCGGGTATAGTGGGTAGACCCGCTGACCTTGCTAATTAATGTCCATCGGCCAGGGCAAATTGCGATCAGAGCTAACGGTTACGTAACCGATTCGACCTAAGGTAATTAGTGCTTCTGATCCCATTTAGTGGGGGGGTGGAGCGAAAGATAATTTGACCGGACCACGATTCCAAGCCATTGGGTTACCTCGACGTGAATGCGGGCATCTGGATAATTGCATCGGGTCATGACAACTACCTGGCCCCTACGCATTTGTACCGAGCAAGCAGAAGTGGTCCACCTAGCCTTATTGCCTTCAGCCCTGGCTTCCCTGGGGCTCCTGAGTGCTCGTCAGCATTGAGTAAGCGGCATGAAAAGCTGCCCCTCGCATGTTCCTCCCTAAATGACGACACCTGACCGCTAAAGGGACTTATCTGTCCAGCTCTACCTTGGGTCTCGCCAGAGGCCCTGACAGTCGTAAAAACTGGTAGTATAGGCATATAGTTTTGCCGGCAAAGACTATTTTGATCAGTGTGCCCCTGAGTGCTCGTCAGCATTCAGTAAGCGGCATGGCAATCTGCCCCTCACATGTGCTTCCCTACATGACGACACATGCCACTTTGGAGCAGTGGTTCCGCAATGCACATTTTTACTGGGAAAATTGGGAATGATTTAAGACAACTGACCGTTCATCAGCTGTTATTCAGAATTTTCCAGTAGAACCTTTCGCAGGGATTCAACGATTGTTGCTGCTGCCTGTTAGTTTGTCGCAAATTAAAACCACAACTACTATCTGAACTCTCTAAGGAAAAAGATCAAAACGGTGTACCAGAAAGTGATTACCATTGCTGGTGAATCGCCAACCTACGGCTTTAGGTGTACATACGGGCTCTCTATTTGAAAAACAGCCAGGTGCTCTGCGAGTTGTATAAACCCGGTTGGATGAACATTTGACAGTTTGACATTGCCGCCGAAAGGGTTCCTTATTGACACACGCGGTCTCGGTCTCGGCTGTTACCCGCATTAAATACCTGTGCTGTCTATTGAAAACGCTCGCACGATCTTCAATCACTCTTTTGCATTGGCGAATACCGACTCCCGCATATATTATCTGGTTATAAACTACGCCACGACACGCCTGCAAACACATCCAGCAGTTTTACAGTCCAATGTTTTCTGACCAAAATGCAGCTGACCAGACGGTCTGTTTTAGTTTTTACTCCGCGTAGGAGGTATCAGAGAAACAGTGTAACTGAAATCTGCAACAAATTCCCTGAAGCGAATTATTAAGAAGAGTCTCGTTTACTGCAGTAGGTGTATGTCAGTGGGTTGACTTAATGGAGAGAACCCTTTCCAGTGCGATCTTCAGGTAGGACGGGAGACACCAGATGCAAGGCAGTGTGAATTCTGAAGTGGAAATTGAGAATAGGTAGGTTAAAGTCGACTGTCGAACGAGCGCGTGCCCACCAGTGGGAGTCCCAGTGTCCAAAGCGTCTTAAAATGGCAGCCATCACATGAGATGCCGTGTTGGTCGGCCTGGAAGGTGATTGGCCAGACCGGGGTAGGCAGATAATTGCGGTTGCTCAAGTGCTAGCAGTCTCGAGTGCACATTCACTCGGATTTGGGTCAATGCATATGTACCTGAATGATCACGTCAATGTCCTGTTAAAGAGCAGAAGAGGAGGTCACCTGAGACGCACTTTATTCTCTATGGAATCTTCAGTTACCATAACAAAAAGAAGCAAGCACTGGCTGGAGAGAGAGAGAGGCCCTCACGTTAAATAGTGCTTCACAGAAGTGTGTCCTTTTTCGAGAATTTGTACTTTTGAGAGAGGCAGCCGCGACTTACTGATCCTCTTAATGCGTCCGTGTTGGATTAGCTGTCAGGGATTTGCTTGCAGACCGGTCCGAATGAGGGGTCACGATCGCTGGAATAATAATTTATCCATCATAGTTTGCACTGTTTTGATGAACAACCATTGCTTTATTGCTGTAATACTTTGGGGGCCGCTGCTTGGATTGTTATTGCGTAACGGGGATTTACTTGTAAAAATCCCTGGATTGTATAAGATACAACACCTACTGCAGGCCGCGTCCAAGTAGCGCAAGTTACTAGTTGTTCGTGCCCAAACGAGTACTCGGAAGGAGGGTTCGGGTCTCAGTATCCAACAGGTTTTTGCTGTCCAAGAATACGCATTGCGTTTTGCTCCATTAGAAGGCCCCTAGGCAGGTGTGTAGCGGTTCTACAGCCCACCGCTCCAAATGCGAGATGACAATCTTCGCCACCCAATGTGGGGCTCGCTCGCGCCGATTCATCACGCGATGTCGTCACCTGTCTGTCTGTCTATCGCTATACTGATACCAGACACAGCCGCTTGCGCGCCGGCGCCTGTGCGTCTCACGCTCAACCAATCACCATCACGAGATCTAGACAAAAGCAGACCTTTCCGGCCATGCTCGATTAAGGCGGCAAAAGGACACTTTGAAATCGGCTCTGAGCGAGACGGGTTGGAGCGGGCGCTCATGCGCCCTCCGGCCAAACAGCCATGTTGGACGGACTGGCAACTTTCCCCTAACTATTCTGTAAACAATACACTGTTCCGTCTACTCTGCCTTCCCAAGACTTCTCCTATCTCCTAAGGAACCAGGTTCTGGAAGCTTGTAGGTGGTAGGATTAACCGTCTTAGCCTTATCTCCTATAGGTGCTCAATAGACCTGGCTACAAACTACCGCTGCTTTCCTCCGATTTACTTGCACCCGTAAGTGCATGTAAATTCATAGACACCATTTGAAGTGGTGTGAAGCTGCAAGGCATCCTTTGCTCATGAACATGGTAGAGGCCTATTAGATTTGCATAATATAAGCTCATTAGCATTATAAGTCCTTTCAATGGTATATAACAGCGGTGATTTGATAGCATTTTAAATGCTATCAATCTTAGGGTAAATTGTATAAAAGCGGTTTTTTTTCTAAACTAAATATTTCGTCAGTGAGAAGAAGAGGACTCGATCGCTGGGACAATACTTTTATTCACCTGATGTTTCGACATCCATCCTGGATAGCATCATCAGAGGCATAATCACATCACAGTAGCAGATACAATTTATGTGTGCACAGGCGTAAGATAGTTCGTAAGGTCACGTGTGGACATGGCGGTCGGTGATTAGTACATTGAAATGGACTTGTGAGGTGCAATCGTAAAAGCACCATTTTGTGTACATTAAGTGAAATTTCTTTCCGTCACATTTCTTTGGGGATTTCGATTGCGACGAGTTTCAGATCCTTTCTGAAGTGGTTATTCACATATTACGATGTTCACTGGCTTCAGTCAATTGTTCATAAATAAAGGATAATACTGTAGGTGCATAACGAGACCTTCAGAATAAGATATTTCTTAAAAGAATTTAGGTAAATAATGAGTTTTTAAACATTCTTTCTTATGCAGCTATCTGGTTGGTCATGGTTTTAGAATCACCCATCATGTCAACTTGTTGCCGACAAAAATGAACGTCCACAACAATAGTCGCTAATGGATATGCCTACGATTTATTAAAAAGCTTTGTATAAAAAGTTACCTCTTGAAATAGTGTTTTAATTAGATGGTTCGCATCCAATGTCTGTGTACTTAACCTATTTTCAAGATTGAGCCAAGATCAAAATGCTAAATTTTGGCAAGTTTTTTACTTCCCTAAAAAGAAGGGATACATTTTCTACTTTTTGCACCACTTGGAGGTGGAGCCACACACAGGCCGGAGGTGACCGTAAGGCGTCAGATCACGAAACCGACAGACCCACTGCCACGACAATAAACATCTGGAGTCGTCTACAGGATCTAGTGTAGTTGCAGGCAAAGCAACTATGGTGTATAAACTGGCAGACTTTGCAAGAAGCGAATTGCTGAACACGCGGCAGCAGTGCCGCGAACTGATATCAATTCTCAAACTGCAGCTTATTCGACGAGACCCGGCCAGACATTCAAATTAGATGAGGCCGAAATTCTCGCCAGAAGTGACAATCGGGTGAGCCGAGAATTACTTGAGTCATGGTTCACTGGCCCCCATTCCATTACCAAGTGCAACTGCTTAATCCGTATTCGGTGTTAAGACTCAATTTGTCCAAAGCAAATCGTCATTTGGGGAACAGGCAGGCAACCACTTCATCCTACACCTGACGTAGCGAATCAGCATTCACACCAAACAGTTGTCGATTTTTTTGCACACGTTTAGATTTTAACTGTCTAATACGGCAAAATCCTGTGCACACACTACCTACATCTGCTACTGTGCTGTGGCTATGTTTCTGATGATGAATCCGCGACGGATATCGAAACGTCAGGCGAATAAACATATTGTCCCAGCGATCGAGTCTTCTTCTTCTTCTTCTCAACTGCTTCCTGGGACTCGCATGTTCGTTTGTATTTGTACTTCGTCAGTTTTGGCCTTGAGGACTTGCTGTACTTGTGGGTGACGCGTGCTAGATATACTGGCCTGTGTCAATTTGCCGTGAGGCAAGCCGTTTTTGGATTCAAAGTCTCAACAGAGGAAACCTTCCTCTCCCTTTGGAAAAGAGCAAGTAAAGTTTCATTCATATAGAACCGTCTACCACTCTAAACGTGTGAAATGTCAGGAAGGTCAGCTGTTTTCAACTGTGAATTTGATCTTAGGATGCAATATATCGAGGGCAGAAGGACAATCTTCAGTTTATGTTCAGCGATGATACCCATTTAAGCATTCAAGAAGTCAAGATAGACGAACGAACGTTTTCGATTAATTCATCATCAGGCGTGTACAGTAATATAAAGAGGTAGAGGTAGTAAAAGTTTAAGCAACCATTCAACGGTATTTAAAGGGGGGAGGGGATATGTTAAGAGAGGTCATAGGGGGACAAGGGGAGGAGGGGAGTGTCCCCCAAGTAGGTCATATCAACAATAGTCTCGTCACTTTGCGGCATCGTGACAATATAGGAGTTAAGGCTAAGACGGTTAACCCTAACACCTACCATCTTCGAGGCCCTGTTCCTTAGGCGATAGAAGAAGTCTTGGGAAGGCCAGAGTAGAAGTAAGAGTTTATTGTGTACACAGGACGGAGAATAGATGGAAAGTGTTGACTCGCGGATGACCGCAGTCCGGCTGCTAGGGCGTCAATTCCGGAGTGACTTGAGCATCAAGAACCGCCGGCGAATGCTTTGTCCCGGGGGGCAATGGGGCTGCTGATGTCTAGACTAGCGTGGACGCACGACCTTGAGATTGGCTAACGTTGGCTAGCCTGAGCGTGCGGTCGCGCTGAAGAGTATGTGCGCGTCGGTCAAGGACATTTAGCACCTAGCAGTGGGCGCACAGGCAGGCCAAAGGCGCCATGCGTCAGCGATTGGTCTTGGGCTGCAACAAGGCCACTACAACACAAGTTGTCGCTGTCTGCTCATGATCTCGCGGCATGCTGGAAGGGGTGCGGACGGAAGTGGAGTTTGTTCTTGGCCACGGGAGCCTTAGGGCAACTGCAAAGGCTATCTGCGCACACAATACCGGGTTTGTGAGTCGTATTGCCACGGCTTCTACCGTCGCAAGTATCCGTTGACGCATGAATTTGGAGTCTTTCGCTCTTACTTCATACAGGACTCAAAACGCTTCGTTTACATCTACCCGGTGACCGCTAAAGTGAATCAGGTGCACCCAGCGTTAACCTTCACTTTAGAAAAAGAGGACAGACAGTGCCTTCCCTTTCTGAATGTCCTTCTTAGTAGAAGATCGGATGGAAAAATAAGTAGAGGTGTATTTCGCAAGAAAACCTGGCCAGAGAAATGCACTAATTTCTACAGTTTTGTACCACTAAGTCAAAAACGGGGCCCAGTTTGCTGTCTCGCGAACCGCGCCAGGAGAATCTGTTCCCCAGAGACACTGGAGAAAGAACACGTTCTCATTAAAAACACCCTACAAAAAAACGGATTTCCCGAGAAGTTCATCAATAAGTTTACAGAAGAAGGTCCACCGAAATCGGAAGTACCGATGGTTGAGAAGGAAACCTTATTTCTTACATTGCCATTTCAAGGTGATCCAGCAAGCGAACTTCTACAGCTTCGCCTGAACGCTGCAATCGCGCGTACTTATCCAGTAGCTAAGTTAAGAGTAGTATTTTCAAGCACTCCATTTCTACGCCTTGAAGGCAAGGATAGACTCCCGTTCCAGACCTCATCAATGTGTATCTACAGCTTTACATGCTCCTGTGGGGCAAGTTACATTGGTCGAACAACTAGGCGGCTATCCAAACGCATGCGGGAACACCATCCTGCCTGGCTAAACAAGGGCGAGGTCAAGTCAATATCTAGTGCGATTTTGGTTCACTTGGTTGACAGCGGTCACCGGGGAGACGTAAACGAAGCGTTTCGAGTCCTGTATAAAGAACCAGCGAAACACTCAAAATTCCTGCGTCAACGGATACTTGCGACGGCAGAAGCCATGGCAATATGACTCACAAACCCGGTCTTGTGTGCGCAGAGAGCCTTTGTAGTGGCACTAAGGCTCCCGTGGCCGAGAACAAACTCAACTTCCGTCCGCACCTCTTCCAGCATGCCGCGAGATCATGAGCAGACAGTGACAACTGGTGTCACGATGCCGCAAAGTGACGAGACTATTGTTGATATGACCTACTTGGGGGACACTCCTCTCCTCCCCTCTGCCCGCCTTTGATCTCTCTTAACAGTTCCCCTCCCCTCCCCTTAAATACCGTTGATTGGTTGCTTAAACTTGTACTAACTTTACCCCTTTATATTATTGTACACGCCTGAGGATGAATTAATCGAAAACGTTCGTTCGCCTATCTTGACTTTTTAAATCTTCAGTTTCTTTAATGTCATAAACAATCACGAATACGTCGGCCACATATCTTCTGCGAAGTGATGTCATGTTTATTTTTGAGGAGACCAATGACTAATGGAGATGACCAACAAATATGTCAGAAAAGGTCGTACCAAGTCGACGTCCCATTGCTACTCCATCGATTTTTCTTTATAATTTACTTTGCGAAAATTCCCATTGAAAATGAACATTCTTTGTACACAACTTTAGTACGCACCGTCATGTTTCGGGGAGCAGGTGAGTTTCATAAGCCCGAGGTCTATTGCTAGACCAAAAGTAATTGGTAAATGACGGTGAGTTGTCACGCAAACTTGTGGTTCCAATAAATCCCATATTGCATTTCCGTTTTGAATTAGCGTATGCTCAACTGCATGTTCGAACATAGGACCGAAAAAGAATCCCAACAATAACCAAAAGTTAGCCGTTGAGTAACAGGTAGATCTTGCTAAACTATCATAAAGGAGTATTCGTACCAACTATGATAGAGGAGGGATGGAAGGAGTGTTTATTTGACTGGAGTGAATTCAAGCAACGAAATGCAGTGTTTAAGCACGTTCATGCATCGGAAGGTTGGTTTATCTCCCACGCTGTACCCGTTTAAGTTATAAAGAGTGGGTTTGCATTAAATCAGATGGCTCAATGCTGCATATATTAGCACAGTGCTCCATGTCTGAGAAGCAGTTTAGCACAGGAAGTCAACATACATACAGGTGATATTACTTAAAATCAAGCCAGTGGGGATGCGTAATGCTGACATTCACATAAATGTCACGGTAGTTTCCAAAACAGCCTCCGGGTGAAAGGAGTACCGATAATTAGGTTCAAATCTTCTAGCTGAGGCTTTAACAAGCATGACAAGCTATTCAAGCAAGATCACGTGTAATTCCCGTCAGCTCATGTGACAAAAAGGTCCAAATTCCCAGGAAATTCCTTACTGTGAGCTGTACATCAACCCTTATATCAAGCAGTTCCAAGGGCTGTCTAGCGGTAGAGACTACAATCGCGTTAGCTAGGCTGTACGGATACTAACTGGTTGCGCATTAAACTGTGAGAAAAATACTCTTCAAAGAAATTGCGCTACCCGGATGTCTTTCGACACGAGCAGCACACATGAGCAAACTCTCCCTGATGACGGCTAGACGAACCTGTTAATTGAAAATCCAGTTAAAAAATTAACCCCACCCAGAGAAAGTCTTTAATTCCCTCCCCCCACCCACCTCGGGTCTCCGGGTCTAAGGCAATCGGTGCAGTTCGAAAACAACACGTTACAATTCGGGAATCTAACCCGCCGACAGGATTAAAAACAGGGGTGACGACAAAATACACGCCATGCCAAAACCGCCTGACTGTCTGACCCCTATCCGGCTCGGGTTCATTCTCACGCCCATCCATTGGCCCGAGCACAGTAAACAAAGTTCACACGCCCAACCTCGTATTGGACAACAAACATTCTCGTAACATAGCGACTCCATCCAATCTGCAAATTGCTCCGATTAGATGATGCAGGCGAGTCACCTGTCACGACGTTGATAAGCCGAATTTTCGGATTGCCTCACCGCTATTGGTCAGCGAATATTCTAGAACGTCTGTCCATCCGAATATAAAGACCAAGCCGACGCACACTATACCAGATTTCCTGTTCAATCGTTCTTTGAGCAGCCGTACTCATGAGCAAAGCACCAGCTGTTGGTATCGACTTAGGCACTACGTACTCTTGTGTGGGTGTTTTCCAACATGGCAAGGTGGAGATCATCGCTAACGACCAGGGCAACCGCACAACACCCAGCTATGTGGCCTTCACCGACACCGAACGTCTCATCGGTGACGCCGCGAAGAACCAGGTGGCCATGAACCCCGCCAACAGTGTGTTTGATGCCAAGCGTCTGATCGGCCGCAAGTTTGATGATCCGACTGTGCAGCTCGATATGAAGCACTGGCCATTCCACGTAATCAATGTGGGCGGAAAGCCGAAGATCCAGGTGGAATCCAAGGGTGAGACGAAGACCTTCTTCCCCGAGGAGATCTCATCTATGGTGCTGTTGAAGATGAAGGAGACGGCCGAAGCTTTCCTGGGCCGTCCGGTGACGGATGCGGTGGTTACTGTTCCTGCCTACTTCAATGACGGTCAGAGACAGGCCACAAAGGATGCTGGCACTATTTCGGGCCTGAATGTGCTTCGCATCATCAACGAGCCGACTGCCGCAGCCATTGCCTACGGTCTGGACAAGAAGGTTGGTAGCGAACGCAACGTCCTCATCTTCGATCTCGGTGGTGGCACATTCGATGTCTCCATTCTGTCAATTGAGGATGGCATCTTCGAGGTGAAGTCAACTGCCGGCGACACCCATTTGGGCGGCGAGGACTTTGATTCTCGATTGGTGAATCACTTTGCAACTGAATTCAAGCGCAAGCACAAGAAGGACTTAATGGAGAATAAGAGAGCTGTGCGTCGTCTGCGAACTGCATGTGAGCGAGCAAAGCGTACCCTGAGTTCCAGTGCACAGGCCAATGTGGAGATTGACTCGCTGTTTGAGGGAATCGACTTCTACACGGCAATCACGAGGGCTCGTTTCGAGGAGCTGTGTGGTGATCTCTTCCGTAGCACTCAAGAACCCGTGGAGAAGGCTCTTCGCGATGCGAAGATGGACAAATCACAGATTCATGAGGTGGTGTTGGTGGGTGGATCTACTCGTATTCCGAAGATTCAGAAGTTGCTGCAAGATTTCTTCAACGGCAAGGAACTGAATAAGACTATCAACCCAGACGAGGCTGTTGCCTATGGAGCCGCGGTGCAGGCCGCCATTCTGTCGGGTGACAAGCATGAGGTTGTGCAGGATCTTCTGCTGTTGGACGTGGCACCGCTATCCATGGGTTTGGAGACCGCTGGTGGAGTGATGACCACCCTGATCAAACGAAACACGACAATTCCGACGAAGCAGACGCAGACCTTCACCACGTACTCTGACAACCAGCCAGGCGTGCTGATTCAAGTGTACGAGGGTGAACGAGCAATGACGAAAGACAACAACCTTTTGGGAAAGTTTGAGTTATCGGGCATTCCACCGGCTCCTCGTGGTGTACCGCAGATAGAAGTGACCTTCGATATTGACGCCAACGGCATTCTGAATGTTTCGGCGTGTGACAAGTCCACGGGCAAGTCGAACAAGATTACCATCACCAACGACAAGGGTCGTCTGTCGAAGGATGACATCGAGCGGATGGTGCAGGAGGCGGACAAGTTCAAGGCCGAGGATGAGGCTCAGCGGAGTCGAATCGCAGCGAAGAATGGACTGGAGAGCTATGCTTTCTCCATGAAGTCGACGATAGAGGAGGAGGGTCTGAAGGATAAGTTGGCAGAGGATGACAAGAAGAAGATCGCGGAGAAGTGTGAGGAGACCCTGCATTGGCTGGACAGTAATCAGACAGCGGAGAAGGAGGAGTTTGAGCACAAGCAGAAGGAGCTGGAAGCAGTGTGCAATCCGATAATAACAAAGGTCTACCAGGGTGCTGGTGGTGCTGGTTTCCCGGGTGGCATGCCTGGTGCCGGCGCTGGAGCAGGTGACGGCAGCAGTGCTGCTGGTGGCGGCAAAGGTCCAACCATCGAGGAGGTTGATTAAGCTTGTATTTTGACAATATTGAGTAAATAGTGCCGTGTGGTTTTGGTCTTTTCTTCTCTTAGGTGGGTGCGGTTGATCGTTTAGTAGTTCCTATGCAACGCGGATTTGAAGGGCTCTAGGAGGGGTTTACATTAGGCTGCTAACTTGGATTTGGTAGTGCGTTCGCCTTTCTCCGGGTTACCTATTTTGCATGCGGTTGGTCGTCACGTTAGTCCTTTGCGTTTTCTCCTAACCTCGGTGGGTTTGATGCTGTACCAAATTAGCCGAGATAGTGGAGGTCTGTAGTCATAGTATGTAACCCGAGATAGCTCGATTACTCACGTCAGTGGTCTGGTGGCGCATCGGTTTCCTTTCGTACGAGGCTGAATACATAACAACATTCGGGGTAAAAGTGCCGTGTGGTTTTGGTCTTTTGTTCTTTTAGATGTGTCCAGTTGATCATTTACGTGGATTTGCAGGGCTCTAGGTGGCGGGGAGTTTCCACGGTATACGTCTTGAGTTTGCGATGGGGGCTACTTCGCTAAATTAAAAATATGTGTTTATGGTAGTCGTTGGTCTGAAAAAGGTTACTTTGCGCTCGTTGCAAGAATTGGTAGATTATTTTGTGGGGTAGGCTATTGGCTCGGACGTTGCCGTATCAGTTGATGGTTGGGGTTTGTACCAGTATATTGAGGGATATGTAGGAAAAATTCCTTTGCGTGCCCTATTTGTACATATGTTCAGTGGTAGCAGAAAATTTGTTTCTCAGAATGTTGGCGAGGCCAGTTGTCCCGTGTCATAGAATGAAAATAGGAGCAGACAGTGAAAAAACTCCTCAGGGATAATTTGAAGCAAGACAGAATAGCAGAATTTATTCGCGCGAATAAATTTCGAGAGCGCTTTTCAGCTGCTTCCGCTCCGTGCATGAACAACGAAATATTAAGAGAACACGTCAATATGAATTTACACAAAATCGATAAAAGCAAGGTCGTATCAACGTGGCAAGTGGCCAAAATTTATTTCAACTGTACGAAGAACGTACAGCTTCTCTTCAATGGAGTTATGTATAGACAAATTGATGGAGTAGCAATGGGGAGCCTACTCGGGCCTACCTTTGCACACATCGTCATGGGTCACTTAGAGGAAAAGGTTTCGTCGGAACTTAATCAAACAACAATATATAGACGATATGTGGATGAAATTTTCGCTATTGTTGATACCAAAAGAGACGCTGAAAATCTTCTAACTTTGATGAATACCTTGCATCAAAAGATTAAGTTCACGATAGAAATGGAGCAGAACAACCAATTATCTTTCCTTGACGTCCTCCTGTTCAGAGAGGATGATGGGTCAATAAGGCGCACCGTTTTCCACAAGACTACATGGAAAGGCCAATACCTATATTTTACTAGTTTTGTGCCTATACAGTGGAAACGAACTTTGGTACTTAACCTTTTCCAGAGAGCCAGGAATATCTGCTCCAGCGAGACCCTACTAACAGAGTTTGCCTACATAAAAGAAGCCTTACTCAAGCGTGGCTACCCCTTACGTTTCATCCAAAAATGCAGTTGCCCTTTACGGCCAAAATCTACGGACCAGTCGGTTCCGAGAAAGCCCGTTTTTATATCCTTACATTTAAAGGAGTCAACATCGTGAATTCAATCAAGCGAAGACTACGGTGTTCTATTCAAAGAACTTACAATGCAGCCGAACTTGTTTTCCTCACTTCAACAAAAACGTTCCCAATAAACCGGCCAAAGGATGCCTTGCCTTTGCACGCCACCTCAAACTGTGTATACAAATTTACCTGCACTTGCGGATGCAAGTACATTGGCCGTACGCAAAGGCAATTGGCAACCAGGGCGGCTGAGCATTTGCCTTCTTGGCATTTAAAACAGGAGAACAAAGTACCACGTTCATCTATTACAAAACACCTAATAGACAGTGGTCATTCGGTTGACACTAACACATCCTTCCGCGTTCTTGTTCAAGCACGAACAAACCGGACCTTACGCTACATGGAAGCATCCTACATACGGCGGGAGAAACCCGACCTATGTAAGCAACTAGACCATGTTGTCAATCTTCAACTGCCGTGGTAAATACATACCACACATTTATTTGGTTAAATTCCCCCCCCCCATTTCTTTGGTCCCAAGTTTAACAGTTGACATAACTATTGGCCACTTGCCACGTTGATACGACCTTGCTTTTATCGATTTTGTGTAATTTCAAATTGATGTGTTCTCTTAATATTTCGTTGTTCATGCACAGAGCGGAAGCAGCTGAAAATCGCTCTCGAAATTTATTCGTGCGAATAAATTCTGCTATTCTGTCTTGTTTCAAATTATTACCGGGGAAAAAATGCTTTAAATTCCTTGGGGATATTTAGAAGAAAAACTGTCGCTCTTGTGGGGGTAATGCGTGGGATTGAGGAGAAAAAAAGGGGTTCCCACTGAGGGGGGGGCATTGCAAAGGTTCCCAGGATCATCACCGTGTGGAAGCCGCGTCCTGATTCTTCCTTGCTGATTGCAGAGTCCGCCAACGGAACTGGAAAAACAGAGGCATCCGTCCAGATCGTCGACAGTCCGCTTTGGGTCGAACCAAGGGTGAATGTTTAGGCCGTCAGGTCTGGATGATAAAATCGCTAGCGGGGTAATCACGGTACGCAGATAGCCAAGTAGGGTAGACCGTGGAGACCTTCGCATGAGGCTATGCGTGGGAGGGCGTTATAAATAGCAAACGTGAATGGATATAAAAATTAATACTACTGAAAAATTATTATGATTGCAAAATTGTCAGTTACGATCCATCGTGCGCTGCTATATCGATCCAGTTTTCGCTTAAAACCCTCTAGCGATTCCGACATAACAACGTCCTGAGGAAGCGCATTCAACGTTCCGACCACCCTTTTCGAAAAGAAGTGTTTCCTGGCCCCTGTCACCTTTAATTTGAGGGGGTGACCCCTCAGATTCGTGGTCGTTGCTAATTCGCAAAAATCCCCTGATATAGGACAGCAGTCTTTAAGACGTAATAAGCGGAATGCTATTATCAGGTTCCCCCGAAGCTGCCTGTAGCGCAATGGGGAAGTTTTGAGATTCGACAGCCATGTTTCATAAGGCTGTGAGCCCTGCCCCATAACAAGTTTGGTTGCGCGCCGTTGTACCTTTTCCAGGATGTAGATGTCTTTCGTGGCCCAGGGTCTCCAAGCTTGGATAGCGGATTCTAGGTGCGGTTGTACGAAGGTTCCGAAGACTTTTGTGAAGCAATCTTCATTGATTGTAGAAAAAGCTCGTTTGACGAGGTATAGGATCGACATCGCGGAGTTGGCTACCTTTGTGCAATGCACGGAGGGTTTAAGCGAGGGCGTGATCCAGACTCCCAAGTCTTTCTGGGCGTTCACTTCCTTCAATGGTATGTCATTCAGTCGGTAAGGCGTGCCGTTTGAAGAACCGGATTTTCCAACTTGAATGGTGTTGCACTTGCTCTCATTGAACGGTAAGAGCCAGTCCGCCGACCATTTTTGAAGTCTATTTAAATTTTCCTGTAAGTGCACTTCGTCAGTCGCAGTTCGAATTACGCTCCAAAGTTTTATATCATCGGCAAACATGGCGATGCCGCAATCCAGTTCGCGGACACAGTCGTTGGTGTAGATAACAAACAAGACAGGGCCGAGAACGGAGCCTTAGGGAACACCACTCTCAACCTCAACCTTGGCTGACTGTTTGTCGCTGATGTGAACAGTTTGCGAGCGACCGATTAGGAAGCTTTTTATCCAGGTAAGGAGCCTACCCCTTACTCCTATGCGGAAGGTGTGGATGTTCTTGTAGTCGATCCGGTGTGTCTGGTCGTCCGGAGCCGTCGCAATAGGAGTCTGCGGATACCCGCGTTAGCTGTATACCTGGAGTGATTGTGTAATATCTTCGTGCTGTTCGACTTAATTGGGATTTTCGTTCAACGACTGTAAGGATATTTACTACTAGGTAGAGCCTCGAATGCCTGTTTCGGTAGACTCGTGGACAGAAATCAATGTTGAGTGTACGTGCAGGACAGTTCTGAATATGGAATTCATCGATTACGGAGTAGGTCGACGTGTGGCCGCAAGCAGCTCTCGTTTATATTTCGTTAATTTCGAAGATAGCTCGTACGGCTGCCCATCGAGCCTATCGCTCCTGTCTGTGCATCCTCACACCTCTTGGTTAGTTGCCGGTCCCCTAAACGGACTGCGTTGTAGATGCTACTGAACCAACACGATGAAGGCGGGTTACCCAGGAAAGGAGGGCTACCTGTTAGCCTAGCTGCTGGCTATCTGGCGTGGCCACAGGTGTCGGATAGTGACATGGCCTTCAGTGAAGGTAGTTGTGAAGTAAGCAGGTCTAGCGAATAAGCAGTCGCGGACACGGCGGCAACAGTGTTACCAGGGCACGGTGGGCTGAGGTCTGGCGCACCGACTGCCTTTTAAAATGTCGAAAGTCCCAATGACGGCACTGTGACATGGCGAGCGTGAACTGCCATTAAATAGGTTTGCTTGCAACCACCACACCACTGACTTGTGGTTATGTTCTTGAGGCTAGTGCTAGAAGATACGACCTTTCCGTGAGATCTGAGTTAGGGACGGCCGCCTATACACGATCCCGCCTGCGATCTTCTTGCTGCAATGAGGGTGAGGGATGATAGAGTGTGGTAAATGTGACACAAGTCTATTATCACGTGCAAGTCATCGTCTCTGCACCATCATGCTTTTAAGATTCGCTGCAGCAAATCGTCATGTATGTAGACGTACCGTCCGTCACATCATCGAGGCAGACTAGATCAGGCATGACCGCAGCCGTATTAATTACAAGTTAGTATGATGAGGTGCACATGACAGAGGTCAGTGGCCGGAAAGTTTTTTAGTTGCCAGACCCTTGAGAGGAACTCTCAACTTGCTCCTTTAGTCGCCAGCTTGTCTGCCAAGGCTTACATTGAAACCAATTCAAATCGTGTGTATCTGCTGGCTGAAGTCTATGTGAACTTTGTTGGTATTCCAGCCGATTTGCGAGGTTCAATTGGCGTGCTTAGTGCAGTTGGTGGCAGAGGTTCAACCACCGAGAAGTTTGTTAAGGCTTACACTTTTTGCATTCAGTCAGTGCAGCAGCTTAATGTGCTGTGGGCATTTCAATAATTTATAATTACAGCGTAATTTCGGACGATACTACTCTAATAACAGTCGATATAGCATGCATATGGCAATCACTACATGTCGAGTTATGGCACATCGTGCGCTCATTGGCTAATAAATTTTATCGATCTATGCTCCTATTGGCCTGCGTGCTATTCGTGGTGGCCGCGCGAGGGCATTATTTTGCTTTGCCGTGCCGCACGCCCGTGACTGCTGCTCTGACTGCCTTTCTGACATTTTTCTTTTTCAGTTGACCCAACTGTGAAACATAAATGGCCTTGGTGGGATTCGAACCTACATCAGCAAGGAAAAATTTAGTACAGCCAATGCTTTATTAACTGAGCTACGAATATACGCCGAAAGTCTTGAATTTAATCACACTTGAATCGATTTACCCGCCCAGATTCCTCGGGTGTCTTTCAAAGATTTCAGACATGTGCTTAATATATGGAAGTGTTCGCCAACTTCTTGGATTGGGCGCTTGATCGGAACAACCAAGTTCCTTTTCTTTTTGTTTGAATTGTTGTCACCTTGTGTATCGGCGCGCGAACTGTTTGGGGTAACCGTTTTTTGAAAACAGTGTGCACATGTAGTTGAGTTCGGAGCTAGAACAATGCGTTCTTGCTCGATCTTTTAGGGTGGTTACAACACTCAGTTTGTGAGCAGTAGGGCGGTTGCTCTCGTAATGTAGTATGATAACTGCGTGTGCTTGCATTTTGGATTGTTCCGTCAGTATTCCGCTGTACAAGGACGTTCAGAAATGGGAGTTTACTGCCAACTTCCTCTTCAAGTGTGAGCGTGATGCCTGGGATCGCTGAGTTGATAGCGTTGTGCAATGTTTCGAGCTGGTCCCTTTTAACACTGACAAACGTGTCATCAACGTATCGTACCTACAACTTGGGGTTAACTAGTGACAGGGCCATTGCTTCTAATTTTTGCATTGTGACTTCAGCTAAGAAGCCCGAAATGGTTGGTCCCATTGGAGCTCCTTTAATCTGTTGATAATGTTGTTGTGCCATTGAAAACTAGTTTTCCGGCAGAGATACAAGAGTTCAAGCAGGCAGGTACAGAAAAGTCTATATCTTGGGAGTTAAGTCGTCCTTCTGTGTATTGCCTTGCCAAATCTAATGGTATCGACGTGAAGAAAGAGACGACATCAAAGGATACCATTATTTCGTCTGCGGCAATTTCAAGTCTTTGCAATTTGTTTAGGAATTCCCTAGCATTGTTGATTGATGTTTCGCAACCTTTTTTCAAGGGATGGCGCTTTCGAAATAGCCAGTTCGAGATCTTATAATTGGGTGCGCCGATTAAGGAAACTATCGGTCGCAGTGTTTCATCGGGCTTTTGTACCTTAGGTAGTCCGTAGATCTTGGCTGCGTTTGGCTCGGTTTGTTTTAAGGACTTGGCAATATCTCCTGATATTTTTGCTTATTTTCTCTACGACGCTTGAGTACCTTTTCAATAGCTAGATTTTGTTTTTAGTAGGATCCGTGTTCAGGGTTTTGTACGTTGACCTGTCCTCTAGCAGCGATAGCATCTTTGCATTATTGTCAGCCTTGTTTAAGATGGCGGTTGAGCCTCCTTTACCTGCAGGAAGTATGACGATGCTTTTGTCTGTTTTGAGCACCAGCGACCGCACGATTTATGGAATCCACCAATGCGGGTACAGTAAGCCGACTGCCCAGGCAGCATTTCCTAAACAATCATCGTCCAACATAATCCCCAGATATTACAGCAAAATACCAGAAAGCGGCTGTTGACTGAACTTCTTTTTGGCCACCTGCAAAAACCACTTTCGCTAAAAAGACACTCACTCATGTAACATGCATTTTTTCGATTGACTTCCAATGGCCCTCATGAATTCAACTATATAAATTATCAGCGAAGGTTGGATACACCACAGGACGGCTTTGGTGGAGCCGCTGCTGGGGAAGGGGATGGGGAGCGGAACTTGGGGTAGATCGGTGTGACCTTATTGATCACCCAGCGGGCTTCTTTGGGTCCATACGATATCCGGAATCACCCATTTGCGCAAGAATAGTGCTATTTATTTGAAAAAGTCAGAATTCCGAGATAAGAATAAGAATTCATCTTCTGTTCACCGGAATAAATTTGTAGATTTGGTGACGTTTCGAACAGCTGGGGTGGTGGTCCTTTGTTGAAGCGAATACTACCTTTATCGATCAGCAAGTTTAAAGTTGCGGCTGTGGCGAAGCCACCGGAAGAGGGAGCAGGACTAACAACATCCTCTACCGTGGGGACGAAACAGAACATCAACTACGGTCACGCCAAGCCTAAAGCGTTAGGCCCGCATGGCCAAACGGTGGCCGGAGAAAAATCGATCAGCCCAAGGCCAAGAAAAGTGTTCTAGTCCTTTGTGCTAAGCAGTGGATGACCTTGTATTTCTGTTGGATGGCGACATTCCCAGCCCTCACTTTTCATTTAGTCTGACGAGGAACACGTGATACCTCTTCAAAAATTCATGATTACAACTCGATTTGCCGAAGATCTCCTTTCTTTTCATCGCATCATCTCGAAATACAACTTACTTCACTTATCCAATGTTTGCATATTGTTCGGTCGAGGTTTTCCTCCGATAAACCCTGCTTCGGACACCACCATCGGGAATTCCACTTAAGAGTACGCCCAAGAATGTTAGCCAAGCTGCCGTTTCCACCTACAAAGCAAACGTAGTGGACGGATGTGCTTGATTGACAGCATTCAAGAGTGCATCTACATCGGTTTGAGTTGGGTTGCGGCGATGACAAAAAGCTCATTCACATGGTGACCGTAGTGTTCTAACCTACTGATCTGATCGCTTATTTGAGATTTCTCCAGGTTGCCCATGAAGATATTAGCTAAGGGAGCTCCAGGCCGGCATATTTTCCTCAGGCAAGATCGTGGAACACAAGTTTAGCCAATACATTTTCCCTGATTTGAAATTAAAACTTCCATTGTATTTAGTCCCTGCTACCTTCACTCTACTGACATGGAGCAGTAGAGCGGGTTTGAAATGTGGGAGGGAACCATGTGAAGATACGCTTCCCTCGAAGCATTATTTATGCAGGCCCTGACGATACACAGGAATTTGAATTGCGAAACTCCTCTATTCAAAGAAGAAAACGGAAGAGGGTTGAAGGGAGAGAGGAGGCGGAGCGCTCTGCTATCAGCCCTACGCCTTCAACCATTTTTTGTCAAGTCAGTAACACGCGCGTGGGTACGGGAGGGGGGACAATCAGAGCTCACGGCCCCGGCCCACAACCCCACGCCAGGCTATTATTGAGCGCCTGGGGCTGGCGCAGCATCTCAAAAGCGCATACACGCGGACGACCTAGTCAGGTAAGACGCACGCACCAGTTAGCTCTAGCTGAGACGAGGTCGTGCGTGCCCTTGCGGCCGTTTTTGCGGCCAGGGGCAGGATGATCGCCGGTCGCACTGACGCGTCCTCATGCGTCGTCGTCGTCGTCGCCGGCATGGCAAATTGTGGTGAGTCATCCGAGCGCCGCGTGATTCTCCGGTCAGAGATGCAGACATCGGTCGCGCCGTTGGTCCCTGTTTCGATCCATCCCTCCCGCCTGAGAATCCTAGGGCATTAATCTCTGAAAATTTCAAATTGACTTTGAGAATTTTGACTGCCCGACCAGAGATTCTTTTGCTTTTGTGTGGTGAGATCTTTGGTTGCGTCTTTTAGGGAAGGTAGCTTGGATTCAGTTACTACGCCGTAGAGTGTCAACTTAACGTTACTCGAACGGAACTGCACCTTCATTCTAATGCTAGGCGAATTACGGATGAAAACACTAAGCGGACAGTCAGTAGAAGGCGGACATAATCGCCTGAGGTACCAACACGAATATGTTGCCCAAATGTAAACACTGCTCTATAATCTTACTAAAAATGCTTACTTTCCAGGCCTTGGATTTGCGTTAGGGAAGAAGGCAACAATCAAGTTGGTCTAGCACCTTAGATACCCCCTAGTTCTGTGGTTATTTCTAGTTTTGGCCCTACAGAGCCGGTGGTATTAAGATCTTTCAGTTTATAGTTTATTATTTAGATACCGCCAAATTTAGACGAATATACTTAAATAACAATTCTATACTCAATTCAATGAACTAAGCTAACCTTAACCAAACCAACTAAACTAAATGTAAACTAACAAACTAAACTATATTAAAACTGCCGGTCCCTTAAGACAGAATACTCTGACTAGGGCTAGCTACGGTGAAAGACCAACGTTATTGTTACCGGAAATAAGTCAGAGGATAAGTGAGGGGTACGTTCCAATGCAGCGCACTATTCCCAGCTGCACCGTGCAGCCTTAAAAACTCAAGAGAAGTGATTATTGGGCGTTCGGCCAGCATATTTTTTGCCTCACGTTAGATGGGATGGGACTAATAAGGATCTAAGTAGTGTTTATGATTAGCCCATAGTAGTTTTCGAATAACTAAAATTGGATTTTCCAGGAACTATGATCCTATGACCGCTTACGCGGTGTGTGCCCGCGAAATCGAACGTGCTACCGACCAAACAAGGGGGCCAGCTCAGGGCGCGACAGACACTATTAGCGATATGCCAATGAAGGGCTGAGGCGGTATGCATAGGTACAGACTCATGTCGCGCCCGTCAGCTGCGTCCTATCCCGCGTCCTTGACTCTGGCATGACACTGGATCCGGATGGATTATGGAGAACGAGAGTGCGGTACCTGCAGTGCAAGCCTGCTATCGTGGTAAGTTACTTTCCGCGTAATTCCCCGTCCCTGCACCAACCTTGCTTTGACACACACGGTGGATATCGTTATTAATTGACGGTCGAATTATCACTTGGAGGCACAGCAATGAAGACTTGCAACTTAGTTGTTTGCTAAGTGAAAACTGAGGCAGTCTACATACGAGAAACGCCAACTCGCATTGCCGGAAAATGAGTATCATCGATCGTGCCTGAACTACACACTTTTCCCGTAGCACAATAAACTGCTGACTTGTAGACTGTACGCTTGCTGGCCATGCGAAGAATCAATAGACTTCTAGCTCTGAGGACGGGTCTCTCATTTTCTGTTTGAAGGACCTTTTTGCTGGGCGTGCAAATGTAAATTATAATGCGTCAGGTGCTTCCTTTCCTGTCTGCATTCCCATTCTCGTGCAATGTCTATCCCAGCCGAAGACGTGTGAAAACGACAGTTTATCGAGGAGTGTTTAAGACTAATTAGGCTTAACCCAAACGGCTGCGATCTTCCAGGCCCGGTTCCTTAGGTGAAGAGAGAAGTATTGGGAAAGCCCGTTTGTTAGAAACAGTGTATTGGGTATAGAAGAGTTAGAAGGAAGTTGCCACTCGGTCTGACATGGCCTTCAACCGTGAGGGCCGTGTGAGAGCGCGGCGTCGTCTCAGCGACCAACGAGGCTGCCTGCATCCATCCCGCTTGGGGCGGAATCGTGAATGTTCTTCAGTGTGGGAATTGTCACCAGGGCCCCAGAGCGGGCTTCGTGTGAGTCAGCTTCGGAATGCTGACTGGCCCGACCAGTCTGGGGTGTTTGTGTACGCTCCAGTTGCGCGAGGGCAAAGGTTGCGCGTCGAATAGGGACATGGGCCATCGCGCTGGGTCGAGCGCGACTGAACGACCAAGATTGCCATTGCGAGACCACGTCTGTGGCGTCTCACGTTTGGAGGAAGTGGGCTGCAGGACCACTGCAAGTTCTCACGACTGGGTTAATAGTTTCTTCAATTTTGCAAAAGTATGATCATACTATGTGCGAACCTTATGCAGACAGTCCTATTTACATAAAAAATCGGTTCCGACCTAAAAAGCCTTTAGTAGGTCACTTAGCGCGGATTACCCCTTGAGATGTCTTTCGAAATTCCGGAAATTGCAAAAGAAGCGGTATTTGACGGCAGCAAGGCTCGCAAGTCGACTTCTTACGTTATTTAAATATTCTAGTGCGTACATGAACTCTCCGGCGTCCGACCCCGCCTCTGGTCTTCTTGACCCTACAAAAGCTAACTGCCGAGCTCCAATTGGTTACTACATTCAGAAATGTAAGCATGTAAGATAAAGGAATAAGAAGGTCAAACCGGTGGGGTAGACAGCTAATCAAAAGCGCGCAATCTTGACGTACCCGAGTGATCAATGACTGAATCCCAACTTTAGGAACCAAAGTGAGAACAAGGCATATAATACTAAGAGGATTTGGGGATTATTTCAATGAAAAAAGCAGATGGGTTAGAAGTCATGGGACTGAACCAGCTGGAAGTTCCTCGAGTTGGATTGGGATGATCGTTGGCGATCAGTGTACGAGGCAGGCATTCTCCAGTCCAAATGGATGGACCTCCTACCCTTTGGTATTTTTACAGCCTCCAAATGACCCTGTCATGACACCGGGGCGGAATGGATGAGGCAAGAAAGCGTGGTAGATGCGATACAAGTCTACTCTTGCATAAAACTAACTTACGCACAAGTCACCGCTTTTGTCTTTGGCCTGCCGAAGCACGCGTTGGCTATCGTCGAAACCAGGGGTCAAAGTGTCGGACGTAAACTGTATACCCAGTTCAGAACACACAAGCAGGATGGGGATTAAAATGGTCTGGGCTGCTCACTGGATACCTGAAAGGGTGTTTGACAAATCCGAATAATGAATCTCATCCATTTAGGAAAAACTGAGTGGTTTCAGTTGGATAGGAAACAACGCCAGCAATTACAATAATTAGATTAAATTACCTCAGATACGACGCATCGACAGGAAACCGTGTAGTTAAGCAAATTTAGGTCAAATTATCCGCCCAGCCAACTTTAGCTTACATAATCCGCTCATCCTGATAGAAGGAGCTAACTCCATAGGTAAAAGTTCCGAAGAAATCAATTTTAGAATTCACCAGACGACTAACAGATCTATCGCAACGTGTTAGGGCTATTCAGGTTTAACCCTTATGGCTGCGATCTTCCAGGCCGGGTTCCTTAGGCGATGGGAGAAGTCTTGGGAAGGCCAGAGTGTTAGGAACAATATATTGTGTACAGAAGAGTAAGGAGGAAGTTGCCACTCGGTCTGGCATGGCGTTCGACGGTGAGGGCCGTGTGAGAGAGTGGGTTCGTCAAAGTGGTCGACGACGCTGCCTACGTCAGCACCTTGACGGGCGGAATCCCGAGTCCGTCAGCGCAGGAAATGTCGCAAAGGGCCAGAGCAGAATATGTGTGAATCAGCTTCAGGACGCTGATTGGTCTGACCTACCTCGATGCGTGTGTGCGTACCAGGGTAAAGGCCGCGCCTCGCATGCTGACATGCGCCATTTCTCTGGGTCGAGCGCGACTGGGCGACCAAGATTGATTGATTTATGATTGATTATGAGAACTTTATTTTGATGATAATATCAAACTTTCAGCAAAAAATGGCTCCATTCACGGAGAGCAAGAACTAAATTACTTTGAAGGGTCCAAAAACTCAAGAGTAAACGGTCAAAGATCACAGAAAACTCAAAGTAAGAAGTCGACACGGTTACCACATCAGTTATGGAGTCAGGTCGACCTTCAGCTTTTCAATTTCCGTTTCTTCACATGTGAGGAAGCGTGCTAAGAATGGGAGCATCGAGTTCTGGTAGGCTGATGTACGACATGTCATGTGTCGGAAGTTTCGGCGCGTCGTACGAGAAGACTTCGCAGCCATTAGTTCGGAGTGGAGAGGGTGAGTGTCATCACTAAGAATACGGTCCACGAAATTCTTGACCGATTTGAAATGTCGCTGAATTATAAGGTCAGCTAAAAAAGCATAGGAATAGCCAGCAGCTGAAGAGAGCATGCGGAGAATATGTTTAATAATAATAAAGTCTTTTTTGAGAAGTGCTGGAAAAGTTACTGGAGAGCAGTAAAAAATGAGAGGGAGGATACAAGCGTCTATAAAACGCCAGATGAGGGCTTGCGGGGTGTGATAAGAACGCAAGCGGCGGATATAATATAAAAGTTTGCAGATTTTAATAAAAAGGTCTTCAATATGAAGAGTAAATGAGAGGTTGGAAGCAAGTGTTACACCAAGGTATCGGAAGGAGGATACATTGTTGGGCAGAAAGTCAATGGTTTCAGGACTGGAGGAGGGTCGCAGCCTGAAGATACCCTGGACTGACTTCCGCTCATTAAGCAAAAGGCCATTTTCTGACAACCATGCTGTGACATGGTCCAATCCATCCTTCAGTGTTTGACGATGAGTCTGGCGTTTGAGACGATGGCCGACAACCATGTCGTCAGCATATTTGACAAACAAACATGAGTTTGGAGAACGTAGGTCATCAGTATGGCGGGAAAAAAGATGAGGGGATAATATAGACCCCTGCAGAGATCCACACTTGTTGGGAAGGATCGTGGATTTTCGCTTCCCGCTCTGAACGAATTGGGTGCGGGAAGTAAAACAATCCCCAAGCCAAGAGACGGCCCAGCCAGGAAAGCCGCATGCAGATGTTTTACTAAGAAGAAGATTTCGCGGGATCGTGTTAAAGGCTGAGGATTAGTCAAGAAAGGCACGTGCGTATGAACGACATCACTTGTCCAAGTCTCGAAGAGCAGAGTGGACTACCAGAGCAACAGCATCTAGTGTACTACGCCTAGACTTATACGCAAACTGCAAGGGATCAGAAAAATTGGATGAAAAAGGCTTAATGATGTCCAAAGCTGCTCGTTCTGTAAGTTTGAGGAGTGCAGAAGAGCGGGCAATTGGGCGGAAGGATTTGCAACCCCTTGAAGTGGTTTTTTTTCGGGATAGGAGTGATTTTGACCAAACGTCAACAGTCAGGAATCTTGGACTCCATGAAAGATAAATTAATAAGATGTGCCAAGACAGGAGCTAATTGAAAAGAGCAAGATTTAAGGAGAAATGGGGAGACGCCATCTGGTCCGGCAGCTGTTGTACCTTTGACCTTGTTGAGGTGTTTCATGACTGTTTCCACGGACACTGGAGAGAAATCACTCGGTGGTAAGGAAATATCATTTGTCGGGAGATAGGAGTCGGTGGGAGTGTGGATGAAGTTTGAGTTTAAGCTGTCTAGGTCAGCATCAACATGTGCCAGTGTATTGCATTGACCAGTGAGACGTTTGAGACTCTTCCATATTTCGGAGGAAGTGAGAGGAGCGGAAGATGTAGAAGAAGTAAAAAGCTGACTAACAAAAAGGTCATTCAGCCTGGAAATCTCACGCTTTATCTGGATGTTCAGATCCTTTAGTCTATCTCGCAGACCTAGTTTATAGAACAATTCCTTTTGACGTCTCAAAGATTTTAGGTGGGGAGAAGATATTCTGTCAGGTCTAACCATGACAGTGTCAAGAGGACAGCAAACGTTAAAAATGTTGTTTAAAAAATTATTGAGATGTCTACAGCATGATTCGACATCTGAGTACTCTAGAAGGGTAGAAATGTTGCCAGATATGATGGTCTGGAGCAAAGAAATATTATGCGGGGAGGTGTCTCGAACCCTTAGTTTCCTCTCGGGAATTACTAACAGCCCCTTGTTAGAGCTACAATAGATGGTTGGCCGGCCCAATAACACAGAATGATCTGAGTCTGCCAACGGTGCTCTATTTTTGACGACAAAAAGTTTGGGATGGTTGGTCAATATGTGATCCAGAGGGGCGTCGGCACGAGTGTTGAAGGAAACTAAATCGTCTAAACCTAACGGTGTAAGGGAACGAAGATTTACACGGTTGAAACCACGTCTGTGGCTTCAGGAATTAGGAGGGCGTCGGGCAGCAGCGATTTCTACAGATCTGCATTCACCCCACTCCGCACGAATGTTTGCGGCTGCTCGGAAGTGCGCGCGCACCACTATCTGCCTACCTCAGTCCAGCCTGGCCAATCACCTTCGAGGCTGTCTCACGCAGGACCTCACTGTGATGACTAGCACGCTTGCACACTTTGGACGCCGGTCTCCTCGCGTTAGCCTGTTCACTCGTCCGACTGTCAACTTCGTCTAACCTATTCTCCACCACCTCTATGCAGAATACACTATTTCCACATGACTTCTTCGTCCCTCTCATCCCACGCGGAACCGGGCCCGAAGGTCGCAGTGGCAAAGGTTTTCCTTAACCCTCTGCGATAGGTCTACTTACTTGGTAGACGTATTTGAGAGATGTGAATAATTTATCGCACTCCAATCTTGAGGAACCTAGGTAGACTCTAACTCACAGTTCTCGGTTGGGACCTCGTATGCCAGGCTGTTGAGATTGGACTGCACTCAAGTCTTGCTCTACTGTTGTGAGCTTTCCCATTTGTGCCAAATAAACTGAAAGGAAGGAAGGAATGCAAAGGTAAGTCAAGTGGGCGAAATACTCAACAATTTGGAATACAAACTAGCCATACGAAAGGATCTGGTTAGAATCCGAAAGTGCTTGACAGAGCGGTGTCATAGGATGGAGGCAACTTTTGAGACGAGATCCCTGGCAGGGTGCTGCTAACTTTAATATCGGCCTTTAATCCTACTTTCGCCCCAAACTTGGCCCTATTAACATTTATTCGGGGTAAATCGTATTTAAATAGTCTGGAAAATCGGGTTGGTCAATGGTAAAATGCCGGGCGGTTAGCGACCCACCAACAATACTGTTGCAAGCTGCAAAATGAAGAAGCGCTATTTTAGGCTATTAGCCAAAGGGGTGGTCGGAAAGTTTTGTGAGTTGGAAGGATTACAGCGACTCGTTCAATTTATACGAAATCTGCTCCCCATGAATTCTCCGTGGTCGGATGTTTCCTGCATTTTGTCACCTTCGCCGGCAGTCAATCACGGTAGGCGTAATCCTCGCTCTAGCTTTCCTCACATATGTCTGCCCCATGCCAATGACTACGTTTTCCCGACGCCGTGGTGAGTCAATATCTTCGTGGTTATAAGGTTTTATGGGTGGGGAATTAGAATATGCAGTGGAATATACTTTAATAAATGCTAAATGCACTTTTATTTTACCGCCTGTCCTGTTGATTTATATTTGTAGATATTCCTAATCTGTATTATCGTTTAAGGTATTGCGGGAAAACCCGATTAACAAGTTGCAGGTTTCTTTAATTTCCTGAAAAATTGAAATGGTGATTAGGAGGTCGTCTACTTCAACTTACCTGAGGTCCAACTTACCGTTCTGGAATTAGATAAGTATAGTCCGCCGCGCGAAGCGCCGCGCACACCTTCAATTTACATGCGTAACAACTTACCCCCAGCGGCCGCGGGAAACAACTTCGACTACATTTTTTCGCTTTACACTTACTTCTGAAGATTTCCTTCTCTGCCTATCCTATTTCCCCACCCACCGAAACCCCGTAACCATTGTTTTCGTAGGATAAAATGCTGGGACTGGGGGTATATGAGGGGGACTACATAAGCTAATTTTGCTCAGAAAAAATTATAATCAACCAGAACAAGGTCGACGAAGGCCGTCTTCTTCTGGGAAGGATGATATGTATGACTGCCTCAAAATTACACAGGAATAGAAAAGCCCGACCCACCTAAAGTAAATGGCCTTGCGAAAATTTTCAGGAAGGTTGACTATTTGCGTGTCTTAATCCTAACATCAAATTAAATTATAACCCCGAGTTTAGCCTTACCCTTAATCTAAACTCCACAGTCAACATGGACCCAAACATTAATCCTAAACATAGTCCTGTCCCCAACCCCAACACCGACGCTGACCATAATCTCAATCTTTAAGATAGCAGGGAAATTCACTATAACTCTCCCCTTGATCCTAAACCTAATTTCTCCGGAATTTGCACAAAGCCACATGCATTTTAGGCGGTCTCTGTTCCTGGGACCTGTTTAGGCGGCCATATAAATCGTCTGTCTGGACAGTCAGCTTATTATATCCTTACTGGTGGAGTTCATACGTGCAGTTACCTGGGCGGGTAAATCGACCCATATGTGATTAAATTCACGGCTTTCGGTGTGCCTTCGTAATTCAATTCGTAAAGCGTTGGTAGCGTGCTGGCTCTACAACGGTCTTCCGTGCTGATGTGGGGTCAAAGCCCATCGAGGCCACGCATTTTTCACACCTGGTTCAATTGCATTATCGATATCTGCTAACGCCTTCCTCCCCTCCAATATATAATCTATATCCCTTCTCACGCGCAGTGTTAATTTAGCAAAGCAGAGTGAACCCTTCTAGAGGAACTACAACCCATATTCCTCAACGTCCCGGTTTCGCTCTCGGCAACGTCGCGTGTACCCTCTTTATCTGATGGTTATTGGAATATTTCATCAAGTAGAATTCATGTTCCAGACGCCGAGTCCCTTCCTCGCGTTAGACAGCGTGGGTGGATATAAAGTGGCTGCACATCAAGATATCAGGAGCACATAACCTGCGAACAACTTTCCCAACCCGGATGTCACTCAGCAGGAGCAGCGTACAATACGCGCCCTGACGACAGGTAAACAAATCTCCCCAATGAAATGTTCGCATACAAACAAAAACCTCTATCGCACTAAACAGAGGTGGCGACACAAGGCGCGCGAGAAACGACAGGTAAACAAATCTCCCCAATGAAGTGTTCGCATACAAACAAAAACCTTTACCGCACTGAACAGAGGTGGCGACACAAGGCGCGCGAGAACCAACATCGTGGTGAGAACGCCTTGCCAAAAGAGCCTGAACGCCTGACCCGATGACTCGTCGCCCATTGGCCAAAAGATGGTAAACAAAGTTCACGTTCCCTACCCCCGATTGGTCAACGAACATTCTAGAATCCTATGACCACCTAGTTTGAGTGGCAGGACTGTTGTCACGACGTTGATTGGCCGGATTTTCGGATTGCCTCACCGCTATTGGTCAGCGAATATTCTAGAACGTTTGCCCACCTGACTATAAAATCGGGCGCACGCAAACTATGCCACGTTTTCCGTCGCTCCGTTTCCTCAGTCAGTAAAAATGAGCAAAGCACCAGCTGTTGGTATCGACTTGGGCACTACGTACTCCTGTGTGGGTGTTTTCCAACATGGCAAGGTGGAGATCATCGCTAACGACCAGGGCAACCGCACAACACCCAGCTATGTGGCCTTCACCGACACCGAACGTCTCATCGGTGACGCCGCGAAGAACCAGGTGGCCATGAACCCCACCAACAGTGTGTTCGATGCCAAGCGTCTGATCGGCCGCAAGTTTGATGATCCGACTGTGCAGCTCGATATGAAGCACTGGCCATTCCACGTAATCAATGTGGGCGGAAAGCCGAAGATCCAGGTGGAATCCAAGGGTGAGACGAAGACCTTCTTCCCCGAGGAGATCTCATCTATGGTGCTGTTGAAGATGAAGGAGACGGCCGAAGCTTTCCTGGGCCGTCCGGTGACGGATGCGGTGGTTACTGTTCCTGCCTACTTCAATGACGGTCAGAGACAGGCCACAAAGGACGCTGGCACTATTTCGGGCCTGAATGTGCTTCGCATCATCAACGAGCCGACTGCCGCAGCCATTGCCTACGGTCTGGACAAGAAGGTTGGTAGCGAACGCAACGTCCTCATCTTCGATCTCGGTGGTGGCACATTCGATGTCTCCATTCTGTCAATTGAGGATGGCATCTTCGAGGTGAAGTCAACTGCCGGCGACACCCATTTGGGCGGCGAGGACTTTGATTCTCGATTGGTGAATCACTTTGCAACTGAATTCAAGCGCAAGCACAAGAAGGACTTAATGGAGAATAAGAGAGCTGTGCGTCGTCTGCGAACTGCATGTGAGCGAGCAAAGCGTACCCTGAGTTCCAGTGCACAGGCCAATGTGGAGATTGACTCGCTGTTTGAGGGAATCGACTTCTACACGGCAATCACGAGGGCTCGTTTCGAGGAGCTGTGTGGTGATCTCTTCCGTAGCACTCAAGAACCCGTGGAGAAGGCTCTTCGCGATGCGAAGATGGACAAATCACAGATTCATGAGGTGGTGTTGGTGGGTGGATCTACTCGTATTCCGAAGATTCAGAAGTTGCTGCAAGATTTCTTCAACGGCAAGGAACTGAATAAGACTATCAACCCAGACGAGGCTGTTGCCTATGGAGCCGCGGTGCAGGCCGCCATTCTGTCGGGTGACAAGCATGAGGTTGTGCAGGATCTTCTGCTGTTGGACGTGGCACCGCTATCCATGGGTTTGGAAACCGCTGGTGGAGTGATGACCACCCTGATCAAACGAAACACGACAATTCCGACGAAGCAGACGCAGACCTTCACCACGTACTCTGACAACCAGCCAGGCGTGCTGATTCAAGTGTACGAGGGTGAACGAGCAATGACGAAAGACAACAACCTTTTGGGAAAGTTTGAGTTATCGGGCATTCCACCGGCTCCTCGTGGTGTACCGCAGATAGAAGTGACCTTCGATATTGACGCCAACGGCATTCTGAATGTTTCGGCGTGTGACAAGTCCACGGGCAAGTCGAACAAGATTACCATCACCAACGACAAGGGTCGTCTGTCGAAGGATGACATCGAGCGGATGGTGCAGGAGGCGGACAAGTTCAAGGCCGAGGATGAGGCTCAGAGGAGTCGAATCGCAGCGAAGAATGGACTGGAGAGCTATGCTTTCTCCATGAAGTCAACGATAGAGGAGGAGGGTCTGAAGGATAAGTTGGCAGAGGATGACAAGAAGAAGATCGCGGAGAAGTGTGAGGAGACCCTGCATTGGCTGGACAGTAATCAGACAGCGGAGAAGGAGGAGTTTGAGCACAAGCAGAAGGAGCTGGAAGCAGTGTGCAATCCGATAATAACAAAGGTCTACCAGGGTGCTGGTGGTGCTGGTTTCCCGGGTGGCATGCCTGGTGCCGGCGCTGGAGCAGGTGACGGCAGCAGTGCTGCTGGTGGCGGCAAAGGTCCAACCATCGAGGAGGTTGATTAAGCTTGTATTTTGACAATATTGAGTAAATAGTGCCGTGTGGTTTTGGTCTTTTCTTCTCTTAGGTGGGTGCGGTTGATCGTTTAGTAGTTCCTATGCAACGCGGATTTGAAGGGCTCTAGAAGGGTAAGGGGTTCGCTAACGTACGTCATGGTTTACGTTAGGCTGCTAACTTGGCTTTGTTAGTGCGTTCGCCTTTCTCTGGGTTACCTATTTTGCATGCCGTTAGTCGTTACGTTATTCCTTTTGCGTTTTCTCATAACCTCGGTGGGTTTAATGCTGTACCAAATTAGCCGAGATAGTGGAGGTCTGTAGTCATAGTATGTAACCCGAGATAGCTCGATTACTCACGTCAGTGGTCTGGTGGCGCATCGGTTTCCTTTCGTACGAGGCTGAATACATAACAACATTCAGGGTTGTGTGGGGATTTGACGGAGGCAGGGCTCCACAGCCAATCCTGCTAAGACGGATTGTACCTGCGTAGGTGGTTAATGATTTAATACTGCTTGCAATGCCGTGCTTTGGCAAACCATGGCTGTGCGGCCTGGTTTGCGCTGACAATTGTCTGCGATCTGATTCCTTATTGCTTGCGCTCTCACCGTGTACGTGGTTACCTGATTTATTGTATCTTCCCACTCAGATCCAGAGTGAATACCGGCTGGTCACGCCTATTGGGGTTGTGGCGGCGGTGGCTCTCATTCCCTCGTCTGCGTAGCTGCAAGGGTCACTTGGCTAGTCGCTCCGTGCCTCTCTTACAAATCTGAGTGCGGTGGTGAGTTCGGCCTCGGCCGCATCAGCCACCTGCGCCCCGACGTCTCTGGTCTGGTCGACTATGTCTTGACACCAGATACATGTGCGGGAGTGGGGTAAATCCGGCGCGAATCTTTCACTATAATCAAGTGTCAGTCACTGTTTGCCTTCAGCCTGCTTAAGCTCCTGGTGGACATAGTCGAAAGTGGGGGCCTAACTCTGGTACCGGCCGCCATTTAACTGGTTTTAAGAGTTAAGAGTTCATATTTTGCTCGCCGGAATAAGTTTGCAGAGTCGCTGACGTTTCGGACAGCTAGACCTACTGTGCTATATCGAGGCGAATACTGAATTTATCGATCAGCAAGTTTAAAGTTGCGGCCGTGCGTGTTGGCCTTTGGCTAATCGATTTTTTCTCCGGTCACTGCTTGTAGATGCATGTGGATTTAGGTTTGGTGTGATGGCAGTTGGTGTTTTTTTTTCATCCCCATGGTAGAGGACGCTGGTAATCCTGCCCCCTTTTCTGGTGGTTTCGTCACAGGACCGTCTTCCTCTGCAAATCCTGACTTTGGTTTGACCGTGTCCGGTCATTTACTTACGTAATGGTGTAAAGGAGGTCCAGATGTGTGTTGACAGAGTTGGCGTCTGAGTACCATGCTTCAAGCGTCAATCTTTCAGCTTTTGAGACTCCTCGGCCTACGATGGTCTTTCCTTGAGTATCGAAGTTGTGGCCAGTCTCTCCGAAATGTGTTGTAAGTTGACAGTTAGGGTCTTGCAGTATAAACTGCGATAACCTAGAAGTCACTGTTTCTATCTCATCTAAATCCAACCATGGAGCATTTCTAACTGACGTGTTGTCATCTGTCTAAGGTGTAGCATCTAGCTGGTTATGCCAAAAGCACAGATTAGACAGCAGGGTATACCCCGCAACTGGGACTGGAGTTTCACATTATTATCTCGCTTCACAATTGTACCTTTATTGCCGCAGTTAAAGATCTATAACTATGACAGGAAATTGTTGCTAAGTGTACTGAGATGAAGGAATTCAATGTTCATATAAGGCTCGCGGTACAGCGTGATTCAAAATTTAGCCCGTCGGATTCCTAGCCCGTACCAGAACTCTGTGCATTGTGATAGTGAACATCAGCAAATTCTTGCAAATATCCAACTCTTTAAATCATGAAATCGTAGCAGTGTAGCTTAGATTCCCATTTGACACGGTGGAAACCTTTATTGGCGGTTTCTTGTAGTAGGGCGATTTTCGGGAATATTCATTTAGCAGAAGAGAGTCGTGATCATGTGATGTCTTATAAATTTCAAAATAGGTTAATTTTCACAGGACCACGATCGGCTACTGTATGCCAATTTTTGCCCCCTAAACGGACCGCGTTTTAGATGCGCTGAACCAACACCGAGACTAGATCTACGAAGATGTCGGCACGCCTAGGCTGGTTGGTTGGTAGAAATTTTTGGATCAGGGATCCTCGCCGGAGTCCAAACTGGGTGCAGTTTGGAGGCAAAGAAAGACCGCGACCTCAGCCGGCTTGAGCCAAAGGTTCACGGGGGAGTTGGGTGCCTGGCCGGGCACTGCAGGCGAAGAGATGCCGGCAGTCATGCGGCGAGACGCCGCTGTCGGAACAGTTATCGGGTGTGGACGGATCGAGTCGGAGTTGCTACTGGCGAGGGAGCATGCAGTATTCACTGCATAGCTGTGCCAGGGTACAGCGAGTGACCCTCAGGAGCTGTCGTTCCGTGGCCGCAATCGGAAGTGGATAGCCACCCAAAAGGACTGGGGGGGATGGTTGCTGCATTTTGCGTCCACAACAAATCTCAGGTGAAGACACTGGAAGCCCGCCTTGATGGCAGAGCCATCAGCGGGTAGATCCGAGGGAGACGAGACAACAACTGCCTTGTGGAGACCTCGAATAGAGGCCCGAACGTCGGGGCTAGGCTGAGGATCGTGGCAACGATGGTGATTCGTATGGACAGGTTGTGAACAGGTCCACCAGAACTGCTGGCCTAAGAGTTTGTAGTGGGGAGGGGGCGACCGGCAGGACAGAAGCCTCTGTATGAAAGTGACCGATAGCCGACATTTATCGCAGCCTGTGATCGTGCGGAGGCCACCGTTCTGTGCTGACTGCAGGCGGCGAACGCTGGAGGAGCTGATTGTGGGGGACCAGACTGGTGCCGCATAGGTGAGAGGCGGCTTGGCCAGCGCTTTGAATGTGGTCGCCAACGTCTCTATCGAGGAGCCTCAGGATGTGCCCGCGAAAGCCTTGAGAACCTTGGTGTATCGGCTCACTTTGATTGCGATCTCCGTCGCATGGTCCGCGAACATGAAGAGCGGATATAAACGGACACCAAAGAGCTTGGGCTTATGGACCAACGGTAAAGACTCACCGTTGACAAAGATAACCGGGTGATGATTGAACTCCTTCGGGTCCAGCGTGAAAACAGTGACGGACAACTTGGCTACCGAGATCGTCAACCCGTGCTGAGTGAAGAAGTCCACGACATCCGGCACGCCTAGATGCAGGCCCATGCCGAGGTAGTCATCTTTGTCTAAACCCAGCCTCGGTCTTCTCGAACCTGTTTTACACAGATGGATAAAGAAGGATGTAGCGCAAGTCTACCATCACTTAAAGCGAAACCACACACAAGTTACCGTCTCTGCACTACCCCGCTGGAAAACAGACGTGGACCACATCGGAATGGACTGTTCGAATTTGTTTATGACAAAGCAGACTCGGTGCGCCCACTTCATATGCTCCTTCCACACACACACATCATGAGTATGATTGGCTGATGACGGCTGATGGGTCAGAAATAGGCATTCCAGTCTCTCCTTTCTTTGCCGGCAGTGCTCATGTGCGTACGCTACTACCTGCTGTGCGGCTGTTGGCGGAGCTCGACAGTGAGCCCAAGGCAAAACAGGAAGAGTGAGCGCTCACAGCGATCAATGAGCGTTAATCAAACGAACGTAAACATCCCCGACCTAAACCGGCAAGAAGGTGAGTCCCTGGCCCAAGGGTTAGAGCGCTGGACTTCTGATGGACAGGTCGCGGACTCCAACTTCAGATGGTGCACCACCTGGGGTTGGGTATGTCGGCTAACAAGCTAGAAATGACCATTCCAATCATTCTTGACAACCATGTTAAGACTGATATTGCTTATACACTGGAGTTAATGTTGGTGACTATGCTTTGAGCTCTGGTGGCGTTCTCCTTGGTATGGGTACGAAAATATCCAAGTAAGGTAAACCGGGACGGAAGGCGATGTTAGAGTGAGGGGAAGTGGAAGTGGTTGTGCGGTTCACATGCGACTGCTTTTACATGCGAGCATATTGTCGGGACTGTCATTGTTGTCTTCTGTAATACGAACAGCGTCACTTGACCAGCATGGCGTCAATGTAGCTCACAGCAGGCGTTTATTGGGGATTCAGTCCTCTCGAGCTCATAATAACTGCCGTACATACGCTTACCGTCCCGTCATTCACTGAGACCTATCCGAGCAACGAAGCAATTAGAGAGCATATAATTTTGAACTATGTAGAGAAAGCACATTGGGAAAAGATGGTTTATTATGTGAATTTACGAAGCTGGAGCCACGCTTCGCCTTCAGATGTAGGGAAAAGTGAATGGACCAAAAACGGCTAACAGCTAACATTCAAAGTCCGTGTGAAAATCTATAACGCCGTGACGTGACACTTGCACCAGTACCTTTCTGCAATACTTTTTATTCTTTTTGGATTGGTTCACGTCTCGCCCACTTCTGCTTGAGGCTTCGGTACGACGATGCTAACTCGGTGTGCCTGTTTATGCATTGTGCGTCCGGGTGCATAGCTTCGAGAAATTTGCGGCCTTTCTTGCATGGACAAGAGCCAACAATGCGGGTTTCGTCCCATGTAAATTGGTATTCAGTTTCAAATGGGTGCATGGCGACTTCAGACAAGTAATATCGCCCCCTTACCGCTCGCTGATGTTCGCGAAAGCGTGCGGAGGCTGATCTGTGGTAGCCCTTTGCCAAACTTGTACGCATTTACAACTTCGCCAGATTTTCAGTTGTACATAACTGTCTAGACTAACTCTTGCCATTAGGCAGTTCTGTAACCTGCATTTAGAACCTTTTATTTAAGTTAGCGTACAACCGTTTCCCGCTACACTTTAACTCCTTTGTATGTTGATTCAATGGCGGACATTTTCTACCTATTGGTCTTTTTCACTAAACGGGGTACGTAGTCGTTTTTGCATATTCAGGGTATCTGACACGGTTTGGCTTGACGTGTTCTTAGCGTGGGATCGTATCATCGATTGCCTTTCTCAGCTAAAGATCTTCCTGTCTGTCCGCAATTACCTGCATTGCAGCCGCCACAAGGGATCTTGTAGATGACTTATTTTCTGTCCAAGTAGCCAACCCCATCCTTATGGTGTACGGGCTGATTTCGTAGAGTATTCATCGGTCTGTGCGCCACTTGGATTTGATGCTTCCTCAGGTGTATTTCAATAAATTCGGACCACCATCTTAAACAAGGCTGACAATAATGCAAAGATGTTTTCGCTGCTAGAGGACAGGT
>JAYGXS010000004.1:31940147-31974409 GCA_036362985.1 Ligula intestinalis
GTAACCGTACAATATCTTGGGGTGTTCCAACGACTTGTGTTACATGTTCAACTCGTATTTCTTGCGCAGTTTTGTAGCTTCTCTTTTAAAAATGGTACGTTGTTGCTTATAATCCCTTAAGTGTTTATCGGAGCAGGTTAATTTGTAGCGCCTCCGAAAGTGGTTTCTTTTTTGGAAATTGGCCTGCAAGTTTGGGTTCATCCATCTTGGGCGATTCGTACTTGTTTTTCTTCTGAAGGGGCAGTTGAGGCAAACAGTCCTTTTCAATGTCGAGCTAAAGGTCATCCACTGTTCATTTGCCCCACCTTGGAGATCTGTTTCCCATGATACCTCTGACATTTCGCTTCTCATAAATGGGAAGTCACCCTTCCAAATGTTACTTTCCCATGTGTCGGAGGAGTAGGGTTTGGAGAACAGCAAATACTCCAAATACAGCATAATATGGTCGCTTGACCCTAATGGGGGTCGATCCTGCAGGTCAATCACAGTTTCCTCCTCTCGGGTAAAGATAAGGTCGAGACAGTTCACCTGTTGTCCTTCCCTAGCCCGCGTTCACAACGCGATGGTTTGGCAGAGCAGTTTGTCTGTGGCCCATTGTAGTAATCTGTGATTGAAGTTGTCTTGAAGACCCTGTACAGTCCATGTCTGTCAGTCAACACCAGGAGCGTTAAAGTCCCCAACGATGAGGATGTCTTTTTTCTCACTAACCCTACACAATTCTGCTACGAGGATAGTGTCTTGGTCAGGAGTATGGTTTGGCAGGCGGTATGTCACCGAAAGCGTCAGTGGCCTGGCGTACTTAGCAGAAATAGTAATATTTAGCATTTCCACATCTCGTGCTGGGACCGGTACTTCAGCCGTGGCTGTCAGCTTGCAAGTGCCATAGACTATAAGCCGTCCTCCCCTAGTTGTTCTGTCTTTCCTGAAAAGCTAATATCCTCTAAGGGATAATTCAAATCAGCGATATCCGTTGAAAGCCAGGTTTCAGTTAAAGCCATGATGTCTGGTTTAACCTCATCGACCAAGTTCTTTAGTTCGTCTAGCTTGTTAAACAAGCTTTGTACATTTGCGGTTAGGATCTTCAGTGATAGTTTACTCCGTGAGGCCCAGCCCTCATCGTGACAGGTTTTGGCCATAGGAAGGGCTCCTTGACTTGTATTATTTGCCCATCTTTTATTTTCAGGCCCTGTGCCCCGCTTTCGGTCCTCTCTCTCAATTCTATCCTTAGTTGCCTCATTTTCATCCGCTCCCTCGGCTCGTAATCTGGCTGAAAAAACACTTGCTTGTGCAAATTTCGTAAGGCCGTTTTTCCTTTTACCAGTTTTGATGCCGAGCCTTCGTTATCGAATCTAACTTTGAGAGGCCTTGGGTTTGTTTGTAGGTCGCGGCCTAGGTCTGCTTTACCCAGACGGAAGGCTTTATTTACGGTAAAGCTGTCCCCATTCTTTAGGACAGTGCTGACGCATTCGTGTATTCAATCATAGTCATGTGCAACTCGTTCCGTTGTACTGTCAAACGTGGACTCAGGAGCACCCTCTATGATAATGTTGTTTTCCCGATTTATGGACGACTTCTGTAATACCTCACCTGTAATTCCGTTTGACTCGTCTTTAACAACTATGCAGTTTTGTCGGTCAAGGGAAACCTTTGCGGTATTTCCAGTCTTACTGCTATCGGAAGACCACGAGATGTTGTTAGGAATAGTTTTTGACTTTGCGTTTCCGTTACCATCACCAGAGATATGCTTCTTTTGGCGGTTGGGATGGCACTGATCAGGTCTGGCTTCGTGCTGTCCCCCTTCTGTAGAATCTTGATCACGGTGCTCCTCGTCGAGGACAACTTGACCATTTATGTTACTTGCCTCATCAATTTTGTGCGTAGACGCTTCGGCGAGGGATGCTGCTGCTGCGTACGTGAGGTCCCCTCCCTCAAGTTCATGCATCGCCAGTTTTTCCTCGTGAGGGAGAAATCGAGAAAATTTCTTCAGCTCTTTCATCTCCACTCGAAGACTATAAACCACCTCCTCAAGTTTCGCAAATTTGTTAAGAAGGGTAAAATATGATATGTAGGCTTCCTCTTTATGAGTTTCATCGCTTAAACTTTTAAGACTTTTAGTTCGCTTGGCAGAAGGACTTTTCAATACGCTTCGTGACCGATCTTTTGTATTTGATGACTGAATTTGATCCCTACGGCCGTACGAATCTCTCGCTATATCCACTGTCGTGTAAGGTAGAACACAATACAATGGTTAAGGATGGTGGATAATTTATTGATAGGGAAAATAATTTTGAAAATGTTTACAGCCGTGAAGGTGCGGCTCAGAAGGGCTAGGAGGGGATGGCCCCGTCAGAATTAAATAAAGCTAATTACTATTCCAAAAGTTATTTCCTGGCGTACATCCGCATATTTGAAGGATCAGAGAAGAAAAGTAAACCAAAATTTATGAGATTCGGTAGTTAAAGGTGATCTATAAGCTAATTTTAGTAATTATTGAGAAGAAGAAGACTCGATCGCTGGGACAATATGTTTATTCGCCTGACGTTTCGATATCCGTCGCGGAACCTTTAGTAATTATATTAAGTGAAGGGTTTCTGAGTGGGCCAGGTGGGGATAAGCCCCGTTTATATTCATGGTAGTCGAATAAATGGGTTTTACTTCTGCATTTTCATCCAGATTTACCATCTTTTATATAAATATGTGTAACAAGCGGTTTCTTTTATACGTTAGGAGCCCGATACTGACAATGAAAGCTCTGCTGCCGATATCATATGAAAATGCCAAATGAATGTCTGTACACATTTATTTCATGTGTCAATAAATTATCCGCCACCCTTTATTTAGGACTTGCGTTGTATTTTCTAAGAGCTGGTACAACTGGCTGTCCTACCACTTGTTCGATTGCTAAATTAAATGGCCAATTTAGCGAAAATAGGCACCCGCCTGCGAAAATGTTTTTCATGGCGGGGCCAGCCAGGGCAAAAGTGATGACTGGCCGCGCCTGAGCCCCACCATGCCCGCGGGGCATGGCGGGGCCCGGAGGGGCTGGTGTTTCAAGGGCGGCTGCTTCCATGAATTAGGTGGCGATGTTACCATATTTGTCAATGCTATCACGAAATGGAGCGTCATTTGATACGCTATTGACAAAGGACGTTTGCAGACATACCTAACCATCCTAAAGCAATGGTCAAAAACTAAATTTGGTCATCAAAAGTGAACCAGTTTAACAATTTGTAGTGGGACCAGGTCTCCGTTCGCACGGTTCACTGCCTGAATGATATATTACTGTAGGAAGTAGACGCTCAGAAAGACTCGGGTGCGTGGACGAAAAACTCCTTCACATTCCTCATAAGGTAGCCAAATCCATGTTGCCTGATGGAAACTGCTTCGTTAAGACCTTCTGAATGTTTGTAAGCAAAGAGTGGAATCCCTATAAAAACCTAAAAACCCTGGACCACTAAGGATCTCAACATCCTCAAAGAAGTTCAGAAGCATACGATCAAAGTTGTAACTGGCCAGAGTTTTCTGCCCTACGAAATATAACTATCTAACCACAACACGATTCATTCGAAGTATGAGTAACTATGAGGCACCCGGATACAAACCTTCTGCCCCATGCACGGTCATTAATGCTGTCTTTTACCCGAGGACTTCGTTCACTTAACGACTGCACTGACCCGCGAGGCCACACACTTAAGGTACATGTAACGGCTGTCAGGATGGATAAAGGAAAGTTCTTTTTTCCAAACAGCGTCTCCGAAGATTGAATTAGTTTGTCTGATGTACTAAGTAAGTCGGCATGCAGACAATAACTTACGGCCAAACTGCATAATTATTGGCGTACGCACCACAATGTCATCTGACCACTGTCGTCTTGGTATCGCATGTTAAAAATTCGTGAAAATTATAATGCTAATATAAACATCAAGGAAACCTTTGTTTGTTGAATTCATCAATATGTTAAACTCGGTGCACTCCTATGCTGAAATTCACCACGGCAGTGCAGACAATTGAAATCGCACTGCTTTCTCTGTAGGATATGATACCAGGCACCTTTTTGAATATACAGGACTGCTGGTGTTGCAACTGCTTTAAATAGCTGGCCAACGTGTACGTTATGTTGTATTACCTTTGAAGTTATTTGCTTTTTATATTTTCCATGTTATTGGTAGAGAATATTGATGGCTACTTAAGGGAAGCCCACACAAAACCGGGACCCAGTCCCTCTTCTGAAAGCAAGCGACGAAATAGAAATCACCGAGGATGGAGCAAAAGCTGAGCATCCCTCACAATTCTTCAAATCGATCTTTACGATTGAAAGCGAACTCATCCTTCCCAACTACGGATTAGACGACGGCACAAATAGTGATTATGTATCTTTCGCTGAAGTGACTGTTCGTTAGGAGTTGTTGGCACGACATGAATCGAAATCACCTGGCCTCGATGATATTCTGCCCAAATTACTAAAGGAAATTGCTAGGGAGCTAGCTAAACCACTTTCCGTGCTTTTCAATACCTCGTTTGAAGCTGGTTGGTTACCCGCCGATCAGAAATTTGCACGGATCACACCGTTATATAAATGCGACAGAAAGGTTTCCGCAAACAATTATAGATCAATTAGCCTTGCTTCGAACTGTTGCTAAATTATGGGGAAAGTAGTTAAGCGATAGCTGATGTGTTTCCTAGGGCAGCATTACCTAATATCGAATGCACAGCATGGATTCTGCAGAGACAAATCCTGCGTGACGAACTTGTTCTACCTTTTGGAACGTTGGACCTGGGCAGTTGATGGAGGAAATCCCCTTCATTTAGCCTACATTGACTTGAAGAAGACTTTCGATTGTGTCCCACATCAATGACATTTGCACAAACTCAGTCAAGTAGGTTTTAGAATAAATCTGCTCAAATGGATTCGAGGCCTCCTACTAGGCCGCTTCTAAACTGCCTACATCGGTGACCAGTAGTCGGCAGAGGTTGTAGTCGAGAGCGGTATTCTATAAAGCTCTGTTCTTGACCCTATACTGTTCATTATGTACGTCATCGACTGCGTCCATGAACCGGATTGTGACGTAGCTATGTTTGCCGAGAATATTAAGATTTGGAATGTCATTCGAAATGCTGCTGACAAAGAGCCTTTAGAGGAAAATTTAAACAGCCTTAAAAGTTGGTCCAAAAACTGGCTTTTGCCGTTTAATGAGAACAAGCGCAGTATTCTACCAGTTGGCCAACTCAGTGCTTTGAATCCAATGGTTTACAGTCTGAATGACGTTCAACTGCAAGAAGTGGACGTGTAGAGAAATTTGGGATCGTGGATCACGACTTCACTTAAGCCCTCGCTGCATTGCACAAAAATGCTAGGTCTGCGATGTCTGTCTTGTATCTTGTCAAGAGGGGTTTTTGTGCCTCTGATAAAGACTGCTTCACTACGGTCCTTGAAACATTTGTGCGGCCGAAACTGGAGATCGCTATTTAAGCATGGAGACCCTTGACCACGAAAGACCTAAATTCCCTCGAGAAGGTTCAAAGGCGTGCAACTAAACTTGTGACCGGACAAAGGTTATTACCCTGTGAAACACACTCAATGTTCACGCTAACACCAATGGACCGCTGTAAACTTACTGCAGACGAAGTAACTAATGTATTTATTATAGAATACGTATGGTGTTACTTTCTTCTTTTGAGTAATATTAAATGCGGAAATTATTATCGGCAATAAATTAATCTATCTACATGCAGCTCACTAATGTCAACCAATAACAGACGAAAAGTTGCAATCGTGGCGGCTTTTCCTGTTTTCGTCGCGTAGATGCCGGCCTCGGAAATTGGCAAGGGAGTATCGTGGTCACAGCTCCGGTTCTTCGGCATGTACTCGTGCCTCTGCAGTCTCCTCCTCGTATGGGCCCTCGGATGAAGATATTCATCTCGATGGGTTACCCTGGCGTGCCGCCAACATTCACAGCAGCATGCCGGTCCTAACTTTCACATGCTTTTCTCCCACGATCTGTCATTAGCAAAACTCTACCCAAACTATATAACTCGGGGTGGTGTTTAGTTACTTTAGTAGCGAAATGAATGCCAGTATCCTATTAAAATAGCAGTATCGTATATTTTTCGAAGCTCTGCAGTGCATATCGCCTGCGTACAGAAAGCGTATAGAGCAACCTCACATATAGGTATTTAGCTTTGAACCTTTTAAAATATTTTAAAACCTCGGAGGAGGTATGAAGACCACACCAGCATATAAGATTAAAATAAACAGCGTAGAAAACCACACACCAGGTAGTCGAGCAAAGTTTTACGTATGTTTATCGACATGTGGAAGGCCTATTAGGACCTTGGCAGTATTTCGAAGAAACTGGTTCGAAGCTGCACACAGTGAAGAGTCAGTCAGCTCATTTTTATTATTATAATTATTATTGGCAAAGAGCAATTTATAACAATTGTAGCCTGTTTTCACGAAATCTAAACTCTTCAACTTTTACTGCACCAAAATAACTGCACAGAGTTTGGTTTTCTGGTCCTGTATGTTTTATTCTTGTGGTCGGCGCATTCTCATTGTCGACGGCCGATGAGGTATTCAGAAAGCAGGCATAGATTTAGATTGATTTGAAAATATTCGGTCTGAATTTTTTGGTCGGACTCCACATGTATTGTCTCTCGAACAGGCTTGTAGTTTATAGAAGCACATACTGATTTCACCTGCGGTGTTATCTTGCAATCATTGGACTAATTTACTCACAGACACTGTCCATCGTGCTTACTTCATGCCAAGACTGTCTATCATAGATAATCGAAAGGCTCAAAGTTATGTTCCCTTTTGTGGGGGAACCTACTCTCCGAACGAACAGGCCTGGCCTAGTGCTAAGCACTTGCTATAAGAAACATGGTCTAAGTTGGTACACAATTTACCGTAAAACAAAAACATTATAGAATATGCGAACGTTTTTTGGCCGCAAAATTCTGGTAATGTCTGCACTGATGGAACGTTTTTCGTATGCTTTCACAGCAGTCCGTAGCTCGGCCGGAATTATGGATTAGGAGTTGGGGCTTTCGCACATTGTCTGAACTAGCTTTTCGATACACATACCAAGTCTAGCAGGGTCCCCTTCAGAATTTATAGTAGATCTCGAGCGTTGCATTCAATTGAAGAACATATAGTTGATAGTCGTTATTCGTTGATATTCTTTTGCTTATCGGAGGATTTGACAGTGCTTTTATTTATTATTGATCGGTCTTAAATTTGAAATACCAACTAGTGGCAACTACACAGAAATAAATAAAAAAGCATAGCAAAAGAATAAAATTGCTTAAGAACACGTCTTTTTGCGATTTTTTTAGGAACGCTTTCCCTATTTTCTATTACTTCCAAATCAAAATGTTATCCCTTTCAAGGGGACATTTAAACAAGATCTGGAACTCGCTTATAGTGAATGCCTGTTGTCTGCTCCAGACAGAGAGATCCTTCACATTTATGACAAACGTATTTCGAATTGTGGCAGCCATGTAAGAATGATGGTCTTCGGGGAGAATCCTATCCCGATATTCCAGGATAAGGCAGAATGCATATATTTGGTACTGCGAACAGCTGGGACTGCTGAGTTCCGTTGCCAAATTCTTGTAGATTTCTATCAAATTTAGCATTGCTTTCCCACGCCTAGAATGCGCATATGACTGAGAGAGCTCTTCCCCATGACTGATTTTTGACAGGACATTACTTCCTCAAGTCCTGTGTAACTTTATTCAGCATCTCCCAGCTTTCTTATTCAAGAACTAACTGCACCATTGCTTCAGAAGGCAGACGGAAAAATAGACTTTCTGAAAAGACATGAAAGACCGGGAAAAGAGTCTTGCACTTACAGTCGAATAGTAATGATAATCGGTGTCATGCAACCAAATCTGAAGTCTGGACCGCAGTGATAAGAAGCCTACACTCGCCACCTAAATACCCGTGAAGGAATTTTCAACAAAGGGAATTTAAATCTTTTAAAGTTCACTGTCTGACATCGCAGTCTCAGAGCTGTAGTCGTAGTTATCATTTGGGGATAAAGGCCACCAGAGAACTTACGAAACAATTACAGGGGTGACCTTGAGATAGGGTTCACGCCATCGTAATCTTTCTTCGTGCGGCGTATTTCTAGACAAATTGAAATTCCACGGTCTTTGTATCGCAGTATTCGTGCCCCACCAAACCGTGTTTACATCATGCACATTCCATATCATCAATGTTCTTTAAAGTATCGAAAATTTTCCTGCTCGCATAATAGTCCTGTACGTGAAGTGTGATTCCTTTCAATTATAGGTTTAATGCGAAACAGATCAGCGCCGTGTCGGCTCAGTGGAACTCCACTTTCGAGGGAATCCTTTTAATCAAACAAAAGACCGATGCTTTATTCAAACGCTCCGCACGTAGATATGCTATTATTGTTTAATCTGTCCTACTCTTAGCCTTCGAAGAACATTGGTGTCGTTTAAAAGGAAACCTTTTGGTCATCCTTCGCACCGACGACCGAACCTCCACTGATCTCCTTGGCGTCATCATATTAGAACACTGCTCTGTTTCCCTTTGTTCCGAAGCTGGCGTTCAACACGCATTCAAAATAGGTACCCCTTCCACCTTGTCCTCAACTGCTATTTCCATAGAATTCAAGTCTGGCGATGCATCCATTCTCATGGCGGCACGGTCTGCAGCAGAGGCGAAGATGTGGTGTAGACACATATCCGCAGCGGGCTTATCCGAACTTGTCGCCCTGCAGGCCCATTTTCGTGAGGAGCTGCGCAAAAGGACCGGCACAGATCCCCTGGACCCCTTGAATAAGCCTTTCCCACGTGCTGCATTGGTTGCCGGTATGCATACTCTCACGTTTGTCTCTGTCTGAAGGGATTACCATTGTTGAATCTGGTGCAATTATTCACGGTCTCCAAAAAGGTACACTCCTATAACAATTTCACAGAATTTTAGCACCTCCCCAATCGAACTCAGTTAGCTACCACAAAATGCTACCGGAACTTGATGTAAGGATTCGGCTTAACCTGCTCACTCTCACGCAGTCCTGCCGATTCGTTTCCACGCCTCGCTATTGATCCACCCACATGTAGTGCACGTGCTGACGCGCTCGCCGCGGCCACGATTAGGACTCCATACCGCCAGTCGAATGAGCCAAAAAGCCAGTAATGTCGCTACCCACTTGAGGACACTATCTGAATGGTCCGATTGTAGGCGTATTTTGTGAATGCTTGTACCGGCTGTGCTTGCCTGAAATACGGTGTACCCAGTACGTTACGACAATTCCATCCTTGCGTCCTTGTCGTTGTGTTTTCCTTTGGGGATTTGAACGAAGCGTTTTAGGACGGCGAACGTCTAGGCTTGTGGCAAAATTATAACAGTTGATGCTGGGAAAAGTGGCTTTCTCTAAAATTCTTGTTTTAAGTCGACGATTCCCTAGTTTCAGGTTGCACTAGAACAAGCATAGTCATTTTAGTTCTAAGCCTTATTTCTTCAACATTTATAGCATCTCCTACATGTTTACCGTTTAAACATCCCTTAATAAACCTACCCGCCACCTGAATCGAGTTTGTTTCGTTTTTAGAGCCCGATGAGTTTACAACAAGCGGCCTGGAGCTACAATTTTGTGAGTGAACCAACTTTATGCAATCTTTAACTTTCTAGCATCAGTTATTTGCAAGGGTTTACCACCTGGTCAAGGCGTATTAGTGATGTGGGTTTGACGAAAAAAAAACCGATCTAAAATGTTGCATCGACAAAAAATTAGAGTAAACACTTCTAACTCATTTACAGACGTAGGACTAGGTTCACTCGCGTCGATGAGGAGGAGGAGGAGTAGGAAGAAAATGAAGCTCGAGGATTATAGTCATTAGCTCGTCCCCTGAATGCAAAAATATCCATACCTCCTCTCTTTCTAGGCCCATTTTGTCTCAAAGATAAACTTAAACCAATAGAATGGAAAATAGGCTTTTATGTGCTGCGTGTCCAAGCATAAATTCCCGTACATGTATGACACATCAATTAGTGTTTTTCTTGGGACTGACGGAGATAATTCTTCCTCTCCCTCCCACAAATTGGACGTGCATTGCGCTACTCTAATGTGCAAACTGTTCTGGTCTGTAGAGTTGTCAGTTAATAGAATACCGCAGTTTCTCTTCGACATAATAGTTGGGTTTTATTGTCTCTCAAAGGTGCACGTGATAGCAGCCTACGCGAAGCCCTAAATATTTAATCACAGATCCTTTGCGCGTAAGGATCAGTACACGCGAGGCACGCGTAGACATAAGCATCGCCAAGCCAACAGTGCGCATACGTCGATTTTGACACTCGTTAATGTTCGATGACAGCTAACGGAACTTTCTTATCCCCCTCGCCTTGGGTCTTATTTCTTGCACTCTGACAGCAACCGGAGCGGTTAGTAGTCATTCCAGTCTCCCTTCTGTTTGCCAGCGGGAGAAGTGAGTTCAGTTAGCGGTCAGTGAATGCTCATCAACGAGTGTCAATGCCTCACGACCTAAACCAGCAAGACAGCGAGCTCGTGGCTCAATGGTTAGAGTGTTAGACTCCGATCAAAAAATTCTAAAGTTCGAGGTTCGAGTGGGGCATCGCTTGGGGTTGGATATCACTGGCTGATGACGGCTAATTAATCAGAAATGATCATTCCGGTTTCCCTTGTCTTTGCTGACCATACAATCTACGTTGTTTTTACCTTGCCCCGACATTTTATCTGTAGAGTTTACTGGGTGTGGGAAAAGCGATCGAGATAGATGCTGTGCATGTCACCTTCACAACCAGAAATTCTTCCGCAAGCCATCGCTGCCTCTCCAGACAGTAATGGTCCTCATTGGCAACGCCGAATATTCACCTGGCCTCTGTGCCGTAACCGAGCCAAACTTTGCGCCTACATTTTCCGGCGCTAGTGAAACACGCCGGTTACCTCTTTAGATTTGCACGCCATTCGTATCTCCCACATCGGTCCCGTTGCTGTACTTAACTCATATTCGCAAGGTCAGAGACAAGAGTTAGGTTACCGGTCGGCTCCGATTGAAATGTTCTCATCGTAAAACAAAACTTCCAGTCCGACTCTCAGGTCGTCAGAGTGGATGCCCCCTCCTGGTTACCGCATACAATCCTAGGGCTCTAACCACTGTGCTCCGGAATCATACCTTCTCGACCGCTATTGTAAACAGTTACAGCCCATTAAACGCAACCCTATGCGATGACTTCAGAACCAGTCACGGAGACCCCTTTCTTCCCCGATATCTGCTGATGGCACTTCAGGTTTATAGTTTATTTCTATGTTTGTGCGTTTGACCGTTTTTTAGCGATTCAATTACCCGCGAGGGCTATAGTATGCTGTTCCTGGTAACACGGGATGATTATGTGCAGTTTCAAAGACAGAGTAGATCGGGGAGCATCGCGTGGTGAGACGCGAAAGAATATTAATATCAACAATGCGAACGATAAATATTTTCTCCTTATTTGCTAGTTATCAGACCTACAGTTTTGAAGTTTTCTCGGCAACCGATAACTTTCGCGAGGTATCATGTCTCACTGTGTCCTACTCCATAAAGTCAACAGGCCGCCTTGTTCTGGATTGGCTTTGGGATCGCCTAGTTAATTGTTTTTTTCATTCCGTACTTCATCCAACAGGCTTACTTTTTGAGTCCCAGTCGACATCACAGGTTGCTGGTTCCAGTCTGCGCATCACTGTTTCTATTCAGGAACCGGGAAAGTCAAACTGGAAGATCGTTGCAGACACCGAGACCGAGGTATGTCTGCTCCTTGTTAAGGCAGTTATTTTTTGACGCCAGGAGACACTCAATTCTGTGTAAAAAATACATGTTATTTTTTCCACCCCTCCCCGGATGCGTAAAGATTACTGCTTTTTACGAAATTATGCGCATGTCTGACCAAGAATTTTTCCACCTGATCTGTCTTTGAACTGGATTCATTTTCCATAATAATAACAGTTAATTTTTAATCTTCCCTGAAATCGATTGCTAATTTGGGAAATAGCAACTTAAGGTGCACAGTCAATAAATGAAAATTCTTGAATCCTCCAGTATATCGTTCGGCCGTGATCCCGAGCCGAATGTTTGTACTGAACTTGTAGGCAGAACTACATTGCCGACAAATTATTAAGTTGGTTTGGCAGATTTGGTTTATTTAGTTGACCCAATCCAAGTGTGATTAAACTCACGGTGTGAAGCGCGACATTCGTAGCTCAAGTAGGTAGAGCGTTGGCTTGCGTAAAAGGCCTCCCTCCTATGCGGGTTCGAATCCCGCCAAATGCGGCGAGTTTTTTCACGATTGGGCCAACTAAATTACCTACAAAGACAAGCGAGACTGGAATGGCCATTTGTGGCTTATTAGCCGTTGTCGGCTAGTTATACTCAAACACAAGTGGTGCCCCACCTGGGATTTGAACCCGCGACCTTGTTAGTTAGAAGTCTAACCCTCTAAACACTGCGCCACGGGCTCGTTGCCTTGCTGGTTTAAATCGGGCATATACATTATTTTAGACGGGCCCTCACCAATCGGTTGGGAATTTATTCGTTCCGTTGTGCCTTGGGGCTTGCTCCCGAGCCCCGTCAGCAGCCGTCCAGCGGCTAGCATATTATAGGTGTAAATACAGTACCGACAAGGCCAGGGGAGATTGGAATCACCATTTCTGGCTTTTAGCCGTAATCAGCCAGTCATACTTGATCCCAGGAGTAGCGACCCCCCGAGGCTCGAACCCGCGACTTTATTAGTTAGAAGTCAGCGCTCTAATCACTGCGCCACAGGCTCGTTGCCTTGGTGGTTTTGATCTGGGTTGGTTATGGCTGGTTTATGAGGGCTAATAAGTCAGAAATGGTCATTCCAGTCTTCCTTGTCTCTGTTGGTAATGCATTTATGTTAGCTGTTTGGAAACTGCTGGCGGGGCTAAAAAGAGAGCCCCAAGATACAACGTAACGAGTCAGTTCCGTACCGATCTGTAAGCGCCCGTCTGCGAAGTCGTACTTGAGTTCTCTCCTGCTTCTTAACTTGAATTTTGCAGTACTTTTATGTCCTTTTATTTTGGGCTTTCTGCCTTTCCAGACTAAAGACAGCCCGTCCTTCCTGAAGGCCGTTAAACTAAGCTCCGACAGTTTCCCCGAATCTGCAACAATTCGGTTTTCACTCATGGAGTTACAAGACTTGCGGTCAGTCGCGGTGAGCCACCTTTTTATCATTGCTCTTGACAGCCCCCTGGTATAATACACATTTTGGCAGAGTTTCACGCATTGCATTACATTTTCGGATTTACTTGAAAAAGTTTGTTTTTTTTCTCCTGCGATTTCACTTCCAAGACCTTCTGTGCAAAATGGAACAGTAAGTGCAAGTGACGTGTACCCATCTATTCTCATTGCAAGGTGAACGTAGATGTTTCCATTTTGTCTTGCAGTTAGGGGTTCTGCAGCTAACTCGGGCGGTTGCACGATGGCTAGAAATCGATAACCGATGGGAGATGACAGTTCGACCGTCGTTTTTGACGATTTCCCCTGTGGTCCTCAGAGCATGGTGGGACCAGGGACGGAGAACTGCACGTAGACTTGCGCGTATCTGCTGCACTCCTTTCTCCCTCACCTACGTGGGCCCGATGTCAGGGCTGGAGAAGGATCAGGCACAAGAACTGAAAAAGTTACACACCCCGACTTCGCCTGTTATATACACTCCTGGTTCGTGCACAATGGCCCAGTGGCCACGCGTTCGAATCCCAGAGGGATGACTAGCAACTGATAACCGACAGGGGTGACAGTTCGAACGTCATTTTTGACGATGTACCCTGTGAGTGCAGGCACGGTGAACTGCGAGTAAATTGGTTTATAGTGATAGTAGACTTGCAAAGTTTGCCAATACAAGCGAACATCCATGTCTTAGGAAGCAATTGAGAAGAAGAAGACTCGATCGCTGGGACACTTGCAAAGTATATACTACACTCTCTCCTCCCTCACTTACGCGGGTCCGGTGTCAAGGCAGAGTCCAGAAGACCGGAGACAGGATCAGACGCAGTAGCTGCAAAAGTAAAACAGCCAATCTACACGTGCCACACAAACGCCTGGTTAACACACAATGTTCATGAGTTCGAACGCCACAGGACTAGAGGCACTGAAGGGACTGCTTTTAGCATATTAGTCGTCATCACTGAGCAGAGCCTTCGGCTTTGCACTGCAGGACTATGTCGTGTCGGTGCCGCCTGTATGAGGCGTCCACGCCCACATCGATAATGCCTTTATGGCAACGGAATGATGAATTCTGTCCTCACAGAGCGGACATATATGTTTCTTAAGGTCTATAATGTACTGACGATGGGTAACAACCGGGAAACAGCTGTATGCGTTTGGCCGGTTACATACTTAGCAACACATATACTATCGTATAGATGTTCCTTTTGGTCGCCCTCAGTTGAGTTCTGCGTCCAAAAACAACTGTCTACCGAACTTCAGGTCGTAACTCCCGAAAGAAGTCCATAGTAGAACGGGACAATGCCAGCTCAAATGCCAATTGGCGTCTGCAAGTTTCACCCCCCCCTTCTGCATCGGTTTGGATTTTCGTGGACGTCCACTGTTTCATCTGACAAATGTAAAATCAGCAGTGATCCTGAACTGTCTCCCTCAGTCTGTCTTCTAATTTCCAACATGATACCGAGTGTTGAGTGTACCACTAAAAACTTAATCTCAAAAGTACAACAGTAAGGCTATGTCGAACATCTACCGCAGACTGGTACCTGTCACCTCACATTGGCCGACGCACACCCACGCATTACGCACGGTCGCCACCTGAAATCTATCCGGTAGTGGCCAGCACTGTAAAATGCCGGTTCCTTAACTGCTTCATCCTTCTTTCCATCTTTATAGGGACAGATAGAGTTTTTATTCCCCACTGAGCAGCATAGACAGGAATGATTTGCCTCTCGGGGCAGAGCAGTTCCCCCTGTAAAACGCGAGTTTCGCTAACGTGTAACCGCCTGCCATATCTGATGACGACCTTATTTTAGAGAGGGGAGGGAGAGAAGATGTATGCGGCAGTTTTTCAGCCGTGCAGGCTGTGCACTGTGCCTTATGGCCCAGCGCGTGTTGTTTGTTCACAAACAACCATCAAGCGCAGCGAAAGTTTGTCCTGATAAGTCAATTTGACCTCTGCTGATATCATCGCCGGCAAAGACAAGGGAAACTGGAATGGCCGTTTCTGGCTCATTATCCATCATCAGCCAGTCATGCCTTAACCCAAATGGTGCCCCACCCTAGGCCTTAACACGCGACCTTTTGATCAAAAGTCTAACGCCCTAACCATTGAGCCACGAGTTCGTTGTCCTACCGGAGATATTGACACTCGTTGATGACAGTTCACTGATCGCTAGCAGAACTCACTCGTCCCGTTCACCTGGCTGATAACGGTAAGTTTTCCATAAATGGCCATTCCAGTTCCCTTGTTTTTGCCGACAATGCTATCTGCCTTGAATATTAGCCGTTGTGCGGCTGTTGGCGGGGCTTGGGAATGAGCCCTAAAGCAGAGCGGGATGAGTAAGTTTCGTTAGCGATCTGTGAGCGTTAATCCACGATTGACCCCTACTATTAATCGCGAAATTCGCAGAGGTGTGCGACTGATGCCTACTATAATTTACCCAGTCAAAAGGTTATCCCGGCTTGTGCAACACAGTAGTCGCCGGCTATTAAGCCCACGGTTAATAAGCCCAGCCGCCTATTAAACCCAATTTGGTCTGGGCCCAAAGTTGGCTTAATAACCGGCGACTACTGTACTAAGCCCATGGTTAATAAGCCCAGCCGCCTATTAAGCCCAATTCGGTCTGGGCCCGAGGTGAGCTTAATAGCCGGCGACTGCTGTACTTGAGTGGCTTGAGCGAACTACCAGGCCCAGCGGACTAAATACGAAGCCTCATCCTTTGGTTTTGTCCTTCTACTCGCCTTTCAATGGCGCATTTTATTTTATTGAAGTATGTTCCCTTTTTATTCTCACGACTGGAAGCACATCCCCGGGTCCTTGTTGACCACTCAATCTCATTTTTAATAGGCTCGGGCTGTCGCGACGGCTTCTGTATCGGCTGGCGAACTCTGCGCTGCATCTACCCTGCACCTAACAATGCGTGAGCCGCCATCCTCTGCCGTCCCTTCTGCCAAGGAGCCGGGCCCTACTTTTTGCACTCTTGTCATTCAGGTGAAGAAGTTTCAGCCTACCTTGGACTGCTCTCAGGTAGGTTTCACACGCGCTGCTTATCGTTCGTGGAAGTCATGACAAATGCCGAAGTTTGCGAGAGATTGATAATCGCTCGCATGTACGAAAACATAGGAATTATAACAAACATACTTAAGCAACTTTATTAGCTAAAACAAATACTAATTGTGTGTTAAGGAAGATAAAATTTTCCTAATAATAAACGAGTTCCGCAGACCTTTTAGGTCTGCGGAACATTAAAACAGTAAATTTAAACTCTTATCGTCAGCTGAATGGATAATCATACCATTTTGTTCGTATCAAAAGAGAGCTTCTTTAGTCAACATGCTTTATACATACTTTCGTTATTAGATTACAACTATACGAAGATCATCCTTTAAAGTCCGGCATATTCTCAAGCGTTTTCAGTGTCTTCATGCCTTCGTCCATAAATGTAGATTCTTTTCGACATTTATACCAAAACCTTTAAATTAAGATATCTATTAAAAGCATTTACTAAAAAAGAGTTAGTAGATATTAATTCTTATGCAATTGGCCATGTGGGCCATATTTATAAATTCGACGAAACACCAGAACACATTGTCGAGCAAAAATACTTCCAAAACAGATGTCTGATATTGTTATTTGTAAGATTAAAACACATTCTACAATAGGTTACTTCTTTAAAAAGCACTTCAATTAGATATTAAGCTGACGAATATCTATACATGTTAATCTTTTCTGACTTATATTTAGGCTTTCCCATAGCATACTGCATGTAAGTAAAAGGTTTGGTTCTGTCGTACTTAATATCATAGTAAATTTGTTCGGTGTCAGGTCTCATGCGATTTCGCCAAAACTGATGCCTATTAGCCTCAATAAACTGAATTAAAAAGACAGTTTTCCTTAATAAAAGGCTTTTAAGGATTAAATCCACTTATTAGATCAACATACCGGGACCGAATTTATGCTAAACTATCAAGTCCAATTTCATCCTGACTTTTACACGAAGTTACAGCCGTACTGTATAGTGCGATACATTCGTTCCATCGAGCCAGTTCTGTACTCAGCAATGTGCTTTCTATGGGAGCTCCCGCTTCTTTCACGCAAGCCGGCTTCTTAAGCCAGTTACTCGTCAAAAAGTATCAAGACTCGACTGCGGTAGACTAACCATCAATAGACAAGTCGCCTGCAAACGCAGGGAATACCTCGGGGAAAATTTCATACAAAATAAATTTACGGAGGCAGCAGAGACTGGGGCATCACGGTAGTCTTCTCGAGTTGATTCCCCCTTGAAACCGTCACTATGAGGGGTGTGAATCGTCAGCATTTCTTAAAAACTGGCTAAGAAGAGGAGAAGGCGGATTGAGCACTGGTACAGTCTGTTTCTTGTTTTGAGCTTCCAAACTCGCTCAGGAGTTCATTGCCAAATGTACAGCAGCAACAAAGGGGAGATTTTAGGCTGTGCAAACCAATCCACTATCAGTGACGCATGTTTTGAGGTAACTGCTCAGGGCTTGATATGGTGGTGGCAAATCGATACACCGATTTATTGAGTTCTCATCGGTGGAGTAATCTTCAGTCATTTATCGGTTTGTCTTGTTTCCGGCATGGGCGCGTATCCTGCCGACTGCGAAATTGAACTCATGCCCTGTTTTATAGGTCGTCCCGTCGTACAGCCAGCTATGTTCATGTTTATGCGATACCAACATGCGTTCAGTTTGACCTGTCTAATTGCAAAGACACCTCAGGCATGGGATGGGATGCACTTCCCCAGATTACTCTTTGGCATTAAGCCGGTCCTTGACTTTCATTGCCTTGCTGCGCATAGTAGCTTTGGACCGATGTGCAATTCCAACACCTATTCCTGCAGCGATGTGCTCAGTCGCTTCTGCTAGTTGCTTGACCTATACTTCCTATAATAACCCCCTTTTTGTTGCTGTTGTTACATCTGACGATGAACTCATGTACGTGTTGAGAAGCTCAGGACAGTAAACAGATTGTTTTCGTGTTCGATCAGCCTTCGCATTTATTCGTACAAACACCTGGAACGCGAACTTTCACATTTGTTTGTGACAAACTGGCTAGGATATTAAGGCGCGCCTGGCAGAGGTTAGGACGTGTTAGATTAGGCTTGATTTCCCAAAAAAACTGGTTGAGCCAACTGCACCTCTTTTTCAGAGGAGGCGTGAATATCATCTTATTCACATTACCTTCCCATCCGCGCGACAGACGGTCCTGCGGGCTCTGATCAGGCTCATCTCGGTTTGCGCTTGAGTAGACTTCCCCTGCTTTCGCTAAACCTTTAATCTCACTCAGTCTGGCATTTACAAGACTACGGCCTGCCTTTCTCCAGACATGTCTGCTAAATTACAGTGAACTGTAGCCTATTTGCCCAAGTAAACTTATCAGTTTATCGGATTGCAACGTTGTATTTTCGGCCTTGTGTTCCTCCCTGTTTGTACCATTAAGTGCTTTCCGATTTGCCCTTCGTTTTACGTAGAGCGATTCAAATTGTGCACGACTGCGCAGCGTCTGTGAGAACATACTCAGCCAAAACTACGTCTTCTATCACACTCTCGGTGAGCGTATGCGCGTCGTTGAACTGATGGGCGAGTCAAGACTTGGTTTCCAATTTCCAATCGAATATGTGTAAGCCGTACTGCATTTGTGTCCCCCCCACTTATTCACCTCCCAGCATCCGTTACATGGCATCATTTTTGGTCTTTTTTGCCCTATCTCGTTGAACACGGTGTGTCTGTGTGTGTGTGTGTCGTAGCTCATAGTTGGATCAGGAATCGCCGCCGGAATCCAAACTGGGAGTAGTTGGGAGACCGAGAAAAGCCGCGACCTCGACCGGCTTGAGCCAAAGGTCCGCGGGAATGAGGTGGGTGCCTGGCCGAGAACTGCAGGCTAACAGATGACGGCAGTCATGCGACGAGACGCCGCAGTCGGGACAGCAGTCGGATATGGATAGACACGGTGGTAGTGCCTTACGCATGAATTTAATTACCCTGAGGTTGATCTGCGCAATATACTCCTTAGTTAAGCCAATGGCTTTCTCGTTTCAAGACGGCTGAGGATGGCTTTGGAGACAGTAGCTGTCCTTGCATAAAGCCCACGCCCATAATGTGTCAGACACGTTCTGGTATCAGACAACGGCCGTTCGGCCGGCGATGTCGACGATGTCCACCACGAGCTTCAGCAAGCTGAAGCAACGCAGGGACTTCCGCGGGATTATATTAGAAGTAGACTCGCGGAGAATCTACTACATTCTCTCACCACTCCCACACTGGGACCCGGTCTGAAGAAATATTCAAGAAGGCTGGAGATGGAGGAGGTGGCTGGCGTGACCAACACTCAACACGCGTACCAACAGCAAGCCTCGCTAGGTAGGCTCCCGACTGGAAGTCCCATGAAGGCCACATTAAGAAGGAGGTATTGAACCTGACTCTCGGCCCACAGTTAGCCACTACACACAACAAGACTATACCGACTGCGGCTTTTAGCGCACCGTGATAGTTTCAAGCGCATCAGATTGAATATAGTGAGGAAATAAATGTGCTGAGGGTCGACCTCACTCTCTCCCCCACCGCCAGCCACAGGCCACCGCCTAGCTGATCGGTTGCTTGAGGTGGGATGGGCGCAGTGATGAAAAGGAAAACAAGTCAAATATGAGCATTGTAGAACAGGTTGTGCAAGGGAAGAGGGAAGGACGAAGGGAAAGAGAGAGAGGCGGAGGGCACACAAACACACACATACACTCATTGTATAGGCATTACAAGACAATTCGACTGCGATTCTTCTTCGTCCGCCAGTCACAATGCTTCCTAGACCCTTACCGATACACTCAGTACAGTTACTTAGTGCTATAAGACAAAAGGCGGGTGCAGACAGGGCCATAGTGGAATGCTCACCCGGTATGATTTGACCCTTGCTGCGACTGTACATTTTGTAGTCTCTAAGCAGTGCCTGTACTCGGAGCACCACAATCGCTATGCTACTATTAAACAAATAGTTAAGGATAATCAAAGAACAAACCTCAACAATGGATACACCAAGTCAGGCCAAATCGCCTGAGTGTATGCAAGGGAACAACACAAGTTCAACAATAACGCCACACAGGGCAAAACTAGTCTTGAGGAAGCTTGCGTGTGTTAGTGGGAAAGGCGGCGCGGCTCTGCTTTTATATGATTTCAAGAGAGCATTCCTATGGCCTCAAGTCTGAAAACACCAGCACGAAAGGAGGGGATGGAAGTGGACAGAGGCAATGTTGTGCCGGCAAGGGGAGAAGAATTGCAAGCGTTTGAGGTCAGCGGTGGTGACAGCTGTAATCGAACCAGAGGGGGGGGGAAGGCACTAGCAATAGCTCTTGAAACAGTTGTCTCTTGATGCAGTGGGGGCGAGCGGAAGCATTATGGGAAAAGGCGATTAAAAGGCTAGAGAGCCGAACGGGGAGTGGGTACAATATTCAAGCGCCACTTAAGTGGTACTTAGCCGGGGAACTAGTTTTAACACCAGTGTGCATTCGACTGGAAACAACAAGGGTCAACAGGAACAGAATTCTTTGAGGAAGGGGGTTCGGGAACGCATTTCAGAGGAGGGAACAGCCTTTCGTAAGAGAAAAACACTTGGTCTAGCGTGAATTCGCTGGAAATGGATGTGGAGAATTTCCAACTCATTCAACTGGAAATAACAATATCAACCAAAAACAGGAAATAATGCACAAAATTATTACAAAGAGCTAATATATCTGTAGGAACGACAAAATGTACCATAATAGAAAAATAAAATTCAATAAGCACACAAACTGCAGAATTCTGGGATTTGGTTTCCGTGCTGAGCCCTGTAATGGAATGTTACCCAACAATCGTCATGCCAAATCTCAGGTTGTAGGTAAACGACAGAAGACACCAAGGAGGGATTTATTGTGCACAGAATCCTGATTTGCCCCCTCAGACTGTAGTGAGAGAGAGAGTGAGTGACAGGCCGCGGTGACAGCTGATTTTATGTGATCGTGGACCAAGTTCAAGTGGTGTGCAATTGGTGAGTTGCATTGCCCGAGCTAGTGTCGTGCATGGTAGCCCGTGCCGATTTGGATGGGTGCTGGTGTGTCCAAGTGGTTCTCAGGCAACTGCGGCGATCTGGCCGTGCGTGTGTGCGCGAGTGGGACTCAGTCAAGAATCTGCAGGTCTGAGAGTTGGAAGCGGCTGCCTGCGTGAACTTGTGGCAGTGGGCACTGCAAAGGGGCCCTGGACAACATGGTTAGTCGTCCGACACAGATCCCGCCAGACGAAGAACGAAGTGAATGCGTCGATCATGAGGCAAGTGGTGATACGAAGGAGATAATTCAATGCACATGTCGGGTCGGAAGCGTTTGTGACAGTAGTGGCTCGCGCCGAAGGCCAGGGTGATGCTTGCCACCTGTGCTATGATGCAGTTGTGGCATTAATCGGAGGATTTTCTGGCGTGATCTCGACAGCGTGTGCCGTAGAGTTATCATGTTGGTACGAGGAGAGAACATTCCGAACACAAGGCACCCCAGTGAAGGCTGAATGTTCAAATGCGTCAGCAAAAATAGGCTAACTGTCATCCAGACACAAAATTGAGATAGAGTGGAGTAGAGTCGAAAGTTTGAAAGTTCGTCGATGCATATACGTTATAATGTTGAGTGCATGAAAATTAAGTCAAGAATGATCGTTTCGTTAGTGATGGGCGATTAATGCCTCGGACAAAGGAGAGATTTGTTCAGATGGCTCTAAACAATTCGATTCGGGTCTGACCGGGATTTCTATGACTGAGATTAAATGAAGACGCCCAGCTCGGTTTGGGACAAAATGTCGGCAACTGCTTTTTCCCTATCCATGGGCGCGGTGAGTTATACAGGGAAACAGTGGTGTGAAGTCGAGTTGGAAATTGGCAGTGGACATCATCAAAACCGACGGCCGAACTGTCGATAAGTGGCCATAACCCGATTGGCGAAAATGACGGACATTGTAGGTAACATAAAAAAATCATTCTCTTTTTCATCCATATTCACTTTGGTCTTTTTTCTCCGTTGTCAGCTCCGTGCCTTCGCCATGGTGTGTCGTCTACGCGTTGCTGCGTCTACTTTTGGCGTTTTATCATAATACCCAACACACTTCCTAGGGGGCCCATCGTTGGATCATTCGAGAAAATTACTCAAAAGGCGCGGTAAAAACCTCGGTGGCATTTGCGAGTTCATAAATACAGCATGAGAATCAAGAAAAGCTTTTGGTTGGTTTGTGGATTTTCTCTGTTCAGCATCGTTCATACTGACTTCAACCGGGACACTAATTTATTAAGGTCGTAATTCCCTTACCACTGAATTTTAAGTCGATGGAGGCTTCCAACGCATCTTGCCCAACGTGTTACTCTCCACGCCACTCATTGTTCCCCTTCAAACTTTTGGCGTTGATATGTTTTGGAATCCGTTCGAGCAGCACCCTTACTTCCATGACGTCCTCTATCTATGGCAGGCGCCATAGTAGTGATCTGTGACTCTTTTGCTTTTGAGTAGTATGTTCTGGAATGCTTAACTGAGGGTGTTTCATTTGATCACCGCCTTTTGATTTTTTTTCAGAAAGCACCTCATCCAACGTGAGCACCTCCTCTACGACTCCCTGAGCCGGGCAGGAATGGTTTGTTTGCCTATGTTTCTTGAACCCCTATATGAAAAAGCAAACGTTTTTGAAACACATTGGCAACTGTGGCCTAACCACAGCTAAAGACTCCGGGCTCTTAGAACCCTGTCAGTCTTTTCAGCCTGCCTAAGTATCTACTTTAGGTCAAAGTTTACTGTTTTGCCTCTTTAATTACATATTTGCACTCCCATTATACAAAGACGACAAAGAACACATTGTTTGCATTGCTTACGTCGAGCAAGACCCCAACCACGACAATGAGGGTCACGTGTCCACTAGTCTAGTGATCTCTCTTAGATCGGTGGGTTGCGCTTCAGAACTCGCCGCGAAAGCTGAAACTCTGCGGAGTAAAAACCATATGATGAAGTGAAACTGACAAAGACAAGGGAGGTCGGAATGGCCACTTCTGGTTTATTAGCCGTCATCAGCCAGCCATAGCCAATCGCAGAGTTGGCGACCCCCAAGATTTGAAACGGCGACCTCTGGTCATTGATTGCACCACGGGTCCGTTGTTTTGTCGGTTGTGCTCGGGAATATGATGATAGCATGGCACAAACCTTTCCGGTTACGGAACACGTTCGTTCCGTTGTACCTTTGAGCTCAATCTAAAGCCTTCGCAAGCATTCACATAGCGACTTTTGGGTAGAATCCTAGTTTAGGTCCCAGATCAGCACACGAAAACCCCATCCTTCTGTAATACGGAACCGGGTAAAATAAAGAGTATATAGTTTGGGCAATACAAAGGAAAGGAAATATCAATAAAAATTAAAGTTTATAAAAGCAGAAAAAGTAGAAATAATTATTTAAATGCCCTCATGTTGGTCAGCAAAAAAGCGTGCCATAATCCAAATGCGCAATTATGCAAACATTCGGAAATCAATAACTCAAAAAGTAACCAACTAAAAAGATAATAAACTAACCAAAATGCGTAAATTAAAGTAAGCTAAACTGACTTTACTTTAAAAATAATGTAAAACTAAAATAAACATACTAAACTTAATACTGAACTGAAAACTGATCTTAAATTGAAATAAGTTCAGTAAACCAAATAAAATAAACTAACGTAAAATTATTAAGCATGTAAATTGGAGGTTTACGCGGCCCTTTGCACCGCGAATTATACTAATATACTAATAGTTTATGATGAAAGGGAACCGATACCAATCATACCGATTAGGTATGACTAGCTGATGACGGCTAATGAGCCACAGAAAAAGAAGCGACCACTGGAACAAGAGTTTAATTATCCTGACGTTTCGGATGCCGTCGGGAATCCTTAATCATAGGTAATCGTAGAAAAATCGGGGACATGTGCAGATAAGCCACAAATGGTCATTCCGGTCTCCCTTTTCCTTGTCGGTTCCACTGCATCATACACCAAAAGTCGCCTACTAGGGCTCTAGCTTGAGCTCCAAGGCACAACCAGGACGAGCATGTTTGCTAACCAGATCGGTGGGCGCCCTAATGTCATCAAAACCATATGTTAATATGGCAATTCTTTATAGTTAAAACCTTTATAAACCCTCGCACACCCTTATACACTTTTTCTACACAATTATAGAGCATAAATCCTCTATATGATGTATGTGAACACCCTGTTTATTGTTTGTGCAAAATATGTCTATTGTATATCATCGAGGGGTTTTATTTAGTGCATCATACAGCTATCAGCCAACGGCGTCCCGCATATGAAATCAGCTGAGCAGCCCAACTGGGTGTAGTACATCGCTATTTGGGGGTTCAGGCTCTTGCAATAATGGTATTGATAGGATTCGGGGTTCGCTGCCCGCGACCAATGTCCTCTTCTTATTATGTGTTCGATCATCGATTTCGATGAGGTCCACCAAGTGCACCAGCAGGTTGGTACAGAAGGTGACGGTCTCAGGGGTTAGCTTTCAAGTGATAGAGACCGTAGTTAGCGGCTCCGCATCCACCACCTTCTCGCGGAGTCTCGAAGACTAAACGGGGTCCGGCGTAGGCTGCTGTATCAAATGCAAGCTGAAATGCCGCTTAACCTAGTCTTAAGTGACAGTAGCCTTTTGCGCTGGTACTACTGTACTATCTACCCTCACTCACCAACAGTAGGTGTGAAGACAGGCCCAAGGAGGCCGAGACTGATAAGACTACTACTGTGTCTGTAACAACTGGCTACGATGTAGCCGATTCTCAGAATCAGTATTATATCTGACGCTAAAATTTGTCAACAGTGACACTGGTTTGGGTAAGTTCTGGGGCGCATGCCCCCTTGTCACAGCATGGATTGTAACTCTGGGTTAAAACTATTTCGTGCAAGCATATGCATTGAACCTGAGCAGGAAAGCGTTTGCCTTAGTTTCCGCCCTCTCAACTCAATCCATAAGGCTGTGCCATCTTAGATACTAAGATACTGCTGCTATAGGTACGTGCCTATACTACGAGTGCTGGTTTCTATTACTCATGTTTTGTAAGGCCAATAGATAGTTTACTATAAGTATTTCTTGTGTGTGTTTTTTAAGAAGTCGCACCCAATATGCACTCGAAACGCCGCTTAACCTAGTCTTAAGTGACAGTAGACTTTGCGCGGTTACTGATGTACTATATACCCTCACCCACCATTAGTAAGTGTGAAGACAGGCCCAAGGAGGCCGAGACTGATATGGCTACTACTGTTTCTACTACTATTGACTATCTATGTAGCCGAGTCTTAGAAGTATCAGTACTATCTCTGACGCTAAAATTTGTCAGAAGCGACGCTGGTTTGAAGTAAGCGCTGGGGCTCATCCCCCTTGGCCTCAACAAGAAGTGTGCATGTGGGTTTAAGCTATTTCGAGAAAGTACATGCTTGGGGCCCTGAGCATAAGAGCGTTTGCCTTGGTTTCTGCACACATTTATGTTGTGCACTCATTTAAATACTGTCAATAATTAATCTTACAGAACCCTTGTGCATATAACCGAGACTGAAATCGGGACATCCGCTGTCATCTTCCTAGCTGTGGTAGGCGTGTACTTGGTTTAACACTGTCCATTGCATGTCTCCTGCTTGTTTGCTCACTGTCGGTTGTCGGTCACCAAGCTAAACAGCGATTCTGGGGAATGGTTACTTGCTACTGCATGTATGTTTTTGCTCTCAAAGTCTGTCGCGCCCCCTACATGACATTCAAAGCAGCTGTAACAGTGTAAGCATTTCTCTTCAATTATTTCAAAGTATGTTTTTTTAAAATTTAAGTCTGACCCTCATTTGGAGTGCTTACGGAGGGAGCGTCTCTTGGGCATGAAGGGAGTGATTGAGCGCTACGAACTCTGCCTTCGAGCAATGGTTGATCGCGCTGGTTAGTATTTTATCTTTGCACATCTCTGCCTTTGAAATCAGTAGTTCTTCCTGTTCTACTCAGTCAACCAGATGGCTGATTTACACTATAATATTTTGACTGTCACCAGTTAGGGCGTCCACCTGCTTCACAGTGTGACTGACCAGCTGAATTTGTTTATAGTGAATCTCACACCCTCGTCCCATACTTTCCGTGCTCCGATGACAGTGGCGGTGGCTGTTTGAACTAAACAATCCACATACGCACGTAATACGCGATCTCCCCCCACCCTTCCACATGTAAGATAGATGTGTTGGCTCCTGAAATCTTAACAGAAGGTGTGAGGTGTGTTTTCAATTGAAAAAATGCAGTACTAAAGTAGGGCTTTTATCTTGATTATCTTAAGGCCTAATCTGGAGATATTAAAGTCATTCGTTGATGAATGTTCACTTGACAGCAGCCGCATAGTGGCTACTAGTCAGATAGAATTGCCGGCAAACACAAGGGAGACTGGAATGACCATTTCTGGTTTATTGGCCATTGTCAGCCAGCCCAAACGCCTTAAAAAGTACACTCTGTAGGAGATGACTACTTTGGAAGGATGCGGTTTGTGCGTTGATTTTCGATGTCCTTATAAATTCAAATATATGTTATAGAAATCACGCACGAGAATATTCTTCCTTGTACCCTTTGTTAGCAAATCGCATTTTCAAGGGTGTCATCAGGCTTCAAAAACATTTCTTAATAGCCGGAATCATTTGGAATCCAACCTATAGTTAAACTTGTATTCAGGGTTGAAAAACTACATGTTATCTAGGGTTAATCACAAATTTCTCTGCATTGTACGGAAAAAGTCTCACAAGCTTTTGCAGTGGACGTGAACTAGGCTGTACACTTTATAAGCAACATAAATAAAGAGACACATACGATGCATTATGAATGGACATTTAATGATCTTAAGAATCTCGTAATTAGGAACTTTATCAAAGCGGAAAGATAGGCTTTCTTCAGGTATAACACTTGAGGAAGTCATAATTAGCTATCAAATGTGTTAAAATGACTACTTTTGTGGAAGTTCTCTACGAAATTTATTTCAATTCGTAAGAGTATTGAAAATAAAATTGAAATATTGCATCCCATATAAGTAATCGCTTTTTACAGTGCATGCTTTTGGAGGCGGTCGGAAAGAAATCATGCATGAAAAGAAGACGACTCGATCGCTGGGAGAATACTGTCCCAGCGATCGAGTCGTCTATTTCTCAATTACTTCCTGGGACTAGCATGTTCGCTTGTATTAGAAATCGTACAAAAGGCTGAACCCTGGTGGGACTGACTTATCTCGGTATAAGGCTGCACAGTAATTAATATGACGACCCTATTTTAGACATTTTCGAATTGCTGATAGAAGCGAACGGGCGTGTTTCATGAAGCAGTTCAAAAGCAGAAAACGTGATCGCTGGAACAGGAAGTTTATATGCCTGACGTTTTCGACTCTGTCGAGAACCCTTCCTCACAGTACCAATTACAAAACACATAAGCAGTCACTTGGGGGGTCTTTCGTTGAGTTGCCGAAGAATCTCGTAGGGTTTTTGAGTATTGCCGACGATTGAGAACCTCCCTTTCATTTTCGTGGTTCTTGCGGTCTCCTTTAATTGGCGTTTCCATCATTTTACGGAGTCGGCCAATGATATCATCAAAAAGACTGAATTCGAGCTGACTGCGCAGAAGATTGTAGGTTTCGTGCGTTAATACAATCTTTTCTGGCCATTGGTGGATTCCACGCATGCTGTAAACTGCCTTGCGGACAGAGGGTTTCGATAATGACCATTTGCTACTGTCTAATTGGGTTCCGGCCACCAAGAAAGAACGTGTTGCTGATAGAAGCGAACAGGCAAGTTCCAGGAAGCAGTTGAGAAGTAGAAGATGCGATCGCTGGAACGAAAAGTTTATTCTTCTGACGTTTGAACCCACCATCAGTGATAACCGCAGAACAGGGTGATAAATGCACAGATTACGCAATATTCATAGTCTGTAGTGGCTACGCGAACGCGTCCGCACCACAATTCGCAGCTTCCATGATCATCGCTCGTGATCGTGATTAATATGATTATAGCTTGACTGTCCGCTTCTGAGTCATTAATTGCCGCGATTCCACCAGCCGTGTTGGAGGTTAGTGTGACAGTTACTCGGTCATTTTGCTCGCGGTCATCGAAATTGTGGCTGAGCCGCGCCCTCTGCCTGTGATTGATTCCCCTGCTCAGAAAAACTCTCAGTACGGAATATGGGAACAGTAAGTCGTTGCGCTTATTGATTGACTGCAGGCCTGAGAACCATGGCTCAAATAGCTCACAGCTCACGCAGTTGTCACCCCTTGCGAGAATTTTGGCCGTGGTAAATTTGAAAATATGTTCGGGTCCCGCTGAGTGAGCTACAACCTGGGAGTTAACGCCTTTTCTTCTCACCGCTGCCGCCTGCTCAGCCATTCGCGTCCGGAGTAATCTCCCGGTTTCTAGGGTGTAGTTGCTTTGTTCACAACTCCAGCCGTGTCCTGGCGACCCAGCAAAAATTTCGAGGACAGCGAACCTAATTGTCGCGTAAATGTCAGGCCAACATCCAACTCGAAGGATGAAAGCGCGGCCATTAATGATGAATGCCAAGCTGACATCACATAATCACGATCCTGTGCAATAATCACGGAAACTGTTAATTGTGGTGTGCATGCGGTCGTGTGGCCGCTACAGACTATAAATACTGCGTAAACTCTGCAATTATCACCCATATTCTGCGGTTATCTCTGATGATGGGTTGAAGCCACAATCCGAAACGTCAGGCATTTAAGATTATTGTTCCAATGATTGGATTTTCTACTTCTGAACATTTGCGAATCTGGGTTGAGATTGTAAAACTGATGTACCAGGAGGGAGTCTGAGATTCAACCTGTGTGAGAGACGCCGTAATGGCCGCATCAGTAAGGCACCGTTGCAGCCCTATTATCGGTCCTAAAAAGACCGCGTTACTATACGAACTGGCGACCTTCGAAACATCGACTTAAAGCGCGTCGGGATAGTTAAGTACGTGAGATTCAGTATGCTATATAATGCGCTGATTTGACGTGAATATGGATTCTCTCTCTCTCTCTCTTTCCTGCCCAGCAACGACGTCACGCTTTCTTCCTCTCACCCTCATACATACCAATGTTTCCCCCCGACTCACTCTGACAGGAACTGAGGTTCGACAGTAGCTGATTCGCCCATCTACCCGTACCACTCACTAACTGGTTTCCACTTCATGCAGCAGACACCCATAAAAGGGCATGCCTTCCAAGTTATTTGACGTGCGTACATTTAATACATGAACATTTATCTCGCCGCGTGTAAGCGATAGTTTACCCACGATAATTATCTATGACCGTCTTCGCCAGAGCTACCTCGTCGTTTGGGTGATGAACACAGGACCAAGACGATGAGAAGACAAAGTTCCGAATGGATGACTTTATACTCGAGGCATCTTTGCGAACTGCGAATGCGTCACCCCCCAGTTGAAGTGCCAGCGTTTAACACAGACTATCGCCCCAAAAATGCGTAGACTACTCACGTGTGTCAAGGACAGACAAAAACCATGTAGGCAATCGGATGTTTTCTACGACATGTCCTGTGCTAATGGCTCTTGCAAGTATACAGAGCAACTACTATTGGGCGAAAGCTGGAGGCTAAGTTGCGCTAAGTTGGGCCGAGTCCAGCACCGGATCACACCCTTGGTTTTACTGCTACATTAATTCTCGGAAACGCCAAGTTCACGAGAATACGCGATGTGGTCGTGACACTATAAACATCTGTGCCTGACCGCATCCATGTTATCGAGCCCGGTCCACGACTGGAAATCGCTGACAAAACTATTCTCTAGGACTCTAATCGAGCTTAGTGGTTGATTTTCCATGCCCTACTGCTTTCCATACCTGTTTTGACATCAGACAACTGACCTGCTTGGACTGTAGTCTAATGCTGAGGGTGGGGAGAGAGAGAGATAGACGGCTCGGCGCATTTTCCTCGCTCTAAACAATCTGACGAACTCTTAGCTTTCGTGGTACGTTAAAAGCCGTGGCTTGGAAGGTTGCCAACTGACGGGAAACCGCGCGGTCAGCCTACTGTGTATTGTGTGTAGTGCCTGACCGGTAGACTGAGAGTTGGGGCGCAAGAACTCCTTCTTAATATGGCCTTTGTGACAGTCCCACGCAATTGGGATCGTAGCTAGGTGGGACAGTACGCATAGAGGGACTTCTGCCGCGCCAGCCACCTGCGCCCTATCCCGCTTCGTCCACCGGGGGCAGGTGGACGAGGGAAGAGCGAGTTCAGTGGATGCGGTGCAAGTCTACTATCATTTAAAACTAATTCGCACTGTCCCTGAACCACCCTATTGTGGAGTGTAGGGTGGATAGCGTTGACATCGACGGTCGAACAAGTCACCTGTTTTGACAATGGGCCTGGGGGAACCAACCGGAGAATCAGCAATAAATGGATTTAGCGTCCTTTTATTGTGTGTTTTTCTAATTGGCTAGCATAAATAGGCGAGGTGCGAGCTGCACACACACACTTTTGTCTTCAATCTGTTTTGCTCTGGCCTGAAATCTTCAGGAGATTACCATTGCAGATTTGTCAATAACCCCACACAACCCTTGACTTCTGACTTTTTTAGGTCCGAACTTTAAGCGCTGCACCGAACGCAAAAACAGCGAACTGGACTTTGTGCCAACGAACCTGCATGTAAACCGAATAGGACTCCTGGATTCCGAAAATAATCTGGGTGAGCCTAATGTTCTGTAATTCTATCTTTTTCCTGGTTTATGCCTTCAATTCATCTTCGACGGCAACTGTTTCGACCGAGATGCCCTCCTGATTTTGTTTATTGGAAGATTCTGAACGATGCCTGTCCAGTCACATGCCATTGCCATAATTTTCCGTGACAGTAAGTCGGAGCATTCCAAATGACTGACAATTTAACTTTTAAAAAAGCCCAGACATGTATAGACGGGTTAGTTTGACTACGGCAGTTGCAAAATACCGATTTAACACCCTATACAATAAAAAGGTATTTTTGTTGTTAGAATTATGCAGAAAAATTACAGATTTTCTTGTGATCTTTTTTCCTTCGACAAAAGACCTGTGCGACTTCTCACTTTGCGAACTCTGAGCTTTGTTAGTTTTCATTGCTTACAACGCAGCATTGACCTGAGGGGTGTTGAAGCTGCAACTCGTTATACTGAACTATATCGCATTTTAAAAAGGTACCAGCAAGCGCGTCTTGGCTGGTCTTTGAAGAAGAAAAACAGTCCATTTGGCAAACGTGTTCTCCGCATTTAATTATCGGGCCTATACAGTTGCACTGAAAACGAAAGTAGGAGAGTTGAACAGGGTTTATAAATGTCTTATAATTAAAACCGATCATTGGACTCGGGGGAGGGGGGGGGGTCAACGGGTAGGCTGTGAGTAGCTTCATGGGTCGAAAACACGGAGTGGAAATCATTGTCATGCGTGCTGAGTAAACAACCGTCACTAAGAGGGGGGGGGAGGGACGGGCGACATGCAATTGCCACCCGGTATCGGCCACGGAAAAGAGAGCGCCTGTATGAGCTTCTTCTGTCAGCACAGTACTGGATTTACTACCTCCATAGCCACTTTCTCGACTGTTGCTAGCACACGCGTAATCGACCCATAACCAATACTCGCACCTTTACCTATTTTCCCCCTCAATGAGTCCAATGACCTCTACATTACCAATCTCACCGTGCAGGCGGTGTGAAAAGGATGAGTTTTAAGCATAAGACGTTTATAAACCCAGCCCAACTCACCTATTTTCATTATCAGTGCAATTGTACAAGCCCGAGGATAGATTGCCGAAGAAAGTGTGTTTGCCAAATAGAATTTGCAAGTTAAACATTGGAATATTTGCACAACTTAGAGGAAGAGGTGAGATACAGGTAGAGACAGCATCGCCGCGCAGATCCGTGACGTTGGAAAAAATATAAAATGAAAAATAAGCCAACAAAAATGGGGTGACTGAGAGAGCAACTGTTTAAGGCCTATTTTGACCTTGTTTAGCCAACCGACTGTATCCGAACACGTGTGACTCGATCATATGCACTCATGCTGTGTAGCAGCCCAAGACTGGGATGTAGGCGATAGGTCAGTGATCACATTGATGGCTCATAAATGAAAAAGAAAGAAGAACCTGCTGTTCAGGGCTAACTCACATAATTTGAACCCCAGGCTTAACACTAATCTTAATCCCACTCCCTCATGGAAGTTAGCGCAAGCCCGCCAGTAATACGGGACTCTATATTGCCATGACCACCCGATTTGTTTTCTACCCCAGGCGTACGTACGTGCCTATGCTAAAGTGCTAATTCTATTAATCATGCTTGCAAAGGCCAGTAAGTAGTATACTTTAAATAGGGCCTGTGTGTGCTTTTTAAGAAGTCGGCACCCAATGTGCACTCCCAATCTCTATGAGGTTAAGTGATTAGCTTATGGGTTAAATGAAGCGTTATTGAATAATAGCACAAGTCCTACCATGTCTCTATGCCTTAATGTTGACCGCCTGGGGACTACCCATAGGCTTATTACAGTATCTAGCTCTAGCTTCGACTTTACAGAACGTACGTCTTCTCATATCCCCTCAATTTCAGCAGGGATTGTGAACCTGGGTTTATGCTATTCCGAATAATTGCATGTTTGAGGCCCGGAGCACATCAAGGCTCTCCTTGCTTTCTACCTTCTCAACTCTATCCATCTTATGTCATCTTATTGGTTGACGAAATGTTTTTAAGGGATAGCTCAAGTTTCACCATGTCTATATGTCGCATGGTGCCATTTGCCGTTAATAGGCTAACCTTTTGCAGTATCTGATGTCATCTTGAGGTTTAGGGGAGGTTTCCTGTTTACTGGGGGGGGGGGGGGGGCAATCTGCTCCATACTCAACCAACATTGCTATATCCCATATCTGTGTCAGTAACTGAGCAATAAGCACAAAAGATGGGAATATGGGCCGAGTGTGGTGTCCAAGTTATCCTGTCAGTCGACAACCCTCCGAACCACGGCTTCTAGCCCGCCGGAGTAGCTTCAAGCGCAGCAGATTGTTTTTTGGTGAGGAGAGGAATGCGCTGTTGGTGGACCTCACTCTCTCCCCCACCGCCAGGTGCAGTCCTAAAAAGGGAAAACAATTAGGTGATAAGCATTGTAGAGCAGGTGGTATGTGTGTTTGTGTGAGAGAGAGAGTAAAAAACAAGAGAGAAAACAAGGACGAGAAAACAACTTACCTTTTAGCGGAGGAATGCAGACATACATTTTGAAGGTAAGTGCCTCCGTTATTGACTCTCTCCCTTCCTTTGTCCTTTTGCGTGTGGGGCTGAGAATGCATGTTCACTACAACCCCCTCCTCCTCCCTATCCCTTCTCCTGCTGCTACAGTCTCTTTCCACGACATAATCTCAGTGGGTGCCTTTTCCACCGCCTCCACGCGCTACAAGTGTCGAGGCCTCTTCCAGACCGCCTTCTCCAATGCCAGTGGTGACGTAGGTCAGCCCTTTCCACCGAGCCCATTGAGCCTGGCGGTTTTTGCTGACTGTCTGCCCTCTACAGCCGCCGTGTTACAACTGGAGTCACACAAAGTGGGCGTGGCCATTAAGCGTCTCGCAGACGGCGCAGTCCTGGTCGTGCAGTTACACTCGGACCTCGGAGAGCTGAAGACACGTCTACAGGCAGTGGGACAAGCTGCCCTCCTGACTGAACGCCTCGATGACGATGTGAGTGCCCCTTTTTTGCAAAGCAGTGTGAGGCTCATCCTGCGCACCAATCCTACCCTGTCCGAAGGGTTTTTCTTTAATTTAAACACCAACTCCACAAGCCCGTGGATTTCGACTCCGAAGATTGAATGTTTTTATGCTCGTGCAAGTGGTGGTCCTTTGACTTTACATCCATCTGGTACCTCTTGATAATCGGAAGGGGTGCGATAAAAAGACGTTATCATTCCAACTGAACGCGGGTGGACGTTAAAATCAGCTGGTCTAGCGATTTAGTAACATGTACGACGTCTGTTAGGACGGCCCAGCACGCGAGTT
>JAYGXS010000004.1:31974419-32045238 GCA_036362985.1 Ligula intestinalis
TTCTGCCATCGGGAGATAAGGCTGAGGACACCGCCGATGGCGGCCTCCATCAGCCACTCGTGGAGGGCCAATAAAAGGACAATGAGTACTGGTCCTTTAATAGCGAGGCTGCGAGCAGAATGGTATTCTGCTGCTGGGGACACTAAATTCTGCTGCCGGGCTACCGAAGACAGAGGACACGCTGCTGACGGGTACACCAAAGACAGCGCTGATGTACGAACAGAAATAGTAACAGTAAACTATTATCTGCTATCCTGTCTGCCTTCTCTTCCTAACACATAACTGGCGGATTTAACCAGTGTTGCCATAGGAACACACAAGGTTATAACAACGTCTGGGTAACAGCCTATCATAGGTACCATCAGGGAGACCAAAATCCAGAATTCTATAATGCGGGAGCAGTGGTCATGCGGGTGAGGCATTGCTGGAGGCACAAGCGGTAAAAGAACTATAGGAAAAAAGCAGGAAATAGTAGATAAAATTATTATAAAGAGCTAATAAGTACCAATGAAAAAGCGCACGGTAGTTAAAAAAATAATTTAAAAACTTTTTACTGAATTGCATAAAATAATAAAAATACATTTAAAAAATATATTGCCATTACCGTCGGTCCTGTGTTACAGAATGCGGGGGCTTTGGTTTCCGTGATGGTATCTGTAATATACTTTTACCTTCTTCTGTTCTGTCGGTCATTATGAGATCTTCGCGGCTAGCAACCAATATAATTAGCTGTAGGAACGAATGGCCACCCGGGTGACCCACAACTTTGCTCTGAACCATTCATGTATGTGAGGACATGGACAGATAGTGTTATCGCAGCCATGGACGTGCTCCAATCTCATGGCCTTCCGGTCTGAATTTGGGCCCGAAATGGCAAATAAACCTGAAGTGGCTATTCTGGTTTCCCTGACCTTGCAAGACAGCTTTTTTAAGCCTCTAACCCTGTGTAAACCAATACCTATAATGGCTCCGCAAGTGCCTGAAAATCATCTCTACGACTATATGCGTACCGGAACAGTGTGTTGTTGTTGTGCGAGTAACCGCATTTCCGAATATGTTGTCGTTAGGTTACCGCTAAGCAATTGGCTAGGTCCATCAATGAGATGAGGTCAGGCAGCTATCGGTATTTGGAAGTAGCTATCGAATCGTCTTTTTCTGACGGTCACTCAATGTTATCCCGCCCTTATACATCATTGTCGCGTTCTCCCGTTCCATATGATATGATACTGCTTGTCTCAAACTCATTTGACTTAAATTCGTCCGCGGTATAGTTTTGCTGTTGCTGCCCTGATAAAGCCGAGACTGTCCTCCTTTTCTTTCACAACATACACCCTCGCCCCAGGTGTGAAACATCTAAAGGTTAATTTTGCTGGTGATGTTATGATAGCGGCTTATTTGCAACCACTCACTTTTGCGTATAACGTTTGCATTGGTAATGCGAATGTTACCACTACCGAAATCTTCCTGAGAAGGTTGCCTTTGGTGGCAAAGGCGTCCGCATACTACCATAACCCTGAGGTCTTACGCACATTCGTTTAAGTGAACATGCCTGTTGAAATCTCTCAGAATAATTTTGTTTTCATGGATCGTCCCTAGAGTTGGTTGTTCCCTCTCTCTCCTTTTAGGGGAAGAAATCCGGGAAACTCAAGTATCAGGGGCTTTGTGCGCTCTTCAATCAGTGTGTGGTGTGTTGGCGCGGAGCTCTTGCCTTGACTTGTTTACACCTAGGCACCAGTGTCTGTAAATGTCAAAATCAGATCTCATCTTTTCCGCCGTGTGTTGCATCTGAATTATTACCAATAGACAGATAATCTTTTCGTGAGACGTCCTAAGTGTACATTCCCGTCACCTAGCAGGGTAGATTGTACGGAGCAGAAGCGTTTTCACTACGGCATAGTCACATCGCGAAGTCTGTGCACCTTTTTAGACATTGAATTTAGAGTATTACAGGTATTCCAAGGCTCTGAAGTCACCGCATAGCATTCATGGTTGGGATTTTAGTAGTCTGCCGTTCTTCACAAGACCCTTTATACACGGGGTGACAACATCTGTAGTGAGTTGTTTCCCTGCCCGCGGCTGCAGGTCCATATGTCTTATTATTCACAGCAACTGCGTGGAACACAAATACAGGCTACATGGGCTCATAGTATGCATACGTCCCTGACTGGCATACATTTGACGGTGGCTTACACCAGGTCAACCGACAATTTGACCATAGATTCCGACGATGCCCACCGTATGCTCTCCAAACAGGGTGGTGTAGGGTCGGCGAGTTGCGCCTGAACTAGTTTTAAGTGGTAGTAGATTTGCGCAGCATCTAGGGCAGTCAGCTAACTGTATCCGTGTCGGCAGATTCTATACGTGCCGTAGGCTGGGCAGGCAAATCGGCCTAAGTAAGCTCGGTGAACTTCAGAGCTCGTTGGCTGTACTCAAGCCTTTCCTAGTTGACAAGGTTCCACTCCCACCGAGGCCGCGATTTTTTCACAAGTAGGTCAATTGAATTATTCAAATTTGCCACTTTCTCCTAATAATGCTAGAGGAGACTGGAATGGCAATTTATAACCTCTTAGACGTCATCAGCTAGCCATACCCAAACTCAGGGGTTGCGATCCCCGAAGCTCGAACCTACGAATTCGCTAGTTAGGATTCCAATGCTCTAAACACAATTATATGTTGTTTTAAGCTGTCGTAGTCTCCATCGAAAACGCCAACGTCCACCTACACGACTGCTGCTGTTTAGGAAGACGGGTAAAACATTAAGCAGCGTTATAAAATTTTCTTCAAAAAGTAGGCGTTTTACTGGAAACGAAAGTTGGCTACTTCAAAGCTATTTTTTGAAAGCTGCTCTGTTTGCTTCACCATTTACTATATTGAACAGTTGAAAGGTGGTCAGAAACACGAACTGTACTCGAACAGTTGCAATTTTCTTCCAGTTTACTGCTAATTTTTAAAAGAAAGCTGCTATTTTTTTCTTATGTCTGTTTTGCTCAAAAATCGGCAGTGCACCTTGAGGCAGAGTGGATAGGTATCGCAGGACATCGGAACTTGAACGAAGTCTTCCGATGAGGTAGGTGAAGATGTCCCGTTTTTTGACGTCGGTAGCCACAGGAAATAAGCCACACACCATCGGCGTTTTGAAGTGACGGAGTTATCTGTTATTCCCTACTGTGATCGATCTGTGTTTCGTGTCTGGTAAACAGGATGCCCTTTCTTGCTTCGCTTGCAGATGTCCACGCTCAATGCACTTCTCTCCTCCTACGCTGACGTCTTTGCCTCCGAACTGGCGGCTGTGCATACGAATCACGAGACGCTTCTTAAGAAGATTGTTCTTTTGGCGACTTTTGAGAAGATGCAAACTGCCGCCTTAAAGTAAATTCCTCCTCTACCTTTTCTTCTTCTTCTTCTTCTTCTTCTTCTTCTTCTTCTTCTTCTTCTCGATACAGTGTTCTATTAGGGGTATTCACCCATGATACGCTTAGTGAAAGGCAGAACTTCCAGGATCAGCTCGAACAGCTTATCTTGAGGGGGTTATTTTGGATATCGCCTTTTAGGTTCCTTTATGCGGTTTTTATTTACCAAAAGCGCATTAGTTAATCCATAACTTCCAGACTATGGCAAAACTGTCTTAGGGAATTGATGGTTAAACATTTAATTCTTGGTTAGCGGGTATAAATGTATATGCAATTACGTTGAAGGCGCAATCTTCGTACTCGTTCTTATCAAGGAGGATTTCGTCCAGGTAGAGAATGTATTGACCAGATCTTCATTCTACGCCGGATACTAGAACGCAGACATCAAAACCAACAGATCACCACCGCCTGTTTTATCGACTTCAAAACCGCCTTTGATTCTATCGACAGAGAAGCTTTATGGCATTCTTGCTTGCTGACGGTCTCCCACCAAGGTTGCTCAATCTAATCAAAGCTTACTATGGCACAACATCAGCCCGAGTAAAAACCCTTGCTGAAGACTCAACTTCTTTCCCTCTGACTTGTGCAGTTCGACAAGAGTGCCCTCTTTCTCCAGTTCTCTTCAACTTCTTGATCGACTGGGTAATGCATCAGTCAATTCTACCTGACAGTGGATGTAAAATCAGCTGTCAATTCAGAGTACCTGACCTGGAATATGCCGATGACATTGTCGTACTCGGTAAAACTCCTAAATCACTACAGCCAACGCTAGACCGAATCACCGGCTTCGCTGCAACTGTTGGTCTGACAATTAATGTGCGCAAGACGAAGCTCCTGACTACGTATCTGGGCGCAGCACAACCACTGTTTATCAGCGGTCAACCCATTGAAAAAGTTAGCTGCTTCCGCTATTTGGGCTCGAATATGCTAGCCAATGGACAGCCCAAAGACGAAATCAAGAACCGAATCGCGCAGGCTAGAAATGCATTTAGGCTGCTAGCCAGACCACTCTGGTCTCGCTCAGACATCAGTTTACGTACTAAGCTGCTGATATACGAAGCATCAATCAGGGCGGTGTTAGTGTATGCCTGCGAAACATGGCCAGTGAGAAAGGCATACATCCTATCGCTCGAAGTCTTTGACCGTTGGTGTCTTCTGGCAGGATCGAATCTTCAATATTAAGCTATACTGCAGATGTGTCAAACTACCAAGTCTAGCATCGTACATCCAGCATCGGCGATTGCAATGGTTTGGCCATGTCCTGTGCAACCCGCCGACGGACCTCTGCAGATTGGTCGTGAACCCTTCTTGTAGTGCAAACTGGAGATACCGACAAGGCGGTCAACTGAAGACATGGCTCAGCACCGTTAAGTCGCACGTTGAACGGATGGGCCTCGTAACCGTTTACGGCTTGCGACGTCGGAACAAAAATGGGTTAACATCTGTGAAGAGCTCGCCTCTGACCGCCAATAATGGGCCGCCGCTATTCGTGACATCCGTGAAGCCGATTCATCCAACAACAGCAGCTAATCGGATAAAGTATCAAGTAACTTGAAGGCGATATAAAATACTAAATTGAAGCCACTTATAATTGTTTTAACAAGCTAAGCATAATCAACTCCATCAACATAAACTCCTGTTGTTCAGGCAACTGATGCCTATTGATAGAGATTCGACCTCATATTGGCAGAATTTAACGAGAAAAAGGACATTCGGGCTACTGAAAATATAAAAGTAGTTTATTATTATAAGGTAAAGGCAAATAGGACCCCAAAGATTCCTTGCTTTGCCGGTTTTTCATCGGGAATGTACACAATGGCAGATAGGCGCTCACCGATTGGTTACGGAACTTTCTTCGAAAGGAATTATTCAAGCAGATTTTTAATATTTGATCATCTTGCAGTCTAAACCCAAGATAATTAAATCACGGCAGAATGTCGGGTCTTAAACGAACTCCCCTCCAGCCGCCCGCAAAAATAACACACTAAAAAGAGACCGTTTAAGTATTCATACTTTTTTTGCTCTTATAAATTCAAGTGTAACTTATAGAAAATATGTTCTTAACTTTTGTGCTTACTTGATAGCCACTCCTCCGATTTTATACGCAAAGGAGAGCTATCTTATGGGTCAACAACACTTTTTTTTCAATTGCTGAATAATTTAAATCCAACCTGTCTTTGCGCCTGCATGCAAAGTTTTCAAGCTATATGCTATATATGCTCCATCAAAGGAAAATGACACAGTCCTCTGCGCTATCAGGAAGACGTCACACAGTGCTCTTAAAATCTGGCATAGAAGCTTGACCATATTGTAGACTTTATAGGCACTGAACTCTTGGCCAGGAAGCCAAATGTGCAATTCTACCGTCCCTTTTAATTCTATTTCGGTTTTTAAATGTTTATAAATTGCCGAATCATTTTGAAATTTACCAACTGCTACAGCTTAATTCAAGGTTTCCAAATAGCATGCTGTGTACATGCTGTTTAAGGAAATAACTACTTTTTCGCCTACGGTTTGAGTCAGAGGTCGCATAGTTCACATAAAATTTTGCAATAGATACGGATAATGCTGTGTAAATTATAGGCAGTATTAATACATTGGCGGATATAATGCATTATGAATGAACACCTAACCGTCGTAAAAATCTTATCATGCTACATTTTTCTAAAACCGAAGCATACTCCTTCTTTTAGGCGTAATTTGCTGCCAAACGAGTACAAGAAAGAATTTTTCGTGCATGTTTTCCATAGAATATATTTCAATTTATAAAGGCAGTCAAAATTAAGGATACTACTTAAGTACTACTACTACTTAAGTAGCCAGTTTTTTTACAGAATCTACTTTTTGTAAGCGGTCAGAAAAAAGTTCATGCTGGCGTGACTGAAAGGACCTGAAATTAGACTGCACTGTAATCAATACTGCAACCGTACTTAATGTTGTTTTTTGAGAGATTATCAGTCTTTCGCAAATTGCGGCCTTTTGCTTGCAGCACCGCCATACTATATGAATCGGGAGCTTATTTGAGAATATTGGTTCACATTTTATGATTTATGAAATTTACTGTAATACGTCAGAAATCGTGGGGTAGACAGGCACAACATGTACAGACCCAACAACATCACTCATTGATTTTGCTGTACGTATCTTCCTCTTTAACTTGCCTTTGTCTTCTCCCACTCAACCTTAAGCTCCTCAGCCGGTCCTCCTTTCAACGCGGCCAGCCAGAGATCCATTGACTGTTGTGAGCTCGAGGGTCTGGAGAGGGGTCCTTTGCTGCAGCAGATCAGCGACTCAGCGGCCCTCCTTGACACCAGCCTAACTCGAGCCTGGGAGCGGGTGGAGGAGAGCCTGTGGACGACGGTGCTTGAGGGCATCACCAACTCTGCGGCCTGCAATGGCGGTGGTGGCGGCGGCATTGATGGTGGTGGTGGTGGTGTCAACGAGGCTGCCGTCCTCGCAGAAACAGCAGCGCCGGCCTCGACACCCTCGTCTACCGACCTGGCCGCTGCCTCGAATCTCTGGGATAATGTCAACTACCGGCACCATGCTGTCGTCTGCCAGGTACTCCTGTCTTTGCACATGAACGCCCCCCCCCTCCCTCAAGGTGTATGGCGATAGAAACCCGAGAGGGCTGTTCAGGCGTTTTATTGTCAGGTTTTTCACGGCGATACAGTAGAGATGAAGCCTTAGTTTGTCGCCTCAGAGACTACTTGTGTGTCGCATTGCATGTGACTGTCCCACGACCACTACGCAGTTTCTGTTGCAATATATATATGTAACCTTACAATTTGCTGCTCCACTAGGCAGAACAGATATTATGGCAGCAGAATAAGGAATATACATGAAATTCAGCGAAGTCAAACATATTTATCGTTCGTAGACCAACCTCATATTACTGACGACGGAAGACGCACTTCCAATGTCAGTTATTGGACACCCGAGGTGACAGCAAAACATCACTCTTTGTAAGTTGACCAACACTGATGACTATCCCCCATTTCTACCCCACTGTTATACGCTTTGAGTTCTTGAGTAAACGAAGTGCTTCTATCACGTCGGGTGGTCAAATTTCGATTCAACTCCTCAGGGCAAAAATAAAGCCGAGCAGAGGCCCGGCACACACCGGACGCGGGGATCTGTGTCGGCTTGGTTAACATATTGGAATTTTTCGTGCGGGCTCTAATTGTAATTGGTGCTCTGCGAATATATTTGTGGTTTGTAAATTTTCACTCAACAGTGCTTTCTCTTTGCGTTTGCCCCTTCACTCTCGTTTTCCGCAAAGGACTACAGCGTGTGAATGGTTGATCAAATCCTCCTCATTTACCGACGAAGTCTGACGGGCCATGATCTTCGTCAGTCTGAAGGTGCTATTTTCGTCTACCGGCCTGGCTGCTGCTTCGAACCTCTAGGATACTGTCAACCATCGGTGCCATTTTGTTGTCTGTAAAGTACTTCTGTGATTGTGCAGAACGTCCCCAAGGTGTATGGTGCTGAGAATAGGCGGAGGAGGGGATGGAAGGTAGGAGAGGGTTGTTCCGTCTTATTCTTGTTAGGTTTATTGGCGCGAACCAATAGCGATTAAGCTTTAGCCTGTCGCCTGAGAGACTACTCGCGTGCCACACTGTATGTAACTGCCATACGGCCATTCCATAGTTTCTGTGGCAACCCGCTTAGCCTTGGAATCTGCTGCTCGCTCCTGAGCCTAGCCGTAACGTTCGGACGTCTATCCGAGGTCTCCACAAGGCAGCTGTCGCCTCGTCTCCCTCGAATCTACCCGTTGATGGCTCTGCCATCAAGACGGGCTTCCAGCGCCTTCATCAGAGAATTGTTGCGGACGCTAAATCCAGCTTCCATCCCCTGGTCCTTCTGGGTGGCTATCCACCTCCAATTGCCAGCTCGGAACGTCATTTCCCAAAGGTGACTCGCTGTACCCTTGCGCAGCTACGCAGTGGCTACTGCATGCTCCTTCGCCATTACCAACACCGGCTGGACCCGTCTATACTCGACTGCTGTCCTGACAACTTAAGCAGCTGGTACTATAAACAGTATTGTCGGCAAAGACCAGGGAGACTGGAATGGCCATTTAAATATGAGGAGAAAATGAAAGATTAGATGCCATACAAGCACATACGTTCCCTTACAATTTGATGCCCCTCAGCTTCTTCGCGCAGATATTGCCGCAGCAGGGTTAACAATGTATATGCACCTCGGTGAGGTCAATCACAGCTATCATGCGTAGAACGGCTTCGTATCAATGATGACCGAAGACGCACTTGTAGTATCGAAGGACTTAGAATTAACAAATGTAAGCTATTACCACCGGAGGTGACAACGGAAAATCGTTCCTAGTTAGCTGTAATTTGACTGTCACCCGGTTCCGTACCCTCTACGATCTGCCTGACTGTTGAACACTTTGTCTTCTACCACATCGGGTGGTCGAATTTTGGTTCAATACTTCGGGACAAAAACTAAGTCGAGCAGAACGGCCCAGCCTGTTGCACGCGACTTTTTAAGCACATACTGGACGCAAGGATTTGTATCCGTTCCGTCAGTACATCAAACGGTTATCTACTATTGCTTCTTTTTCGAGATTCTAAATGCTCCTTCAGTAGTACTTGCTCTTCATATTTACGCCTTTAGTCTAGTTTTCTGCAAACGAATACGGACTCTCGGACCGACTGATTACCCCCTCCTTATTTACCTGCGTCAGCCTGAAAGGGCAATTTTCAGATACATAAATTCGCTGTGCAAAAGTCATCAGCATGTGAACTGAACCGATTTAATGGCCTTGACGCACCTGTGCACCTCATACCTCGCCGTTTTTTGTTGGCCTATCGGTTGGCCACCTAAACGGACTGCATGATAGATGCACTGGACCAATATGGGGACCAGATCAGGGTACGGCAGGCGTTATTTCGGTTGTGCACCTATAACAAACGCCGAACTGGGGGAGAGGGGGACGTTGGGGGCACACATCGGGTGGCTATGGCCGTGCCCGCCACCTGCGTCCAACCCCGCCCCCTGGCACCGGGCACGAAGTAGGGGGGGGGGGGGGAAGAGAGAGAGAGAGAGAGTGCGTTGGATGTATCGCAAGTCTGCTATCACTTAAAACTACTCCACGCGCAAGTCACCGTTCCTGCACCACCATGCTGTGGAGCACACAATGGACTTTGTCGAAACCGACGGTCTAACTGTCGTTGGTCGATCCTATGCTGTAGACTGACTGACTGTACTGAAAGGTGATCATGCAAAACCTAGTCAAATTGCCGTTTGGTGCCGACCTACTCATTTATTATGAATGTATCGGTGGAACCTTGGACTTTGTGAGTAAGCCTAAACCCTATCTTGACTGTACAACAGGTCAGTGCTTCTGTTGGCCTTTGGTTACACGTGCGCTGGACCAAAATGGGGTCAGAATGTCTCATGGCATGCGTTTATCGATCTGCGCCTAATTCACACGAAAGTATGCCTTCTGTCGTACGTGCGCGTGCGTACGTCGGTATTAACACCGTGTGAGCGGCTGTGCTCAGTATCATCATCAGCTGGTGCAGAGGCTCGGAAAGTTGACTGATGCAGGACGCGGACTTAAACCTGTCACGGCGCGCTGAACGTCCTGACACGGAAGATTGCCAACTTAGGGGATACCTCGGTCCTTCTTTGGACTGAGACTCAAGCTACAGTTGCTCCTTCCTAATTTGACACTCACACACACACCTGAGGTCAGAGTTGATTCAGTAAAAGCCTAGCACATAGTGTGGGGACTAGGTCGTGCGTGGCACGTGCAGATGGGTTGTTTAACCTTGTCAGCCACCTCCCAATTGCCTTGATACTGTCTTGCTATTGGGACAGGACGATAAAGGAAAAGAGAGTGTTGCAGATATTCTGTATTTCACGCCTGGTTTCTGAAAGGTTCTTTTTACCCCTGGGATCACAATTTAATCGGAGGTACAGTAGGCAGAAATAAGATAAGGTCGTTAGACAGAAAATTGTGTTTTAGAATGTGGGTGTCATGTTATCAACTGCAGCGGAATGACAGTTCGACCGTCATTACCGGCAATATTCGTAATGTACCTGGCATGCGCAAGGACGGGACTTCCGCGGCATATACTCTTTCCTCCCACATTCACCCGCGCCTTGTGTCTACATAAAATCAAAAAGACCACAGTCCGGATCGAACTTAAAAGCTAAAAATCCCATCTACGCGTGCCACACACGCGCCTGGTCAGGCGGCGGCTCAGATCACAATTGAGTGAGAATGCCATAGAAACCACCTTAAGTAGTAGCCATTGACAAGAGGACCGACTTCTCTCGTCAGTTGACAGTGGAATAAAGTCGCTTTGTTAGCCTTCACAGGCGAGCAGTGCATAGCCTGAACAACTCCAGACGTCTTTCTTAGTTCCAGGCATCTTTTTTCTCTAAAAACGGTCTTGGAGCCATTTTAAGAACCTGGACCTGTCGACTTTAAAGCTGATATAATTACTACTTTATCTTCAGCAGTAGCACGTTATTTATGTTGGTTAACTCGACGAAAAGCGCCTTAACTTAATGTTTCATTTTCATACTCATTAGGCGCTGGCGGCGAGCCTTACTGGACTGGCAGTAGCCGTGACACGCTGGCTAACAGTCCAGTGGCAGCAAATGATTGAGTGTGGCGTCCCACTCTACTTTGAGGGCCTTCTCAGCTGCTATGGACAGGAGGCGGAAATGCTGGAGAATTGGGCCTGGGCCATTCAATTCCTCGTCTACTGGACCGTTATTGTGCGACCGGATGGGCGAGTTGCCGACAGCTCTGCCGACAAAGAGAAGGCTGCTGTGGAACCGGAGACCACAGCCGCGATGGCCATTAGTTCGTCGCCCCTCGTTCGGATTACCGGCTACAAACAGTGCGTGGTGAGTTTTGATACTGCTTGTTTGCGTACTCCTGGCTGTCGACGCACTTCCGGCATTCGGACCTTCCAGCTCACCAGATAGCCCCAGCTGTGTGCGATCACAGTTATTTTAACATTGCAATCAATTTTTTCTGAGTCCGATGTTCAATCCCAGTTTCTGTGTGTGTGCACAATTTATCATAATTTACCTGCCACATATTCCTCTCCTTACTTGCGCCAGTTGACAATTCCACAATCGGCCTGGAAAAATGTGCCCTCAGAGTACCAGACACGTGGTTCTGTCGTTCTCTCTCTCCACCCCTACGCTTTCAACGTGGGCATTAACGAACAGCAAACGATTGCCGAAAAGTGAGTCTCTCTCTCTTTCATTTAAAAAACGCAAACTGAGGCACGCAATATTAACACCAATTATCGTATACTCCCTCGTGGTGGCAATCGTCTGTCATCTGGTTACAAAGCATGTGCTCAAAACTGCGCTGGCAATTTATTTTCAATAGCTTTTCACTTGGGTCACTTAAGCTGTGCGCGCAGAGGAATCGAGTTTCAAGCTGAAGAAAACAATCACATTTAGCCAGCAAAATCTGGTTGGGATAGGGATGGACATTTCGGGGTGGAGGAGGGGCAAAAAATAGGCGTGCGGTTAGTACATGAGTTAATTAAATAGGCAAAATAAGTTTTAGTAGTGGATCTCATATACCTTTTAGCCCTAGTATTCTGTCTAATGGGACCGGTGCTTATAGGGGTTTTGCGAATGAGGAGGTGAGGTAGGCCGTGAAGGAAAGTTTTAGATGCAATTTTACACGTGGGTTGCCGGGCAGCGCCATCCACCACCAACAGGTGTTAACTGTTAGGATGGCCTAACGAACAGCCTTACAAAGCGATAGCCGCACTCAAAGCAGACTATCGATCGCCGTCAATCAATTGGTAACTCAAAATTTAAGCTGAATAACAGCCTCTGAGTCTCAGTCAATCGCACCGGTGGCCAATCTAGAAGAGAAGCTGATTGGTTTATGGAACTACCTTTGTTGTACACATTACACTCAAGGACTTCTGCTTTCGCCCTGGGAGCTCACACAGGAAGCAATTAGGCGGTTACACCTCGGCCTTGGCTACCGTTACAACAGTACCCTCTGTGGTGGTGGATCGGGATGAAAAACTGTGGCCCAAGCGTCTAATCTCTGTGTTTGCAAAACCTTAGGCATAAATGAGCCTGGTGTAGTCATGGAATGATGGGTTAGGCAATCAGTCAGGGGGGGGGTGAGAGGATTAGAAGTGCGGTATAATTCAGTATATTTAAGGGCAAAAGGCATTGCCCCCGATAGCTCTACTTAAACGGCACAGTATTTACCCTAAAATAAATATGTTATTACAAAGAATTTGTAGCATGCTCATTGTGAATGTTTTTTTTGGTAAAGAGTCTCTGCATTTTGTGCCCGTTTCAGGTTTGAGAAAACCGCCTTGCAGACAGCTATCAACGCCCAGGGTCTCAATAGTCTGCAAAGCTACTTTGAAAAATACACCAAGAGGTTTGGGGCTCCGGGTACGCCAGCTTTTAACCCTTTGCCAGCGTTTTGCTTACCAATAGGATTCGTAATGCCGTCTCTGGCAACCCTTGCCGCTTTTGACTTCTCTTTACTAACAACTGCATCTGACCATTAAGCTACCGTCGAGGGTCTGCTGATAGTAATTGAGAACTCAGTTCCCATAAGATATCCAAGTTGGGCAGCCTTGAGTTATCTTTTTTCTCTCGTATCGATGCACTAATAGCCAAGTACTTACACTGTGCTTCTTTTGGAATTCTTTCTGTCGTCCTCAACCTTTCTCCAAAAGCCTATCTATATGTACACTCAACGATTGAAACGGGGAAAGGGGATAGCTAATACTCCCGGGGACCAAGTAGTCTTTCAAGTCCAATAGTGCACCAAGCCTTCTTGGAGTAAGATTATTTTGCTATGGCTTCCTTTCTGAACACTTAGAGCTAAAACTTTTAGTGAAGTTTCCTGCTTAGATTATCTTCAAACCTTCCACATGCACCAAACCTATAATATCTCTGATATCAGCGAATTCTGGACGCTTGATGTCTACGGTAACCTCAAGTACGATGCCTTACCTTGCAGGCAAAGACGGGGGAAACTTGAATGGTCATTTCTGACTCATCAACCAGCCAGCCATACCTAACCCCAGTCTCGGGTGGGGCACCACTTGGGGGTTGTGTATGACATGATCATGATGGTAGATGAACCAGTACTAGTCGTTCCAATTTATGAGAAGAGGAACAATCGATTTCTGGGCCAATACGTTTATTCGCCTGACGTTTCGACATCCGTCGCCGATTCATCTTCAGAGACTCGAGTAGGAAATAGGGGCAAAAACGGGTAATGCATGCACAGAAGTTTGCAGTATTTACAGGATATAGTCATTACTGCAAGCATACAGCAACAATTAACGTTAATTGCCTTCTTGCGCGTGGATAGTTTGTTAGACGGCACCTGGGCTCTGACCTGTTGAACTTTCACCACGGGTAATGGGCTCGGGCGTGATGATTGCTCGGCCGCCTGGCTCTTCGGTTTTGGTGTTAAGGCGGCGGCCTGCCCGTTCCCCAAGTGACGGCTTTCTTTAACCGAATTGAGTCTCAGCAATTTTCTGCCAAGTGGTGCATCACTTGGGGTTGGAATCGCACACAGGCCGGAGGCAACCATCAGGCATCAGATAATGAAGCCGAAAGACCCACTGCCACAGCAAGAAGCATCTGGGGTCGTCTACAGTATCTGGTGCAGTTGCGGTCACAGCAACTACGTTGGAGAAACTGGCAGACTTCTCAAGATGCGAATTGCCGAACACGCGACAGCAGTGCGGCGAAATGATGCCAGTTCTCAAGTTGCGGCATATTCGACGAGACCCGGCCACACCTTCAAATTTGATGCGGCCGAAATTCTCGCCATAGGTGACAATCAGATGAGCCGAGAACTACTTGAGTCATGGTTCACGGGCCCTCAATCCGCAAACCAGTGCAACGATTTGTCCAATCCATATTCAGTGCTGGGACTCAATTTGGCCAAAACAAGTCGCCAATTGGGGAACGGGCAAGCCACCGCCTCCACACCAACACCGAAGAGCCAGACGGCCGAGCAATCATCACGCCCGAGCCCACCGCCCGTGATGAAATTTCAACAGATCAGAGCCCGCGTGCCGTCCAACAAACTATCCACGCGCAAAAAGCAATTAACTCATGTCTCTGTTGCTGCTGTGACTGCTGGCGGGGCTCGAGAATGAGCCCCTAGGAGGAGAATGAACCGATCTTTCCTCTGATAAAACTGAACTGAAATCTGTCTAGGTGTGCGTGTTGTTCAGTCGTCTCTCTCTCTCTTTCTCTCTATTGCTTAAGCACGAATTTCGTCTTTTTTGTCTCACCTTTTCATCAAGAAAGAACCTCGACGAATGAAGACGTGTGCGATCTCATTGTCAGTATCAAACACCTGCTTGCATCCAATCGGTCAAAGCCTGTAGAGATCTTGGAACTAGCCGCCCGCATCGCCCTCTCCCTAAATGCCCTACGGCTGACCTCCTGTAAATCAGCCAAAGATAGAACAGGCATGGCCATCTCTCTCGAACAGGCTCGTTGGCTGCGTGTAAGTAACCTATTAACCCTCTTTTTCCGACTGCACGCTTTCGCTATCTGGACCAAAAGGCATTGCGCCTACGCTGTCTTAGTTACCCAGTTGTTTGCATGGACGCGTATCGTTTTATGCACCAAGCACACCCACCACCAATTCCAGACCTTCAGTCGGCGTGACTACCGCCGCCACTTACTCAGTTGCCATCGATCTATTCTGCCCTCACTGTGATCGCACGTTCATCTCACGCATCGGCCTAGTTGGTCACTTGCGAGTCCATCGCACGGAGACTGGCAAATCAGTTCCTGGAGTACCAACGCACACAGCAGAGACCATCGTCTTCAGTGCCTTCGTGCATTCACTCATTGCCCGGGCCTATCCAGCCGCATGCACACACAGGAAAACTTGCAGTAGAATGCCGCCAGCTACATCATATTACTCTTTGCCAGCACCTGCAACACACGTGGTCACGCCAACATAAGCTCACAGCAAATGCCTGTGCTGTTTAAGCGCCTCCCACTGAAAGCTTAATCTTATCTTCGATCGTTTTTGTATAGGACACTTCAGTTCCGTGTGCGATCGTAGTCTGCAACTGTACCAATTAACTAAAGTCGGAACTTGTTGCAGTAACAAGTGACGCTTACCAGACCACATCAGCAGCCCTGTTTGTGTGTTGCATCTTCAGTCGCTGGTCTGTGGACTAGGAGTCAGGCGGTGCTGGTCGAAGTAGCGCTATTCCCATCGTCGTTATTTCTCTACTATTAATATTATCAGTTATAGCATCAGTACTATTTGTAGCAGTAATAACAGTATTATCAGCGGTGTATTATTTTTGTATCATTTCACTGTATTTGTATTATAGTGTGTTATTTAGTGGTTTTACTAAGTATGATTATTAGTATTAGTATTATTAATATTGGCAAATTATTTCTGTTAGTGGTATTTTAGTCCTAGTGTTTAAAGTGCTCAGTAATCTCAGTATTGTCATTTGTAGTATTATTAATTTTATTAGCATTAATATTATTAGTATTTCTAGCCGTAGTTATAGTTGCAGCAGCGGCATTAGTAGCTGACACAATTTTCACTCTTGACTCAGGTTTGCATGTAAGCCTTTATGTAATTGTGTAACCTCAGTAAGACAAGTATATAAGTTTGTTCCTCGGCATGGCAGTCACACTCGAACTGGCTTTATGGCTGCTGGTGAGTAGCCTCACATCGAGTCGTTCTGATTTCAGGCTTTCGTTATCTAGACAGTGCAAAATGTATTGTGTTTATGCTGCCTTATTTACCCATTTTTTTGCATGTTTATGATCGTCTGACACGTCTTTTCATGGTTCAGGCCTTTCCGATTTTTTCATGTTGTTCCTACCCAGCACGATATAATTTTAACACTTACGTTCTGCATCCTTTTAACTGGGGTTTGTTTATCATTGATCTATGAATTAATACCCCAAATTTGAGTGCGTTCCAGGTGTGTTGCGAGTTAGCGAATATTTCGGGCGGTCACGTCACACCTCAGTGCAAACTACGCAGCGTATCGAAAATGGTGGATTAGGAAGATCTCACGCGATAATCAGCTCGACTACAGCTGCCTCGAATATATGAGCTCTTCACTGCTACCAGTATATTCTTGTTACCATAGGTGCCAGTTTCTGCATCGAAAAGTCAGATCTGAGGTCAAATGTTGACCTAATAGCCCTTCTGCTGGGAGGACACATACTACGCCTTTTCCTGGATTTTGACGAAATCAACAACTTACGAAGCCTAATGGAACTCTGTCCGGTTCCAGTCTACAGATGCTTGGATGACCCTCCCCCCACCCCCAGGTGCCCAGTCTGAGGAAGTCGCGTTGCTGAATCGACAGTCGCAGCTGGGGCCTACCTTAATCGAAGTTGTTACTGTGTCCTAATGTCATCCTGCAAATCTGTGCTGGAGTGGGGAAAGGTGAACCCCGTGATATCATTGCGGCCGACTAGATCAGCTTTGGTCGCTGTCGTGACAAGTACAGTGGATGCTCGGATGATGGGCACCTCCCTCTACGAGCGTTTTGGGTAACGGACGATCCACTGGCAGACAATTTGTTTCGATTGACGAACTTCCGCTTAGTTACCGAGCTCTTAGTGCGTGTGTGTGTGCCTGTGTCCACCATTGAGTCTGACTGCAGGCGACCGAGAATCCACGCCCTGGAAGCAAATCAGTGAACCGCTGCAGTTTTATTGGCTACGTTTCGCAAGACGAGTGTCGAGCTGGGTGTCAGAAATGATGAAGCTCTCTAACCGAGCTTCCACTTTACAAGATTGCCCATGAATCGCATTTAGTCATATTCAAATTGATGGAGTGGAACAAACAAATACCCGGGACTCAATGACCAGAGGTTCCGGAGATCGCCCCCCGGGATTGGGTATGACTAGTTGATGACGGCTTAAAAGCCAAAAAATGGCCGTTCCGGTCTCCCGTGCCTTTGTCGGTTCCCCTCCATCATATTCTACAAGTCGCTATTCGACTGCCTGTGAGGATTCTACATTCAGCTCCAAGGCAAAACACGATTAACATTCAGCCATTTCGAATTATTTGTCAGAGATCAGTCGGAAGAGCTTTTTTATTAGGTTTGGCAGATTTGCTTGATTTGAGTTGACCCAATTGTTAAAAAATTTAGACGTTCGGCGGGATTTGAACCCGCATAGTAGAGAAGGCCTTTACCGGAAGCCAAAGTTCTAACCAATTGAGCTACAAACGCTCCACCTCGCGCCATGACATTAATCACACGTGGTTGAACTCAAGAGCTTTTTGTTTGTTTTTTAAAGTGTTCCAAACCCCACCTTGTTTGTCTGGCTCGATTCATATATAACCTATTGTAACAAGGTTCGTCCAACTACACAGTCCCTAATCCTAGCCTTTGATCTCTTTGCGGTCCTCTAGGACGTGGAGTGGATGAAGCCGGACACTTTTTCTTCAGCCCTCAAATGCATCCGCAGCACGGGTCTGCGCCTGAGCAACGCAGAGAAGAACGTCGGTGTGCGCAAGTACGCCTTTACTCGCCTCCAACTGCTGTCCTTCCCTCGCCTCTACCGCCCGCCCGTCGGAACATACTCTCTCTACGCTGCAACTTAAGAAGCGCGCGCGTGGGCCGTTATTTTTGCGATCACTCATTTCCTCTCTGCACACACTCTGCCGGTTAGTAACTATAATCGCGTTTTAAACCTCAAGGCTTACTCTTTCCAGGCCCTACTCTTAAACAGACGGCACGTTTCTATGGATGATTTTTTGACCAAACCAGTAACTGCATTGGAGTGACGTCTATCTATCTGTCTTGATGTGGTGTACAGGTGTTTCTTTTGGTCTTGGGTTCTCTGATTTAGGCACCGCGGGTGGTCACATAGGGGCTGTAAATAGTCATGAGTAACTATGGACCTGTCGAAACGAAATCATACTAAGAGAGTAGCGCGCATCAGTGCACTTTCAGCTCGAATATCTATTTCTGTAGCACTAAACGTACATGCCTTCCCTTTCGGACTGTAAATAACCGGCTTTTACTCTCGCACACTTTTGAATTTTTGCGCAAGGATCCGCCCGGCCGGATTCACTGTATAAATGTTTTTTTTCGTTGCAGACGCAGTCCCATCGCGGCTTCCTAAGTGTCCGCTGTCCAAGAAATCGTATCTTCTCTCCTCCCCCCGAAACCGCTCTCGATCTTATTTTTATTGATTTTTTTAGGCAATGTTCCTTCAAGTTGTATTCTCTAAATCTTATCTGACTGATTATTCCTATGTTGCCTTACTGTCCTTTAAAGTCGCATACTGTAACTATACCTTTGGTGATCTGACCCATATCTCCTGTAGGCCAGAAGTGCTACTGACAAGGACAACATTGGTCACTTATAGCTCTTCAATAGACCATCCTGTGGGACGGTCTAACCACCGATCGCAAGGGGACCTTTCGAATTTGTTCAGACTGGTAAACAATCTAGGCAAGCCACGAAAATAAGCATGAACAGCCTGAGTAAGACTGTCTCAGCATCCTGGTCTCTTTGAATGTTAACCGTACCCTGCTGTCCAGCCGGACACGGGCTGCCAAAATAGAAGCAGGTCTTCGTGAATAGAGCTTACGTTTGTTTGACCCAAACATTTCGCCAGGTTGCTCTCGGGCTCTCCTTATGCTGCAAAATTGTGCCGCTGCTATCTCTAAGATCTAATTCGGGGCTTTTAGTGCGAACTTCCGAGGAGATGTACAGGACAAGGCCCTCAGTCCAGTTCATGTACAGCTGTAGTCATTTGATAGTCATTAGAATCTGACGAATTTACGACCAGTGTTAATCCCGTACAATACAGGAAAGATCATTTTGCTGCATAGTAAAGTTTAACTGAGTGGTCTTTCGAAGTCTTAGGACCACCAAACATACCGGCTGTTCCAACTTTGCCCCAGCAATCAACATCAAAACAGGCTTCTTTAATAATACCTACTATAACAAACCGGTAAATTTTGTGTTGACTGTTGGGCGACCGACACTGTTATTACAAATATTGACGACGAATTGAAGCTTGAAAAAGATCAAAAGCTGATAACGTCGCAGTTAATATACAAATAGGTGGGGTATGATTGTTTTCGCGGGCGAAAAAGGAAGGCAAAACTGCATCGAGAAGAAGACATCCTAGGGCATGGCGAAAACGAGGGCGATGCAAGGTTGGAGAGCAGATGTCCTGCTAGTGTCGACTGATTCGCGTATTCAGCGACCTGAGATAGCCATCGTGGATTGCGGTGAGAAATTCCTCATCATTCTGTGAATGCAGTGGGCAAAAAAATAAAACCCAGGTGTTGAAAAAGGAGCCAAACAGAATCACATAACAGAATCAGGCTTACTGAAACTAAAGGAGTCTGACGGGGAGCAGGCGGCCATATAGACAGATGAGCGTGGATTACACTTAACGATGTTAACCAAGTCTTTTAATCTCATCGAAGATGGCGTAAATAACTAATCTAACTGTAATCAGGAAGCCGGTTCGCCCTATTTGCTACCCTAAAAAACCCAGTTCAGACTGATCAGTCGCTCGGCCTTCATCATAGCTGTTAGGCACTCACCTCCAAAAGGTAGAGCAGTGCGGTCTTGAGTTGGGCTTTTGTGAGGCCTTCCACGACTGCAGACGAAAGGTGAGGGTGCTGACTCTTTGAAGCCTGTGGCACACTCATATCGGGGAGAGCCGCATTCGGCGAAAAGGACAGCTGAGGAGATTTCTTGGAGAAAACAGAAACCCGCGATGGGGTAACCACCGCGTCATCCTCTTCATCGTAATCATCGTTGTCCTCCAGGTACCCCGCGTCCGATTCCCCTGCCGCTGAGCTGGAGTTAACATTGTCCAGACGAGCCGCATCATCTGTCCGAAGCCCACCTGTAAGTAGTCTTTCTGAGACAGGCTTCTGTTTCAGTTTAGTCGGCTCTCCAATGTGCTCGCTCTGTTTGGGCCAGATAGCGCCTCCGCAGGTTTCGGCCACTTTGCTCGCTCTTGGGCTCTTGACGGTGTTCTGTGCACATCGTGCGTCTGACGTGGATGCATTCAGTGACTCATCCTAAGGCGTAAAAAAGGATTAAAGGGAGTTGAAGCATCAGTTTTCATAATTGCATATGCTGAGTGCAAAAAACCATACGGGACACAAAAACCAAATATAGGGACATATCTCGGAAATGCAGGAGTAAAGAGATCGATTGATCGAAATTTATAAGGGAGAGGATTGGCAACAGGTTAGGTGTGTAACAGGAGAGATCGGGGATTAAACACTCGAAACATCTGTGATTTGGTTTCCTGAAATCTAAAGACAGTATTCGACGGCTATATGAAGCTATAAGCGATGCGGGGAAGTAGATTGAAGTCGAATAGCTCGAAAGTCGGTCGCAAATTATTACCTACGTAGACGGTTCTGCCATGAGCTGGTTGGCCAACCTTGCAAAGCTTAAAACTTATCCGCTATCCTGTGTAGGACATTCGAAAAAACTAGCAATCCACCTTTAGGACAAACAACAGTTTACGTGTTTTGTGGAGTGGACTTGTCGTACTTGCAAAAACTATCGCGCAAGATTGAAAAAAGACAGGCAAACTAAGCCAACGTAGATTACATCCCACCAGTGTAATTGTTTTGGGAGTCTGGCCTAAGGATAGTGTTTTTAACTAGCCCAATACCCATATGTTCAATAAAGTTAAATGGAGAGGGGTCGCAAAGGGCGAAATCGGTCGGTGATGCAACACAAAATACAGTGGAACCTCGGCTAACGAGTTTTTTCCCGTTCCGGAACCGAGCTCGTCATGTGAAACGTTCGCCTTGCAAAACGTAGCCAATCAAATTGGCTACAGGTGACCGAAGACCCAGGCTCTGGAAGCAAGACTCAACGGTGGACACAGGCACACACGCACTAACATCGCGGTAACTGAGCAAAAACTCGCAAATCAGAACAAACTATCTGCCAGTGGATCGCTCGTTACCTGAATTGCTTGTATATGGGGCTGCTTCTCACCCGAGGCTCAAATATATATCAAAGTTGAAAAGAAGGAAGACCTAGAGGTTATGTATCTTCCTACAACGCATGAAGGTTTCCGTCTCTCCACTTTCGATAGCAAAAGATAAGGCCAACTAGTTCATATGTGTAAACCGATCATATGCAGGACACACCTGTCCTGGTATTTTATGCCTTTCAGCTGTCATGGGTGGATGTGATCACACAACCGCTTGCCAAATGACTAAGTATACGTTGCTTACTACATTTCAGTAACATGTTTTTTATGTTTAAGCATTACCGGCAGAAGCATCGGGACTTGTATTATACCTATTTCGACCTCATTAGGTCTCATCAGATACAGATACCCAACTCCAGTGTAGCCGCGGAGATTGCCGCCACACTGTCTCTCCGGTCAGGGACGAACGCCCTAACCACCGAGCTATCGGGCTTGACGTTTTGCCGATTGTTGATCGAGGATATATATTAGTACATATTAATTTGCGAGAAAATTCAAGGTCCAGATAAAATATTCTTAACATCGTCCCCGGAAGAGGAAGAAGAAGACTACTTCTGGGACCAAAGTGTATTCTAGCTGACGTTTCAAAAGCTCGCTCGCTTCTATCGTCAGAGCAGGGTGTCTGTATTCCTGTGTGCGTCAGATAAATGTGAACGATCATTCGTCCATGCGTCAATCGATTGCAACGATCGATTTTCATGGCTGTTTGAATTGCTCGCGTCTTCTTGAGCTGTGTCAAGTCATTTTTGTGACTCGTGAGCGTTTCCACCCTCTTTGCTCGTGGCTGTCGGCCCTGCTTATCTCTCTCCGCCCGGCCTATTGCTCTGTTCTGAGCCGACGTTAGCCTTTTGCGGAGCGCTTGGTAGACGGGATGAAGGTCAATGGCTCTGTTTAGGGTGCCGTCGAGAACCAACTTTCTAGCAGCAATCTGGCCATCTTGTCGTTGGAATACACTTTGGTCTCAGAAGTCGTCTCCTCTTCTTCTTCCTCTTAAGGAGATGATGTAAAGAATAATTTATCTGAACCTCCGACAGAAGCAGAGCGAATGGCTCAACTCGGAGCGTTAAGCGCATTGGGACACTGAAACCGAATTCACAGGTCATTTCTTCCAGCCTCTAGTTCGGATATGACAGCGTTCATTCCGGTCTGCTTTGTTTTCATCTGAAAAATCTCAAGATGTGCGTTCTTTCTGAAGTCTACGACGCATGACATCGTGTAGCACTCAGATGCGGGATACAACTCGATGCATGCATCATATTATTTACAAGAGTCCAAGAAGCACTAAAGCTACCTCGGTCCGGGTAACTATCTTGCGTCTAAATTCACTTTAAAGGTCTTATTAGAAAGCGTACACTCGGAAGTGAGGTGGCAAGGATCGTTCTTCAATATGAGTAGGAATGCAAATAAGCTTATATAGTTTGCCACAGTAAAAAGGAAATCAATGTTGGCAAATTTTAACACAATGAAAGGGCTTACCATTTCCGGTCGCAACAGTCCCTGCTCTAGGTCAGAAACGTAGAACTGGCATTTCGCCGGGGGCTCCGGTTTCAGTTTTGCCGTGCCGTAAAGACCAGATAGTCTGAAAAATTGCAAGTTAAGTTGGATAATTGCGCCGACAGCTGGTTGCTGAAAAAAACGATCCAAATTAACGGTAAGAACACGCAGCCTTTAGGATGCGTACAGCACACAACGAGCGAAAATTGGCAACGTACTTGTCGAGCAATCTGAGATCAGCAGCCCCGCGCTCGGCCGGCGAAAGTTGTACGGACTTCAGTTCTTTAAGAATCGGATTCGTGAACTGATCTGGTTTGGTTTCTGCCAAAACTGCATTGAAACGATTCGCATAACAATGGGAATATAGAAAGTCGCAAAAAAAGAAAATTTCGGTAAAAATAAACTAAAAGAACAACTAAAGCGGTTATCGGAAACATTCCTAGTTAGCGAAAACTGGAAGATGGAGTGTTTAAATGAACAATAGATTATGTTGAGGAAAAAAGAAGACGCATCACGAGGGCCTAGAGCACGATCCGTCGGATAACCAATCTTGCCTATTTATAGCCATGGATCATGGCGATAGGTATTCGTCTCCGCGAAAATTTAATGGAAACTGTTGGCTGATGCAGGATTGCGGCTTTGTTCAATCCTATTGCTTTTTATCTATCACTGGCATGCTAAGAATCATCGAACAAAATAGAATTTGAGGATTTGAGTCACAACACCCGAACTCATGTGATGTCGACCACAGCAGACCGGAAGTCAATCTACAATTAAACAATTTAAGAGACGAAAAAGAAGTCAGCACAAGCCATGCTTTAGCAGTCTTACGTGCAACACGGACAAAGCGATTTATGAGAAATGAAATATGGCTATCCGTCAAGAGTGAAGGCATCGTTTTTGGAAGATAGTATGGTTTAGGCGCAATTTGAATGTGCCACCTTATAAATGTTAATTTGCAGCACATTTGTATTTTCAAAGCACATGCCAGCTCGGAAATATGTAACAGGGTTACACTATCGAGCAGTCGTACTGGTGGACTAGGTGAATAAATTAATACCATACGTAGGAAGCTTAAAATACAAAGGCAAACGTGAGGATCTAGAAAACTTTTTTGCTAATATTTTCTCACCTGTGCCATTTTGAGACTTCCTCTACAAGGAAAAAGGAGATTCTTTCAGTGACTTAGAAATTCGGATCCACGTAACGGATAAAGGATTAGAATTTATTAACTACCTTGAAGTCTGCCGCCGCTGTGCTAAGCAGATCTATTATAGAGGTGTCTGCGGGCGGACTTGCCTCCTCTTGACAAACTTTGGTAGATATCGGCTTTGATTTTTGTGATGACAAGAAAGCGGGCACCGTATCAACTTCTTTTTCTTGTCGAATCATAGAAACTAGCTTAGTAAAGCTATCCGAGACGGATTCAATTACCGTATCGACGGAAGGAGGGGACGGTACCGGTTTGGACGGATCTTGAGAGACCAACGAGGGCCGCAGGGAAGGAAAATTGGGAGGCTCAGGGCCTGGGTTTTCTAACCGCAATCTGACAAAAATATAAGAGAACGAAATAGTTAACTCCTAAGTAGGTTGTAAGCGAAGACGTTTAAGAAATGCATTTGCTTAACGAGGTAAGAATTATAAAGAGTGACTTCTTAGAAAAAATAATGCTGACAGCGTGGTAAAACAATTAACGCTCTTGCAAAGAACCGAATAAGTAAACGAATGCAACAGTTGAACATCATGTTCCACTTACAAAAAATTAAGGTGTCAGAAGAATGCAGTTGTGGCTCTATAAAATCTGCAGAAAATATGCATGATGACAAGTACCCGATGCAAACACAGAAACTATTGGATTTTAAGAAAACATTTTTGCGAATCCTCGACGTAAAATTTGAAGTTATGGTGATTCTGCTGTCATGTATTCTGCTTTGCATAGCTCGCTACGCCAACAAGTCTGTTCTCATCCCTTTCTACGTCGCAAGCAGGTACATAGTGTACAGCTCACCGACCTTGCCGTTCTATATTTCTGTCTATCGCCAACGTTTAAGTTTGACTGTGCAAACGCGACAGTCAAAATATCATTCGGTAGTCCACAGACACTCATTATTCATTGAAAATCTGAACCTCTTGGTTTAATGCACACATTGACCGTAATTTAAGAGCCTTATCTGAAATTTCAGAGCTGAAAGCTATATTTTTAAGAATAGTTCAAGGAAAGTTCATAGTGAAAATAAATATGAATGATAAGAAATAGGAAGAGTTATATTTCAGGAGTCCAAAATAGGGGAGGACAATTTTAACGCAAGTTAAGCTTAGGGATAAAAACCATAAAAAGAGCAGAAACACACCTGTTTAGTAGGTCTCCTATACGTATGCAGTCCTCTTGAGCGAAAAACCACACTGAAAATATCGCTCCGCGTACCGTCTTGTACATCATATACGGTTTGCGAACTTGTAGTTGAAACGCGCCGGATATAGGTTCACTGACATTAACTTTAGAATTCTTGCGATTCAAGATTACAAATGAATGCCAAGGAAACGTAGAATGTTTACACACAAAGCACACGCCGCCGATATCAGTTTTGTCCTGGAATCAAGCGTAATATGGAAATAACGGTTACCCAAGCAGTTTTCTCGCTATTGAACGAATAGAGGTGAACGCTGGGAGACTTATCTAATATTTTTATGCACGTTTTATCGTTCCTTTGAAGGACAGACAGATCAATTTCATCACCGATATCCATTGTGGGTAATGAAAATTGTTCATGCGTGGGCTATATCACACAGTGTCTCAAGCTTGAAGTTGAAAAAGTTAAGGTTGGTGAAAGTGCGATTTCAATTATTTATCCGAAGGCCTGTACTGTAACCGAATGAACCTTTTGTATAGCAGAAAAACTAATGGACATAAGAGTTTGAGGTGTATGAAGAAGTTAATCGGTGGGTTATGCTTTTATTTAGCTACTGTACTGTGCCACGACAGGATGCGAGATTAAATTTACTGTTCTTCTTGGTCCTTTGGAAGGATTTTTTTGGAACTTCCTTTTGTTGTATTCCAGGTTAAATTTCTATTGTTTAAATAACACCTAAATGAACCTCGTAATGAGGACACTGGAAAGCTCATGCTTCTTGCCCTCATTAAAATAAGCGTAGCTGAATTGTACTCATTGCCAGGGAATGTGTACATGGTGCGTGGAATTCAACAATTTAGTATATAAGAGGTTACTATAGCCATATTTCGTTAGAGCAGACATGGTAAGAGGAAACTTTTAACTGCAAGGGAATAAGGACAAAGGGTCAGGTTATGAGAGATTCGTCGATGTTAATGGATGGGCATATCATCTGTAAGTTATCGAACGGCTTCACACTTTTGAGCAGGCGAAGGCAAATAAACTATGGATGAGTGAACTTGTTTGGACTTGTTTATATGTCCCCTCGAAAAGAATCGGGAATAAGGAGGCCCCACGTACTTCAGGTAGCCCTTTGTAGAATAAGCCAACTAATATCCCTCATTCTAACCTCAATTGTGACCGTAACATTTATCCCCACCTATCCTTTTACCTAAATAAATCTTAATAATTACATAAGCTGCAACCATAAAACTGTCGCGGAATTTGGCGTTAAGTCACTTATATTACGGGTTGTTCCTACTCCCATGTCCAGTGAGGGGACAGACAAACAGAACAAAAATATCCTGCTAAAATAGTTGGTCCCCAAGTGTCTGCTTTCAGTGGCGCTCTTTCTTATCAACCTAAAATCCTGGTGGATATTACTGGCAATTAACATGAACTTTGAATTTGCCCGACTGTTATACCTTAATCTAGCACGATAGATGAAGAGAAGGCAATCGACCACGAGCAGAAGGGTATTCACGCAAAGCATGTCATTCTCAAACAGAGGCTTTTTATATTCATTGGTCCGCGTGATGAGATATTGTCCGAGACATGGACCAATCAGGAATGACGATGACTCGCTAGCTACTCTCCAGGTGGCGTGTTAGCCAACGAGCACCATTGTATGCGGTGAATGGAGGTATTCACAACAATCCCTTCAAATTGGTATGTATCGCTTGTGACATGGATTCATCTGTATAAGCTGCAGTTTTCAGCGAACATTGCTTATTCAGTGTGTTTTCGGTCTAAATGCGTGGGAACCAATAACGAAAGCGGTACAAAGGGAGCGCATCATTAGGTTCGATAACCAGCGGGTGTGCTGGAATGTCATAGATTTGGCTGGGTTAGGGGTGGTCCTGTGAGAAAACAGGAATGTCTCGCGTATCTCGTCAGTAGCCGCCTCCTAGCGAGCTTCAAATTGTGCTCGCTTGAATGCGTCGAAGAAAGTTTCCACCTGATCCTTAGATTGAGGATTGTAGGCGAACGAAAATGCTGAATGTGCTGTTGGGGGCGGAAATAGTCAAAGGTTGATGGAGTAAAAGAAGAGCCAGTATTAAATACCACAACAACGGGTAAGTCCTGTTGGTTCTGGATGCACAGTAGGAAGGCAGAAGCGAAAGATTTATTTGCCGAATTCAGTGGTGAAGCTCTGGCCATTTGGAGCAAGCGTCGACAACGATCATGTAGGAAGCTCCACAGAGGGGGACATCGAACGAGGAACAGCAGCGAACGAAGTCGCTGATGTCGTTGTCAATACGCGGCCAGTTGGTAAACTGCGAGCGATGGACTTAATTTAACTGATATCAGGATGAGCAGCATGAAACAAGCGTAGTACAACAAGTCAATGTGAAGCAGTAATCGCCACGCGGCCTGGAAACACGAGGCAGAAATCAACCCAAGATAGCGATACTCGTCGCAGGAAGGACTGCTGAAGGTCGACAATGAGAGCAGTGGTTGGTCAATTGCCCTGCACATCGATGATATTACGGTAGCGAATGGAATCTAGTTTGGTATCGCGTCGGATATCAGCGGCAGTTACAGATATGCCTCATATAGCGTCCAAAAGCCGACGGCGCATATCATTCTCAAATGATATGGCAGCAATCAGGATATTTTTCTCAGGTTCCTGATAATTGCAGCTGAGAAATGGGCGTCAACCTGGCCAAAGTCGGTAGTGCGGCAGTACCGGATATCAAAATATAAGCCGAAACGAATGGTTGCCCATAGTTAAGGTCAGCTGGCTGAAGACATTGGAACGCTCTTCTCCAAACCAAAGATGGACAGACAGCAAGGGGAAAACGTGAAATTACGGCTGCATAAAAGTTTACTTAATGCTTCGGCAGCATTGAGAATGGGTAGCGCTTCCTTTTAGATTTGCCATAGTTCTCAACAGGTGCTTAAGTTCGGGATACGTGCATCATCGCCTTTCGGACCCATCGGGAAAAGTATACGAAGTGGCCGCACCAACGCCATAATTGAAGGTTTCTGTAGCAACGACGATAGGCAGTGTGGGGTCAAAGTGCGTGAGCAGAAGAACGAACTCAGCACCGATTTCAGCTGGACAAATGCCTTTAACGAACGGAGGACCAGCACGAGGGAACATCTTTCTGCAGCAGACAGTTGAGTTGGACTCGTTAGTTATGCAGCGACGGTAAGATGGTGCTATGGTAGCTGATCAGGCCAAGGAGCGGTCAAAGTCGTGATAACTCCTTGTATGCAGATACCTTCTCAGATGGCACGAATATATTCGAGTGCTGGATCGCGACCAGTGGTGAAAAAGATTACGTCCAGGTACTCGATTGATTCGAGGAAATACTGACACTTTTCGGCTCTGAAGCAGAAACCATATTTAAACAGGCGTTCAGGTACTGCAACTACTCGGTCTTGGAGCTCAGCCAGGGAGCACCCTATAATAATGATGCCATCCACGTATCTAATCAGACCAAGAATGTGAGAGGGCATTGTGTTCATAGTTTGCTAGAACAGGGTCGGAGCTGTCTTGACACCAAATGACAACTTGATGTATTGCACCAGACCGCGGTGTGTGTTTATCGTCAGAAATTTGCGCGACTCTGGAGTGACTTCCATCTGCAAGTTCGCAACAGTGAGATAAAACTTGGCAAAGAAAATGCCATCATACAGCAGGGTGAACTGGTAATAATAAGGTTAATTTGTAAAGCATATCTTGGGCGTGTCAAAAACGTGGAAGACAGGAAAACCCTAGAACAAACTCCTACTTTTGCAGTCAATATTGGTTTAGTTTTGGTTTTAGGCTTGGTCAGTGGTGTGCGAAATAAAGAGCTGGTTTTAAATGAAAAACCTGACTTCATGGGTACAATACAAGTGAAATATAAAATCGACTAACTGCAAATTATAGGTATTAATGCTTCGTACTAAGAATAGTCTGGGTCCAGAAAAAATCGTCACGTATGTGTTCTCAGTTGTTCATTCGACCGAGGTAGATTTGGCCGCAATCGGTTTGAAGGGCAGACATACATAAGCAGACGCCATCACATAGCTCAGGTGTGTGGACTGGCCAATACGGAGTTTAGTAGATATCTATCCATCGGAGCGATTGTGATAAATAGACTCGACGTTACAAATAATAGAGAATATTCGAGTTCCAGGAAGCATTTCAGAAGAAGAGGATGCGATCACTGGAAGAAGAGTTTTATTTGCCTGACGTTTAGGATTCAGTCAAGAATCCTCAATCAAAGGTGATGGTAACACAGCCATGGTCATGCGCAGATAGGGTTGAGACGTGCACAGGTTGCACAGTATTTGTAGTTCATAGTGGCCATCCGCGTGTGTGGGATAATTATCCACTTCTGTAGCCACCGCTTGGGTCTAAATTTATGCGGTGCTGGCTTGAAATTTCGCGCTCGACATTTTAAATTGCCTTGTCAGCGTCGGATGCGGGCCTAATAATAGCGTGACAATCATGCCAGCTGTCGTCAGATTTGTTGTTGCGCCGGGCCCTTCCCATGTGAATGATTCTCTTGCTAAGGAAATTTCTCAGTACACCGTATGGGAACGCCAAATCTTTGCGCTTGTTGATGGAAAGGGGACCTGAGAACCATGATTCGAGCAGCTGGCGGCTCACGTGGTTGTAACCGCTTGCGAGGATTTTGGTCTAGTCAAACTTGAAAATATGGCCGGGTCTCGTCGAGTGAGCCGCAACCTGGGGGTTTGCGTCTTATCTTCTCACAGCCGCTACATACTCGGCCATTCACGTCCTGAGTTATCTTCCGGTTTCTCCGATATAGTTGTTTTGTTCACAATTGCGCCAGATCCGGTAAACGACTCCAGCCGTTTCCTGCCGTGGCAGTGGGTCTTTCGGTCTCATGACCCGGCACCTGGTGGCCGCCTCTGGCCTGTGCGCAACTCCAACTCCACGTGGGGTGAGTAGGTGGCCAACCGCTTCCGATACATTCTTCCCGTACGGAAGGGCTCGCCAAAATTTTGGGTAAGTTATATGTGGCTTCTTCTCTCGTTTGCGTATGAATTAGTTGACTGAACGTTGCAAGTGTCTGAGGCGGATTAAGGCTGCTAGATGCTCTTTGCGAAGCACCGCTGTCATCCAACTGCGACGACAGAAAACGCTTAGGTTTTTAATTGGTCATCAGATCACCGTGGACCGGCAATGGATAGCAGATTGACGTTAGAGTGTCATTCAGACCGGTAAAAACGTCAGCGTAGATACGAAATGAATTCATTTGTACAAACTGGAACATTCTCAAAGAATATTTTCTTCAAACGAACAGAATTATTCGGCTTCTTAACCGCAACGACAGGATCAGCCCAGGTGGAGTTGGACAGAGGTATGAGAACTCCACGTTCAATTTAGCATCGTAAAGTGGCAAGGCTGCATACGGAACTGGCCTCTTTGAACGGAAGACTGATTAACTTGCCGGACAGAAATGAAGCACGACCTGTGTTTGTGTGCAACGACGCAGTTCGTCTTGAAACACTTTAGGAAAACGCTGGAGAATGTCCTTAGTGTGTTCTGCAGGTACAGCAGGAATCTGCACTTGGCTGCAAACAAGGCTAAGTGGAAAATTACCGAAGCGAAAATGTTTAATCCAGTCGAGACCAAGTAGGCTGAAATAAGACTTGGTGATATAGCAAGTAACAGTTATGTTAATGCAGCGGAAGGAAACAGAGCATTGCAGTTGCCTCATTGAGTGGACAAGACCACCGCACGCAATTGTGGCGGACTGAGAATTCTGCTGTATCGTGGGGATGTCAAGTGACTGCCAGAGCCTCTCAGAGATGATAGTGATATCTCAAGCAATGTCCACTTGTAGGCGAACTGCGTGACCGTTGAGCAATAGATTTACAAACTTCCGGCAATAAGCTGCATTGATCTGGAAAGTGGTCAACAGGCTAAGCGAATTGGCAAGGGACTGCGGTTTCGACATCAGTTTTGGCCCTAACCGGCGCTTTGAACTACAGGTGGCGGGGTAGGCTTGCTTACACAAGCTTTTGATTAGCAGACATCATCTTGGTGCCCCACCTAGTTACAGTTCTGGCAGCGACTTTGGCACAATGTACAATCCCGATGGAAATGCCACACCCCATAGTTTTGACAAGGAGATGGCGGTGATTTCGGCTTGGAGGGTTGCTTGAGCCACTTAACCGGATGTGTTCTAGCTGCTGCAACCACGAGACTGAGCAATGCCTGATACTCTGCAGTCAGTTCTTGGAGTATGACTGAGCTGCTCTCTTGCACTTGGGACCGAAGACGTATCCGGATATCAGCATCCTTGGGGGACTGGAGCCCGCAGATGAATATGAGGCTTTTAAACTCATCATCTCTGACAGATTCAAGCTAAAAACGCCCACACTCGTGATTAACAATACCAGAATACGCAATGAAACCATCTTATCTCCGTCCGCACAACTAAAAGCAATGGGATGGAGTGTTGAACAGGGATGAGTGCTTATCAAAAAGCCGTGACGATGCCATCCACCAAAGAAATTTCTCAGGATTCTTGGGAATAATGAAGTTGGCATATCTTCCGTGCTCAGCAAGATACAGTTTACGGATTAGGAGTCGCACCTTCCATGCATCGTTCTAGGCAGCTAGATGGACCAGGAAAAAGTCCTTATATCAATTGTATCAGGGATAAAAAAGTGATGTGGGCCTACGGGTCATAGCGGAACCCAGTTATATTGTTGGCAATGTGATCGATGGATTGGGAGCCAACACCAGAATTCGATTGGCCCGTGGATTATTTGGAAAGATTTACGGTGAGAACTTCCATCAGCTTCAGCTTCTGCTGCGATAGTTGCTTCATGTCAGCGTATTCATTAGCCATCGTAGGTGAGAAAATGCGTCGCCAAAATATTATGAGCCACGCCTGGTACTTGTAGTTTACACAAACTGTGAGTTCGCCCGAACGTTGTACCTAAAGCGAGCACGATAGAGGAAGAGAAGACAATCGACCACAAGCAGAATTGTATTGACACAAAGTAAGCCATTTTCACACAGAGGCCACGTATGTTTATTGGTCCGCTTAACGAGACATTTTCAGAGACAGATATCAAACGGAACCGATAAGAAATCGCCAGCCACTGTCCAGACAGCGTAGTAAGTCGCTGGGCCTTTGTGTGCGATGGCATATCAGGGGAATGGAGGCTTACCCAACAAGAATGGCGTCCTAAAGGACACTTCATAGCCGAAGTGATCGGAATTATATGACGCTTAAATGCATGCAGCTTAAAGTATACTTTGCAAGACGAAGACAAAGCAAAATTCTCACCCGTAGTTTATCCGTGAGATGCCTTCTAGTGCTGTTTTAATTTTAGTAGGTGGCACTTTTATCATACGAAATGACCTACAATCTACTGTACATATGTCCAATACAGCGACATATGAGTCAGTTGGAACCATAAAGCATGAGTTTACTTATTAATACTTTGAGTGGTACGTGTGAGCCATTTGTGTGCCTTCACCTGAACTAGCTTTGAAAGTTTTGGGACCACTGCACAAAAATTTAGGAGTCCTTAGGAGCAAAAGAAATGGGTTACGTACTGAAGCCTTGAATAGTACGGCTGTCGTTTGTGACAAATCTCTCACCTCTCGGTTACCTCTGAGATTTGGATGAGCCAATTTATACCCCAGGGGTGCGAAAAAGCTTGTTTTGGACGTGAAAACTGATCGTTTTTAGCTTCTCCGGAATATAATCTTCCTAGACATGACCTGAAGCAAAAGCGGGAGATAAGCTGGTCAAGTAGAGGTTCAACCTTCTTCTCCTTGAGAATTCGCGAAAATGAAAATTTTGCCTACTACTGAGGTGGAGACTAAGACGATCAGTAGCTTTAAGGGACGTGGTACAGCTTGCTACCCTACGCACCCGAACAGTACCTAGGATTGCCAATAGAATTGAATATGCGAGTTCCAGGAAGCAGTTCAGATGAAGAAGAAGAAGCGATCACTGGAACAAGAGTTTTATTGTCCTGACGTTTCGGATTCCATCGGGAATCCTTAATCATGGGTAATCGTAGAAGAGTATGAGGCATGCACAGACAAGGGTGATACATGCACACATTGCATGGTATTTATAGTTCGTCGCGGTCACCCACATGCATACTATATTTGTCAGTTCCTGTAGCCACCGCTAGAGGTATTAATGGGTGCGGTGATGGCTCATTAATTGTCACAGTGTTCTTGTCCGCCTCGGATGCAGGTTTGATAATTGCACGACAATTATGCCCGCTGTCGTCAGAGTTGTTGCTGTGCACGGCCCTTCCCACGTGACTGATTCTCATGCTCAGGAAATTTCTCTGGACACTGTATGGGAACGCCAAATCTTTGCGCTTGTTGATGGATTAGAGCTTGAAAACTATGACGCGAACAGCTGGCGGCTCACGCAGTTGTCACCGCTTGCGAGGATTTAGGCCTCGTTACTCTTGAAAATATGTCCAGGTCTCGTCACGTGAGCTGCAACCTGGTAGTTGGCGTCTTTCTTCCTCACCGCCACTGTATGCTCGGCCATAGGATTATAATGGTATCTCCTATCTGCAACTATACCATAGGCGGATGACTTGGCATTTGTTGAAATTGAGCTGCAGTAGCGACTTATCACACCATTTTAGCAAGCGATCTAAGTCATTTTGTAAGCTCTGTCCATCCTCCGAGTCTTCGATTGAATTCGAAATCTTCAGATTGTCTCCAATATGAACACGCTGACGCCTGTCTGTTAAAAATTCAGCTACACATTTGAGTGGATTTCCAGTCACTCCCACATGATGAAGCTTTGATATTAGTCGTCTGTGTGGAACCTTGTCGATTGTAAATAAAATATATAATAATTAATATCATTATATATTATTTATTATATGCACACCCAACTGCCTTTGCCTCTTAAATGTGTCTTTATTATATCGTATCACCTCCTACTAACTTTTTAAAAGTAAACTTGTTTGCTATTAAGTCTTCTGACAACACAGCACTGGATTTTCTAGCCTTATAGCTACTGCTTCGGCTGTTGCAAGCATCCGTTGGCGTAGGCCTTTGGAAAAATTAGATGGTGTCCTGTAGACCACCTGAAAGGCTTCGTTAGTATCGACTCGATGGTTCATATCGACTAGATGTGCGAGAATAGCACTCCAGATCAATCTAGTTTCACCTTTACTTAGCCAGGTCGGTATGTGCTCACGTACCCTCTTTCCGAGACGCCTTGTTGTACGGCCGATGTATCTCGCTCCACAAGAGCAAGTAAAAGAGTAAATGCACATTGATGTGGCCTTCAAAGGGAGTCTGTCTTTACCTCCCAATCGTAGGAGGGAAGAGTTTATGAGGAGCACCCGTAAGTTCGCCGCTGGGAGGTAAAGACAGACTCCCTTTGAAGGCCACATCAATGTGTATTTACTCTTTTACTTGCTCCTGTGGAGCAGGATACATCGGCCGTACAACTAGGCGTCTCGAAAAGAGGGTACGTGAGCACATACCGACCTGGCTAAGTAAAGGTGAAACTAGATTGATCTGGAGTGCTATTCTCGCACATCTAGTCGATATGAACCATCGAGTCGATACTAACGAAGCCTTTCAGGTGGTCTACAGGACACCATCTAATTTTTTCCAAAGGCCTACGCCAACGGATGCTTGCAACAGCCGAAGCAGTAGCTATAAGGCTAGAAAATCCAGTGCTGTGTTGTCAGAAGACTCTGACACAAGTTCTGTCACTTCCATGGCCTAAACCGACACCAGGTGGCGATAGGATTTCGCCCCTACCAACAAGCGACAATCCCTCAACCAACACGCTGACATGGCCTACATGCGCAAACTGACATAGTCCGCTTTGGCCAATCAGCGCCCGTGTTAGATAGTTATTGATTTTTCTACCTATTCAAACTTTTATTGTTATGTACAGCGTTCATTTCCCTTGCAAATGTTTGGTCTGATGAAGAGTTGCTGAAAACAATTGTTTGCCAAAAACTGACTTCTAATATTAACCATGGGAATATTTGCTGAACTATACTGTTTTGCCGCAAGTTTTTGGATCATTTGGTCCGTCCGGTTACATCATACTTCTACCTTGATCGATGGGCCGGGTTTTTATGAAATCGTAATGAATAAAAATTGCGTCACCTCATCAGACCCTCATTATCGGCTTGGAGTTGTGTTTTGGTGGCTTGTTCTTGCAAACCCTTTCCAAGAAAATATTGAATATTCAATTGAGAACTCAACAATCAGGGTCGGAATAGGTATTTTGTATTCAGCTGGGTAAATTGTCAGCAACTGATGAATAAGAAGATAACTCAGTCTTTAGGTCTCTGATCGATCTTTTAATCATATAGTCAATGAAATCGTGAGGAGTTAATTTACAATTAATTATTAACTTGATAAGTATTGGTTTTTAACGTTTATTAAATGACTTTGCCTAATTCAAAATAACTACTTTGAGGTTAATTTGGAACCAATTGCAGCTATCCAATCAACACAAAGAGGTTGTTAAGCTTGTGGGCTCTTGGCCCTACTTACGTGTTGTTTAAATTTATCAATAACCAAGTTTGTAAAAACTAAATACAACATTGTTTCACACTTTCGGTTTTGACGCGTGCTAGCAACTATCTTGCTAATCACTCTCCACAGCTCAATTCCCTCCTCACCTGCCGCTGTTTATTTTGCCCTTCAACGACACCTCTCTGGTGATCACTCTCGGGCTCCAGGAGAATCCAGCGACAAGTTGCAAACGAGTTTCCTCCCCATTTTGCAACTCACAGCCCAACGAACTTGGATCCAGTCCTCGCAGAGTTATCCTTTGGCAAGTCGACTACTTGACTACTGCCGACTAGGATCGTGAAGGATCTAAGTGAGTTGTATCATTTCTAATCTTCATCGTCAATCTCTTTACTGGACTTTACAACTTTTCCACTAGAATAGTCTGGTAAATCCCTTATTAGCAGTAAGTCTACCCTCGAAAGTTTTCATCGCGTAATTGCTAAGACGTTTTATATATTTGTAGCGATAAAAGCCACAAAAACATAAACGAACCAATTCACAAAAGAATTGGAACCCAAAAAATCAAATTCCCCAGTATTTGCTAATTTTTCTTTTTCATTTTGATGAGCTAGGGACCTACAAGACCTTTAATATTATTAATGCGTCTATAGTACCATTTTCTTGGAGTCAGTAGAGAACAGCTGGAAGACCTCTACTTGTACGCAGCAATTGTAGGGACACCCCTATGCACTAAGATCACCCATTTTTGTCCAAACAATTGATTTATTTGAACCTGGAATCTACGGTTTTCAAAATAAGCTTGACTTTTACTTCTGAAGTGTCAAATTGAATCCTTGTGTTACGGAGACGGGTACCGTGATATGATCACGACCTAAGACACGAAGATCCCGTGACAATAGACACCACAACAGGCCATGTCAACTGAATTATACGTGCGGACATGCAGCGTTCAGCAGCCTTACACAAAATGCTCCTGCAATCCCAACTGAAGCTTTAGTTGAAGACTCAAAGCTGTCTGAAAGCCAATTAAAAGATGATCCAGGTTCTCATGAAAAATTGAGTTACATCCATATTTATTTATCCAATACAAAGTGACTACGAAATTTTATGATAAATTTCTAACTTACATTCTAACTAGTGAATTCAGAAGGATTTTACTCTATAAATGGATTAATTATAGTTGAACAGTTGCTGAATATCTGACTTGAATAAGTACTGTGCTGAAAGTTTAGGATTAGCGTATGGGATCAATTTCTCATCGTATGTTACCACTTGATCCTAAAAGAACCATTTTTCTGATTCGAAAACAACATCACGCAAGCTCTCAAATGTCCTTGTTTTTGCTCTTTATTCAGCTCAGGTGGAACAGACCCATCCAACAATTTTCATGCTGCAGACTTCAGCTCTGCAAGTTAGCATTTCTTGCTTGGTAACACAAACCATCAATGATAATTCATGCGCACTTTGAAGCGGATCTCACTCTACGGTGATTTTCAGTTCGTAATTGCTTATCTTTATTCTGACAGAACGCGTGGCTCATTTACGCGCTCAGGACTACCCGAACAAAAGTCCTCAAACTAATTTCATACTGTTTGATCCGTGCTAGTATTAGGGAAAGATGCACCATTAATATTCCAAGCCGTCTGCAATGCTGTCTTTTCACGTAAGGCAGCATATTTCATAAAGGTACGAATTTTCCATCCTTCCATCGGAGGAACAAAAACAGATTATCTTATTTTTTGAAGTACTAAATGATTTAGGAAACAGACGTCTGTGTGACAGATTATCAGCAAAAGCAAAAGATTGCGAAAATATAATACCAGCGTGAATTAAGAGGCTGACAAAGTTGACGATATGCCACACTGCAACTCATATGCATAACGACTCTATAGTTAGTGTTAGGAACATGAATAAGTATCATCCAAGTCTCTGTATCGTGCGGGAGGGAAGGGATCTAAGAGGTATCCTCATTACTTATGTTGCCTAAAGTCGCCGCAGAACCCATTTAGAACAAATAAAGTCATCTAGCAATGCCATGAGGCCAGGTATTTCCCAGCAAGAAGTTATTTTTAAAAGATTCATATTTTGCAACGTTAACTTGCGTCACGTTTCGAGGGACTGTATGAAGGAGGCCATCCGCTTAAACGTATCCTACGGACTGCGTTGATCCCGAGGGGTTTCAGGCTTCTGCAATGCACTCCTTCAATTTAAACCTACCCAGCCGTCCATAAGTACCCAGCTTGAATTATACCCCCAGGAGACTATTATCAGGAATAAAACTCGTGAAGAAAAGTTTTAAGTATAACGTGGGACAAAAGCAGCAGCAGCAGCACTCAAAAATGCTATCCTAGGGAGCCATAATGAAGCAAAAGTGACTACACTACAGGACTCAAGTGTTTCTGGAGTGCCTTCCCAAACACTGTGATTACTTTCAATATTTTGCACCAGGGCATAGTTTTTTTACGTTGCCAATCGCCACTGGCCGTGGAAAGTTATCTGGAAACTGTGCATATGAGTTCTACTTAAATCCTTTTGTCCCAACCAAAGGAAGGACAATTATGGAATTGAATATAAAAAGCATGGAAATGGGCACTATTATAATTATTAGAAGTAGTAACTTTTCTTTTTTTAAAATCAGTATCTGCTTCGAAAAAAGACAGCCGCCCTAGTTGTACGAAACGTCAGCAAATCTCCAAAAGTAGTTATTTTGTGAATGCTGTCGCGATTATCGTTGATACAGTTACTGACACCAATATGTGTATTCCAATCTTGCTTGTACTAACACAGTAACTAGTAGTACTCCTCTACAGGTATGCAGAACGAGCTTCATAAACGTGTTTTTCTTCATAAAACTGCAAAGCTAGAATATATATGCTCATCATAACTGGGTGCTAAGCCAAGATTTACCTCACTACTTAAATAAAAGAATTTTGAAGTATTTGGCTGATAAAGTGTAAATTGTTTGTGTTGTGGGCAGCGGAAGGCACATGTGGTTCGTGCTGAGCAGATACTCGAAGAAACTAAGTTCTTCAGGGGGTGGGTGGAAGGTAGGCAAACAAACCTCCCTGGCTTTCAGGCAGATAGCTTGTTCGTCTTTTAAAATAGGAGCCAATGGATAGCTACTATGACTGTCAAGCAGTCAGAAATACTTACGCAACACAGGTTGCACAATGTCTGCTCACACGGCAGATGAAATAACTCATTAGATGTCGGGGCAGAAATTTAAGTGCTTGTTTGGCAAGCATTTTTTGGTAGTATTATTTTTGTTTTTTGAATGGTTTTGCGGCTTATGCGCTAGTTAATATCATAGCTCAAAACATATTGTTTGCGGACGTCGTGCCGTAAAAGAACGTTAGTAACCGTCTTGCATGGGGCTCACCACGGAAACGAAACCGGACGAAGTCAGTAATATGTGACCAAACGAGTTTTTCATTCGAACGAATTACTTAAATAGGGTTGTAACATTGATTGTCTTGCAGAATAATCAGAAAATTTTCCGTCAGGTCAGGATGCCAGCTTTCAAAGGAGCTTCTGCCTGACTGCCTGAAAGATGTGCCCTGGGCAAAAAGCAACCTACTTGCGTAGTATAAATTTTTCAAATTGACTTTCGATGCACCTAGAAATTCAAATATATATTTAACGGAAACCACGCAGAAAAATATTATATGTTGTAGTCATTTGGTACAAAATTACATCTTCTCCGATTTATCTACCTGAAAGAATGATACCTTTCGGTTTTAACTGTTTTTATCAATTGCCGAATAATTTTGCGATCTACTCATCGATACACTTGTATTCCAGCTTCGAAGTTAATGTGTTGCATGCATTCTGTCTAAGGAAAAGCTCAACTTTCTCTAGGACATTAGAAAGATATCATATTGTGCTTATAAAAGTTTTCAATATGTGGGAATTCTGTTCTACACTTAAAAGGCAACATTACTAAACTAATGAAAACGATTTATTGTGCATAAACATTCTACGGTCTTAAAATACTCATAATTAGAGACTTTTCTAAAACCAAAAATACCATTTTTCAAGTATGAAATTTGAAGGATACGTAGCTTTTTACCAAACCAGTACAGAAAATTATATTTGTGAAGGCTTTCCATAAAATATAGTTGAATTTCTAATAGCTTCGAAAATCCGTTCGAAAATGCACAGTACTTAAGTAACTCGTTCAAAAGCCAGTATGCTGACGTGGCTGAAATAGCTTGGAATCATGCTGCATGGTAATTGATCCTAAAACCCACCTTAACAAGTTTATTTGAATTGGAAACGCAGTTCAGAATTTCGGTTGATATTTTATGGGATAGGATACCTGCTGTACGCGATAACAATATTTATCTAGAAGAAGAAGTGGTTGCGTTCACCGGAATCGTAATTTTATTCATCTGAACTTCCGGGCTCTTGCGGGAGTCCATCTTCAGCGATAAACCGCCAAAGAAAAGTGAGCAAAAGCTGTAGAGGGTTGGCATTTTCATGATCTTCTCAACTCGATTTTCCCAGATATACAATTCACGACGGAAGAAGAAAAGGATCGGCAGCTTCCTTTTCTTGATGTACTCGTCATGCGAACTTCCAAAGGCGAGATCGAAACAACGGTTTATAGGAAGGCGACAAACAACACACAGCTTCTCAAATTTCACAACAACCACCCAGTGGCTCACAAACGCAGCTGCGTGAGAACACTGTTCAAAAGAATTCAGACTAACTGCAGTAACCCGGAGGTCAAAGCACGGAAGGCCCGATATGTCCACAAACAATTTATGCGGAATGGCTATCCGACGGCCTTCATTAACCGCTGCCGGCGTGCCCGCCCTCCGAGGACCAGACCAGAACCAACTCCTACGATATGGCATGCGCTGCCATACATCAAGGATGTGTCGCAGGCGACCGAGCGCATTGCTGCGAGAGTAGGCGACGGAATTGCGCACCACCCCAAGGCCACCATGCGCAGCCGTATCATGAAAATAAAGGACCAATTAAGTGCCAGTGAGCAGTCGAGCGTAGTGTATCGCATACCATGTCTGAACTGTCCTCGAAATTATACCGGACAGAGAGGAAGAATGCTTGGTTCGCGCATGTATGAACATAAGCTAGCTGTCAGACAGTCGCAAGTGGCAGCCCACACCTATGAGACGGGCCACGAATTTAACTTTGCAGCCGCAAGAGTAGTTGCTCACGCCGACAGCAAGACCGCACGAGAGTTAATTGAAGCCTGGGCCTCGGATGAGAACTCAGTCAACCAGTGCACTGAGTTGGCGCCCGCCTACATCGCTCTCCGCCAGCATCTACGCACGACTGAAACTGGTGATTAATGGGTCTTTCCCCTCCCACTCCTTCTCCTCTACACCCCCCCAACCCCCTCCCCCCCCCCCCCCCCACCTACCCTTTGCCTCCCCTTCTCCTACAACAGTTGATTGGTTCCAACCCCCTATAACTTTTGCTCGCTTTTCGTTGACGGCTTACCTCTGACGATGAACTACCGCAAGAGCCCGAAAGCTCAGATGAATAAAATTACGATTCCGGTGAACGCAACCACTTCTTATTCTGGACAAATATTTGGGATGCAAGCCTTTGCCTCTATTCGTAACAATACTTATTTCAGAAGTACGTAATGTAACAGCTACCGGATACGCGGATATGAGTAAATCCATGAGGCATTCATGTGATCGTGAAACCCGGCGCATCTTGGAGGTCACTACTCGTGGTCAATGTGAATGCACATAAATGCCCTCGCTTTCTATGCTGAGAATGCCAACGTTATTTGAAATACGTGACCCATGGAGATTATGGTTTGCACCTACTGTATTGAATTTGGTCGGAGTTTCTGCAGCATCTGCAAAAAGGTAAGATTTTTGCGTAAAAATTTGATAACCTATTCCATACTGTACTTTTTGCAAGAAAAAAATAAAACATTTTCTTCCAAAGAAAGCCCACCATTCTCAGTAAGTTGCTGCCACCGATGTGCCAGCATCCAGATCTAGTCAAAGTACCGTTCCTTGGACTTTGCTTCTAAGCATTTTTTACTTACTTCTTCAACTTCCTTAAATGAATCAAACTGACCAGGTTAACCCACTTCCCGTCAGATGTTACAAAGTACTTCCAGAATCGATCGCTCAGAGGGTTTCGCGGCAACTGGCTGCGAATTTCAACGCATCGATTGGCTTGTGCTTTGGTCACCTTACCCGTGCCTTGAAAGGGCTTCTTGTGGACAACGTCAAGTGGATGTAAGTGGTTCAAGGCCATTTTGGGATAGACTCTGCTGCAAAATCACGACGGCTGGATGACAGTTCATCTTTCAGTAAGGAAATCAATCCTTCATGGCCAAACAAGGAAGGTCTTTCAAAATGATGTCGCCAGAGTGCAACGGATCTACCAACGAGAAACAGCTATTTCGTGGAAGCTCCCTTTCGCCTTCGGCACCATAAATCTCGCTTACATCTACAGTATTCGCTAAAAACTGTGTAACTTTCGCAGCTTTGTAAAAAAATTGATAATTACTCAAGTACCAGTGTGAATGCATTTAGGAAAACTTGGAAATAATAATGAACAGCGTTGGACATATTTAAAACTTAAACGAACTGTAAGAAGTAAAAAGTTTTTGGTAGGAAAAATAAAGTTTTCTCGATAAACCCCAAGTTCTGGAAGCGTAAAAAATAGCTCTAACTTAGGACGATAAATTTAAATATTTTGTTAAGTACAAAACCTAAGGCAACCACTTTCTTTATATAAAAAAGAACTTTTCTTTAGTCAAAATATTTTGTACATATTATCATTAGTAAATAACTATCTATTGAATATCATGGAATAACGTCTGTCATCATTTCGCTCGTTTTCAGTGTCTTCATTGATAAATTGCGCTTCTGTTCGACGTTACATCAAAACCTTTAATATAAGATATATATATAAAGAGCATTTACCGAAAGAAAGTGTTTTGTATAATAGTTCTAATGAAAATGGCCTTGTAGATCATAGTTGCAAATGTCTCAAAACAGAAAACCACAGTACCGAGTGTACAGAACGTCCGCAAGATAAGTTGGTTATTGGTATCGAATAGGTTACTTCTTTAAAAAGTGTTTTAATTAGATATTCGGCTGACGAATTTCTGTGTATATTAACTTTTTCCACGGTAATGACACAATTCAATTTGAGGCTTTCGACAATTCCTTTAGTTTACCTGAAGCTAAACGATTCAATTTGACTGAGGATGAAAGAACATACTTTTCTCTTTATAACAGATTACTTTCCGATTAAGTGGATTAATTCCACGATCTGCTATAAATGTTGCGAATGCAAAAAACAGGTTACATATATGGCCATTTTTTGAAATGATTTTCATTCTTCGGTCTGTTCTGTTTCCACATGACGCATAAATGGAACGTATAGTTTACAAAAAAATATATTTGTACACGACTAACATTCAATAAGGCCTTCTTAACACCACCTTCGCGGTAACATACGCAGACAATTTGCTTAAGCGCGAAGGTCAGCGGTGTGGTTTAAGCAAAATGCGATGAAACTTTTTGTTACTGCATTTTGTGCGAGAAAATTCACAGGTCAGCTTAGCATATTTTTTATGATGTAAATCTTAAATATTTTTGCCAGTAAATTCGAGTCCTTCAATTTGGCTTCACTTGTATCTGAACAGTTTTTGACAAAATTTGCCAGTTCTAGAAGGGATATCTTCTATACCTATTTTTCATTTTTAGAGTTCCTACATAGTATATTCAAAATTACGGAGCATTTTTGTTCTGTATTTCGTAATAGTATAGGACATTCCTTCGATATGAGACTTCTCCCAATTTCGCCAAAATAAATAAACATTTCCCTTAATCAACCTAACTAAAATGGTGATTTTGTTAACTAAATGGCTTTCGCAGAATTAAATCCACTCAATGAACCAAAATAGTATTACCAAATATTAGCTAACTTACCAAATCAAATTTACTCATGATAGTTGCACGGTCTTAAGCGGCCACTGTAGTCTATTCGAAAGTACTTGTTTACAGGAATAGCATCAATGTTCATTTTTATTAAAAGGCATCTGAAATAGAGGAAGAGCCTTGAGATTTGAGCACTTCGTAAAAAATATAAAATTTCAGAAAACGTGTACAATGGGTAAAAATATTTTTAAAAACGCGTAGGTTTGCACAAAAAGTTCAAAAACGTTTTAAAATGACGATCAACGCGTATGTTACAGAGTGTTTGCTACAACATAGTATTAACCTTGCACACAGTATCTGTTGAAATTTCCAAAATTAAATCAATTACATTTTTGATGCCAAGTTTGGCACCTGCGTCTGGAAGTGGCAATTAGAAAATAAGGTAAGAAAAAAGGTCTTACTGCGAACGGGCCCGATAAATGATGCTGAATTATCGCCTGTTCTCACAAAGTTGCTTTTCCTCGCCATTTAAAATTTACTCTAAAAAACTCATGCACCTCAAAATCTTGCCTTTGTTGCTCAGAAAGCGAATGAAGAACAGAAGATTATGAGACTATACTGCATGCGTACAGAAAAATCTGCACCCATTGATAAACAACCGCTTCTAACTGAGCGATTTAAGCCGAAGTTGACGAAAGGTAGTCCGAAATTGCGTCTTTTCTCAGGCATTTCTGAAAACTGAATCATCATAGCACTTTATAACATCAACAAAAATTGAATAAACACACAAGGGTACATTAGCTAATGCTATAAGGAAATCCATAGACCTTAGCAAACCATCCTTTGTCCCCTCTCTACTTTCTTGTAAGCCATGTGCACTGGGAAGAATAAAAAGAAGATGGATAACTATTGCTTTGGGTAGAATAATTAGATTCCCTTAGGTTGATTCAACAATAAATCTTCTAGGTTTCCTTCTCGTGATCAGTCTCAATCACATATTCTCCCCCCATTCGGTAAAGTCGTGGGCTGCCACCCGAATTCGGATAAAAGAATTCATCCTAATTACAATTCAGCCCATGTGGGCAGAATGAGAAGAACTGGATCTCTCGCGCAGTGGGTGTGCTACCTTAAGCGTTTAAATCTGAGCGGCTTACGTTATAAAAAGTGACAATTTGACGTTTGCAAGCTCCAATGCCTGCAACGGCCCTACCACTGCAGACATGTGCTGTTTATACGTCGAATACACTTTCCTCTCTCTATGCCTGTAGTCGTTGTTGCAGGTTGGGTACATTCTGAAAGCGAGTGTTTGTGATAAAGGTCGAAGCAGGTAGTTGCCAGTTTGAGCCGACGGTCGGTTATAGCGCGCATACGTTCCCACTCACTTTCCCTACCTACTACTACTACTACTACTAATACTTTTTTGTTCGGTTGCGTAGCTCGGACGCCTGGGTGGGCGACAGTGGAGAAGTAGGAGGAGGATGCGAAACTCGTCACAGGCTTGGCGTTTGGACTTCGAACTGCCCGGATGGTTGAAGCCCATCTTTCACACGCACACCTCCCCCGGGGGGAAGTGAGTAAATAGTGTGCGCTATCACGTACAAAAACAGCCAGCGAGCAAATGCAAAACTTTGCGAGTTAGCTGTAGGTCCCGCAGACGTTTTTGTCTGCCCACCTGCCTGCCTGTGTGCGGGTGTTTACTTCCGTCGCCTCGTACACGAGAGCCAGTGGACAAATAGTTGGGGCACCTGCTTTTTTGGCCCCATCCCTCCCCCCCCCAACTGTCAGACGCACCGGGAACCAACAAGTGACACTCAATGCTGTGCAGGACCTATATGTTACGCGGTATAGCGGCGGCGGCAGTGGCGGCGGTGGCTGTTGCAACGCTCAGTGGAGGCTAACTTGATAGGTGTCGCATACTCTGCACACACACATACACACTTCCTCCCTTGCCTGGACGGATACAGGGCAGGGGTGATGGGGAGAGGGGGGGGGAAACGGGTGAAGAGGGCAACTTTTAGATATAAACAAACAGCACTGCGGGTTAGTTCGCACCAGTGTACTATAGTTGGTGGCTCTGCAATCTGATCGCTGTCCTTTGCTAGGAGGTTCAGTCATCAGGGCTGGCAATAAATACGTCCGCCGGCAGAACCCCTGTTGTTCCGGCTTCGTGGTATATATTCTTGGCTAAATGTCACTTCACTGACGGGTCTCTGCACTTTCTCCGCCTCCTACTGGTTTGAGTGGTATTTTGGTAATGAGAAAATAGTCCCCAATAGCACCCGCACCCCCCCCGCCTCCTGCCATGACCGCACAGCTGCTGTGTTGGCCACTGCGTATGTTGGATCTCATACACATGTCCATGCTGTTCTGGCCACATACTGCCCTTCAAAAGCCCCGCGGCTCGGGAGGCGATACTTGACCACCTAGTATGCTTTCTGCCCACCAAACTGCCCTAACCCACCTCATCAGGAGGGCTTTGGCGGATTTCAATAATTCAATTGAACCAATTGTGAAATATTCGGTGGCCTTAGTGGAATTCGGGGCATCAGCTGTATTACAGCCTTCCCTTGCTGGCGTGGGTTCGAATCCCACCGAGGTCGCCGAATGTTTCATAAGTGGGTTAATTGAACTATTGCAATCTGCCAAACCCCTCCTGATAACTAAGTGTGCCTGGTAGTCATCTGGTGGACTCTATATAGGCTGCCGGGGAAATCCTGATTGGGCAGTCAGCATACTGTATCTGTATTGAAAGATTCCATACGGTGCAGTAGGCAGAGCGGGCAGATTACTCCAAGTGTCCTTAAATTCACGGCCCCCGGTGGAGGTCCCGATAGGTCAGCTGACTAGAGCGTTGGTTGTACTGAAGTCTTCCCTTGCCGGTGTGGGTCCGAATCACACCGAGGCCGCTGAATTTTTCACACCTTGGTCAATTTACTTATTCACTGTCTCTGAAGAGCCGAAAAAATATATTTGCAGGAGACGAAAATAAACTCAAACCTTAAATAATCTGCGAATAAAAAGGTTTATTTGGACGATCTATCAGCTGGGTCACCTACTTTAAGCCACCTACATAGTCGCCGGATGTAGGTGAGAGGTGCCAACACTGCACCTTTCCCCTTGTCCCACGCCTTGCTGCCGGAGCGTTCGTGATTAAAAACACTATTCTGCACACGAATTACCTCCTCTGGGTGTGAAACTTTCGAATGAAATACAGCCATAAGCTATGAGTTTGCTTCAAAATTACCAGCGAGAGCTTCAAACAGGAGAAATACCCTTAATAGTTCCACGGGATAACTGAAAACGCGAGTTGCGCGTGAAATTGTTTGCATCTGCCTCCTCCTTTAGCTCCCTTTCGTTGCCCGCGGCATTTGAATGACAAGACAGAGTCAAGATTGCTGGGTGTGTGTCTGTGCACAGAGCTAGACAGCCCCGTCTCCGTGTGTCGGACATGACATGCTCTTCATGCACTCCCTATCTGCCAGGCTACCTTATAAAGGTCATCCATCTCACACAAGTGAGACTGCCAGATAAGTCACAGCTGAAGGAGCCATTCCAGCCAGACTCTCAGAACCGAGTTATTTCTCTCCAGCCCTTGTCAACTTTCCTAGACCCAACTGTCAACGCGTCGTGCCAGCTCGAAGCCGTATTTGATGGTCTCTATTGTGGTACATTAAGCGCTATAGCCGAACTAGATTTATCTCACTCTCCTACGCTCTTGCCCGAGTCAGGTTGACTTGAGATGAAGGGGGACACTGCAACGGACGTGCTGGTTCTGACTAGTTGTCTTACGCCTGCAAGCGCGTTGCACAGGGGGAGGCTCGAGTCTCACAAATCGGAGACCTGTCATGAAGGGCACGCGAAGGTGGCACCAGTGCAGTCTGACTTTCAGTCCCTGCGGCCAACTGAGTCAGCGCATCAAGGTGCGGTCTCCAAAACCAAACTCTTTCAAAGTAAAATGAAGTATGCAGGATCTAATACAGTGAAGGGTGCGCTGATGTGCCTGGGTGGCAGTATCTCGTAGAATCAGGCTACCTCTCCCTTTCTCTCTCGCTATTTCCCTCCTATCCCAGGTCCAGGAGTCTACCCGAATCCTTCGGCTGACAAAGAACGACATTGGCTGCGGTTAGTGGGGGGTGGAGGGAGGGAGTTGACACACTTGACTAATTCGTTTGACCCACTTGTGAAAAAAGTCGTCGACCTCGGGGGCATTCAAAATTATGCCAGCAAGGCATACATTTCAAACTCTTCTTGCTGCTATTGTGGGTCTCCAAAATAAAAGATTTGGCCCTGTCGTACTTAATATCATAGAAAATTTCTTTGATATCAGACTGCCTCTGATTTTGCCCAAATTAATGCCTATTATCCTTAAATATACTGAAATAACAGGCAGTGTTCCTTACTAGATGGCTTTCTCAGAATTCAATCCACTCATTAGACCAAACTGATGTGATCGAGTACATGTCAAGCTAGCCAGTTCAACTTGTCGTGACTTTTGCATAACTTCCCGGTAGATGTCTAGTTTACCTCTGCACATGAAAATACCATCCTTCTGTAATACGGGACTGGGCGAAAACTAATTCATACAGTGTAGGTAATACAGGCGAGAGGAAATATATAAAAAAATAAAGTTTATAAACATAAAACACAAAAATAAAATATACTATAAAAAAGCAAGAACTAAAACTAAGTCAACAAACTATGCGTTTTGGTAGAAAAAATAGTCCGGTTGTCAGGGTAGGTGGAAAGGGGGTGGGGGGCTGGAGTCGGGGTCAACATCTGATAAGCGTTAGGGGGGACTAGTAGTCGAGCGAGGTAAAAAGCTGCTGGCTGTTGGATTGGCGGCTTTTGGACATGGTAACTGCGGCGCCGCGGTGAAATTCTTTTGGGCGCACAGGACAGGTCGGCGTAGCCATATAAATGTAAAGGCGTGACGAGAAAAGGAAAACAAATGTATATAAAAATAAAGTTGATCAACCTAGAACAAAAAATAAAATGCAATATAAATAAGTAAGTAAGGAATAAAACGATAATTTTTTTAATTTATGGCGTATTTTTTCGTTGCAATAGCATAAGATTATTCAAACAATTTCTGGGAGGTAGATTAGGCATCTACCGACTTTCCAACCGCACTGTACGTGTGACAGGTACTTCAGCTTGTGCATTCAGAGGCTCTGTAATGCATATGCTTTGAATGAAGCGTCAACTTGTAGAGTCGAAATTGCCCTCTGAAATCTCAAACGGTAAACAATGCTAATGCTGTGTGAGTGTCAAGCTGGATGTACACCCGGAAACGCATTTTACCAATTCTGCAAATATTCCCATGCTTGATTTGAGAAGTCAAGTTGGCAAGCACAGTGTTTTCAGCAAATCATTATCTGGCCACATATTTGCAGGGGTAATTAAAAATGTTCAGTTAGACAGTGTTAATAAATGTTGTCTGATTACAAATCATCGTTTACGCGTCGCCGCATGGCGGGGTCGGCGTGTAGAGGTTCGTGTGTTGAGGAAGGGAATAGGGGGGGGGAAGGGAATTGGGTTAGGTTGTGGGCGTTGATCAGAGGTCAGATACACGGAGGAATAATTGCTGCAATTTGCACGAAGCTTCGACTGTCACTAGGGCGTGGAGGTGAAATGCAATCTTCACCTGGCGTCGGGGTCGGCCACGGAAGGGCAAGGGCTTCTGCCAGCGTCTTCTGACAACACAGCACTGGTTTAGCTAACAGTAAAGCAACTGTTTTGGCTGTTACAAGCACCCGTTCGCGTAGGCCCTTGGAGAAGTAAGCTGGTGTCCGTTAGGCAACCTTAAAGGCTTCGTTAGTATCGACTCGATCATTCGTATCGACAAGAGGTGCGAGAATACAACTCGAGATCGATTTAGTTTCACCTTTACGTAACCAGGCCGGTATGTGCTCACGTATGTACTCAGCGCCCATGTTAGATAGTTATTGGTTTTTCTACCTATTCAAACATTTTTTATTGTTATGTACAGCGTTAATTTTCCTTGCAAATGTTTGGTCTGATGAAGAGTTGCTGAAAACAATCGTTTGCCAAAAACTGACTTCTAATATTAACCATGGAAATATTTGCGAATCTTAGGCAATCCAAAGATCCCGCGGTGTTAAAGGAACCCAGCGATCGAGAAATTAGACATTTTGTATGCATCGCGTAAGGAGATTTTTGAGGGTTTTCACGGGCATACCTATCTGGTAGTTTGTGTCCCGAATATCGTCGCAGAGGTAGTTTATGGTTTCTGCCACGGGCACGTTAGTAAATAGTTCTTTCATATTCTTTATGGCTTCAACAAACTCAAATGTGTCTTGAAGTCTTCGAAGATAAAGGTCACTCTCAAGTGGTTTCAGCTTTTCTACCAGCCATTTGGCGATGGTATGCTAAGGGGAGTTCTCTTATCCAGGATAGGACCCAAAGGAAGCCCTTGTTTGTGAATTTTCAGGAAGCCATACATTCTGGGTATCGTCGTGCCTACAGGGCTCACTCTTTCAAGCTCTTTCTCAGCCAAAAGGCCTTCTTTGTGGAGGCCTTTGAGAATTGTAGTTAACTGACCCTCGACGGCCTCTGTCCAATCTTTATCCTTCTCGGATTTTGAAAACTTTGTGCATTCTGCTAGGATAGCTTCTAGCTTCGAGACATAGTCCTCCTTATTCATGAGTACTATTCCGAACCCTTTGTCTGGTCTGGTCAGCACGATTTTCTCATTGTTTCGGAGTTCCCTAAGGCTATCAAGATCAGCATTTGTTAAGAAACCTCTGTTTAAAAGAAGAAGAAGAAGCGATCACTGGAACAAGAGTTTTATTTGCCTGACGTTTCGGATTCCGTTGGGAATCCTTAGTCATAGGTAATCGTAAACAAGTCTAAGACATGCGTAGATAAGGGGACAATAAAACTCTTGTTCCAGTGATCGCTTCTTCTTCTTCTGAACTGCTTCCTGGAACTCGGATATTCTCCTCTATTTGACCCCTGTCTGTTGGAGCCTTTCGTAAGTACTGCTGGCAGCAGTTTACTAGTTTGACCTGAGATAGTCAACTTCTCTAAGCTCGATAGATTTTGGGTTGGCAGTTTGTTTAAAGAGGCTCGCAAACTCTGTTTCTAATTGAAGCTGCTTCGGTCTTTTCCGTGGAATGCAGAACATAGGGCCTAGTAATAGTACCTCTGAGAGAACTTTGTCAGGACGCATTGAAGAATAGTTATGCACATACCAATAAATTAGGTGATTTCAAATAAGTTTCTAAAGCTTAGGGGTCGGGATCTTTCAGTGCACTCCAAGTATCAGTTAATCCAAATTCGCAATACAGCATTAGGTTGACAAAGAGGGAGGACTATGTCGTCAAGTGCTTCAGGCTTACTCACCATGGATCCAGCCATTGAAACTTCAACGAAAAGCCGCAACCGGGACAGTGGTCATCCATTCCCTATGCCTTCTCAGGTATCGTCAGCAGTTCCTGCGGGAACTCTGATCAAATGTAGTAAAAATTCATCCGTAGTGTAGTGCTTTAAGCTCCTCAAGCTGATGAGCGTGGTCCCTAACTAGATATCTGAAATTAGTGCACTGAAATGCCGAATATAAGGTCGGCACATACGCGGCCAGAAAATAGCCTTACATTTCAAATGTCATGCTTGCTGAGGATTTGGGAGAAAAGCAACTGTTAACTTTGTGCACGAGGATGAAGAACAAAAGCCAACGATGAAAAACAGCCGACTTTAAAGGTTTGTAAGTATATTTTCTTTGCTGCTTTTACCTTCGTTCAGAAGCCCTACGAAAGCAGTTTACAGTTGAGGCAAAATGTCAGTCAGACTTTATACTTTTATACAAAACATCCAGGGTAAAATTCTGGTCAGATGTGACCAGCTCTGGTTGCCTCATCGTAGAAATTGGATAGCTCTGAGGAAATATTGCTTGAATACATGACGCTTGATTTGTAAAGTGGCCTGTGTAAGGAGCCTCACCCATACAAAAATATAGTTCACTTTTACCATTATCACTTAAAATGACAAAGTCGTACGGTGTACTTTAATTGTAGCATGGAATTGTTGGATAGATTTCGAAAACGTATACTATTAAAATCAAACACGTACACAGATCAAGCTCCTGAAACGAACGTTTTTGGTCTTTATACAAGGCTCAATTAAAATAAAAACGAAATGATTGAAGATAATGAAAACCACTCCGGCACTGGTTTTGTGGTGAATACTAAAAACATTAAAGACAAAATATACATTTGTCTAATTTCATCTGGCCGAAATTTGGCAGCCTTTGGGTTTATTTAAACTGGATACCCCAACGAATCTTAGCAAAGGAAATAGTTTGCTCGCAAGGCTTGCGGTTAAATAGAGTTATTGACAATTTTTCCGGCAAAAAACTTACTGCATTAAACTTCAATAAGTGCATTCTGTGCAAGGACCTCATGAGAGTTGAACAGCTTCCATCTCAGTCGGATTCCTTTGAGAATATTCGCAAGTTCCAAAATATCTTTCTAAAAATCGACTGATCCCACTATGGAGAAGAAACTACCCATTAGGAATCGCTCGGTAACGCACTTTCAAGTAAAATATAAAACAACACATCCAACAATGCAGAGTCATTTTCTTGCCAACGTATATCATGGTACTCAGGGAGTGCACATATCAACAGTGCTTTTGCTGCATAGATGACTGAGAAAGAAAACCCAGAATGACGGTCGCTGATTTGTCAGCATAAATCGTTTTGAGAGAGTGCTTGAAAGGATCAAAAAAACATTTCACGCACACTGTTTTTTCACATCGGGCACAGACGAGAGACCAGTTTGCGCGGACACAAAAAACGTTGGGTGGAGACACAAGAAGACTCTCGTGGTGGCTAGCGATCTGCAGAAAGCTTGTACCTTCGTTTTTTGTTACCATCCATCAGATGAGATGGAAGAAAGTAAGCGTGTCAGGAGGATTCAGTTATCAAATTATCAGGCCAGGATTTGAGATCCTGTGGTTCATGCCTCGGATCCCTTACCTGATAATAGCTATTACATGAGACCGCTTAACCAGGCAAGTACGTGATCCGTGATTGGCTACTACAGAGGAGGTAAAAAAGGCTGTGAAAGGTTGACCTCATTTCGAAAAATGAGAAATCAATCCTTCAGAGGGAAAAGTTTCCATGCGGAAAAAAGAAAATTATTGAACTGATGGTAAAGAAGACACACGATCGAGCACTGGAACGAATTTTAGTTTGTCCTGAGCTTTCGGGCTCCTGCAGGAGTCCATCATCAGAGGTGGAAAAACAGCAACAAATGGGGTAGCTACTTGTGGCGTGTGTACAATAACTAAAATTTTGAACGTGTAGAAAATCAATAATTGTGTGTTTGTGCTGCCGACTCGCCACTAAGGGCTGTGTTAGCCTGTGCCAGTAGGCAAGATGGACATGTTGGGTAAGAATATTTACAGAAATAGAATCGTCAACAAAAAACAAGCAATAGTTATAGGGGAGGGAGTGGGCAATGAAAAAAGTCATAGGAGAGGGGAAGGAGGGTGAGAGGAGAGGGATTGTGTAGGTTGGGCGCCAAATTAACACAACAACACCGAAAAATTGGGTGAGTATGGAGGATGTTGGGCCACTTAATTACGGCGGGCGTCTGGATGTGATCGTTTACAATAGCGTAAGGTCCTCTACGCCGGCATTAATTCGAAATATCTGTTGACAGAATTCCTTTCCCTCTCCTATGAATTTTTAATTGTCGTTTCCCCCCTATAACTGCTGCTTGATTTTCGTTGACGGTTCTATTTCTTAAATTTGCAAAAAATTCAGAAGATGAATTGGTGAACATACGTTTGTTTTCGATAATTCTCATCAGGCCTTCACATTTATCAAGGACAAACTGCCAGCCCAGACCACATCAATGTGCATATATTCATTTACCTGTTCCTGTGGGGCAGGATACATTGGTCACACGAGTCGGCGTTTGTCCAAAAGAGTCCGAGAACACATTCCAGCATGGTTAGGAAAGGGTCAACTAAAGGGTGTTAACAGTTCCATTCTAGCGCATCTGGTAGACTCTGACCATCGCGTGGATGCCAAAGAGGCCTTCCGAGTTATTTACAAGGTACCCTCAAGCTACTAAAAATTTCTTGGACAGCGTCTCTTGGCTACGGCAGAAGCGGCCGCAATCAGGCTACGCTGACCCATCCTTTGCGCCCAAAAGAATTTCGTTGCGGCACCACAGTTACCATGGTCAAAAGCTGCTTATCCAACAGCCAGCGGCTTAACACCTCAACCGAATACCAGCTCCCCCTAACGCAGATCAAATGTTGACCCCGTTTCGACCCCCCCATTCCCCCTCCCCTGACAACCGTCCTACTTTTTCTATTAACCCGCATAGTCCATTTACTCAATTACCTTATAAATGTAAAGGTCTGATGAGAATTATCGAAAACAAACGTATGTTCGCCAATTCATCTTCTGGATTCTATTTCTGTAAATATTCCCACTCAGCATGTCAATCTTACCTACTGGCACAGGCTAACACAGCCCTCAGTGGCGAGTCGGCGGCACAAACACACAATTATTGATTTTCTACACGTTCAAAATTGTAGTTATTGTACACACGCCCCAAGTAGCTTCCACATTTGTCGCTGTTTTTCCATGTCTGACGATGGACTCCTGCAGGAGCTCGAAAGCTCAGAGCAAAATAAAATTCGTTCCGGTGCTCGATTGTTTGTCTTCTTTACCAATAGAAATACCTGGAATGCAAATATTCTCTTTCATTATTGAACTGATGATAAGCTGATTGTGTGAAAACAACAAAAAAGTGGTCGCACTTATTTGCTGAAAAGCAGACAATTTTAGTCAAACGCGTCTGTGGCACATCCGCACCTGAACGGTTTTCCTCTCGATACTGAAGAAGACTCGTCCTTCTCACAGTGTTTAACGAAGATGCTATGCTTCCTCGAAGCCTTCTTTAATCCAATGTCCCTATGTACAGAACTACAAGTACGCAGAAAAGGCCTACAATGAAAGTACAGGAGGATGGAATATCTCTAGTGGCTACGAATGGCCAAAAAACCCTTATCATCCTAAACTATTTATTTTTCGAGTAAAATGGCGAAAAAGATCCAATTCCATGAAAATATTGAACAAAATGGAATACCTGTAGCTTAATATATGCAAAACATCAGAAACACGTCAAACTACACACTACTCAAATAGGCGAGTGTTTGAAACGTCGTATGGGCTGCACAAACTTTGGTAAGAAAAGTTTATAGGTATCACCAAGATCACACTAAAATCCTGCTTTACGTCACCGGCAGTAAAAAGGAAGTCATTCCTTTCGCACGTTTATATAGCATATCCATCAATAAATGCAACTGAAAATGAACCAATCATTGCACTTTTATTATATCTTGATTATTTTTCATCTACGTACCTATCTACGTACTATGCAGATAGTATTAGACTAGATGGTTATTTTTATTTGCTGTCAGAATATGCGAAAAAAAGTATTTTCTACACCGTAATGGTCCGCAAGTGTTGGTCCCTATCATAAAATTTTGGATTTAGTCTACAGCTCCAGTATGTCACATCTTCCAAATGGGTAAAGTGTGCAACACTTACACTTCAAATTGAATGCATTTTCAGCATCAGATTAAGTACGGCCAAGAATTCATGCAACATGCCCACATTTCCAAAAGATTGATACTCACTTGCAAAACGGCATTGAGAAAGGTTGTAATACTGATAATCTTGTGGCCTACTCTCAAAACATATCAGTCACAACAGAATGCCAGCTTTTTAACGAGCTTCCTCTTGTTGGCGAATCAAAGTATTTATTTCAAAAATGGCTACTTAAACAGTATGCCTTTTTATCTTTGATTTTGATGCCTTTATAAATTCAAGTATGGAAATCATACGCGAAAAATCTTCCTTGTACATGGTCGGTAGGTTATGACGCCTTCTTTGAATTGGATACGTAAGGAAAGGGCATCTTTCGGTTTGAAAGGAGTTTCCAAATTGCCGAATAATTTTGAAAATTATTGACTGCTACACCTAAATTCAAGGTTTACAGTCTGCGCTCTGTGTACATCCTATTAAAGGAACAGTAATTTTTTGCCTATGGTTTGACAAAGAAGTCACATAATTCTCGTAGCATGTTGTAATAGATGTGGATCATGCTGTATAAGTTATAGGCAGCGCTAATAAATTAACAGATATGATATATAATGAATGACCACCTCACACTCGTGAAATATCTCATAATTAGGCATTTTTTAAACCAAAGGAATCCCTTTCTTTAAGCATTAGCTTTAAAGAAGACTTTATTTGATACCGAACGTGTAAAAGAAGGAATTTTTCTTTTACGCCTTCCATAAAATATATTTTAATTTATAGAGGCAGTCAAAATCAATGGCGAAAACGAATACTCCTTAAATGGCCATTTTTTACAATGCATACTTTTTGTAAGCCATCAAAAAGGAGCTTATTTATTCTCTTATCCCTGACGATGGACTCCATTAAAAGTTCGAAAGCTCAGGTGAATATAGAAAAAATTGCGGTAATAAAACAACCTGCTTTTTCAGCCTTTTAATTTCCTCCGAAATAAGGCTCTGTTCTCAGTATATATAATTATGTTTGAAGTCTATAAGCATAGACAGAAATTTGATGCATGTATTTGGGCCGAACACCATTAATTTCTGTGGGCAAACCGCATTCTATGATGATGCTGCCAACGGGCGGAAGAAAACACCCGAAAAACGTGTCCAGTTGTACCTGAGCTGCAAGTATGGCAAATTGCAGTAATAGTATGCACTACTACTTTTGGAGAAGAAGCCGTTCCTTGGGATATATCATAAATTTAATTTGTGCATTTTCGAGTCTGGTGACCCAGCTCATCTTCGGACGAACAGGATATGTGCAATGAACAACTAACATTTCAAACGTGTGGAAAATCAATAGTTATACGGGGCGAAACCTGAATAGCTTGTTTTTCAAAAATTTATTGGGATGCGTGTTTTCACATCAATATTAATAAACTGCTAATTTTTGCCGGTTGGTGGTATGTGTGCATTACATGGTTATCACACAGAGGCCAATGGAGTTTGGCCCAACTATTCATATGAAATTTTGATCTATGCCTTTAGACCTTAAATATAATTATCCATCCCGAGAACAGAAGTTAATTTCTGGGAAAATTAAAAAGCTCAACTTTCACAACCTATATATTAACCAGAAACCAAAACGGCAAAGCTGATGGACCCACTGATGAGGCGAACCCCTAGCAGTGGTGTGAAACAATGGAAAATGCCGTCGAAACAGGCATCTGGGTCTTTAAGCGAGTACCTGGGCTGTTAGCATGGCAAATTACAAAATCAACCTTCTTTTTGTTAACTTATACATACAGTAGGTGCACTTACTGATGAAATTTATGGACTTTTACAAGTAACTCCCTGTTACTCTAACACAACCGAAGCTGTGGCCCCAAAAGTCTTAAAACAAAAAACTAATGGTCGTTCTTCGCAATAGGGCATGTTGTGATTTCTGAAGATATATAACGTTTAATAGAAATACAAGCTTTTTAAGCAAAGTGAAAAATTCCAAAAAAGTGGAAATTTGGCGTACTAGGTTAACTTAAGTTTTACTTGTAGAGGATGCCTGTTTATACAAAACCACAACTTAATATAGCAGGAAAAGTAAAATTACGCTAAAAATAATCATTTTGTAAAGTTTTAACATACAGTTCTGCAAATCCTGCAAACCAATTTCAGGACAAAATTCAACTTGATAATTTGGCGTTTATCTGGACAGGTTATTTTAATCAACTGAATGGATTTAATAATAAGAAGGGCTTGGGTTTGGAAAACTGCCCTCTTATTCAAAGTTATTGGGGCAAAGATGCCCTCATTTTTGCTAAATCGTAAGTATGTTTACATAAAAGGAATTTCGTATGCTAAAAGGAAAGGCAGGCCAAAACTTTCTTCGTTTATACATTGTGCTGTGGAAGAATTCCATAATTAGTAAAGAAAGGTGGAATAATAATTTCTTCCATTACTGGAAAATTTTGTGTGAATTTGATCAAATAAAACTAAAGTAAAGTTTAAGGAATCGCATTTATTTTCAGAAGCAAGCACTGATAGAAGTTTAAAAATTATATTTAGCTATTCTGTGAAGTTTATGGCACACAATGCAGTAACAAATGAGTTCTTGGTAGAACATTTTATTTTACCGCACAGCTGGTCGTGCGCGTAAACAAAGGTTCTACATGTAACTGCGAAGACAGCCTTGAGAATGTTTTAATAAATCTAAGTCATGTAGAAAGATAGTTTTTTGTAAACAACAGGCTCTACTCAAGTGTTATTTAAAAACGGCACAGCCAGAAAAATAATAAGTATCTCAAAATTGTCATATACGTGGCCTGTTTTTTCGCATTCGTGCGTTTATGACGAATCGTAGAATAAATCTCCTCAATCGAAAAATAATCCATGATGAAGAAAAGGTATGTTCATTCATCTCCAGTCAAATTAAATCGTTTTTCTTTCGATAAATTAGGGAAATTTCGAAAGTCTGCAATTGCACCATGACATTATCTTGGAAAAAGTTAATATACGCAAACTTTCTTCAGCTAATTATCCAATAAAAGCACTTTTTAAAGAGGTAACCTATTATGGAAACTTTTTTCATTAATCTTTGGAATAACAATATGCGTAATATCTAGCAGACATGTTGTGTGCTCGAAAATATGGTTTTTTGTTTTGAAGAATTTCTAAATTTGACCAACATGGCCACGTGCATAGCAAATAATATCCAAAAACTCGTTTTTTCGGTAAATGTTGTTTAGTTATATCTTATTTTTAAGGGTTTGATGTAAACGTCGAACAAACGGAAAATTAGTAAACGTGTGAATAAATACACGTTAATTAAGCAAAGTGAAGAGAGACTTTATTCCGCGATATTCAATAAAACAAAAAGGACTAATTACCATCTGCAAAAAATATTTTGACTGAAGACAAGTTCTTTTTGTATAAAGAAATTGGTTGCTTGATGTTTTAAACTAAACAAACTATTTAAATTTATTTTTCTAATTTATACCTATTTTTGTCGTCTCCTTAAGCTAAGAATTATCAAGAAAATGTTATTTTTCTCAACAAATACTGATAAATTTTAATAGTTCTTTTAATTACTTTATATGTCTAATGTTGCTCATTATTATTTATAAGTTTTCGTAAGTGCGTTCCCGCTGGTATGGGAGAAATAATCAAACGTTTACAAATTTAGGAAATTTGCTTGCAGTTTTCGCAGAACTGTATACGTGCTCCCATATTACGTGGAATGTAATCGATGAATGTTGCCGAACAGCCTTAATTTCGAGTATAGATTCCAATATGTTTTTATCGAGACTTTCTAGTTTTTTCTTTCGTTTACACCTTGCCTGACTTGCATTTGACTAGATCAACCATAATTACACTGGACTTGGCCCATTGGGAGATCATAGGAGTAAGATATTTCGTAAGCTCACATGCAGACATGCCGGTAAGTGAAAGTAAAATTTGAATTTAATTGTCATCTGCGATCATAAACGTACTATTTTTTGTACACTTACAGTAATTGCCTTCCACCGAATATTTTTGTAATTATTTTGAGATTTCGATTACGAAGAGGTTCTGATCCTCCTTGAAATTTTTATTATGACTTTATAATTTTCACTGGCTTCAGTCAAGTGCTTGCCAAAACCTTCAAAGTAAAATAAATATAAAAAGCTTTTAAAAATTTTTTCGTATGCAGCTGTCTTAATGTGTCATAGTTTCAGAACCACCTAATCATGTGAACTTATTTCGAGAAAAATGGACGTTCTCTGCAAAATTTGCAAATGAATATTCTTAAGATTGATTATAAAAAATTTAACAAAACGAAAACGTTTGAAAAAAGCTTTACTTATTTATTTTGGCGTCTGATGTCTGCGTACGTAATTTTTTTTATCATTAAGTCAAGATCAAATTGGGAAATTTTGGCCAGTGGATTTATTTCCCTAACAATCACGAACGTTTCTTCTCTTATAAATAAAAAAAGCTACTTGTTTGATCTAAAATGGAACAGTTTTCAGCATATAAGGTTACTTCTAGACTCATTTCTACAATAACAAATGCAAAACAGAGTGGCAATAATGTCAACGGTGATTTTAAAAAAAACTGTTTTGCAATATCCCGTGACAATTCTGTCAAATTTTTGTTATGTTAACTACCTGCAACTTCATATCGATTGTACAATTAATTTGGTTGCCATATACTTATGCAGTTCTCAAACGCATTCCTTGCCTGTAACCCCTCAAATATAAAATAATATTGAGTATAGCAAAGAACAACCTCTTAAGTTTATTATTCCAGTTTATGCCACAAAACTTGGAAGATTTTCAAAATATAATTTTTTAAACTTAGTACGCTCTTCTTACCCCAAAATTAATGCGCAATCTCCTTATTACACTAACCTCAATTTTATGGACGGAAAACAAAATTTTCCAGTTTGTGAACAGACATAATTTTTAAAAAATTCTGATCTTCATTAATGTCCTTTTAAAGTACAACATGCATACACAATAAGTTCTTTTTCACAGAGTTTAATAGCGTAGAAAATTCCTCGGACATCAACAAACGCTGAATTTTGCACATTTTTGCCTCTATTTTTGCCCAGTTTTCTGATCTGAACGGAATTTAATTCTAGTAAAAAACATTTTACGCCTCAAGTTGACCCAATGAAGTAAATAAACAACCTCAGGTGTGCATTAAATCCTCCGATCCCCAATCTTTTATCAGATATTTAATCTATTGTAGATCTGAAATGCAAAAATTCATATCACTTGGAAAATAATCTTTCAGTGACCACGTACCGTACATCGAGACAATCCACGGCAGTCAATTTGCCGCACTGTCTGTTTTTTGAAATATGTATACACGGTAAGAGGCCAGCGTCTAAGGAAATGGACTGTATGTCCGTGAGATCTCATGAAATGTCATTCAAAATTCTCGCATTGTTTTTAAGGTTGCTCTTTGGAAATCTGAAATGTGTTTTTACTTCGAAGAAATTTCTTAAGAAGGGTTTTAACAGTGGTAATCTTCAGCCTAATCTCAAGATATTTTAGTAACGTCGGAGTGCCGGGTTTTGTAAGAGCATCTTTCTGGCCGGCTGTGAAAAAAATACTTAGTACAAAATGGGTAATTAAGTAGTATATATTATTCTCGTTTATTTTTACTCTCATAAATTTTCAATTATTTTATAGAAAAAATCTTAAAAAATAATCTTTATTGCACTCCCTCCCTAGCAAATGACGAATGTTTCAAATTTTAATCTTGAAGAAAGGGAATCCTTCGGTTTTAAAAATTTCCTTAATTGCCGAGTAATTTTTAACCTTACTGATCATAACCCTTAAATTCAAGGCCTGAAATATACATGCTGTATAGATTGTCCCAAGATAAGTTATTATTTCCCTGCTTTGTAAGGAAAAACCCACATAGTTTTCACGAAGTTTTGCTATGGATGAGGACCAAGATGTATTAGTAAATGGATGGAGGCGTTACTTTGTGAATGCATATTTCATGATCGTACAGAATATCATGAGTGGAAAATTTTTGGAACCGAAAGCTACCCTTGCTTCAAGTAAAGAATCTGGAGAGAGTGCAAATGACTAACAAAGGAGCATAAGAAATAAAAGCATTGCTAATTTTTCTATTAAATATAGTTTAACTTATATAAGCATTAAAGTTCAAGGCATAAATTGTAAAATAATTTAGTAGCGCTTTCAAAAGCCGGCACCCTGACGTGAGTGCAATATTTTGAGATTAAATTGTATGGTAATCAGTATTCCAAGCATACTTTATTATTATGTTTGAATCGAATATACAAGTCAGAATTTTGGTTGGCATTTACGAGATAGGTAATTTACTGTACGGTGCCCTGTAATGAAACGGTCTGAATCTATCGTATGACATTATGTCAAAACTTGATCTTCTGACAAATGTTATCCTACTTACGGCCTAATGGCATACCTTCCTCATCTATCGATAGATAACAGGATAATGATGGGGACATAACAGAAGCTATACACACTGCTTCGTGTTTGTTTATAGGAACTTGGTATTTCGTCCACGCCTGAGATGTGATCATAGGCTCCTTTGTTTATACCTCAGCGTCGCAGTATGAAGAAACCAGATTCTTCAGATATGATATATTGTGGTCGAAGCTTTACCATGAAAAGGCCACAAACTAGCATACCTAGAGGTTAAGTGGGTGCATTGCAATAAGGATAATTCATTTTAGTCTATACACAGGCGATGATACATGAAGTCCGATAAATAATAACAAGAAATTGGAAACTCAAATAAAATGATGTTTCAAATGCAAGGCACTAAAAACCACCACCAGTAATGTATGAACTTCGTCAAGAGGATTTCTAAAAATCCGTACCATATCTTCAGATCCAATTTTGAAAAAAATGTTAAAGAATCGTCTACCGTTTGCGGATCACCAGAACTTGAATACTGTCATTCAAAGCAAAGGCACAAAACAACTTTTTTGGTTTATCCCAATGAGGCTTTTTTGGAACAATTTACAGTCTACAATACGTCATTTTTACAAAATATAATATTCTCTCAGGCCCCAGAAAATATATTTAACAGGGAAAATACATTTCAACTTTCAGAGCCTTTCTCTGCGCAGGCAGAATTTATGTACACTTTTATTCGTATTTATTTGCAAAAGTGCGAGCCATTCTTCGTACCTACCCAACGCCAGGGTTAAAATAAATTCAGACCACTAAGTCGGAAGGTGTAAGCGTCCGATAGGCAACGAACTTTAGTTCGCGCCTTTCACAAGTGGCAATAATCTAGTGAAATTTAACATAATTACTTCAAAAATACTGCGTTTTAATTCAGGCTTCTGTAAGAGAATTAGTGGGTGGCTAGCCTGTCCCAAATGTAAGTGAACTCTTAGCATCCAGGATTTTTGTAGCTCAGATATTTAGAATGTTGGTTGTACTGCGACCTTGCCCATTGATGAGGTGGGTTGACGTCCCGCAGTGGCTGCATAACTTCTTATAATTTATTCAAACGCAATGCATGGACAGAAACATGCCTACGTTCTAATGCCAAGATTTAAACGGGCGTAAACCAGTACCTCGAGAACAGCTAGTGATGTTCTGTGTGATCAACTTGTAGTTTTGGCGAGTTATTTTCCTTCCATCCTTCAAGGCGACTAGCTTGGCCAAAAGACGATAAAACGAAACGAACCATTTTTTGGGCTTTATTCACAGATAACTCATGATGTTCTTTTTGGGATCCAAACCTTTGCCTAATAAAATGTGTTACCAATGAGGCAGTCTAACTAGCGTCTGAATTTTAAGAATAAAGCTATGCCTTTTCATTCGAAGTTGGCGTTTAGACAAGAGTGGGCCAAGTTTTTGTTCGGCAAACTTGAAAACGCCCATTTCATCATATTTATAAACGAGAGGAAACTAAGTCTTGTTGTTCAAATATATCCATGCGTATTTCAAAACAAGCATCTCACCGTTTTTTTCTTTACGTTAAATATTTGGTCACGTTTAAAATTCACAGTAAATAGACTTCAAAATAAGAAACACCGGCTCATCAGTTATGCTCTACATTGGACACAGAATGCCACGTAGAACGCCGGGCTCCCTTCCCCTCTCCGGCAAATCAGTTTGGGCTCCAGATATTTGAGATTAAACATAAAATTATGGTGAAAAACAATGCTTTACTCATTGCATGGACTAACAGTTTCGTTTTAGGTTGGTAGAACAAAAAATTTTACTCTTATATTTTCACACCTGACCTATAACATTTCCAGGGAACACTCCAACTTTTCCGAGTTGGCACAGAAATCAGTGGCATATTTTTGTGATCTGCTTCCAAACTAAGGCCAAATATTATTAACTCTAGTCCGTAAAATACAAATGTTTGCCCGTTCGTCTTTGAAGAGGAAAGCACAAATAAGGCCTTTTCAGTGACTCATAAGTTGCAGGTTAGGTACTTAAAAGATAAAAAAAGGTTTATTTTCCTCAGTCATTGTTCTTCGAAGATACGGAAAGCCCATGTGTATTCTTCTGTCTTATCTTCAAAAAAGCAGTTTTCTGGACAAGAATTATGCGATTTCTCAATTAAAAATCCATATTTTAAGACAATTGACATCATCATCATCATCATCATCATCATCATCATCATTTTTTTAAAAACACGTTTGCAACTATTAATCGACGATCCATTGACGCTGAAAATCATGGAAGATGTGTAGTTAGTACACAATGACTTGAATTTATTCAAAAATAAGCCGATATAATAACACAGTCTGATTTTTAAGAAGGGGTCTCTTGAAAATCTGCTCGAAAAGGAACAAGAGTAGGTAAGTGTACAAAAGCGCATGACAATCTAGGGATTGTATACGCTCACAGCAACTTAAGGGGTTTGCTCCAGTGTGTAGTTGTTTGAATAGGTCAGATTTCTCCCTCCACAATAAAGCTACTTCCTTGTAGTTCACTGCCCAAGCTGTCAGTACATGAGATAATCTTAAACTTTGAAAAGAAGTACTATACAGTTCGACTCACGATTAGTTTTCCACCAAGGCTTCTTAAATTGAAATGAAGGAAGAACGTCACCTCAAAATGTGTTTACTAACTCACATATACCCGTTGATGCAGGAACACTGGACAAACGAAAAGGCAAATGACAACCAGGGAAGTTGAGCACTTGCCTTTTAACGTCATAACAGCAAGTCCCCAGTCTAGAGTCTACAAAAATTTCCAACGTATTTTAAAATCTGCTGAGCTAAAAAGGAAGCACAGTCTACTAACTTTTTAGTACCACAGTTCTTAATGTGTATATGAATAGTTTGGTAAACTCATTTCTCGGTACAGTTCCCTAGCACACTGCTCGATTATGCATCGATTTTCTGAGCGATATTAAGTCTGCAGTCTGAAGGCATTCTACATTTTATTGATACGGGAATCAAGGATCAGGCTCCCAACCAAAGTAAGCCAAAATGCCAGAGTTCTGTGTTAAGGGACCGGTGGTAAAATGTAAGGTTTTCCTTATATCTGTAGAGATAGCATATCACTTAGACAACATACATCAACAGAAACTAACTGTTACAACTGACGAAAAACTTATTTACCAGTATTATGCTTCCGTTTTTTCTTACTATCGAGAAATCTGATTTGTTTCATTGAACGTGAGTTTTGATCGTGAAAATGGTCCTGTAAACGCAAAATGCTTGGTAAATTTTGACCCAGCAAGTACACCGTCTACTAGACGAAACCCCTGTGGAGGCCTCCTGCTTACCATTGCATTAAGTGGCGAAAAGCTTGAGTTTTGCGACTCGACAAAGTCGATCAAAGAAAATATATTTTTATAAATACAGTTAATGATCAATCAGTTTACACCACCTAATTATCTTGAAGAGGATTAATCGCTGGGTTTTGAAGCCGCTTAGTCATGCTTTTGAAGGGAAACAGCCATTCGCACGAAACTAACAGGACGCAGGAGCGGTCTTAAATGCTGACCAGTTTCCTTTATAGCAATTCATTAACCAGATCTGACACCTTCTGGTTAAGGATAGTTTATAGGCATCACCAAAATAAGCCAAAATCCCAAAGTCCTGTTGTACGGGGCCGGTGGTAAAAAGAAAGATGTTCCTTTCGCATGTAAAGAGGCAAATTCATTGAACAGGAACTCGTCATCAAAATAATGCAAAACTATTTTATAAATACTATGCTTTTGTTGTTTCTATATATCTACCATGGAGATGATGTCAGTTAACTTGTTCTTCAATAGGTGTGATGGCTGGTGCCTCGTAGACTAAATGTTTATTTTTATTTGCTATTGCTACATGCAAAAGAAATATTTTCTATCTCTCGCGTTTTACAGATTTAGGAGGTAAAATGATACTGTGAGGGTATTTATATGCTATCCTTACTTTCGTTACTTCTGAAAAAACATTTTCAGTGTCACTTTGACATGCCAAATACTGCGTTCTAATGAATACTTATTTAATTTAGTAAAAATATTGCATGAATTACTTATCTAACCTACTTATTACCGATCGGCCGAAAAATAAAGACCGCGATGGAAACCTGTGTTTTTCACACTTCTTGACTGAAGGTAAAATCATACTAAGGTCCTAACACAGTAGCTACAGTCACTTGGGCTCAGTTGAGAAATAGCTAATTCCTGGTACTCAAGAATCTGTCTATTAGGTCTACGCCGCTATAGATCCTGTATCAACGGATCCAAGTCAGTTAGAAAGGTATTTTGGCATAAATAGACAATCCTTGAAGTTTATTCGAGGAAAATAGTCCAACAGCACGGAGACAGTAGCAAGGAAAGAGTTTTGGTCCCGGGTTTATAGAGTGCATACTTGAAAACGCTTGCTAAAGAGGCGCTTATAGTAAAATTGCTTCAGAAGAACATTCTTCATTTGAAGATATTGCTAAGATAATTTTCTTCAATGCGGCACTACTTGAAGAAGTAAATTTTGAGGTTAAATTTGCCATACTCTGAAGAAGAACAGTATTTTCCCGATTGCATGTAGACGCCGGAAAAACCATAACAGAAGACATATATTTAGGGTCTTCCGAGCAACCTATCGTTTCTGTTAATGTTGGGACAAGACGTCGGATGCCTATTTACCCATCTCATGAAATGGCAAACAAAATGCCGAAATGCTTTTCGGTTCAAAAATAACTTAAGCATAATTTTAATATTTAAGATGGTGCGACTTAGACGCAAGATATTTTATCCCCTCCAGGATGTAGGCTTTTGAACTAGCTTTCCTCCAGTCGCCTGCAAAACCCCCCTCTTTTGAAAAATGTAAGAACACCAGATGCTGCAACTACAATACTCTTATGGTAGAAGCGAGGAGGTATCCGAAACGTCAGTACATATTCAATTCAATCCATGAACTCACTTCTCTTCCTTCTCCTCTTTGGAAGGTAATGAACGCAGTATGCATTCTTCTCGATAATTTTCGGTGCCTGTATAAGTTAAAATATATTTTAAAGCAAACACGCGCAAAAATATTATTTCTCGTACTCATTTGATCGAAAAATACCTCTTCCTTAAATAGTTTACACGAAGAAAATGTATCTTTTGCCTTTAAAATGTTTCGAATTGGACGCTTTATTTAAATCATGAAACGTCTGTTCATATATCATGATATCTGTCAATTTATCAATACTGTTTATAAGGCATACAACATGTTCCACACCCAATCAATGTAGTAATATCCCAAGTCATCCTCATGACGTAGGCATATGGGTGCTTTTTTAGACTGACTGTAAACAGCCCGTCGTTTTGAAATGCTTACTACATGTGCAACCAAATTGTGCAGTCAAAATTATACGGAAATTGGACTATTTTATAAGATACTGTTGCTTCCAGCATAAAACTTAAAGTAGACGTGCTTTGCTATCAACTGAGGACAAGAAAGAATAAATTGATGCATGGTTTCTGTTAAACATATTTGAATTTATAAGGACTTGAAAAATAAGTTGAAAAAAAACATACAACTTAAGTAGTTGTCATTTAAAGTGTTTTTACAGGCAATTGGAGGGAAGCTTGTCCAAAAACTGAGGTGCCTAAAATAGTTTGAGATAAGGCTACATAATATTAACTAGTCAACCTATACTATTTAATATTTTCGAATCGAAAGCACATTTCTGGATTCTGGTTGGTATTTCATGGGATATGCAATATACTGTAAGTTCTTGAGTTAGAGAGAAATACTCCAGCAGACATTCAGGAATGTATGCAACTGTCTTGGTTGTTAGCTGACTTTGAATGTACTCAATGCGTTTATATGCTCAGGAACACACTAAGGCAGTTTAAATATTTTTGAAGATGAGAATCATGAGCAACTTATAGATATTTATTTTGTACATCATAGATTAAGCTCAGTCGAACCCAACAGAGCATACTTGTTGTTCACCAATAACGTACGCCAACCAATCAGAACTTTGGAATGGAGTGAGAACCTCTAAGAGCTTCTGTATTTAACAGTGCTGGGATAGCAATGAACCAATAGGCTGATACCTGCGCCTATTTGGCTCGCTAATACTGGCTCAAAATATTGACTGCATGAGTTATTCCAAACCGAAGGGCCAGGATAGGATTGTAGCCTCGAACTGCACACGAATTCGCAAATAGCTCCTTTTAAAAGAAAAACATAATCCCGTCTGTGAAAGATTATTAGTAACCAGTGCCAAAATAGCTTAATTGTAATACATGCTTACAAAAATACCCACTGAAAATCCAGATGTAATGGAATTTCGTCTTACCTTTGGTGGCCATTTTCCTTACTGCTGGGATCTGCCTTCCAAGACTGATGTCGCAAGTTGTGTTTTAGTTTAATTCAAACTTCTGCATACTGAACGAAAAAAAAGACTATCACCTGCCCAAGTTTTCAGTTACCTGAGAGCACGGAAGTACTGCTTGCATTCTAAGGAATTACTTGTTGGTTCAAGAGCAAGCTTAACGTCATGGCCACATTCAAACACAGGTTACTGCTGAACAGACGGGAGCTCGAAAAGGGTTCTTGTGAGCGCACTTTAATCATCGGCTTGTCGCAAGCGAACACGAGTCGAAAAGACCAGGCACTGTCACTAGCAGACACTCGGGACATAAAATCTGTACATCGTACATTGCCTGGCGTTTCCTCAATTAATAGTAAAACATAGTGTCATGCCTTCTTTGCCGTCAAATAGGTTCTAACGCCGTTGATGATGATCGCTGACGGAATTCACTCGTCCCGCCGTGTCCTGCCTTTGGAGTTCATTCTCGAGCCCCGCCGGCAACCGCACAGCGGCTAGTAGTCTAGGCAAATAGCAGACAACGAGCTCGTGGCTCATTGGTTAAAATGTTAGGCTTCTGATCAGTCAGTTTCAGTTAGTATATTTGGAGTAAATGACCGAAGCCCTTAAAAACTCCATTGAAATGGTACAGGAATGCATAAGCTTTTGTGAAATATGCAAACATTGCAAACACTGATCAAAAGGTCGTGAATTTTTAGCCTCGGTGGTGCATTACTTGGCTTTGAGTATGACTGGCTGACAATGGCTAATGAACCAGAAATTCTCACTGCAGTTTCCCTTGTCTTTGCCAAAAATTCTAGGTTCCAAAGTGTTGCTCAACTTTTTGTTGCTTTAACTGGTGTGTCTGTCTATTCAAGGCTGGTTGTTCCACAATTCAAACCTTTGGAATCTCCAGAAGTGCACGTCATCTGCCATGGTCTATGAGCTCTCTCTCTATCAGCGGCAACCCTGGTTTTAGTAAGGCTAGATCCGAGTTTCAGGAAGCAGTTCATAAGGAAAACATGCGACCGCTGGCACAAAAAAAATTCATTAGACTGGCATTTCGGATCCTGGCTCTAATCTGCCAGCAGAGACCATCACAGAAAAGGGTTAGGTTGTGAGCAAGAATCCGAAAAGTCAGACCAGTTAACTTCTTGTTCAGCGATCGTATTATTTTCCTCCCTATGAAAGTTAGGTTCCGCCCTCACGGACATCGCAGTGCCCTGATGACAATTAACTGCTTGGTGAGGCTTGCACGCGGCCAGCTTGAGAGTTATCTGGATAGCAGCTGCATGCACTCTCTCCTGTCTCATGTAGCTCTGGCTGTCGCAAGTGCGCTGCCATCCAACCAAACAGCCTGCCGCCCTTCAGGTTACGCAATCCTCACCATCGGTGGTCCAATGAGGTTTGGCTCGCGAGCCTTCACCCACCAATCGCGTGCTGTCACTGTCATCCTCTCGCCGCTACCACCATCATGACACTCCGTCGCCTTGCGGAAAAACAGACAAACGCACGTGAATGTGCACATGCCAGAGGGAGGAGGTGGGAGCTGTTGCCCCCCCCCTCCCCCCATACACCTGTAGCCAGCACGACTTCTCTTTACCGTCACTTTCGACAGTCCTCGTGTCCTTCCGCTTCCCCCCTCCTCCTCCGCCCTGTCATTGCCGTCTCCATATCCTTCCTGAAGGCATTTAGTCTTCTACGCTTTCACTCGACGTCCGGGCAATGCCCCCTTCCCTCCCCCTCCTAGTTTGTGATGGGGGAAAGGGCTGAATGTCAACCACCCGACAGCCGCACCAGCAACGGCTTCAGCAGTAGCGGCGACAATAACTACGATCAGCCCGCATGGGATGCACCCAGAGCGGCTATGATTTATGCAGGTAGCGGGAGCCACTGGACTGCCAAAAGAAAATTGAGATAAAACCCACCTGGAGTTGGAGTTGAAGTGGTCACCATGTCACCGGAATCGCACGGGGTGGAGTGGAGTGGGGTGGAATGTGTCCGTACGCGGTGGCCGCGGCGGCAGTGGTGGCGGCTTCGCCAGCATAGACAGTTGTGCAGTGCGCACAAAGAAGCGGTGATATGCTAGTGCGAGTGGCAGCAGATCACTCCGTGGCATGACGACAGGGGGATTCTGACCTTTGTAAGCTTTCGGTTTTGGCTAGAATGCGGCGACTGTATTTTTCGAGTCAATAAAGCACAGACCTCTGTTGTGTGGGCACCATTCGGCCACCAAAATGGTCAATGTTGTTGTTGTTTTACCAGGCCCATATAGCGGCGAAATTTTTATTATCGGATAATTTTTTGGTGGAGGCTGCTTTTAATAGATGAAGTGGGCAGCATGCTTGTGGCACATGGAAGGAAGAAGGGAAACTGTTGGCCAACTGTTCTGTAACAGATAACATGAGTGAACGGGCTGTTTAAGCGCAGTGAGGACGTGCACTTTAGCGCGAGCGCAGGATGGAGGTGGTGTGATCCAGTGTCAGTGAAGATGTCGGTGCCCCCTTCCGCTCACAGCTGCCAACCCCCGTCCCGCTTCTTCTCACTCAATGTTAGCATCCCACGTCCCTCCCATACAGTTGTTTTCAGTGCTGCGCTCCCCACCGGTACTCCAACAGACATGAAAGAACATCGCTTACTCCCGGTGGGACCCTTATATATACAACGTTCTCTTCTTTTTATACACTATTCTTCCATTATGTACGTATACGTATAGTATCAGTAGATTAGTTTGCGTACGTTCTTCTTAGCTTTTTTCATGTCATTCGCATGCGTGTGATTGGTGTGGCGTTTATCATCCCTGTTTAGAGCTCACACTGACTAAAACGAATTCAGCTGTCTTATC
>JAYGXS010000004.1:32045248-32078141 GCA_036362985.1 Ligula intestinalis
GTGAGTTGGCTCACTCATGCGACGGATACACAGCAGGCAAGATAAGAGAATGAAAAAAGAAACCGATCACGAGTGACTTTGCTCCACTGTACTTCTGACTACTTTCAAGATACCAGTGCGCCCTGGTTACTGCATATGCGAAAAATTTTTGTCGATTACAAATCAGACTTTCTTTTTATTAAATATTTAATGGGCTGGTCCAGTACGAGGTTACCCAGGTGATTTTTTAACAACCGTAGTCAGTACAGTGGCCAGAGTTGACTTTGCACTCTGATGGAGGTACTGTAGTGACCTAACTTTGAGTGCACGCTCAACCCTTCGCTAGCACGTGTGTACCAGCGTTCGCTGACCCCAGTCCGACCTGGCCAATCACACACGACCTCACTGTGATGACTCCCATGCTCTCACACTTACGACACGGCCCGCTCATAGGTGGTCGTGCACTCGTTCGACTGCCAACTTCTTCAAACCTATTCTCCACTACCACCACATATAATATTGTATTCCTCCCACCTGGCGTCGCATTTCTTATCTTCCCATACGGAACCAAGCCTGATGCTCACAGCGGCGAGGGTTTTGCCTATTAACTTAAGCTACTGCGATATGACAACTGCATCAAATGTCTGTCCTCAGGAAGGAATAAAATGACTTTCATCCAACCTGGTGCTCAGCTCTCGAGAAGGAGACACTAAAGACGAGATCTAATCTGAGTCGTCACGAAAAAATGACCTGCAAGTTGGATAAATTAATTGGCGGACTTCAAAAACACTTATTCTAGATGAGAACGTTATTACTCATAATCAACCGGGCATATGTTCACACGCTGCCCAGTTATAACCGCGCGTGGTAACTAATTACCTGAGGACCATCACTCCCTTGTTTGTCTATCATGAAATTCAGCCAACTGTGAAAAATTCGCGGCCTCGGTGGGAGTCGAACCCACACAACAGCAGGGAAGGCTTTTGCTCAACCAACGCTCTACCACTGAACTACGAAGTCCATCGCAAGTCGTGAATTGAATCATACTTGGGCCGATTTTACCCGCCCAACTTACTGCTCGTACGGAAACCACCATTACAGGACAGCAAGCTGACTGCCCAGGCAATATTTCCTAAGCGAGCGTCTAGAATCCACCACAATGACTTACTTAATTGTTTTAGGGGGAGGAAGTGGGTCACAACTGGGTCACAATTAGGCAAATCTGCCAACTCCCTCCCTCTTGCTATCATGAGATTGTTAAAACTCATCATTTATTTAGTCTGGGACAAGAAGAATGCGATTTTTCGCTTTATCATGCAATAATATTTTAAATTACGCGAATCAAGCCAGTGGGGATGCAGAGGTACTTCCCCACAATGCATTTGCGTTGGCCATTATTGGAAACTTGTCAAACTTACGTAGGTGTTAGACGCTGAATCTGTCGCTGCCATAAGGCCTTGATGTATACGTACTGAAAAGCATGGAGGTGCTTTCAAATTTGTACTGAAGGGATGACGAAGGCGTTTGGAGACTGCCTATAAATGGTAACAAAGTAACTGGCCAGAAATTTTTTTGATAAAGTCCCAAACATGTGGCTTTCATTTCTTTAACTTTCTGGGAGCATAAAGTACTGCTTTTCGGAAAAACTATTGCATCAGTTAGGAAAATTCTTCTTCTGTATACTCTATTATTAAACTTTATCATAGCAGGGATAAGCAAGTGAAAAACGACGAATACAAGTTAGTTTCAGGTAAAACTTCGTGCGCTCCCCACGATAAGGGAACAGGACCCATCCATAACACAGGTGGCTCAGGCAAATTATTACTGTCCTTTACAAATCAGGGTTGATTCGAAGTTTTCGGGCACATAGCGGCGAGTACTCGATACTCATTGTGCTGCAAAGCAAAATATGGGGCCAGAATATTCACCTCGGTCCTCTTCAGCCTCGAAATCCCCCCATGTCTGTAGGAAGAAACGAAACGCAGGCATTCCGTTTAACAGTAAATGTCACGCCAGTGTGAATGTCAGTGTTCTTGACGGTAATTAAAAGTTTGAGTTGACCCAAGTGTGAAAAACTCTAGGCGTTTGGCGGGATTTGAACCCGCGCATCAGAGAAAGCCTTTGCCGGAGGCTAATGCTCTACCGCTAAGCTAAAAACGCTACAATTGAAAGTTATATTTGTCGCTAAAGGGGCAAAAAATTAAGCTCGGTGATCATATCGGATCTTTCCGGTCCACAACTGCGACACGACTGAATGGTGTCTTAACATGAACCAGAAATAGCCACTCCAGTCTCTCTGGCCTTGAAGAAATCAGTCCAGGTGGACACACGTTCTCAAACACAGTCATGGGGCATTTTCAGCAAAACACAATATTGTCTTCATGAACTGTCAAAGATCGCGTTGACTGAGGGTGGTAAGTGTGCTTTGTGATTGTTTTTCTCAAATGTAACCTGCAGTTTTCCTTGGTGGTTTAGATGCCTTTGTGAGACAGCTTTCTACTACGGACGCAGGTGGTAGCCAATGAGCGCCTGAGAAGAGTGCGCGTAGTCTCAGAAGGACGCTTTTTCGTGACGTTCATTGGCTAACAAGCCGGACAACTTCGCTTGCTCAACTTTGCGAAGCAGATTTAGCGGGAGCTCGCTCGAGAAGGGGTCAAAGAACAGGAATTTCGGATTGGTTGTGATGCCCAAAGGACCCGAAAGTGCTTTTAGAGTGGTATGGGCTTGTGCAGTAAAAAATGCAGTGATAACAATTCGAATTCTAGGGCAGATACAGCAGATTTGCTATCTAAGGTAGTGTTAACCGAAATTCTGTAACGTGTTTCCGTTTCGAAAAGAATATTTTAGTAGTGTTGTAAAATTAACTGTCTTGCAGTATTATCTCAAAATAATTTTGCCATATCAGGATACCGGTCCTCGAACTAGCTTTCTCTCGTCTGTCTGCAATAACCCCAGCCTGTAAAAATTACTATATAACTATTATGCATATTCACGTTGATTATCACTGCCATCATAAGGTGAATATGTATCATATAGAACAAATGCACGAAAGTCCTCTTCCTGGCATGCCTGTGGTGTGGTTTTATAATTCAATGAAGGATATTTTTTGGCTTCTTGAACTTTTCGATTGTCGAATAATCGTGAGCCTGACCTGTCGTTACACTTGCATTCAGAACAAATTCTCGTGAAATGTCAGGCAAAGTCCTGAAATGCATTTTGGATTCGAATAAATCCCTTAGGTACAGTTCCAAGATTTTTTTAACATTTAGCCCAATCGTAAGATGTAAAAGTCACGCCAGGGTGCCGGCTTTTGAACAAGCTTCTTTCTGACGGCCTGCAGAAAGCATATGCTGCGCCATAAACCAACTGATGTGGTGTGCCTTTATATATTCAACTATCTTTTGTAGAAAACATGAACAATAATTTTATTTTTTGTACCCGTTTGGTAGAAAATTACACGCTCCTCACATTTTATACTTGAAGAAAGGACATCTTTCGGTTTAAAAAAAGGTTTCTAACTTGTCGTATAATGCTTAAACCTGCCGTCCGTTATACTTTAATTCAGGGTTTCCGAACAACGTGATGCATAGATTATCTCTAAAAAAGCTAACGCAATACAAGCGAACATGTGAGTCCCAGGAAGTAATTGAGAAGAAGAAGAAGATGCGATCGTTGGGAAACGGGTTCCTGCTACTGATTTCCACTGCTGTCTCTGATGAAGAATCGGCGATAAATGTCGAAACGCCAGGCGACTAAAAGTATTGTCCCAGCGATCAAATCGTCTTCTTCTCAAGGCTATCACACTTCTCTATGATAAAGAGAGTGCGTTACGCGGTGTGTCTAAAAGTTCTTAGTGGATGTAGGCCATACTGTATACTTTATAAACAGTATTCGGAAAAAGTAGCTTAGATAGGCCAACTCATACATCCCTAGTTCCAGCATTTTGTCCCGCAAAAATGGTGGTAATAGAGCTTTCGGGGGTGTGGACATAAAAAAGGCAGAGAAGGAAATTTTTGGAAGTCAGTCAAATGTGAAAAAATGTAGTCGCAGCTGCTTTCCGCGGCCGCTCTGTGGAAGTTGTTACGCATGTAAATTGAAGGTGTGTGCGGCACTTTGCGCTGCGGACTATAATTATCTAACTCCAGAACGGTAAGTTGGACCTCAGGTAAATTGAAGTAGACGACCTCCTAACCGCCATTTCAATTTTTCAGGAAATCCAAGAAACCTTCAATTTGATAATCGGGTCTTTCTGCAATAAGTTAAACGATAATAAAGATTAGGAAAATCTACAGATATAAATCAACAACACTTGTAAATAAAGTAAAACAAAAATGCATTTAGAATTTATTAAAGTATATTCCACTGCGTGTCCTAATTCCCTACCCATAAAACCCTATAACCACCGTTTTCGTAAAAAAAACATGCAGGGAGTAGGGGTAATGAGTGAGCCTTCATAAGCTGTTGTTGCCCAGTATTCATACATGGATGAATACGATGCTTTACGATGCTTCGTACTTTTAAAATTGTTTGACTAAAACTCCTTTAAATCCCCAAAACACTTTCTTCAGGTATACAATTTGAGGAACAGATGCAATTGTCTACCATCAAAAGGATATCTTCATGCATTTGTTCGAGGAAATATAGTTGGATTTCATTATTAAGAGAGTTTGGGAAGATTTCAGTAATTCATTTGGTCCAAGTAGAACAAATTCGGTGGCCTAGGTGTGATTCGAACCCACAGCAGCTAGGGCAGACTTCTGTACAGCCAACGCTCTATTCAACTGAGCTATTGAGGCCCTCACCGGGAACTGCGAGCTCGATCACACTTAAGTCAGTTTACCCGCTCAGCCTACTGCAATGAACTCTTCCAAAACTGATGCAGATAGCTGACTGCCCAAGTAGGATTCCCGAAGCAATTAATCCAGAATCCAACAGATAACTACCAGGCACACTTAATTATTAGGAGGAATATGGCGAATCTCAATAGTTTTTTAATTTTAAAGGTCGGAAACAATCAAGCAGACGAATTCATAGTACATAAGTAGCCACTTTTTTGCATCGAATTTAGTTTTTGCAGGTTGCCGGAAGGAAGCAAGTTCCAAAGTTGGCTACGTGCCATGACTGTATTATCATGGAATTATGCTGCACGATAGTTTGGATTACAATCCTGCCTCAGTAGCTTTTTCGAAAACAAAACACATTTCATAATTTTGGTTAACATTTCGTAAGATAGCCAATCTACCGTTATTGAAGAAAAAGTGGATTTCACAGAGGTACATTTAATGCATGTTTGGAACTTCAGAGAAATGTCGACTCCTCGCCATCCGTAATCGACATTATAAAGACGCTTCTGCAAACCCGTCTAGTTGAGGATAAGTAGATGTGATCGCTGGGAAAATAATTCTATTCGGCTGACGTTTTGAAATCCGTCGCAGATCTATCATCAAACGAATAAAATTATTGTCCCAGTGATCACATCTACTTCTTCTCAATTACTTTCTGGGACTCATCTGTTTACTTGGTCAACAGTTTCGTTGCGAATAGACAATTACATCTTCCTCTCGTCTGGTCGGCTAACCTTCTCAACCGACAACTTCCGCTGCGAGCTTTTATGTTAAGCAAAGAGCTAGCAAGTCGATACGATGTTTAATTGAGCGGTCATCACACAACCAAGTCCCACACAGCTACACTACTAAATAGTAATCACGTCATAATAACCAAAACTACGTCAGCGTCGAAACAACGACCAATTTTGGACTGAACTCTATATTGTCATGCACCTTTACTGTAATTGATGGCGATCTTCTCTAATGCAGTATTCTATTCCTGAGTTCATCATATCCGTTACCTGGAGTCAGGCTTCTGTTGAAACCAACACTCGTCGCTAGGTGATGTGCTGACTAGACTCTGCTATCTATTATTACCTATATCTGCGTGTTGAACACCCCGGTGGTTTATGGCAGAGGCAGTCAGAGATAAACTACTTTTACATGCCTCAAACCACAGTGATTGCTAAATTTAAACAAACTTAAGCCTCTCTTCTAGTTTGCTACAATGCAGATATCCTACCAATTTAAAAGTTCATAGGCTGAGGACGGAAAACTGCCCGTTTTCAGTCAAAGTTATAATCAAGGCGGTAACTGATGGTCGCTGTTAGCAGTGACTGATATGTGCCCTTGTGAGTATAAACTTTGACAAACTTTTAAGCGAACCTGCAGGGTGGCAATACAGAAATGCATTCATGTTTTTTGGAGAATAATAATAATAATAACTGACACCTAACCTGCCTACCCTGACAAAGATTGTTTGATAAGCGGTTTATTTTGGCACGACCATGTGCACTTCATGTGCCGGAATGTTAGATGAACATGTCCTCATTTGGAGGCCACTCACCAGAGGTGAAGTGGATATTAGATTTACTCAAAACGTCATTATCGTCTCTCTTGCATATGGACGGCAAAAAAACCTTACACGTTTATCTTGAGGGAGGGAGGGGACGTGCGGACAGTGGCCAGGCGTTGGTGTAGGGGGAGGGATCGGTGAGGGCGACAAATCCCTCGGCCACATTGCATCATTTTGACAACGCGGCCCACCACCACCACCACCGGTCCCTGCTCCGCGAATGTAATTCAATTTCCGCCGGCTTGTCCACGACCGACCGGTTAGCCCACCCCTGCTGGCATCATTAGAAGGGATTAGATTTTCAGATCACTGCGTCTGTGGGAACAATAGTCCTAATCATTTGGTCGCCTTCGGTCGGCCAGATATTCACAGAACTGAAGCTCCCCCTACTTTTCCGCATTGGTGCATGCACTTCCATATCTTGCGTGTGCCTTCTTGATTTGATCTCCCCTGGGAACTCATATTATCAGAGCGACTGTTCTACGCGCTCGGTTGACGAGCTCCGCTCTCAGCAAGGCCACCCCTCCCTTGCCCACAGTCGTGAGGACGTTCAAAGGGGGTTCGATTCCTCCCTCTACTCTGCGGCGACTTACGAAGATGCCGAGTTCTTAAGAAAACTCGAACGGGCGTGTACTTTCAAAGAGCCGCCAACTGAGTGTAGGTCATGAAGAAAGACGAAGACGTCAGGCGGGGGTGAGTGGGTTTTGTGTGATGTGGGGAGCGTTTGATTGAAACCAATTTGGAGACCGTTACGAGTAGGCAGTTTTTCTGGATAACAACATCGAGGTCAGTGAGTAGAAGTCGGAGAAACGAGAAGTTGTTCAAGGAAATGACTAGCAGACCCGTCACTACAGGATTCAGCATGTGTTCTCAAGTTACACCGTCCAGCGTTATCTAATGCAGGCAGATATCAGACATCTAAATTACGCTCTCACTATGCTAACTATAAGGAGGGGCTAGCCTTCAATTCACCCAGCTACTGGGTTGACTAAATAAGGCCAGATGTGGGGCACTAAAATGCGTTCGGCTGTGTGGTCCACTCTCACAGCAATAGTTTTTTCTGATGAATATTTTGGTATTACCTGATTATCCACAGTGCGTTTTTCTGATAGCTTATACGTTGAGAGAAATCACTAACTCCAATTGTGGCAATTGAGGGATTTTGAACCATCGTAGTTTTTTTCCGAAAAGTGCCTTACTGTTATTTCAGAATAGGCAACTAAAGGAAAATAAGTACTGAAAAACATACCCTTTGTCGAGGTGCATGGATGCTAACATCTCCTCCTTAACTAACTTGAAAGCATCTAAATGACACATGGAAAACCGTGCAAATGCGGTTTCACGAAAGCTTTTGGGTTATGGGTATGTCCTAATGGTGTCTGTTACGAGGGCATTTGAAAATGAAAATGAGAAAAAAGGTATTGCTAGTGAATGCTTCAGCACATATCCACCATACGACATGTTTAACCATCCTGAGAAGGAGAAATTTTCCCCGAAATTCCATTTTTTAGCTTTTCCATTTCACACTTCATTGAAGTGCTCGAGACTTTCTGAATTCACGCGAAACGTTGGGGGTAGGAAAAAGGAGCTATTTTTCTGCGAGTCAGCTGAACTATTACAGAATAAAGATAATCATATTTTAACTGTATCCCACTTTACTTTCCCGTCCGATATGCGGTTAAGAAGCAAAGTCAGAAAACTATTTGGGGACTAAAATTCAGCATTTATGGGTTTGAGGGGCCTTACCAGAATCTCTCTATGTGCATATTTGTTGGAAAAAAACGAGAATTAAAAAAATATAGTGCAACCGGACTCTGCCCAAGAGCTCTTGAAAGTTGGAGCAAAGGAAATTGTGGACACCTTCTAGATCCCCACGGGTAAATCGCCCTTGCATTGTAATGACCAGTTTGTAAGGTTGACACTGGAAGAGGTTGGGCACGGTCGACCTCTCCTGCGCTTGCTCTGGGTACTGTAAATCACCGGTCAGACTGACCCAAATCCGTTTGAGAAGATATTAGGTGCTGTGGTGTCTCTGACTATACTACGGGAACATCGCGTGCCACGTACATGCCCACCCCACAACTGACATGAAACGGACAGAAACAGAGTTTGGGCCACAATATAGGCATAATGCAACAACACACTAATTGCTATTTGTTTTTTCAGAGGTACACATGCAATCGCAAAAGATTTTGAGCTTCACCTCTTCCCTGTGAGCTGCATTTGTGTTTGAATGTTTCAAAGAGCCATCCAAATTGCCTCATTTTTCATGCTGCTTTCTGTGTGACATAAGGAGCGTTAATCCTTGTTTTCTGGAAAAAATCTGAAGCATTCAACTCCCTTTCGAACAAGTTATCGATCGATGGAAATGCATTTGAACGAACATCCACAATCCGACCGCAGGTAGACAAGACCTTACATCAACAGATTCAGATCATTTGACTCATTTACGAAAAACTGAGCGTATTAGTGGAATTAAAACCCCACGACAGCAAGGTGAAAGGCTTTAGCACGACCAGCACTCTAAGGAACTGAGCTGAAAGGCCCCGCTGGGAGCCATGGGTTCGATCACACTTAGATCAAGAATTCATGCTCGCAAGCCTATATTTTTGGCAGCTCATCATCGCGCCAGTAGAATGCAAGGACAAAAATGGTCAGTTATAGATGGTGTAGTTTTTAAATGGTTCTCGGAGTAAAGGGAGGGGTGGGGGGTTAATAAGTCATCGTGGTGTTTCCTCGTCTCACGCATGCGGGTTCTAGCCTGTTTGGTGGCGTTGAGTCCGGCAAGCAGGGAAGAAGGGACAAATTAACCTTAGGCTTTTTGACAAATTTTGAAAAAAAAAACAATTTAACCCAATCATGAAAATAGAAGGTGGCCCTTTTAGGATTCGAACCCACAACAGCAGAGGAAAGGTCTGAGTTCAGCCAACGCCCAAGCTACCGGAGCTACGAGGCTCTATCGTATCTGCCAAATAACAGCTATTAATACATATAGCTTTTCGGTCTCTTGCACATCATTTTTCTATACACAGTATCATACTTTATTTTATAAATACGCCAAAGTTATCAACTATTAAAGTGGACTCTACGAGAACTTATTTTGGTGGAGGCAAAAATTCTGACCTACATGACCAAAGGGATAGAGGATCTTAAAAAATGAGTCTTTCGGCCTTACCGGGACAAAATTATAATCGGAGAGCTCAACTTAGCAGTTACCAACACTTTTAACCGTTAATTTAGCTGAAAATGGCCTAAGCAGAAGAAGCTAGCAATTATATTCACATCGCCTGAGGCACTTTTACGTCGACTGGCTGGAAGTTTGCGGTGGAAGATTTGTCATTAGTATCTGGAGCGAATAACTTCAGTAATGGGTGTTGCAGGTGTGTAAAGCATTGATCACATTTGTCAGACGCAAACAACAAATGCACACCTGGTGTCATTAGTGAGTGGGCTTTTGTAATTCCCGCAAATAATGGATGTTTATTTCTTCAAATCACTTACTTTTAGACTTCGTTCGATGATTTAAACTGTTCCACTAAGTGCTCACATAAAAACCAAAATGCTGCTCAAACTGATAAAGCCATACCTGTTTCGTTTCTTAATTACACATTTACATAAACTAGAAGTTACGAAAGTGTCTAACTGTAGGCTCCAAAATTAAAATTTCTCCTTGACTATGGACCCTTTCAAGGTTGCCGAAAATTCCAGAAATACCTGATTGCGTTTAAACAAAGGATTGTTTGTGGGGGTTGTAACGGCATTTTAGGGCATAAAAGTGCATATACTTACAAATTTAAAATAAAAAATACTACGAAATGCCCGTTTTTCCTAACAGTGCCATTCTTTTTGGGTGTCTTGTTTCATCTGACTTTCGCAGATTAAAAATCGATTTCCCTGAGCGTGGTGTTTAGTTGACCAAGGTTGTCTTTTTTTACATTACCACCTTTGCGTGGATTAACAGACATTGATGCACAAGATAGAGTTTGGCATAAAAATTGCCAGAATATAATGTACATATGAGTTATTTTGAAATTTGTAAACATCTTGTCTGCGAAAATTGTTTAGTTCCATGTTTTTCAATGAAAATAATGATGCTTTTTGAACCGGCTAATGAGAATGCACGTTATAGACGTCCCAAAATGGTCATCGTAAGTTCCGTTATTACTTTCTATGATTTATAGAACACATTACATAAGCATAAACGTAGAAGTAGTAATCACTAATTGCGGGCGAGTGTAGGGGGTAAGTACGTGTTACCCTGAAGTGTCACAGCTTGATTCCTCGCATCATGTTTATTTGACCGAAATGTAACTTTTAACACCATCGAGTTTTTTTAATATTTATCTTTGCTATTGAAGCTTAAATAGGCATAACACATAACGAATTCCGATGAAGAAACATAACAGTCAGGGATTTCGAGAAAAATAATTAAATGCATTGCGATTTCGGTGAAAAAAACATCGTTCTGGCTTGTCAATAGTCAGATAAGAGTGCATGTGAGGTCATTTTATGACTGCTATCAGAAATCATCCACACCGGTTAGTCCTCTGGATAATGTCAGTTTGGGTTATCTTACGGGCTGTCCGGTTACCATCAGTTGATCAAAAGGTCGAACGCGCATAGCAGCTGATCAGATGTCTAGTTTTACCTCATACCATCAGTCAATTATGGGCAACGCAGCATTACTTCCAGCGGCAACCTGTCAGTCACGGATGCGCTTTATAAGATCACACCTTAAGATTAATAGGAAGTGGCCGCGGTTCATATAAATGAACCTACAACGATCGGACTGACAGCGCATCCCAACCACAGTTTGTGAACGTACATTTAGTTACCAGCTATACCCATGTATTTTCTTGGTAATTATATAAACAAAGTTATGGATGGTCCGCTGCCTTCGGCGAATCCAAGAGACCAACTGTCTTTTATAACATTTCTGTCCATCAGGGAACAACCAGTTAAGGGATGAACAGGATCATTTTTGTAACGTCACAAGTGCCTGCTCCTGCTAAATTGTGAATTGGCAGTTTTTTGTATACCAAGTAATGCCTCGTAGTGTAAGCAGCATGGTTCAGAAATATTTGAGATTCAGCAGGGGAAGATGCAAACGCCGGAAGAAAAAATTAATTGGCCTGAAGTTTCAGTTTCTGGCTTTAACCCATCATGAGAGAACCGTAGAGACAAACTCCCCTTTTCTGCGGTCGTTTCTGATGATGAATTCAAGCCAGAATCTGAAACATCAGGCCACTATACTTATTCTGCCAGTGATCACATCTCCTTCTGAACCGTTTCCTGGAACTAGCCTTTTGGATTCTATCTGCAATATTTTAAATTACTCTGAGAGCTTACGTGAAGTGGCTAAAGCCCGCTGACGCACAGAAAAATTAAAGCAAATGATGTGAGTTGATGGGTAGTAAACGCGTCTCACTGAGATCAAGCTCAGTGCCTGACTTGGCATATGACAGTGTCAATTCGCCGCACCAGACAACTGGCCAGCACGGACAGTGGCTTTGGCCTGGGAATCGAGTGTGATGTCAACGTCCCAGTGCATTGTCCTCGCAAAAAAAAACAACCTGACCCGCTTGAAGCTAGCACGGTGCGCTAGAAGGTGTGGTTTGGAAGGTTGTCAACTAATGGGATAACTTTGACCACGCAGTCAGCCCAGTGTGTGTCTTTTTATCGAGTGGTTGACCAGTGGACGGTGAGTGAGACTGCAATTGCTTTTTCTTAATGTGGCCTTTATGGCATTCTCATTTTTTGGGATCCAAGCCAGCTGTGGCGACACCTTAATGGGCATCTTCATCCTCGTGGGCCACTTAGCCCTCCCCTCCTCCCGACTCTGTTTTCCTCGACTCGATAATGACACCTGGCGCAAGCGTGGGAAGGGAGAGAGTGTGGTAGATGCATCGCAGATCTTATACTACCATAATCCAATTCACACGTAAGTCACCTTCTGCGGGGCACAGGTGAACCTCGTCAGAATCAATGGACGAACTGTCGCATATGAAAAGAAACCGTTGCAAGCAACGACTTCCACCGCATGCTCCGCCGACTTGATGGTGAATTAATTCGTATTGAATCCAGTTCTTTACCTTATCCCAAATTATTCATCACTCGGCATACCAGTAAACAGCATATTCAGCCCAGTCCTTAAATACTCGTCGACTTGGGTCCGAGAATTCGGGTTATTGCAAGGAGATGACTGCGTGGTGTTGGTCTGTCGAATAGCGGGGTAAACACATCTGGCCGTCAAAATGTGTCCAAAGTGTAATTGACAAAAATGAGCGAACAGAGTTGAGCTGATGTCGGTCTTGAAGAATTTAAAGTCAAACATCGTCTATCATACAGAGTATAGCCGCATTCCACACTCAATGATGATCCTGGGGACCTTTGCAATGCCACTCTTCCCCCCACCTCCAAGATTGGATGTTTTTGCCTCTTTTTCCTCCTAAACCCCACACCTTCCCCACACAAGAGCGACAATTTTTCTCCTAAAAATCCTTAGGAGTTTTTCCACCCCATGACTCAGGACAACTGGCCTCGCCAATAATCGGAGATACAATTTTTCTGCTACCACGACACACATGTACGAATAGGGAACTCAAGGGTAATTTACCTACATATCCCTCAATGTACTGCTACTGATACTACTCTAGACATTCGGGGTAATCAATGGCCATGGTTGCTCCTTCAGATCGGAGAAATTCTCCGAGTTTGATGGTGTCAGGTGATGTCCTGATTATGGATACCAATATGAATCCAAAATGGCGGTAAATAAAGTTATTGGCACAATGATTGTGTCTTTTGCTTCTTAAATTTTGCATGCACAAAGCAATTACACAGTCATTCATAGAAGTTCAGAAGCAAACACACGTTGTCGGACCTCAGAAACATTTTGCTGCAGCAAACGATTAGTCCGACCATGGAACTCACTATCAAACGAAAACATTTTCGATTTTAAAAGGAGACTTTATTGTAACATTTAGGCAAACACCTTTTTTATAACATGACTAATTGCAACCAGTCCTAGGAAGCCCTTTGCATTAAAATCTATCTCCACAGTGTTTCACATTGTGCAGTTACGATCGTGTTAAAACATTGTATCTTGACTCAAACATACTTTAAATGTTAGCACTTTTTTACTGACCGTAAATATGCGAACGTTACTACACAGTTCGTAGTTTCATCAAGGGCGCTGCTTGTAAACCCCCATCCAAATATTCAAAGTTGGAGTTAATAATACAATTGATTCTTGGAGCTAGCTCTAACAATATTTGTCGGGCCGCAGTGAAGGGACTTAGATTTCTCCCTGAAATTGAACTGGCTGACTTGCTGAAAGGAAAGAAAGGGCCAACTAAGGGGCAGCCACTTCAACTGGGGCCTAGGACGCATCGGCGTGATTAGGCTTCCAGACTTATCACCGCTCCTTATAAGTGGTGGCAGAAAGTTGAGCTGTTTGGGCCTAGAAGACTGGTCAGAATTCAGAAGAAGCTGATTATGAGGGACGGGGAGGGGGTTGGAGAGAGTTGCTCTCGATAACGAGGCTATAGTCGGGCTATGACTTCCCCCATCTCTGTCTCTGTCCGTCTCCATTCCACTTGAAAATGAGATGAGCTCAATGACCGAAATAATTGCATTATCCTGCCACCATATACAGGCGCATGAAGGCATGCATGCACGTGCGCACATATATTTACACGACAGTAAGTGGCCAGCTGATACGAGACTTTATTCCGGTCCACTTGCGACAGGCGTGGTGGGCGTTATGATGAAGGCTAGATTGTTATCCGCTACTAGAACCTATGCGGATTACGGTGCAGCTGCGGCGGCGGTTAAACCACGCACAATATAAAAATGCCAAGAAGTCTAGAGGGTGCGATTTTTGACTTATTAGACTTCATCAGCCGGCCATAAAATCCCACCATTTGCTTTATTGTCATCTGTTGGTATTCTTTCTAGCTCCCTGTTTATCGCTGTCACGTTGTCCAGTATTTCTGACCGCAACCGATGACCAATGTTCTGACTGCTTAACCGGCGACTGATTGTCAGATTGTTTAATTTACAAATGTCACAGCTCGAATGCTCGGGCTAAAGAAAAAAGGGTTGGTTCTGGCTGGCTGCCAACGGCTAATAAGCTAGAAATGATCTTCCAGGGTCCCTTGTATATGTAAACATGTCTTCTAGCATCCTTACTGGACCGCATGCGTTTATGTCGTAATCGGCTGAGCAAACGACCCTGCCCATAATGGAAAATATTTCTGATTTTAACCAATAGGACAAATGGGCAAGTGGCTCAACGAGAGGGCCCTGGATTTTACACTCAGTGCTCATAGAATGCTGGTTCGAATGCCAGAGCATGCAACTCAGGGGTTGGTTACGACTGACAGACAACGACTAATCGCTCAGAAATTGCCATCCCAGTCTCCCTTGTCTTGGCTGGTAAACATGCTTTATCATCCATGTTTGTTGGCTGCAGACCGACCGCTTGATGAGCACTAAAGGCCATCCGAGGTTAGGTTCAAAAGGTAGACTGCGTTTTTTTAAAATTTTGTTAATGCATGAAATGTGTAAATGCACGAGTCCAAGTATTCTTTTTGTGTCTGTTTATATGAAAAACAATCGATTATTCATTGTGCCAGATAGTTTTTTTGTCATTCAGACTGTTACTAGTCAACAAAAAATGCGTGTTAGTTGAACGTTAGTTTAATATGAGATGCAGAATATTAGCCCATGCTGCGGCAGCCGAATAAAATTAAGCAGTTATCTTTTTGTCCTCGGAGCCGTATAATTATTTGGCAGCATTTATTGACAAAATATGAAGGCATTGTTTCCAACAAATCTCGTGACGGCCCAGCAATCGCAACCTGTCTCTGCATAACAGAGATAATGAATGGAAGCACTAAGCGGTTTGAGTTTAAACAGAATGTAAACGCAAAGCAACAGGGGGTCAGGGTTCACTACAAAGATGTTAACTTAAACTATAATATAGGAAAGTAGGGGGGGGAGAAGAACTCAACACAACTCTCAGTTGAGAGTCAATCTAGGCATGAGCTTACTAGGGCAACGGCAGATTGATCACATAATCTATCTGTTTGTATAAGTCGGGTTTCTCTCACCGTATATAGGCTGTTTCCAAGTAGCGCAGGTTCCGAACAAATACTCGAAAGGTGTTTTGATTTCAGCAAAGTGACCGCTGTATAGCAAATCTTTCGTAATCGAGGACAGGCATGTTGTAATTTCTTGTTTAAAAAGCCAGTTGGGCAAATGTTCAGCGACCCTGACTGCCAATTTCTTTTGTGTATGAGGTGTCCTGCCCAATAAATAGCTGGAATGTAAAAACTCTCTTTAAGATGCAGTAAGTAGTCTCTAGGCTAGTCTGAGTTTAGAATACATTTACCAACCATTTGATTTCTTCATCTGATGCCAAGACAGTGAAAGAAGAGAGAACGAGACAGATGCTACGCAAGACTACTGTTCAGCCAACAGCATTCCGTATAAATCACCATCCTCACACACATCGTACTGTGAACCACTCGGAGGACAGCATCAGTAAAGACGGCTGAGCTGGCATTAACGTTCAACCTAGTTCAGGGGTTTGAGCCCCCTACCTCCCTTGGCTGCGTTAGTTCACAATGTAATGTTACTTCGTTTAGCTTTTTAAATGATTATGCCTTCCAGCAGATTATCCTATAGTGGATTACACAGCGGTGTGAGACAAGAAGTTTACTTTTTGAAGTACTTATAGTTTGGCAGCCCACAGTTGCAGATAACTGATGAACATCCATATTTTTAACTTCAATAAGGTCTGAGGTGGTTGACCGGGGACCGAGTGGATCAAGATGTTTTGTCCGATTAAGTAGCAAGACGTTCTGTCCGAAATATATCAAGGAGTAACTCATCGATCGGCGTCAGGGCTGTTGCTCTTAGTTGAACTCTCTTCCCACTTGCTTCATCGAACTCACCAAGTGGATCCCCTGTTTAACGTTTCAGCCTTAAATACTGTGACTGCGCAGTTTTGCCAGGAACTAGCGTCAGCATTTATACAACACTACATATGAAACAATTCAATCTATAAACCCATGCTGATGCTGTTTTCGGGGGTTTAACTCCAATTTCATCTGCAACCAAACCAGTAACATTTTTTGTATCAGATGGAAGAAACCTCGGTGACAAATGTGCATATTTTCATACTAATCTGGCAACCAATGTTAACTCTAAGCATAGGGTTAGGCTGGCGGACAGATAGGCGTGTTATTCGGCCAAATTTAGTGCTCCAAACCTAACTCACAAGGTATACTGAAGCAGATTTTTATCGTGTTACTTCCCTTTTTTGTCCTTTAAACTGCCCCATCCGTATTCCCCACGTTTCTATACTATACGCCTACGTATCGAGTGCTTTACCTAGTAGGGTCGTACACACCTTCTTTGCCAACAGCTCTAACTACTTCGGTCGGATTTACTATATATTAATGATGGAGGGATCAAGGTTGTTTTGATTGAGAGAGAGAGAGAGCGATACAGTAGAGCTCAAAGACGGTTAATGAATTAATTGTCTCCAAAGAGACGGCTACTCTCAAGTGTTGGATTAACATTTTCTTTTTAACCCGAGAGTAGTAAGTCTAAAGGCTGCAGCACCGTCTGCTTATTTCCACGAATTTTGACTGCTTCTCGCTAATTTATTTCCTGGCAGATGAACAGGCAGAATAGTCCTCAAGATACAGATGCGAATTCTGAAGGACCACCATGTGCACAAAACGCTAATCTATTCGAGAAATTGCGCAGTGCAAACTAAAATATAGCTGCTGTGCCTATAACGATGCAATCTGAAATGTTTTAGTTTCCTTGTAAACATTGAAAGTTCGTCTTTCTGAGAGGCCCTGCGTATCTACTTTTATAACTGCTATGAAATGCGACCAATTTAGTGCATACATACGTCCCCCGTGAATTCAGATTGCTAGAGTGGTCAGTGTCAGAGTCTATGGCTTTTCCCCGTTTTGCACTAAATATGCGTATTTTCACATCGAACCGTGTGTAGACGGTCGCCTTAATTAATATTTTAATCGTATCGGGGTTGATCTGAGCTCCAGCTATTCTTCAGAAAACAGTACGAAAACCTTTTTAAGCAAGTGCCGGTCATATTTGTCGGAAGGGGTGGGGCGACTGAATAACTGATAATCGGAGCGTACGTCAAATTAATTCGCCATTGTGAGCCAGAACTTACCCCCCGCGGCGTTTTGACACGTCCAGGTGGTGATGGGAGAGGGGAGAAGGTGGGGTGCTACTTCAAACGGCGTTGGGCTGGGTGATGTCCCACCTACGCTCCCCCCCCCAATGGCCAGGACTGTTTTGCGTCAACCCGGCGTCCCTTTCGTATACGGGAGTCACCCTGACGCCTTCTCAACCATCTGTCCGAGTCAATCCCTCCTCACCCCAGCTTCTCTTCTGGTGCCGACTTTTTATTTTTATCCCCCCTTCCTCCCCCCTCCAACTTCAAATTTTCTACCCCTCACTAGAAATGCTGTCCCCGTCGTCAGCCTCCCCCGATGACTACCGCTAGGCCCCCTCAGCTTTGCGACTACTCCGGACTAGATATAAATAGATAATAAATAAATTGTATATTGAAAGCCCAAGGGGCCCTTTCATTACAAAGAAGCAGATTACTATCGTCTGACGAATCTACGCTAAAGTGACACTCTGCATTGCCGAAAATTTGCACATCTCACTTAATGGCAGTTCAGAATGATACTTTTAAATGGCGTTCTCAATTTGAGTCACGCAGTTATGCCACAACAGCCCCTCTCCCCCTCATGATTGACCCCCAGTTAGTTTAGAAACCTACGTTTTTTTGAGGCTGTTTTGGTTATTCTGAGCACAGCTGCGAATTGAGGGAATATGGCGGACTCAGCATAAACATAAAAAGCTCGTTAAGGTACTAACATGCCAGACACAGACAGCTGTTCCACGGCCATCACCTATCATCAGCACCTTCTGAAGGGAAGTGTATATAAAATTATCAAAGTTGAAGGCGCGTGATACCCAACTTCGTTCTGCCGGCCAGCTGGGCTACTGACATAACACAGGTCAATGTCATACTGACGATGAATGACGATCGTGCTCTAGGTTTTATGAGTCCTCTGGCACAAAATTCGTTATCGCAAGCAGTCCTTTCTGTGGTCGGGCAAGACTCTTACAGCAAAAATTTACTCTCAAGTGCTGATAGTACAAACACTTCCCACACTGAGCTATGCGACTAGGACAAGGGTAACTGACTTTAGTAAAGTCCCATATTTTGAGTCAACGTGCACCACTGCAATGTGCAAATTGAAGTACCTATGGAGTTTCAAGGGAAATTTTTATCTGAACAGATACGCACTGTCGAGTGCTTAGAACCTGGGAACATTTTGTAAAGTCTCCAGAAGCACGGTAGTGGTGAGTGAAGGATATAAAAGTGACCTCAAAATGTTGACTGCTTGAAAAAAGTTGTAGGTCAGGTATTTTCCGAGTTACTAAGTATTGCTGGGTGTATCGCACTCTCTACTGTTTTTGCCTTGAAGCACCGATGGTTACCACCCGAGCAGGTGGAATAGTTTTGCATAACATCGAACTTTTTGGCGCGGACGCAGGAAGAGGAAAGGAGTACGGTAAGTTCACTTCAGCCCAAGAAATTGCAAGATTTAAACAAAGTATGAACTCTATCAACTATATTCTCTTTCTCTAATTTATTAAGGGATGACGGGTGTGCATAGTATGAGGCATAAATAACGGTTGATTTACAAAATATTACTGACACAGAGAGGCTGGTATATGTAGTTCTGCCTTGAAAACAGGTTGATGAAAATTGGGGCTATAGCCTGGTCGTATTCATGTTTGATGCTTGACCGATTGTAGCTCCGTTGTATCCAGTTGTAAGCTCATTGGCAAGCTGGATCCAGGCTGAAACTTCCTTTCATCCCTGCCAGCTTTCCGAGTCCCTTGGATTACAACTGCGGATCAGTTCTAGGTGCTCACTTTACCTACCTCTTTTTCTGTCATGTAACCTCTGTGCTTCTTGACTGTCGGTGATTTTGCGTCTACCTGACAAATTCCTAGACGGGACCTCCAAAGTAAAATGCACTTTGTGAGAGCATGATAGAGAAAAATAAGCGCTATTTTTGAAGGTGGCATCTATAATGTTCAGCAAAAAACTGGTCCGTTCATTGAACCCATAGGATAAATTAACAACACACTCAAAACGTAGAGGTTTACATGAAATCCACATCTGTTATGGAGACAGGTCCAATCTCAGCTTCTGGATCTCCGTCTTTTTAGCCGTGAGGTAGCGTGCCAGGAGTACAGAATACTGATATGCCGATGTACGACAGGACATGTCGGAAGCTTTGGTGCGCCATTAATTCAAGAATGCGATCATAAAATTACTTGATCGTTGTAAAGTGGCTCTGTATTATAATATTTGTTCAAAAAGCATAAGAACCACTGGCAGCTGAAAAGAGCATTCAAGTAACTTAAGCATTTCAAGTTCATTAACGATTTAGCGTAAGCCAGTGGTCCAGCACATAAATCGTTAGCTTTACTGACTATCTGGATCCGTTTTAAAGCATTGGTTTTTCTGGTGTAATTTTGAGGTGCGACTTCTGTGGGTTAACAGAAGTTTGTTTAATTATGCTGTACATTACATGGCGTAAGGAAATTACACAGAAATCGGTGCTATTATAGCGTGATTCCTGCCGTCGTGTTTTAGTGCAGCCTCGTCTCTATCCTAATAAGTATTGGTAAAAAAAAACAGAATCAGAGCTCAAATATGCCGGCTCTCATTCGGAAATCAAATCCAAATTAAATAACAACAATTGAGCAGAAATAGTTCTTTACTATCGCATATAATGGCTAAAATTGTCTTCATTTCCGCGGTAAGTGCATCTCCGCATAAAGATGGCGCACTGAAAATCTGGCCTCGTTTTGTATGCATTGGGTTTCCCGGTGATTCATTCACTTTTGCTTTCCTACTGGTAGATACTGTTTTGGAGCAGACATAAGATCTTTTGCTTAATTAGGGTTTTCGAAAAAATACCTATAATGGATGTCAGGTAAAAGGCTGGCTTCTAGTTGATTGACAGGCAGGTACTTAGTGATAGGGGGCCCCATCCTTAGACAAGCCACTTGGAAATGTGATCCCTTTACGTCAAACAAACAGTTAAATGCATTAACAACAATTTATCCTCTTCTTTCGTCGAAGATATTGAGGAATCGAAGTTAACGAAAACGTTGTTGACTATTAAAATTAACCAGTGAAGCAAAGTCAACCAGTCGAACGGATTTCGAGCTTAATATCATCGAATAATCCCCACCCCTGTGTGTAGTCGTCATTGGAACCCATTTAGCATCTGTATCAAAGCGGTCGGCAATCTTAGGCATGCGCTGATTCCGATAAGTGGCAAGTTATTTGAAAGATTGTTCTGTTTAAAACAGCTATATGAGGGATTTTGCCGTTTCTACTAAGGCACCGGCCAGCAGCAAGCAAAGTTAACGCCCCCTCCCACCCCCTCGGGCGTTCCACTTACTGTCTAGAAAAGTAACATGTTTGCCGTTTTTATGAATGAAAGACTCGCAGCGGGGATCAAGAGTGTTCGCTGAAGTTGCAGCGTGCTTACGACTGCCTCCAAGTGTTTTCCGTGTTTCAGCCTGTGTAACAAGTGAGCAGATAACAGCAGGTGTCCTGTCTACCGCTGTTAAACCGGGGATGACAGAAACCTCCTTCGCCAACTGACGAAGTAATGGAAGCTAGAAGGGGCGGCGTGGGGCGGCTGGTTCCGCGATCGTGTGATAATCAACCGCCCTCGACTTGTGACGTCTCCCCTCACTTTGGTCCACTGGCAGGTAGCAGGATGCTTCCATCTGCACCGGGCAGTAGCCGGACGAAGTGGCCGCAAAGGGATTACAACTTGACACACGTATGCTTCGTCTCCCCCTCCTCTTCCAGTAGACTGATAGGCTTTTTTTCACAGGAGAAAGCAAAATCCGCCTAGGCTTGTTAAAATAAGTAAAACAAGTGTCTACCTTTGGTCAATGTAAACTTTACAGTAAAATCGCGATCGAAAATGTCCGATTATTGCCGTAACGGCACGATATCTTCCAACGGGGAAATTACTCATTTTCTTCACTATCTACCTGTCTTGATGTGGTCTTGGTGTAACGTTCTCACAAAGCCGGGCATATCTTTGAGCGGGAAGACCCAAAACCCTTAAACAAGAAAAACACAGTTTAAACTTAAAGTTGAAGTTTTTCACAAACAAAGGAACTAGAATTGTCGACAGCTCAAACGCTTCTGAACATCACCACGTGATGATTTTCAAAAGGCAGAACTTCATCAGAATAAGACCCTCGAACATGTTTCAGTGTATTTTGAGTTTATTTGGCGAGGATTATAGGCAATGCCTTTGAAAAGCCTATTGTTTACTTGCAGGTATATCATATGCACGCATACTTGAACACTGTCATTCAGTTTTATTTCGGAAACCGAGGTGGGCCATCTTGACGGAATCCGCAAATTAATCTCCTCTTTGGAGAGCGGACAATACAACAACAGTTCAACCTGCACACAGGCACTAGGTATCTACAAACAGTGAACTGGTGGTTATGTTTGGCACTAGACAGTTGTCATAATACGGTTGCTTTAAAGGTATCAAGGAAGAAGATGGAAGCCGAAAAGTTGTGAGCTAATTTGTTGAATGCATTAGAGCATACGGTTTGCACTGCGGCAGAGTAAGGGGAGTAGATAGGTGAGTATTTTGTGGCTCATGAAAATTTCATACGAACCCCAGAGCATGCATAATTTTTTTGGAAAGAACGAATTGCCCGGGACTGGAGGTAATCCATCATCTACAAGTAGAAGTTGTGTTTTTATTCTGGATTTGATTTGTTTTAACGAAGATTCGAGATCTAATTCCAACTTTTGCCAATACTAAGTTGCTCATGGGATTTAGGTAGGGATGATTTGCTACTAAATCTTGCCTGGTTTAACAATACCTTCCACAACTATTACATCAGTTCATTCAAATTCTTTCAATATAACCAACAACGTTAAGAAGTACAGAGCAGTCACATCAAATTTTTCGAAATCGACGAGCTACTCTGAGACTGCCCTCTTATTCCGTTTCACTGTGAGGTACCTCTATCTCCTAGTGCTGTGGTTATTTTTCGTTTTATCATTTTCGGTTTAGTTTTTCATTTATCAATTTAATTTTATGTTTACTTGAGTTTTTAGTATAGTTCGAAACCACCAACATTTGATACCTATACTTCAATAACTACTGTACACTGAACTAACCTAAGCTAAATTAAACAAAACTAGCCAACCTAAAACTAAAATTAAACTTAGAAAGCAAAAACTAAGTTAATACCACCGGTCTCGTAAGGCATAGTTCTGAGGCTAAGAATACCTGAGGTTGGCAGCCAACTCAACTGTTACCCTGTCTCCTTATTTATTTTCTTCTTATTTCTCTTCTTTTCTGATTTCCTATCTTTTGAAATTCGTTTTAATTGTCAGAAACATTTTTTCCTGTTGACCCCGCAGGTTCTCCCTGCCTTTTGAATACTCGGCTATCCATTTTGCTAAATCAAAATGTATCTGCGTTTTGTACAAAGACCACCATTCAATGCCTTACGGTGTAAGCAGGATAGTTCGTGGTTCAGTTTACTGGTGCCAGGACAAGAAAGTAAGCCTTTCTACTGCGAAGAAAGCGCTTGCATTCAAACTACTTCTGCTCCCCTCATATTTGCCCACAGTCGACATCCGAAAGGTGTGTGTATGTGCATATGCGCACGAGAGGTGATTCGAGAGGAAACAAATCTGTCGTACCGTCTACCGTTCGGTAGAATTTGACTTCACCTGCTATGCAGCCTGATAGTCGCCCAGCCCCCCCCCCCCTCCCTCCCGGCTGTGAATTTCAGGTCTGGTCTTGAAGGAGGCGGGGGGGGGAAGGCTGGGCAGTGGGCAGGGTGGCGAAGGCAGTGGTGAGGCAACCCGACGAAGTCACACAAACTTGAAAAAAAAACAACAACCTGAATGCTAGAATTCAGTCGTTGACAGTGACAATGCCCAATCTCTGGGCGAATTTTTTCCCCGCCTTGACAGAAGACGTTGCGATAGAGGAAAGAAGAAAAAGAAGACCTGGTGGGGCGGGGGTGGGGAAGACTGAACTTCAAACTTCACTAGCCCGAATAAGTTACGGCGTTTAAAGTTCACGTCCTATCAGCGGGTTACGCAGCCTCATTCACCCATCCTCTAGACCTTTGTGTCATTTAAACGGAAGTAGAAAAAGCTACTCGTTGGTTGTCTCTACCCGGGAGAATTCTGGGGCCGTAGGAGTAGCCTACGAGCATGCAGATTCGGTCAGGTGCACATAGGAACTGAACCTGCAAAAAAACTGTTTTTCCTTTGATGAATGCTTGGGGGCACTACACACTACCTGACGTTGAATGCTGCTCGAGTCTAGTATAACAAGTACTGCTGGACTTTGAAAGTATACGCAAAACTGTTAATTCTAAATCGGCCACTTTTCCTGAAAAATAGGTAAGAAACTATTCTAGCTGCATCTCCTTAATGCCGACTGGTCAAAATACTCAAATGGAACTCAACGAAGTTAATCTAGTGTTTCAATTATAGTCAAAAAATTTTCGAAGGATTATCAAAAATACAATCGCTAATACCATTTGGCTGAGGCAATTCGAGTGCTATGGAAAACAGTTGAAATTATAACACGTGTCATAACGTTATAAGAAGGCCAGCCAAATTAGGTGAATTGAATAGTTCCATCCACCCAAGCCCGTCTGGTTACTACAGGCATTAATGTAGATAATGAGAAACAGGGTCGTTGCCGTTCGTGGGAGTTAGTTCAGGATCTTGGTTGCAGTTAGTAACTGACATGTTAACCATGAGCATTTTCTGTCCTGGTACTACCAAGTCTCATTTTACATAATAATTATAATCATCGTCATCAATAAAAGCGAAAAGGTGAGCTCCAGGTGAACAGTCCCTTATCTGCGACTCTCTCTGGTGGTGGGTTCACATAAGCATGTGAAACAACAGGCAAATAGAATTCATGTTCCAGCGACCTCATCTTCTTTTTTCTCCGCATCCTCATTATCCTACCGCATCCAAGTCATTTTTGTAGAATGCAGGTTTTCTCTTAGTCGTACTTCTCCCAGCCACTGGGGACGGCTTTCAGTCTTCTGCTGAGTTAACCCCTTTTTCAAGGCATCCTGTCGCACAGTCGAGGCTGCAGATACTTAACCCTAATTTCCTTGGATTTAGCGCAAATGCACTCCTTTATTAAGGGCCGTTCCTGTTCCTGTGTCCATTTGGGGAGGGGGGGGAGACGAAAATTTTCCCTACCTATCTCAGTAGCTTACTCTTCAAAACATCCTGTAAGCTTCCACCACAATGAAATTTTTTCGCAATTTTTTTTACTGGGGCCGTAGTCCACATGCTGCGTGGGTAAGGGCAAACTGGGCCCCGAGCATCCCACACAGGTTCTACACCGAGACTAGCGAGATCATCTTCGCCAGCCTTGCCAGTTAACGAAAAGTCCCCTCTTGTTGACTTGTTACTGAGAACACCTGCTCGAATAAGCGTTCAGGGCAAAACTCTTAGATTATGCATCCAGGTGGGAGCGGATTGCAAAGCATTTAAATATTACCTTGATATGAAAGGAGATTAGAGGCGTCTCCCAAGGTGCAGCTGCACTGAGTTCATGGAGGGTACCTCGTACCTCGTACCCTAACCCTAACCCTAATCCACACACTTGCGCTAATTCAAGCCGTAGCCCTTAGCAGGATCTTAAATCCAAGCCAATCCTACCTTTAAATCAAACCCTAAACCTGACAGTAACCTTCAAACTTACCTTAACTCCAATCCTATCATCAGCAAAAATTGTCTACAAATAAAGGGAGACTGAAATGCTCATTTCTGGCTTATCAGCCGTCATCATCCGATCTTGCCTAATCCCAGGTGTTGTACCACCCAAAACTCGAACGCGCGACCTGTTAATCAGAAGCCCAGTGCTGATGACAGTCATGGGTGGTGCACCACTCGCGGTTGGGAACGACTGGCTGATGACGGCTAATGAGCCAGAAATGACCATCTCCGCCCCCCCCCCTTATCTTTGCCGGCAGTGTTCATCACTACTAGCCGCTGTGCGGTTGCTGGCGGGGCTCGAGAGTGAGCCGCAAGGCAGAACAGAGGTTGTGAGTTCTGTTAGCGATCAGTGAACGTTCATCAAGGAATGCCTATCACCAATTCTTAACTTAGCCATAACCCTAACTTTCTTGGAGTTTAGCCAAAAGCTTTCTTACCCTCCTGTCCTTCCGAGTGAGCCAGATAAATCTTCAGAGCTCGAATTACCAAAAAGACTTCCAAAAATACCGTGGGTGCATAAAATGTTTTCTCAGTAGGCTGAGTAAAACTAGTATTCCCTTTAATAAAAGCATCATTATGATCTCTGCTATGTTAGACGTGGTCGTCCTGGTTCCGGGTAGATCTGCGTGATTTAAGCAGAACTCCAAACCCCAATACTTAATAAGTTTATCGTTTTGCCTTACTGAAGAGGCAGAAACAGAGAAGGTTACCTGATGCCTGCATGTGCTGAAAAGTATAAATCAGTTTTTTCAAACTGGTCTACCGATGTCTAGCACTTTCATCAATCAATGCAGCAGTGTGCTGATACGGTATCCACTTTGTAAACTTTAAACATACCTGTTCTCGTAGAAACTCCTCGCCTTCTTACAATAGGACTATTCACTCAGTTAACCCAGTTGTGAAAAACTCGATGTTCTCGGTGGGATTCGAACCCACGTCAGCAAGAAGAAGACTTCAGTACAGCCAAAGCTCTGGTCAACTGTGCTACGACGCCCCGCTCTAAGAGAATTATTGCAGCTGAAAATTATGATCAAATAGGATGAATAAAGTGGTGATTTACGGAATCCTAGCAGCATACCTGTGAAGATTTGAAGCTTAAATCGTCTTCAGTAGGTTATTAGACCTAAGGTTCACCACTGCATCCCAACGGCCAAATCGTTAAACTCAACTCTTAAGATGAGGAGGGGGTGGCATTAACTAACTCCGCTTGGTTCATGGATGAAAAACAAGCTTTCGTTTGTGCTTTGCAGACTCGGTCTAAGGGCTTCATACTGAACGAATACTGAAACTTTACGCTCACCAAGTAATACTGTCTGTTTTAGGGCAATTTTTTAATATTGGGTCGATTTAAACTGAGAGGCCATCTACTAACGGCGTGCTGTACCCCTGAGAAAAACGCTTTTCCGCAAAAACTCTTTGTTTCAGCGATTGTTAAATTAAAATTTAAACTTATGTTAGTGCATGGTGATTTAATCAGAAGCATCCTAATTCACTCCCACCCTCTCTCTGTCATAAACGACCACAAAATATTATCTGCTGTACGGTTGCAGGTGAAGTCCTAGAGCGGAATTTTAAGCCTAAATCATGCGGCTACATTTCGGCCGACAGTTACGCCATGGATTTTGTTAAGCATTGCATAGTTCCACTATACGTTCATCTCTCATCATTTAAGGGCTTTGATCAGCCAGCTATTAAGTGCTGTGCTGTGTCTTGAAGGGGTCGGTGGTCTCTATTCGTAAAAAAGTAGACTTTCAGAAACCTGCCTATTAAATTAATTAAACTATTTCCTCTCTAAAACACAACCCCTATTCACGTCGAGCCTGCAAAAAATGAAAATTTGCGTGTTAATTGAAGTTCGTTAACAGCATCAAGTTCAAATTTTCAGCGAATATCTGTCTCGGAAAACTTTCAAATCCACCTATGTTTAATATAGTGGACTTCAGAATGTTGAAGGGGTTCAGTTTATGCACAGTGCCGGAATTTGGAAACCGCACAGAATAGGAGACATGAGGACACCTGGACCCCTGCCCAATTATCGGTCATATGGCCCAGATGAGGCTAATCATAGAAAATTTACTCGAAACTATTCTACAAAAAGCACTTGTTTGTGTATAGTTTGGTCAACGCCGTTACCTGAAGCCAAAACTGGATGAAATCCGGTAGCGCAATACACTGCTGCTGTGTTAGGATAGATAGCGTTTCTACAGAATCTACGGGAGAGGCAGAGACAGCTGACCAGCGGTGGCTGAAACTTCGGACGAAAGTGACCGGACTTGATAATCATGGTCATGGGGCAGGCGCGAACAGCTGTCAGTGCGCATCTTCACCATGGGCGGTCCGTGTAACCAGTTCATGCGTCTTCCACTGATCCGAGCTCGCGAAATCAACACCTCGGGTGTGGATGCTTGGCCGCTGTGACCTGGCGTTGCCTTCATGGCCACATGTATGCCCATGGCCACACCAGCACGGCGAGGCAACACACTTTTTTGGAACTCTCTTACCAAATTTTTGTTGCTTTCCTCTGTTCATCAGTCCCATGCAAAATCTGGGACGAAAATGCCGGTGAGCATACATGTCAGCGAGCTCAGCTTGCACTTATTTGGAATGGAGAGCAATATACAGTGGAGCCTCGGGTGATGAGCAGTTCTGGTAACGAGCGAGCTCGTCACAGAAAACTTGTTTCGATTGAAGGGCTTCTGCGCATTTAGCAAATTGTCAGCGCGTATGTGTGTGCCAGCGTCCACCATTGAGTCTCGTTCCCAGAGCGTGGGCCCTCGGTCACCCGCAGCCCATCAGTGACCTATTTTCGCAAGACGAGCGTTTCACATGACGGGCTCGGTGCCGGAACGGATTAAAAAATTAACTGAGGTTCCACCATATTAGTTATCGTGTTACATATCGCATCGTTTGCGAAAACTAAACCCAGCCCGCTGTAGTATGATGAAAGCTCATTCTTCCTGATGCACCTCAGACGGCTATGGCCATTTTTCAGGGTTGAAGAGAGAATTAAACGCAAGTAATTCTCCTGGATGTTGGATAGTTTTGGCGTAACAAAGATCGTGGGCGTCCCATCGACGTAATTGCACGAATGGACAATCAACTGTCAGGACTGCAAAGAAGGTTGACATGCCCCAACCGACAGATCTATCGTGGATTCCGACGATGTACACCATAGACTCCATAGCCCGGCGGTGCAGGGACGCTGAATTACGCGTGGATTCGGTCTAAATGGTAGAAGACTTGCATAGCATCTACCTCACTTCCCTTCGTCCGCCTGTGCCCGGTGGCAATACAGAGTCAAGAAGACCGGAAATGGGGTCGGCAGTATGCAACCGGAACCACCACAGAGTAGAAGTGCTATAAAGGTCACGGGTGACTGGCGCGTGTGCCTGCATCTACGCATGCTACCAACGTCTCCCCTGCCCCTATTTTCGGTACTTCTTCTGGTAGCGCAATCCAAAAAACGCCTGTAATGCCCTGATTTGGCCTCCATGTTATACCGGAGAATTTACCAAGTAGCCTGTTCGGAGGAGCCCAGCCACTTAAACTGCCCAGCACAACGATCGGGACGATTGCTTCCCATAATCTAATCGGCAAACACATTTCCACCCGCAGATCATATGCCAAATGTCAATGGACAGGACAACAAGCCCATGGCCCAACAGTAAAGCGTTGGATTCACTAAGGCTCAGTCACCAAAGAAAGCGAGCTCGAGCCTAAGGTCCTGCATACTTGAATTTGGAATGGGCTGGCCTACGACAATGAGCGGTAAGCCAGGAATAGCTATCTCTGTCTGCCTCGTACTCCTTATTCCACATGGTTACTTGTTGCTATGTGAGTGCCTGTCAGGGCCCTCGATTGAACTCCAAGGCACAACGGAATGAGGACGTCTCGTAATCTGATCGATGAACACACTCCCGCTACCAACACCTTCCACCCTATGCGTGTCATTACAACCCTTCCCATGTTCGACATTTGCTATCGGCGCGCAACCCGAATAACGCTGCCCATACTCTGACCTGACCCCGTGTTAGTCCAGCGCATCTACCACGAGGAAGCTGAGTACATTCATAGGGACAGTCTTACCTTCTGGACGTGACCGCTCGCCCGGGTGTTTTACAAATCAGCCCAGGATAGTTGAAGAAGCTGGTAAGCTCACATTCCCATCTCTTATGCTTATTGCAAAAATAGGATGCGTGTCAGCTATTGACACAGTCATAGGAACATATTACTAGAATAACAGGTTATACAATTCGCTGCTCTTTGTAACTATGACTACTAGAATTAGTACGCTTAGCAGTGGCATATTACCTTTGGCAGCAGCATCCTAGTCTTCGTAGCGTAAAATTAGTAGCGAATGACATATTTTTTTGGCAAACAAAGATGAGAGGGCGGAAATCACTGCAAACCCTGATGTGCTCCGGGCATCAAACATGCATTTACTCGAAATAGCATAAATCCAGATTCCCACTCCTTGTTGAGATCGATGGGATATGAGCCCCAGTGCTGACTCTTAACTAGTATCACCTCTGACTTGACGTTAGTGACAGTTATAATACTAATATCACTCAGACGAATCGCTACTAAGAAGTTTAAAGAACAGTCGCAGTATCAGGCTCTGTCTCCTGGAATCTGTCTTGACTCCTACTGATGGTTAAGTAGTGCGGTAGTACCAGAGCAAAAGTCTACTGTCACTTAAGACGAAGGTATGCGGCGTTTTGGCCTGCATTGGATAAAGCGGCCTACGCCTGATCCTGCTCGCTCACCTCGACTTTGTCCTGTCAACAGTTCAAGCGGGTTGAGGGTTCAGCATGCGAAAGACGGCTGCTCATCAATGCACTTAAATTTGTCAATACAAGCGAAAATGCGAGTCAAAGGAAGAAATTGCGAAGAAGACGCCTCGATCGCTGGGAAAATACGTTTATTTACCTGATGTTTCGAAATCTGTCGCGGAATCATCATCAGAGACATTAGCAGATAACAGTAGCAGAAATGGGTCTGCTACTGTTCTCTGCTAATGTCTCTGATGATGAATCCGCGACGGATATCGAAACGTCAGGTGAATAAACGTATTTTTCCAGCGATCGATGCGTCTTCTTTGCACTTAAACCTCCTCTTGCTGCTGTCACCCACCCTGCTTCTGAGTACATGGTAGACTTAATCGAAACCGACAGTCGAACAATCATAATCACCATGCCAGCCGCTTAAGGGGCCAGCACCACCACCATGAATAATGACTCAGTCATGGCCAGCTATTCATCAGGTATGCGGTCACATAGCGACTGACTCAGATAAAAAGACTTATTTTGTGTTCTATTCGCAGCACCTGGTCAGTGTGCGTCTCGGACTTCCAGATAAAAGAACGGTCCTCTAGCTTGCCAATTAACGTTTCCTTAATTTTTATGACACCATAGAAACTATGAGTGGAATGATCGCTAAGCAGCTAACGTGACGTGTAGTAATTATCATACACTAAAACTATAATTATCGGCCTAACTGCTAATAAGAATTCGTACAGACCTCTTCATCCCACAAATATCAGTGCTAATGGCCACCCCAAAGAGGTAATTGCTCCAAAAAAAGTCGATATGACAATATTTCATCAAAAATATTGACATTTTCATGAACGTAAAATGTATTGGACTACATGGACGCATTATGTGCATGTAAAGTACGGAGGGATTTTTGAAATTTCGCTCGCTTCTACCATCACCACACTGCTATCTGTGAGGAGTGTTGGTGTGTGTTTGCCGGGGAGGAGCGGGGGGCAAAGATGTGCATAATAGATCATATAGGAGGACAAGGCTGGACTGTGTCTTCAGGTTCGTTCACCAGCTTCGCTTTTTGCAAGTGAGAAGGCCTCAGAACTGGCAAATCTGAAGTGCCAGGGAGCTGCAGGTTCCCCACCCGGAAGCCCCGGTAGTAGGGAGGACAGTGAAGTTGGCATCATGATGCCAGGCTCTAGGCCCATTGACGGCCGTTTCGGCAGCCACGTGGGCGACGAGTCTCCACAACCCTGCACGTCGAGGCCCAGGTTGAAGAGACTGCGTGGGTCGGGAATCTCCCGGTGGTGCCCGGGACGGAGGATGAGGGTTGCCAGCGTCCTCGATGCCTGAGCAAGCCACCCAGACAGATGCGGTCTCAGGCTGCCGTGTTTGAAGTCAAGGGGTGGAGGGGGCAGGGATGGCGGTGGTGGTGGCGGTGGCGGCGGTAGTGCTGGTGGTGTGGGAAGCGGTAAAGGAAACGGAGCTGGCAACGGTAGTGGCAGCGACAATTTTGGGGACTCGGTGGTGGCGGTGGTGTTCGTGGTTTCTCCGTTGAATAGGGATGCAGTAGACGAGTTGACAGTGCAAGGCTTCCGCGAGTCCACAGCCGGCTGACCACTGCTATTCCGGAGCCAGTCCAAAAACATATCGGGCCCATAGGTGAGACCGAGAGTTTTCAATGCAGAGGCAGTTGCCGTCGGATAGTTATCAGAAAAGTCTAGTTGACGCTTTGGGGCTGACCAATTTGGTTTCTCGCCGCTCGGGTTGGCAATCAGCGCTTCGGCGTTGTAGGAAGTCAGCGCAGAGCCAGCCACAGAACGACAGGGGTCAGCTGGGCTGGTTTTGTTGGCCTCGGCTGGCATCGCATCTGCTTGGTCGTCCACCTCGTCCGGACTGGTCCATTCAGCGTCTCCAGGCGGTGTTTTCGGGAAGGGAGATGAGGGATGGTCTTTGGCTTCGGAGGGAACTGAAGAACACCCCTCGTTCTCTTCGTCATCCGAGAGCACGAGCCGTCTAAAGTGATAGAGCAGTCAAGGTTGTATATACAGAGTAAAGCAACTGTGAGGTCGCATGTTAAACATGAGCATTATGAAATCTTCGGCGGTTGAAAAACGAGCCGGAAGGTGGGAGAAACGTCTGGATCCTCTGATTAACCTATTCGATGTCAGTTTATCGCTCAACTTTGGACCATTCACAAGCTCAGATTCAATGGATGCCCTGCCAACGCTGATCAAACGCAACTGACTCAGGAAGATTACACAATGCAAATTCTCCACCATAAATCCTGCCCGCGTAATAACACGGCAAATATGTTCACGAGCTTGTCAAGATTCAAGATATCATGATGCTTAAGTGCTTATTACAGTCCTCTAGACGGGCAAATATTCAACAAACTCAGTTTAAAGTATAATCTTGCTTTGATAGTTTTGAAAAATAAAATGATGTCTGTGATATCTTTTCTGATGGTTCACCCACTTAGCGCAACGCATGGGGCCCGGTCAGTTTTAGAAAGGGGAACGCAAACGTGCCAAAAGTGTACTGTCTCAGTGTTTTTGTTTCTGGGATCCAAAACGCGTTTTACCGTCAGTAGGTCTCCAGTGTGTTTGAGTTCGCTTATGTGGCAAAATTAGGTAAGTTAAACTTGGGGAATAAGCCGCGGGTCGAGGTTAGGGTTAAGGTTCAGATTTGGATTATGGTTTAGCGTAGGATATGAACAGAGGTATCCTTCCTGAAATTCAGCGCATTGACACAAGGAAGCGGGTCTTATTGCCCTGGTCTGCCGAGGGAGGGTGAGGAGGCAGCTAGACGATTTCCACAAAACAGTCACTAGAAGCGA
>JAYGXS010000004.1:32078663-32136524 GCA_036362985.1 Ligula intestinalis
TCATCATCATCATCATCATCATCATCATCATCATCATCATCATCATCTTCTTCTTCTTCTTCTCGATAATGCGTGGTCCATCCACTTCAATTTTCCCGTCCAAAAACCCTAATCACTGTCTTTATAAGCCCGCCTGATAAGGCCGCTCTTGTGTTTAAGAGGAACTTATTTGGTAGGACGCACGAATACGTTAAGTTCCGTGAACTATCTTTTAAAGGTACCCTTTAATGAGTTAAATGGAGAATGCAGAGTCCGGATACTTTTGTTCTTTTGACTTTTTGTACTTTTGTACACATTTAAGAACGCCATGTTTCACCTCATAAAGACCCCCTATTACTCCTATTTCGGTACGGCATGTATGATGTTCAAGGTACGTGTCCGATCAGTTCATGTAATTCTCAAATGGTTAGAGGTGCACTTTCGTACGTTATGATTTTTTTTAAATAACAAAGGACATGGGTAGTCATGGCGCCAGCATCTGTCTGATATAAATTACATAATGTCTGCATAACTTAGGCGAGAAATTTAAAGCAAACAACCAGAGTGAAAGAATTCTGCGTCCTTTAGCCACAACATCTTTACTCCGTCTAAAGCTTCCCAAGGCTAAATACCTATCGAGCCTTGTAGATGTAGATGTGTTATTGGCAGTTGAGATATACTGCCCAAACTATGTGTTACGATTTGAAACCAAGCACCGGAAGGTTTCGTATTATGGTACCCCTCAGAAGCTATATTAAAAGTAGACTTTAACAATATAAAGTCATAAAAACAAACGGCAATGCGCAGTCCGGTATACTCTACGTCACAATGAATACGGACACCACAGCCAGAAACACAGAATATGCAAGCCAATTCTAGATTCCTGTAAGGTCCCAAAAGCTAAAAAACTCAGTCGCTCTGATCAACAGGTCGACAGTTCGAGCCTCGGGTGGTGCACCACTTGGAGTTGGGTACAACTAGCTGATTACGGCTAATGAGGCAGAAATTGCCATTCAAGTTTCCCTGGTCTTTTCCGACAATGTTCCTCTGCCTACTAGCGGCTGTGTGGATGCTGGCAGAGCTTGATAGTGAGCCCCAAGGCAGAGTCGGTAGTGTGAGTTCCGTAAGCGATCGGTGAACGTTCATTAACGAAGATCAAGGCCTGTTATGAAGCTGCAAGAATCCCTTCAACTAAACGCTCTAGCCATTTAGCCACGGTCTCGTGGGCGCAGCATGGTGGATGCTAAAATATTTTGCCGTCATTCACAAAAAATGATAAGATGGAAAACGCTCAGTCAGCTCAGAACTGTAGTCAGTGGACATAAAGAACAGCGAGTTGACAGGAAAATTTACTGGTTTTCTGATTCTTAAGATGCGGTAGAATAGGAACTGACCTCCTCTCCTCCCCGGTGGTTGCTTTCGCCATGTCTTGCATGGGCGCGGGTGGTCTTCTTGTCTGTCACGTAAATTTATTACAAATGAAACTGAAGTATTGGTTAGAGCCTTGGATTTCTGATCAATAGGTCGCGGGTTCGAGCCTCTTGGGAGTGGGTATAACTGTTTGATTACGGCTAATGGCCTAAAAATGGTCACTCCAGTCTCTCTTGTTCTTAGTCGCCTAAACTACCAGCTGTTATGTGGCTGTTAGCGCAGCAGAACGGGACGAATGATTTCCGTCAGCGATCGGTGAACAGTCATCAACGAAGATCAGGGCCTGCTTTGAAGCTGTAGAAACCCCCCTCGATTAAACGTTCTAATCATTGAGCCACGGGTTCCTTGTCTTGCCGGTTTAGATCGGTAATATTGCAATTCTTTGATGAACGTTCAGTGATCGCTGGCGGGCTGACGATGGCTAATGAGCCAGAGGTAGGCATTCTAGTCTCCCTTGTCTTTGTCTGTAATGCTCATCTGTCTAAACCAAAAGCCGCTGCTAGCGGGATTCGAGAGTGAGCCCTAAGGCAGAGCGGGCCAAGTGAGTTCCGTTAGCGAGGGGCTGAACGTTCATCAGCGACTGAATTATTGGCAAGAAAATATTCACTGTAGGTATGCAGAAATGCACCCCTAACTTTTACTTTCCAGTCATTTACTTCTGGGTACTAAGAATAATTTGATGTAAATGTACCCTAGGTGACGAACAAATATCCTCATCCGATAAAAGCGTCTCTATCCAGGAAAAGGTTTACGAATCCGGGGAAATGATCACAGCATGTGGACCTGCGGCAGCTCTACTCCTCTCTGACACTGCTCGGGCTGCAATTACGCTACCTGCCATTGATCTTAAGCTTTATCTAAATCAAACATGCATTTAGCGCGGTTGTTTGCGTTGAATGGTCTGTAAGCGAAACAGTAGGAGTTAACGCGCAGGCGGCTTCTGTGAAGTTTATTATTCTGGACAATGCATGAGCACGGTTCAGGAATAAACGTGTCCAGTGATGACACTAGGTGTCAGTTTCAGCTTGAAGCGTTTCGATGCAGAGCAGGTGAGATAGCACAGTCATGAAGAGCTAACTGGCAGCACGTACTTGGCCGAAGAAAATGTTCCTTACCCAAGAGGCTGCTGGCCTATTTGCTGCTGCTGCTGCTGCTGCTGGCATTCCAATGACGGGTAAATAAATCAGTACTCTGGCCGGTACTTTTGGTTGTGCATGCGTTCCTACCAGTCACCTCTGCGAACATTCCTGAGGCACAGTTAATAGCCCGGAGGCGGTCATCTTGGGTAGCAATGAACACGATGAATCCAACCAGGCGGGTTTTTGTGTATTCGTCTTAGCCCACAGCAGACCGAAGCGACGTTGACCTTTTGCTAGACAAGTGGTCCTATCGCTTGCAAGCTGACAATATGTCACAGGCTTTTTTCTTCTGCCTTCCGGCACTGTGAAGCCCTCGCCTAAATTAGTCTGCTTGCCATTTCCTAATCAGCTACAATTGATGATAAAGGCTTCACAAGATCCAGTCCTAGAATAAGTACATAGTTTTCATTACCTGAGCGGAGCACTTTCTGACCGTAGTGAAGTCAAATAGGACGAGGAAACAGCTAAAAAAGCAGTTATATTAATTAATGCTAATAGATTTTGTTGCACATATGGCTATTACCAATTTGTACCGGAAAATAGGCTTCCATTTGGACTCTATTTTGAGATATATGGCGTTATAAGGCCATTAAAATGTTGACTGCCGACTGTCTTCATCTATGTCCTATAGACTGAGTGATGATAAGGGGGATAGTTGCAGTGAAATGTTCAGCACCCGTTTGTTTCCTCTCTTTGATTTTATACGTGCGAAAACGAAGTTTTTTCACACCTCTTCACATATTTAACAAACATATTGGTAAAGGTTCTTTGTGAACAGAAGCATAGTTTCTTACAGCATGGCTAATAGAAATAAAAACGAAACTAAAAAGTAAAAGTAAACTAAACTAGTAAAATGCGGTGTTGCTTATAAGGAACCCTTACCACTCCCTTGTGACATCAAATTGACCTGAATTAAGGGCTTCTCCCAATATTCTTAGAGCAACCTGTACGGTCGAATGTACAATAAAAAAGGGAATAAACCTAGTGGTTAGTTCATATGTCCACCTAACCGGATTTTCGACATCTTACGCTATGTCGCTCTGGTTTTAGCTGTTTCTATCATGTGCAAATGCGGCTCCCGCGACAAAAGTCGTGCTTTGTTCCTTCCCCCAACGAAGCTGCCTTTCCAGTTGTAAGAGAACTTCGACAAACAGAAAAAAAATCAGACCCGTTTTCCCCCTTTTACTTGTCTCGGTCTGTTCACAAAGAGAGGCATCACATTGTTTGATCTGTCTGTCATGACTCCAGCAACGGCTACGTCATTATGGTTGCCATGGTGACAGCGGAAGGCGTGAATGGACCCGCGCTATCAAACATACGCTATGGGTCCACTTCTTTTACCATAAGGGCGGGAACTTAAGCCAGGTAATTTGACACCACTGTAAGTGTGTTCACCATCTGGGAGGGATATAGACCAATGTGAGGTCTCAGCACTATGCTCAGATTGCAGGTGGATTCAGCTGGGATTGTGCGGCATCAATGGACATGTTCACCTCCGAAACGCGTATTTTAGGTCCGTTTTGGGATATGCGCAAACGATCCAGTATTGCGGGTAGACCAGTATACATGGTTATATTTGCCAACAGACTGCCCAAATCTCATGAAGTAAAGAATTTTTAAGAGGCAAGTTTACAAGGATAAACCAAAGATCTGGTTCTGAAAAAAATACCGGTGGCTACCTGTGCTCTGTGAAAAGGGACGGTGATAGTGATGAATTGTAGTGCTGTCCAATGGCAAAATTCGCCAAGCCAAGTGCCTGACGGAATTCGCGGTTACAAATTTAATGCTTGAGTAATGACCAGAAAAGGCGTGTTTAATGCGAGGTAAAAGCACATAAAAAATAAACTAAAGCCGCTTGTAACTGTTTTACTGGACTAAAGCGTAGGTAAACGGTTCCGGAAAGAACGAAAAGACCAATAAAACTATAAAGACAACTTCTGTTGGTTAGTAAAGGCAACCTATAGACCAAGAACACAATAAGAGCAAATACTAGTACCATTAAACGACCCCACTATGAATCCCTGCCAAGGAGACTTTTATGTTATAGATGTTTAGATCACCTACTAGCATAGTATATCCTTTTACCCACAAAATCCACGCAAATTTTTCCTTATTTTGGCAGGGCAGGAGGACATTGCGGGACGATAAAGTATGGTTGCGATTTCAAAGATCTGAACTATGGAGAACTAACTGTCCCTCCACTACCCCACCGGAATTTGATTAACGCCAATGAACTGTTGGGGGACCCTTCGAAAGAAGCTACCCTGGTCCTAAACTTGTTGTATTCTGAGCCTCAACTTTGGACACAGTGCTGTAAGGGCTGATGGATTCGTGACATTGGTAACATTACTTTGTTATTCGGGCGGCCGGAATGAGGGCCTTATTCCTTCGTAGTACCCATCTGACACAGCCGGGAGGCACAGAACATTGATAATCTATTCAGCGCAACAGACTGCATTCAAAGATCTGGTTCGAAGAAATAGCACTAGCACACAGCTGAACTGGTGTTGTCGCGAAGAGTGCCACAGCTTTGCCTATCGAATTATTCCTAAGATGTGTACCCCAATATCCGGTAGGCATAAGGCCAAATGGAAATGTCCCAAATGGTATAAGCATTTAGGCTGTCCGTCGGGGCACTAACCCATGCACTATTACACATTCTCCTCTACCTTCACTTTCGGCCACCTCTGTGGAGGCCGAAGTAAAACATACGGGAAGGCCTATCCTCAAAAGAATGCTGGACCTAACAGTCCGCGCTATTCGAAAAGTGGAAACCTCCTGGACGATTACAGTTAAAGAGCAGATCCGTCACGTCAGGGGATGCCTACTGTAAGGGTGACTTTTATGATCTTCTAAACAGGACACCCATACCCACCTGTTTAAAGTGGGTGGCCTAGTTGTAGAATTCCGGAAGAGTAAATACTTAATGCCTTAATCCTGACATAAAGCCAAATGGTAACCTTAATCTCACACCCAGCCCTACCCCAAACCTAAATTCCATAGTTAGCACGAACACAAAACTTAAACCCAAACATAATTCTGACCCTACCTCCATCACTAACTTTGACCCTATTTTTAAACTTCAACATCAACTTAACTCTCACCTTACTCCGTCTGATTTCTCCGGAATTCACCCTAAAGCCACACGCATTGTGAGCGGTTCCTGCTTTCGTGTCCTGTTGAGGTGACGGTACAAGTCATCCTCACCATGCCTACCCTGGCCTTCGATGTTTTAGAATCTGGAAATGAACACATCGCTTATGTCGACGAAAGCCGATACAGTGTTTTGCGCCTGCCATTGAAGAAGACAGATAATTTCCCTACATGAAAGTACTTCTGTGATCGACTTGTCTTAGCATACCGGGTCGGTCTTCTGCTCTAAGTAGGTTTTGGGCCCTCCACAAGTCTCCTTAGGAGGTTATCACCGACTCACATCACCGCAAACCTCCATCAGAGACCATGGTTCTTCCATCAGCATTTTCTACTTTACATCTTCTACTTTCTAGTTGTCTCCCTTACTGCGTACTTGCTGGGGCCTTTGCCATCCCTAATCCCCACGAAGCTAAAACCTTAAAAACTGGGTATTTTGCCCAAGGGCTTGCTAAATCCCAGTCGGGCTACTAAAACATCCATCCTTCAGAAGACCTGGACAGCCCTCCAATGGGCAACAAAAAAGGGAAAATCTTGTCTACAAAGCACCTTGGTTATAGCGAGTAAAACTAGATTACATTGGAACCACGGAAGAGCATTTCATCTTACCTTCCGTGTCAGATGGGTTTGGCGTTGTCTCGTGGTTCAAATAATTACAGACAGGAAAAACTTCGACGGAGATGCAAGTTTGAGATTCAGCAGAATAATTATTAAGATTCAGCTACTGTGTTGCAGGTGATAAAGACACAAATTCTCCAGAAGCTTCAAGTCTTTATTTCCCGCAGACTAAGCAAAAGGTGATCAATTTAAACACAACAATAACAATAGACGGAATCGGCTACATAATTCTTTCAAAAGTGGAAGTCTAGGGCTCGATAAGTTCGCGAGCTCGTAATGAGCGCTGGTATGGGAGTTCGATGTTGTAGACAAGATACTACGCAGTATATAGGGAGAAGATTCGATCTACGTATCCCTTTATTAAGGAATTTTTGTGAACTCTGCCTACGTTCCAGTTTATGTTCTGGCTAAAGAACATTAATTATTACTGTCGATACAAGTTAAAATGCGAGTCCTAGGAAGTCCCAAGCAGTTGCTGCCGGTAACTTAGCTGCAATATTAGTCTGTCGGTCCATTGTTGCTTTCAGTCTTTATTATGAAAAACAGCATTTTGTGAAAATATCAGGCTAAAAACGAAGACATGACAAACTTACCGATTCTTTGAGGCAGCCGCACGATCCCTCTGTCGTCGGTTTTTAAACCAGTTACCGACCTGAGTTGGTGTTAGGCCCGTCGCGATGGCTAGCTCACGTTTCTTCAGAGGGTTCGGATAGGGGTCCTGCAGGTACCATTCTCGCAGCAGACTCCTGGTTCTCTCCTTAAAGCAGTGCGTCTTCTGTTCGCCGTCCCAGATGGTTCGCGGCAGGGGAAACTTCTTGCGAACTCGATACTTGTCTACAGGCCCGAGCGAGCGACCGCGCAGTCGTTCTGCCTCCTGGTAATGAGCCTCCAGCCACAAGGCCTGCAACTTGGGATGACTACTCTTGGAGAAGGTGTGTCTCTCCAGGATGGAGTAGAGTTCTCGAAAGTTGCGTGAGTGAAAGGCGACCAATGCTCTTGCGCGCAGAATGTCTTCGTTTCGATTAAGCACCTCCCATAAGTCCATCCTCTTGGGAAGGGACCACATGAATTGGCACAGCCGTTCAACATCGCCAGCATCTTCCAGATTTTGGCAAATTTGTATGATTTCCTGTGGTGTCAGACAGTCGGCGCCGACTGATGAAGAATCAGTACTTAGTTCTGATCGATGAAACGCGTAGGAGTGGTCAGTTGAGGGTGAAGTTAGCGGGGAGACCTTGCCTTCAGAGTTCAAGTTGGGCTCCGTTACTGGTCGTTCTGAAAGGGAGGCACCTACGGCGACATCGGAAGCAGAGGACAGACGGAGACCCTCGGGGTTGGGGAAGAAATTACCCAAAAAATCACTGGGGGAGGGGATATAGCCGCACTGAAATGACCTGTTAAGAGCAGCTCTAGTTCTCATAAAGGCAGTCAGCATGTTGTGTTGGGCCATAAGGAGGTTGGCGGTCAGTCCGGGCGAGTCGGTGTTCAGAGATCTCATTTGTCCGTCCTGCTTTGTTGATAATGGGGACGCTGAGTCGATCAAACTCAAGGTGAAAAAGGAGCCGGAGGACATTGGCACAGTGTCAACATCACCCTTGTCTTGCATACTTTCGTCGAACTTCGTGCCGAATGGTGGCTGTTCAACTGACTAGCTGAGGATAAGCAGATCAAAAGGGGATCAACGCAATTCCTGCGTGAAGCTGCAGTCGCACTCGCCGCACGCATGCAATTTGTCCCTTCCCCGGACAGCCAATCAGAAGCTCGCAATGGATACAGGGCGCGCGCGCGCGCGCAGGGGAAGAATGACAGCGGGATGACACGCGATGCCCACACGCGTGCGAAGTTCACCCTCTACCCTACCACCCCCCCGGACCGCGTCCCTCCCCCGTCCCCCTATCAGAGCAAACAGGTTAGAAAAGAGACTGTGAAATGGTTTAATATTTTGCGCGCATGGTAGTAGAGTAACATCTGTCCCACCGACCCTGCTATGTCCAAATTTCATTGGCGAGAAACGCGCCCTATTGTTAATCAGCGGTGGCTCCTGAATGGCAGTCCGCCCCCTCCCCTTTACGGCTTCCAATATCACCATTATCTGGTGTTTAACCCGCCCGACTGACGAGTCCGAACGGGCTGATACACAGAGGGTATGGAAAGCTTCCGTTTGCATGTAGCTCCGATATTGTCAAGCTAGAACCGACTCGTCATTTATCTAGACAGAAGAGCGGTAAGGCCAGACTTGAAGAAAGGTTGTTTGAATTGTGCCGAGATTTGTGGAGCAGTGCATGATTAGCAAGAAAATTACGAGTCACGCTATCGTCAGCCCGTGCACAACTGCCAGACAAAATACACGTAGAAAATTGGTTTTGAGTAAATCCACCAGGCAGATGGGTAGGACACACGATAAGCGCAATGTAGTCAACAGTTACCGTTTAAAAAGAGTACAAAAACTGGAATAGTCGCTTCTGACTTTTCCACCTCTTCTTACCACCTAAACCGGAGCCCTAAAATGGAAAGGCCGAGATCCGACCTCATCGAAGGTCACATGGTGACGGCGTTAACCGATCTCCCCCTGATTGCAGGGCGAATCTAGGACACTACATTTTACTTCAGTGTTCGGGTTTGGGCCCCAGCCAATTGATTAAATAGCGACGGACAGCAAATCATGGCTAATTATTGTGTGACTCCGGCAATAGAGCGCCTGGTTATATAAACAGCTCATTCGGGGTTCACATCTACGGTCATCCAGATCTGGGGCTGGAGTGCGGTTAGCTACAATGACCGGAAATTGGCATTCCAGTAACCTAGTTTGCATGTTTCGAAAACTTGAACGACCTGAGCTTGGAATGGGAGAGCAGCTGGTCGTTACTGAGTATACCCTATTATTAGATCAGTGGCGATATATACCAGTTACCTAACACGCCTCCCTATTTAAAAAGCTTTGAGAGCTCCGTATTTAAATGCCAAGTAAAAGTGGGTTGACAAATTTGGTCCTGAAATCAGGCTGAAGTGGATAAAGTTTCATTCAAGAGACTTTGTGCATTTTTCTTTATTCGGCAGAGAGCACAGCGGTTTTGCAAAAGTAGACGCATTCTTTTTATCGAGTGAAAATCTGAACAGAAAAAATGCCTTAAAAATTTCACAGTTTACTTGGTTTTACTGATGCATGACTTTATTTGAAATACAGTCTGATGTGAAAATAGCAAACCTTACAACATTTCGTAAAACAGCAGCTAGTAAATGAAGTATCGGTAACGAAGAAAAAGGAGGGTCAAATACCGGAACGATTTGTTTGCTATTCTGAGCTGTCGGACTCCTAGAAGAGTCCATCTTCAGAGGTAGGAAGCAGCAACAAATGGGGGCTGGTAAAAGCGTGTTAACAAAACAAAAGTTTGAACGCGCAGGAAAGCAGTAATTGTCTGGTGTGGGCTGGCGATTGCCCCCCGTGACGCTTAATCGATCCTGCCCCCGGTTAACTGAGTTGTCATCTGGTGCCCAGGCTTCAATCAGTTCTCGCCCCGTCTTGCTGCCAGCGTGGGCAATTACCTTCGCGGCTGCGAAGTCGAATTCGTGACCCGTCTCGTAGGTTTATCAAAAGATCATATTCTGAATGGGCTAACATATGCAAGCCTCGTGTAACTGGATCGAAAACGAGAAGACGTTCTCTAGGGCTGAATGTTTCTTCCTCCAACGTTCCGAGCTCTGACGCGTCAGGAAATAAAAAAATGTGCAATCTCCTAAGTATGAAGCTCAAATCTGCTAAGGATTAGTTCTAGCAATGCCATTAACTTGCTTGTGCAAGACCTGATAAGTAGGCAGATCGATATGTCTATAAATAGACTCCTTTTTGTTTATTTTACCTGCAAGTATAAAGATACATTCGCATTGTTTTAAGGAAGTCTTAGCTAGCCTAAATTTTGTGACCCATTCACTGCCGATTCTTCATGATGCCGACGGTTACAGTTTTGGACTTTTACGTATCATCTGTAATCTTCTGGTGTTATATATTTTACAAGGACCCTCCATTCAGGTCTAGCAAGTACACCGAAAACTCGGTGAACTCGGGAACCTAACGGGAAATCCACTTTAGTTTTCCCAGTAGGTAAGGGTATCGCAAAGGAGTCAAGGCTAAGCCGGTTGAACCCTAACTACTGCGATCTTCCAGGCCCTGTTCCTTAGAAGAAGAGAGAAGTTTTGGAAAGCCAGGGAGTATGAACATTATATTGTTTACAGATAGAGTTGGAGAATAGTTCATGGGAAGGTTGACTCGGTCTGGCGTAGCTTCGACCGTGAGAGCCATGAGTGAGAGCAGCGGCGGCGCGTCCACCGTGCACCTGGGCGAAAGGCCGAGTGAGTTGCACCTTGCCTGCCGGGCCATGGAAGCGTAATCAAACATCTGTCGCCAATTAGACGAGGCGGATTTATCGATTGCCTATAAGTGTAGGTGCCAGCGGGTCGATGAATAATCACGGGTGTCAGCTCTGGCAGGGCAAAGGCAGAGTCCGTGGCAAGATACTACAAGGGTGTAGCAAACAGAGCTGACCCTGGGTTTGGTTAACCAGAGTGGGACACAAAGGACCGACCTCGAGAAGAGAAACTAACAAAGATTCCTTGTTGTCTTTGTTTTAGTACAAGTAACAACGGACGTGCTTCTTCCCCCGGTGGTAGATTCCAACTCCACCTTCCCGGATCTTGAGTGTTTTGCTGATCTGTGCATTGCCCTTACACATTCTTCCTAACAACATCTGCTTTTATACAATAAACCTTCATACACTATACCTACCTTGGATTTTTACTCTGTGATCATTTGCAATGACTAATGACGATTGTAGTGTGATCGAGGAGGTACAGAAGCCGGTGGCTAAAGCTGAAGAAGTTAATATAGCTGTTATACCGGAGGAAACCATCCCGACGGAGGAACCTACGTGCTCGGGCGCTACAAGGGCATGGCGCCGACAAGTGCACCTTTGAGAGACTGCTCCCCGGTTTTCACGCAAACTGCATATTAAGAGTACCTGTATATTCATAATAATCACTTGCCATTGAGCTGACGCGAAGAATCTGTAGAATGTGCTGCCAGCCACCCTAGCATACTACCCTCTCAAGGGCAACAGTTTTTTATCCTAAAAAATCCAAGAGAGTTTTTTACTGTCTGTTCTTTTTCTCTGTGGTTCCCGTCATTGGCTTGTGTAATTTGGCATCACAACTAAGCTGAGGTACTATGTTTTCATATCACATTATGCCTGTACAAAAATAAACCGTTCAAAGTTATACACATACATTTCCCTCAAATAAACTGATGCCAAAATGTAAGTTACGGATTTCCAAAATAAGAAATCTTGGGCTTCCCCACAGATACTTGCTGAGTGGCATGCGAAGACCTAATAAGGCATGCACATGATTCATGCATCACCTGCAATTATAAACGTACTCAGAGGGAGTAAGTTTATGACCAACTTGGCATAATCCGCCTTTGGTGGACCATTCACTAGCAGCCCAAGAAAAAAAGTGCAACAGATGAAAATGTATAGGCAGGAATACATTACCAACAAAGGCAAGGGGAATAGAAATGACCATTTCTAGCTTATTAGCCATCATCAGCCAGTTATAATTAACTCTAGGAGTGGCGACCCTCGAGGCTTGAACCCGTGACCTCGTTAGCTAGAAGTTTAACACTGTAACCACTGCGCCACGGGCTCGTTGTCTTGTCGGTTTCGATCAAAATATATACTTTGGTAGGCGGGAGCTCATCGGTTGGTGTTGTGCCTTGGGCCTCGCTTTCGAGCCTCGCTAGCAGTTGCTCAATGGCTGCTATATATTATGGGTGGAAATACTTTACCGACAAAGACAAGGGAGACCGAAACTGCCACTTCTGGCTTATAAGCCATCATCAGCCAGCCATATCTAACCTCGAGGATTGAGCATGGCTGGCTGATTATGACTACTAGGCACAAAATGGCCATTCGTGTCTCCCTTGCCTTTGTCCCTAATGCATTTCTGCCTACATAATGCACTATCCATTGGGTGGCTCCTGGCGGGGCTCGAGAGCGAACTCCAAGGCACAACGAGCCGAGTGAGTTTCGTAACAGATTCATGAGTGCCTATCTACCATCATGAAAATTATTTAGAGCATTTGAAGAAAAAAATATGTTCTTTGGGATATAAAGGTAACTTTAATCAGTTAATTTTCGAGACTGGTTCCCCAGCTTTTCTTCGGACTAAAAAGAAATGTGCAAAGAACAACTAACTTTTCAAACGTGCGGAAAAAATCGATAGTTATATGGTGTGAGACTTGATTGGTAGTTGTGGCCTCCAGGTTGCACTTTTTTCTTTTTAGCGTAAACAACATTGCTTGAGCTCTTGCAAGTCATCGTGGCTGTAATAAATAGAAGTGAAAGACGAAAGTAATGAGATTGTTTTTGTTAAAATATTATTTGCGATCGTGCCCTTTTTCACCTTGTTATGCTATAATCCTAGATGCTGATCATCTACCATCCGAGGTTCACCGATAGCGCACTTTACTACGATCTGTTGGATTTCATTACTATTGTCAATAATTTGCTGCTAAGCGTTAGTGTTTAGTTTCAAAGAGAAACAGAAGTAAGCAAACCGATTTTCCGATTAGGCACAATTTCTCTCCACCATGCAGACTTGAAGGTCAACCTGGCCAACATAATGTCTGCACTTCGGTTTGTTGCTTATATAGGGAGCAGGGGGACTGAAAGGCTCCCATATCCGGGCAGCATTTCCATCTACTTGTCGGATTCAGAAAGACAGCAGGGGAGGTGTGCGAGTGTGGTGAAATTTTCCCCGGGGGCATAGTTTACAAGAGCTTATGGACAGGCCGTTCTGGTGTCGAATTTTACGCCTGCCTGACGGAAGGACATCCATTTACCGGTTTCCGTTTCTGACAGCCCCCTTCTCAATGCGACCGCCACCCCCCTCCCCCGTCCCCCGTCCCACCCACTCTCGGTTCAGAAACCGCGAGACGGGCTCTTTGAGGAGCGCGCAGGAGTATTTATGGACTGAAACCATTATCTGTTGGACAGCATTACCGAAAGGAGATGAACGAGCCTAATTACACGGTTCTGTCATCTTTCATCTCTATACGCATACTGAAACGGAAGGGTAAGGTGAGCTTGACGACAGATGTGGATAAGAAGAAGGCGAGGTGGAAGCAGCTTTTAGACAGGAAGTAAAAGGGAGAGAAGATGGAACAATACAGAACTCCATTAGATTTCTCTCTCTTTGAATCACCGGAAGTGACAGGATTCGGGGAGGCGGTCGAGATTACTGTGGCGGAATGTCTACATAAAATTAAATTATAATAGCTACATTGGATTGCATATTTTTGCATGTAAAATGTGCAGATAATAGAGTTTTCGGTCATCGTCTTAAAAATTCGGAAAAATCTCCAGGTTCTGAAAGATGGCCTAAGCCACATCTCAACCTGGTCGTCAGCAAATGGTCTTCTACTGAATAAGAAGTCAGTTCAGTGCGTTTTTCGATTGCACTTCCTTCCCAATCCTGAACCCTTAGACATTCTGTCCAACAGAGAATCCTCCTCCCGGTACCTCAGTGTTACTTTGACATCATTTTTTAATTTCCCCTTCCTATTTAAGCCCTTTTCGTAAACTCCTTCATTACATTCCTATCACACTCTCTAAGCCCTGATCTGCCAAGCCATGCTAAAAAATCCACGCGTGGGGCCAGGCAGCGACTAAAGAAAAATCGATCAGCCCACGGCCGTTGCGTACGGCCACAAATTCAACTTGCTGATCGATAAAGTCAGTTTATGCATTGACAAAGGACAGCCGGCCCAGCTGTGCGAAGCGTCAGCAAACGAATAAATTTATTTCGGCGAGCACAACATGATCTATGATTATTATCCCGGAATTCTAACTTTTGCAATCTTTATGAAATATTCAAATATGCGCTAGCTTCGACCAAAATTGTCGGCTCTCAACCGCCTTACAAAAGCTCGGAAAACGTTGAGAAGTAGTAGTCTTTCAGACGGCCGATGAATTATTGGAAAAAACATTTCAATTTTTATTCATGATACGGAGAGCAAACAGGAATAAGTTCACCCGGATGTTACAACTCAGTACTCGTTGGAGGGTGGAGACACACTTCGTCATGACGTTCATCATATAGGCAACACATTTCGTATCATATCTGACGATTTCAGGAGAAAAGTATACGCCAAGTCTTTAAATATGGACTGGTGGGCCAAACGAAGCCACGAATTCAATCCGCCTTTCTTCGATTAAGTAGCCTTTTAGGACAAACTCTGTTTTCGATTGTTTGCGTTCCAACTGTTCCCCAATAAACCCGCTGTCAAAGTCCTCATAGACTAGCCGCTAAAACAGTCACGAGGTAGATGCGCAGGACCAATACAGGGACCAGATCGAGGTATGGAAGGCGTTATAAGGGTTATACACCCCCAACAAACGCCGCCCATGGGGTTGTGGGATGGCACAAATAGATGCAGGCTCATGCCACACCAGCCACCTGCGTCCGATTCCACCTTCGGCCCTTTTGGCTTTGTCCTGACACGGGGCTCAGGTGGATGGAGTGCGGTAGATGCTGTGCAAGTCTAATATTATTATCAACAACTTCTCGCGCAGATCACCATCCTTGTGCCCACCATACAACTGAACACTCGGTGGACCTCGTCGGAATCGACGGTCGAACTCTCAAGAAGGTGGGGCAACGGGTGCGAATCACTGAGACCAGTTAAAGTTTTAGTGATGTCGCTATGGTTATCTCACTTCTATTAAAGAAGTGATTTATGCTCCAACTGCGCATTTGCGATGCTTTATTGAATACGACCAGCGTCAACTGCAGCCAAAAGGCCTTATTGGGTTTCATCAAAGTTAGCAGATACATCATCCCAAGGAGAAATAAGGCTTAATGTCAGTAGGTACGGTGAAAATGGAAAGGACCAGCATGCCTCCCATATGCGGCAGATATTTTCTGTGTATGTATAATTCAGAAATCTTTGCCATTCATCAAAATTGCACGTTTGTATGTTTACGGGGAAATTGGATGGACCTTTTTGAACCTTGACATCACAACTATCTATATGAGATAGGATCAAACTCTCTATTGCACACAGGATAACACTCCCACGACTTTTATAATAAACGATAATTTCTCTATTATCCTGCCATGCAAGCACCCATTCAAACAATTTCTTATGGAATAAATATGTTAACGAGTTAGACGTAGTTATTCTCCGTGTTTATTGGAACATGAGGTGATGATTATGTCGGTAAGTTCCAAACCTCTTATCTATTGCAAAGATTCCATTACAAGGACCCAAGTGGAATGAAGAATATATGTTACCACAATATGTCCGTTGTTGACCCGGTTTATAGGTAATTTTGTAGTCAAAAGCAAAAGGCAAAATGCTTTATTCAACTGAACTGGAATATATGCTTTTAATTTACAATTAGAGTCCTTTCTCCCCAAAGTTTGGAAGTGTACTTAACAATTGCCAATTTTAGGCTTGAGTTTGCGATAACAGAACAACTTATGAACCCAGGTCAGTCGTCGGATAGAGGACAACACTTACCCATCCAAAAGACGGCTTGCTGTTGAAGTAATTGTAAGTTAACACTTTTACAGGGAGCAAATCAGGCTAACCCCATTGAGTGTCGCATCCTAAGACGTGGCTTGCACATTCGTGAAAGGTTCGGATAACTATTTAAAAATTCGAGTAGGGGTGATTTGAGTTTCGGAAATTGAAACTTATACCCTATACACTCAGTCACGAACTGTTACTACTAGAGACCAGTTAGCAGGCTGGGTTATTAAAAAGTCAACTTTCTATGGAACTATGCATATGGCACCACCGTTATCTTAATGTTTTTGATGATGGAAAAGAGACTTATCATAGAAGCCAGCCGAAAAGAAAAAGAAGAACATCGGACATATGGAAGGAAAACTCTTTTGCCTTGATGTTTTAAACTCATTTTCAGGTTGATCCTCACTGGGTGAGAAAATCCTAAGCCCTCTCTGTTACTGCTGAGTCATCACCATGCATTTGGAAAACCCATTAAAGGCCGTCATTTTTTCCGACGATTGAACCATCTGCTTCGTCCTCCTATCAGGATTTTGACAGGCCAAGTTGTAGACTATTGTGGTTCAACACGTGCTCAAAAACGGAGGATTCATAGAAAGCAAATGGGGACATTAAGGTCTTTCTAGGGATGGATATTGACTCGAGTGCCCACTTCGTTGGAGAATAGAAGAAGACCACACTGCTGTTGCCACGCCCTGCAGTCCAGGGACCGCCTGCTGACCCGTGTTCAACCAACCAGTTGTAACGAGGAGAGGGTGCGAATTTGTCCTGCTGTGAGACGGCAACTCCTGATACTGAAGGGGATCCTGGTTGCCTGTTCCTGACGCTAATTGTTACGCTTGAGTGATACATGGAGGTGGTCTTCTCGCCTTACTTTCACACGCTCACCCCCCCTCCCCTCCGCCCCACCCACTTCCATTCGAGAACACAGCAGGTGGTAAGTGATTTCAATCACCTCGCCCGAGGCCCAGGCCTCGTATATGGGCTCGCGAGATGCGAATGATAACTTGAACACCTATTTGCGATTTCTAGAGCTCCATCGGCCGGTAAATCTACCGATAAAATCCCTCCAGAAGAGCAGGCTTCTTACATGGTGTGTGGAGAGACACCAAAATTAGAGAGACGTCCTGGACAACCAATTCCGTCGACTGAGGACTCCATCAAGGAGCAGTTCTTTTATTGTTAGTAATGGCGTCTTCTGTTACCCCACGAGATTAGCGCAGCAATGAGTTGCCCACAAGTTCCTTTATACTCAGACAAGCTTAATCTCTCTTTTCACTGAAACCATCATTTTTCGATGGCAGGAGAGATGCGGAGACTATCGGCGGCACAGTAGCTAAGAGGGCTAAATAGTTCGTATATGCGGGCTGCACACGACCTATCTGCTATCCGATCAGACGTGTCGGATCGCATTCTTGCACACATTGTTGATTCTGGGCACTGTGTGGACCATCTGTATGATTTATAAGATCGTACCGGACTATCCGAAAGACTGGGTGAGCAGCAGAAGCAACTGCCACCAAGCTACGGAAGCCAATCTTGTGCGCACAGGAGAATCTCATGCAAGCGACGCATTTGCCATGACCCAAGTTCAACTAAATCCATGCAATTTGCCGCAACCTTCCCACGAATGTGGCTTTATATAACCCTTACTGCCTCACAGCTCACCGTTTCCTATTACTCTTCCCCACTGACACACACTACTTGTATGAAAAGACGAAATTGAGCCAACTTTCCCCTATCACTCAGATGATTTACCTGTTCTCAATCCCTATCCCGACGAGAGCATATTGAACGCACACATACGCTCGTCAACTGGCCTCCTAAAACATTTCATGATAATTTTTGCAAAATTACCAATTTATTAACTACTACAAATACTTAAGAGACATATGAATCATTTAAAACTCAGCCACTCTCAATGTCATAGGAGTCAGCATAGCTTTTATACCACTTTAATCTAGTTTTCCGATCGCTCAATTAAGTTTCATGTTCATGACATTAAAGGCGTTCACCGGCACATCATAAATCAAGGCAGAAGTTCAATTTCAGCAAAGGGAAACCTTTGAGCGAAACGTATTGCCTTACCACCAGAGTGTAAGTCAGTTATGGTCTTTCCAGGTTGCCATTCACCGCCCTGACATTCGGAACGCCGTTCAGGCAGTAGGCATTCAGTCGCATAATCCTCAACTGTAATCTATTCGAATCTAATTTGATGGCCACTGGCTAGTAAAAGCGGGCTCGCGTTCTGTCCTGAAGGAGTGCACGACAGCAAAATAGGGGGGAGGGGGTATTTTACACGAAAAGAGGAACGGTGGTCGAGTGAGCATGTCCACTAGTTGCCAGGCCACTTCGGAGGTGGAAAATCAGTTAAGTGGTTCGCGAGGGTCTCATTATCCACTCGAGAGCGAATTTGTCCCTCGGCTGCCGCTGGATAGTGTTCACACTGTCTCAGACGAGTAGAGTCCAGGCTAGGCTAGGAGGAGAGGGGGCAGGATAACCATTTGAAGTGGGATTAGGTGATGCGTGTAAGAGTTCGCTATCAAGGACTGGCATGTGAGCCAAGTCTAATCATCCGTGTGAGTAGGACACGCGAGAGGGAGAGTAGAGGGTTTACAACTGAACGACTAGTAACCTTCTGCAGGTCCCTCTTTTAACCATTGAATAAGTTCAGGTTGGAGCGACTATAACGACTTGCAAAGGTATGCTTTGAAACATGTAGCATGAAAAAGTGTGAGACTTATCCTCAACTTACATTTTCTCTCACTGATGCAGCACAACGACCTCAGAGCAGCACGAACTATTGCTTTCGTTGGCGGTAGCATTACGTTGCTGTTTTGGTGATTGTTTCGTTAATTTAAACATGAAAATTCCTTGGGGTTTTTCTGACTCTCAATACAACGGTATCTTACCCTCTCCGCCCTTACTTGCCCAATTCAGCCTTCCCTGCGACTTTTTATGCCCAAAAATGAGAGGGACCCTAAAGGGGAATACCTTGTCAGACAGTAGAAGAGGCTAAGAATAAAAAATAGTAAATTAACAGCGTTAGTTTAGAAGAATAACAAAATACCTCGAACAGTGGCGAACCCGTTAAGTCAGGTGCATTTCATCTGATGGACAGTCTTTTGAAGAGGATTACTATATCAAGAAGTAATCTTAAAAATAATAAAATAAATAGCAGTCACTTTTGGGTACCCCCTGGTAAATTGTATTACGGTTCAAAACACATGTTTTGCAGACTGCGGTATGGAATTGCGTCCTACAAGAGGATTGGGCTTCACAAAAACACGGAGGTGGTTCGGTAAGAGAGTGGATCAGGACAGAGAGCATCTTGAACGCAGTTTCCACCTCAACCTTCAAGCTCCCACACGGTGAAAGTACGAAAGAGAGAGAGAGAGCATGCGAAGACTCGGGTGAAAATCAAGCCACTTGGAGTTATTTTGTTGCGGCCAAAACAAATTCGAATATGGCCACACAATTTCCTATCCTCCCCCAGCTTCACTGCAGCCGTAAACACCCCTTTTACTGTCCGATCTCAGTCCGGCAGTTGATTAATTAAGGTGGACATTTGCGCCATAGGCAACCGCCTCTGAAACCGAAGGGCGGAGCAAGGGACGAAGGAAGACTGGCGGGCGAGTGGATTTGCATGATGAGCAGATGTCTGTGGCGGGATAGTGACCGCGGCGTGCTGGGTTACACACCGGCCGTAGTGGCTGCGAGCGCATGATTCGGAGAAAGCGATAGAACATCGTGTGCGGGGGGGGGGGAGCTGCACGGACGGGTAATGATAATAATTAGTGGTTCGTGGGAGAACAGTTTGAACAAAAGGGCGAAGCCGCCATTCGGTGCCTTGGAGATCTTGGCGGTAGGAGGAGATGGAAGAGAAAAGACGGCGGTGGCAGCAGGTCAAAAGGTATACTTTGCTGGGTTTTGGCGCCCCAGGCGTCAAGCAGTGAACTTGCCGCGGAGAATAAAAATTTGAAACGACAGATCGAGCCACAAAAGGGATACTGAGGGCGGAAACAAGATAGCCAATGGGAAAAATTGGCAAAAAAGACAACGTTTTTCTCGCCTTAATTCAAAGAAAGAGCTCCTTGGCGCATAGACAGAATGTCAAAGTTGCCCAAGAGAATGAACAGGGGCAGCAACACTTGCGTTAGTTCAGAAAACACAGGAGGCCCCCTGCACACTAACCCTAGTGAGAAAGACGAAACAAATTCCTGCTTCCTAAGGCATCAGAAGCGGGGAAGTGACTTAGGAGAAGAATTTAAAAAAGGACAGAGTTCTTATAGGTGAAAACATTCGGAATTACTATACTCCACTTCTTTTAGAAGACTTTTAGTTTGACCAACCTGTCGAATATTTTTATTTTTCCTAAATCTAGGTTACACGAAACATATTTTGCTTAGTGTAAGATCTTACTAATCCTTTCTTGTTGTACCACTTCCATTCATTTAGTAACGTAGCTATTTGCCTCCCAAACAGAGTAGACTCACTAACTCGCCATTGACACGTTTGACCTTAATGATGAAGCCCTTCACATACATTATATTCCCATTGTAAACACTATACGGATAACTATACCCTTTTTTCCCCAACTCCCTTATTATTTGTTTGAGTCCCCCATCTGGCCGACTGTAAGGTTGGAAACGAGTTGTATGTGAAATACTCATAATTATCTTATCCTCTGCCGTTATAAAACGGTGTTTGTTGTCGAACCCCAGTCCGAGGTTCTGATTTCAAGTACAAAGGACGCGAAGTAAACCAATCCACACAAATTGATTTAAGATGGCATAAATGCAACTAGACCGACACAATCCTAGTAGAATAATCCGAACGGGCCATCACTTAGCGGTCGGCAATCATTTACAATTATTAATGAGGCATATACGTTGGAATTTGCAGACATACGACTTTTTGTTAAAAAAAAGCAACGTTAGGGAAGAAAGCAAAAAGATAAAACTACTGAAACAATAATATTGTATGCACCTATTGTATTCCCCAGGTGCATGTTCTGTTAGTGAGAGTTATGAGCAGGCAACCAAATGAAAAGCTCAAGACAGCTAAGTAAACCACTTTTTAATTTAAATGCGTATGTGTCATCTACTAGCAGGATCTGTGGAATGCTTTCCTTGATCAATTAGGGTACAGAAGGACCTAGTTCTTCTTTTTCGCGTCAGGGAGGGAGGTCTATTACCGAAAGCAAGGACGATTAGAGAGATCAAAACTATCCCTAAAAGGGTTGGTGGTCGAGGATATCCACCGGAGCAGGACAGAACTAACTATAATTTTCACCCTGGGCACTAAAATAACCGGAATGGGATAGAAGTATCATACTGAAGAGTAAACACATCATAGAGATAAAGAATAAAGAACAAACTAGTGCAAATGTGGGTACATTCAAAAGAGTAAAACCATCTATATGAAGATATAAGTGCGATTGTTGAAACAAGAACATAATTTGCCTGGTATTTCAGGTTATAATCTAAAAACATCCTCACTGACAATCGTAGAAAAAGATGCTAGAGACATAGCACGTACCACATGCAAAATTTAATTAACAATGCTCACCTTCATCGGTGGATGCTAGGATGACCCGTCAGTCTGCACCCGAGTAATCAATTGCCGTCATTTAATTACCGTTCCGTATTATTGGCTTGACATCTGCTTGGCAATGTGGCTCAGTATCACTCGCAATGTCGGTGGCCCACGCTCTATCCGCTTGGCTAATTACGACATTTCGACCGTCGCTTTTGACGAGGTTCAGCATGTGATCCATAGTAGTAGAGTGATGCAGGGATGGTGACTTGCGCTGGATTTTAGTGAGAATAGATTTTCAGCGCATCTACCTCACTTCATCCCAACTCCTCCACCTGGGCCGTTGTCAAGACGAAATCAAGAAGGCCAGAGATGGGAGAGGACAAAATCCCAATCCAGAATATGGAGGTTGGAGGCCATAGAGCTGCTTAATCGACGGTGGACCGAAGAACCTAACCCAAGCTGTTCGCGGCTTACTTGGTTTCCACCTCTTGCAAGAACATTGGCCTCATCAAATCCGAACGCGTGGACGGGTATCCTCTGAGGAGCCGCAAAGATCAAGGCTCCTAAATTGCCATATCTTCGTCGGATGCTCAGAGTGTATGATTATGCGAACAACCTTGCCCACCATCGAAGGCAAAACCGAAATGAGGAAATCAACTAAACCAGTTCCCCATTTTGGGGGCGCCTTTGTAAGCGAAAAAAATGCATTCGAAGTTGTCAGCGGCCTCATAAAAACACTTGGATTTGGAGGTCCACATAGACCAGAAGCAATTATGTGATACCAAGCAGTGAGGTCAAAGGAACCACTGCCACGATAGGAGTCGTCCGACGCCGTTTAGCGATATGGTGCGGTTGTCAACGGAGCAACTACGTCGAAGAAACTGGGAAATTAATTCTGATCTGGACGACCAAACACGCAGCTGCAGCGAGGAAAAAGGGTGTCAGCTCCCGGCTCACTGTATCACCCTTATATGTGACTCTCTTTGATGATAGAATCACTTCAGTTTTATTTAGAAGCAAATAGGCAAACGCCTTTAAGCACCCTATTGGTAAAAATGCGGTTAATAAATCTATCGATACAAAGGAAAAATTCAAAAAATACGTCAATAACATGATTGCGGACGAAAGGCGAGCATCTGTTGGTTAGCCCTAAGATTACTCGTAAATGGCTACTTATTTGGTACAAGTAGCATAAAAACTGGAAGTAATCGTTTGCTTGCATGAGAACCCGAAACGTCAGGTGAATAGACTTCGTACTTCGTGTCCTCTTCCTATAAACTGCTTCTCGAAAGTTATCTTGTCGCGCTTATCGGCAGATGTAAGGTGTATGAATCGCCCAATGAAGGACAACAATTTCCAGCCCCATTCTGTGGTTAGAAACAACGAGTAGGTTAGGTGCTTTTCAGTTTACATTTACAGGTTTTGGGAGAGATCGAACAATGCGCTTGGCTGCCTGAACCATGCGGATGCCTTCTCCTGTGGTCCACAAAGAACAGCGCCATTGCTGTTCCACAGATAAGCAGAAGTAACCTGCGAAGGAATTAAAATAATGGAGAGGAAAAGGGACTGCCAGGAACACTAGAATGCGAACAAGCTGAGATGGAGAGATAGCAGTACTGGATGTCAGACAGGATCGAGAAGACACTTAGAAAGATTAAGGATCTGCTTCGCGATAAAGGGTATCCTGAAAGATTTCTTATGAAGAATATAGTTGCATGACCAGCAAAATCTACCACACTTACTAGAGAAATGAAAACACTATTCTTCAGAGTCCTCTTTCAAGAGGCTACGGCAAGTGAACTCCACCACCTTGACCAGCGTGAATTCGGGGTATTATTATAGACCAACCTGGATCTACACAAAAAGTAAGAATGGGTTGCCGGCTCAAACCACGTCTACGTGCATCTACTCATCAATGCCCCCAGTATAGCAGATTGTATTAGTCGCACAAGTCAATGCCCATCAAAATAATAAGGTAAAACCTCCCAACATAGCTAAGGAAAGACAAAGTTAAGAGTATAAGCGGCACTATGCTCGGACAACTGGTTGATTTATGAAATTCTGTGGACCCCAACGAAGCCTTCCAAATGATTAAGAAGGACCCATAAAACTGTCACAAGTCCTTGGGCCAGCGTCTGCTAGCAGAGGTAAAAAACGATATCAGGTTAAGGAAGGTGGTCGTGTGCACACAAAAGAACCTCCTGAAAGCTCCGCTCCTGGTACGACCAGAGGTCGCTTAATTGCATGCATTCTTCAACTATCTCTCTCTCTTTCTTTCTCTCTCCCTATTTCCCTCTGCAGCGGCTCCTCCAAACCCTCACTGCCACTTGACCAGCCGTAACTTATCATCCGGCCTATTTGCACGACTTACTTGTATGAAAGGAGTAACATTATTGACCGCATTTTTAACTTGTACTCTGCGTATTCTCCTCAGCTAGTCTTCTGAAGACTTTCGATTGAAATAAATTGCAGATAATGTCAAGCAGCTGCCGTTTATTCGTTTTAGCTAAGATCGATAACTTTTGTAGGATTAGCGCTTTATCTGTCTGAAGCGCCTTAAGCTAGCTTACCACAGAGATTGTGTCGACATGTGTATCTTTTTATTCTATATAAGTAAATAACTTCAAAGTTGGAGGCTTCTCCAGATGCCACCAGTCTGTAGGTAGGACCACTTTCACATAGGTATGCAGGGAGCAAGAAGATGGGTAGTAAACCAGACACTCAAAAAATTTCACACATTGGCTTATGGCCGTCATCCATCCGTTCGTAGGGAACAAGCCGATTTGCTTTACTTCTGTACGTGCGCTTTTCTTTAAAAATTCGTCCACTTCGATAATGAAGACTTGTGTACTAATAATGTGTAAGTAACCAGTTATATAAAATTGAAAAGCACGAGCCAGGTCACATTCCTGCTGAACGAAGTCACTGTAGAAGTTTAATTGAGATTGGATACATACAGCGCCTGACTTCTAATGAAATACAATGAATTTAAGATACCCGAACTCTCAGTGTAAATGCGTCAAAAGTACTGGTTCCTCTAGACAATGGAGTAAGGGAAGCCTAACTTCCATATGCTATGTACAGTACGGAAAGGCGTTCATGTCAATCCACGATCAAAAGTAATTAAGTAAGTAAGTACGATCAAAATTGGATTTTTTAGTTTAGCACAGATTGTGCCACGTCATTTTGTTCTAATAAGTGGACTTAATCTCCAGAAAGCCTATTGGTAAGGAAAATTGCCAGCTTAATTCAGTTCATTGAGGATAATAAGCATTAGTTTTGGCGAAATCAGATGTTCCCTGATAACGAAAACATTTCCTATGCTATTGAGTAGGACAGAACAATGCTTAAAAATACATTGCACTATATGAGAAGCCCAAAGTATATCGCTTTCAGAACCGGAGAATTTGGTCCCAATTTGACCGAATGCGTTTAAAGCCAAGTTTAAGAAATCGCATTTAGTTTCTGAGACAAAAAAAATATTTCAGTTTTGAACATTATTTGCTGTTAATGTGTGATGTTTTTTGCCAGCTACTGCAGTAACAAAAAGTTTTGACCGCATTTTGTTTTATCGCATTGACTTGGTAGGACGGTAAGAAAAATGCATGCATATCACCATAAAGATTAGGGTAAAAGCAAATCTTATAACATCTAAAGCATGCAGAGATATGCTTTCCTTCACACAATCATTTCCACTCATGTAATTGCGAAACGGAACTGATAGAAGTTTAATAATTTTTGCAAAATTCTGGTATAAATTTGGCCACTTGTTTTTGAATTCGCCAGCTTAGAACGGAGACTTTAAGTAATTAGCTATGGCATAAAATACTGACATCCAAAGAGAAAAGTGAGTTCTTTTATTTGCAAAAATCTGCATTATTCATTTTCAGGATAATTAAAAATTTATCACGATTCTACATTTTCATTCTGACATTGCCTTGGAACAAGGTAAAATGCACAGGTATTCGTCAGCTGAATATCTAAGCAAAGTGCTTCTGAAATAGATAACCTATTCTATAAGTTGTTTTATTAATTATCGGAGCAACAATGTCAGACTTCTGTGGTGGACGTTCTTTTTGCTGGACCATGCGTTTTGGTGTTGTTAAATTTTTTAAAGTATGGTCTACATGACCATCTTCATAGAAACTAATATCCAAAAACTCATTCTTTCGGCAAATGCTTTTGATAAGTAGCCTGTTTTAAAGGTTTTGACATGAACATCGGAAAAAAATCAACGTTTATGGAATAAAGTCTGAAAAGTCAGAAAATCGTCGGAAATTTGCAGGAATTTAAGGGACAACCTGCAAGTAATGGTACTCAGATGGCAAAAGTATGCTTGAGAATGTGACTAAGGAAAAGTTCTTTTGATATAAAGGAAGTGGTATGGTTATCCATTCAAGATCTGAAAAGATTTAAATTATAGCTATTTTTACGTCTGCGCTTCTTTAAGAGTTTTAAGAAAGTTTATTTTCCTTAAAAGACAATTAGCAATTTTTTGTTCCTTTTAAGTTACAAATTTGTCTAGCACTGTTGATTAGTATTTATAAGTTTTCTGACATGCATTTAGGCTAGTATGCAAGAAATTATCAATCTTTTGCAAACTTTGGCATTTTGCATGACTGCTTCGTCGTAATGTATGCAGTTGGTGATACAGGATAGAATGTAGGAGTTGTAGATGTGCACACTTCGTTTATAGGTGGTGAACACAGAGTAATGAGCGAGTCTGCAGGTGACAAGATAAAAATCAGCTGATATGTGGTGAGGCACACAGACACACAGGCTCTCAGGAGAATGAAAAATAGGAAAGTGTGTGATAAAAAGTAAGTAGATGATAATCGATTGCCCAGCCTCAAGGGGATTAAGACGATTAATGTACGTCCGTAAAAGAGGACAGGCAATAAGTTATTGGGCTTTGTTTTGCATACAGCACATAAGTTGGCCTGGCGATTTTTAATGCTGCATTGCAAAAATCCAAAAATGGTCATATAACCAACCTAACTGAGTGGTAGTGTAAGCAGCTGCCTTCGAAGAAAGCTGGAGAAGACATGGGCTCTAAGGGCATGCGTAGAATGAAGGTGATGAAGGTATAAGCGGTAGGCAAAGTAAAAAATAAAACAACAGACAACAACCTGAATAATGCGTGCATTTCACTTCAACGTTATTTGAGCTATTTTCCAGTTTAATGTGAGTGAGGCATTTGTAGACAAAACACTTTTTACAGTAATAGTCCCAGTCAGTTATGAGTCAAGGAGCATTTGCAATTTATTAATCTGCATGTTGTCATGGAAAAAAGCGGAGATTGACTAAAGGACTCCAGATTTGAGTGCCGATTCGCAGACGGAATTTTAAGCCCAACTGGATTCACCAGAGCTGATGGACATTTGATTCTTCAGTAGCCACGCAGATAGCCGAAGGCCACTCAAAGGTAGGTTACTAGAATAAAGTAAACAGGGTTTAGAAACTAAGCTGCCATCTCTTCCCGCTCTCGGTTTGCATGTAAATTTCGTATACATAACATCGGTTGGCCTATTGCATCCATTCTCAACCGATTTACCTTCTTTTTGTTTATTTGAACTAAAAAATAAGGTCTTTAGCGCACGATGCTAGCGCCGTTTTGAAGGAAGTTCAATTTAGCCTAAATTTTGCCCCCTATTCAAGGACAAGTGGTCATGATTCTGGAAATTGCAGTGCCTGCCCTTATGCAATTGTGATATCTCGGTTTTATGTGGTTGGTGCGCTAAATTTTATTCAAGTGAATGGAGGATTATTTTGCTGAAAAATTTCGGATAAGGACTTCAAGATAAAGCGTATATCCTTCTGTTTCTACTAGAGCTATCATACGTATTTTCAAATAAGCGCGTTGAACAGGATAAGCCGACTCTTTTTGGCTTTAAGTGGAAACGCACGTCGAAAATCACAGAGAACAGTGAGAGATTGCACACAGCACAGGAAACACTGGTCTGGTAGTGGAACACACTGCAAAAAAGTCACTCCCCCTCATAAATTATAAAATAAGCACGAAATCGCACACCCGCACAAGACAGTTTGACAGTCGATTCCGATTCCGAGGTCCACCCTGTGCTCCACGTTAAGTTGGCACAGAGACGGTGCGCTAGATTATAGTGGTGGTTGACCAGAACTGCATTTACCACACTCTCTTCTTGTTCCTTACATGCGCATGGTGAATGAGCAGGTCAGGAAGACCGGAGGCAGGAGAGAGCGCTGATGGCTGGCTGGCGCAGTCGGAGCCGAGCCGCAACACCCGCTTCGGATTCCACGGGGTGAGAGCGTCATAAAGGCCACATTAACAAGGAGCAACTGCAGCTTGACTTTCTGTCCACCAATCGGCCACTTCACACAAACACTCATTGCGCTGAATGCGCGGTCTGCGTTAAATCGTCCTTTCGCAACCTCCAAAGCCACGGCTTTTAACGCATCATGATTGTCTCAACCTTGGACCGCACATGTAACCGAGGAACACACTTTCCCATCCCACGCGAGCTGGCGATCGCTTGCTTGCTCGCTGTGTGATGTTGGATTTAGGTGCTGACAATTAGAAAAGAGGCGGTGCGGTAAAGCCGACTGTGTTCTACCGCAGGTTTTAATGGAGGCACATGTAGCCATGCGGTGAGTTGATGTGGGTGGGCAGTGCGGTGGGTATATGTCGGTACCAGTCGCCAGTCTCTGTGCAATGAATTCCCAAGTGTCCGAGCAGGCCGATGCGTGATGTGCGTGTGCGTTGACGGGGGGGGGGGGGGTAAAGGACAATTTGAGGCTGTCGGTCTGGGAGTGAGCCTACCGGTAGTGGCTGCGCTGGTGGTTTGGGAATTGTTAGCGGCGCAGACGAGAGTATTGTCGTGTAGGCAGAATATACTTGGCCTTTCGTAATTGTGGTGAGCTCCGCCTTAGTGTATTCGCATCTATGCATATAGGCCTGTGCAGTGGGTGAATGTGCGTATGTGGATGCGACCCGTATGTGTCGGAACTCCTGACACTGGTGTGTCAATTACCATGTGGTTGATTTGCAAGTGAATAATCACGGCCACCTCCGATGGAATTCAGTCTGACCCACATTTGTGCTGTCCGTCCCCCTTTTTTCAATAACTGCTGCTGCGCACAGGCAGCTATTTATTGCTTGTTGACTTGAGGACCCTTGACCTACTTCCCCGCACACACAAACACGCGTGCAAAAAGAGTCGCGGTTATCCAAGTGCCTCTTTCGAGCAATATCTCAAATCAATCGGACACCGAACAAACTGGCTTCAATTCACATAAAAGCACTGGCCACCCCTTATCTCTCACACCTGCTCTCCCACGCCTGGCTTCGACCTGCACGCGTGTCGCGTTATTGGACACATGTTGTTACTTTGTCTAGAGTCAGGCGATATTTGGCGGACTTATTTGTTATTGACTACGTGTATCCGTTGTTAAGGATGAAACATGGCTGATTCTTCCCCGTTTTGTTTAATACTGTTTGTTTTGGGAATTGACGTACGCGTATCGACTGGATACTGAGTCAAAGGATACAAGATACTCGATGCAACCAGGCTGCAGCGTGAGGTGGGTATGTGAGCGTAATGAGGCAAAGTTGGGATCAAGTCATCATTGCTGGTGGTAGTGATGGTGGCGGCGGTGACGATGCAAATGGTTAATGGGGTTGAGAAGACAAAGATTCAATCGTTGTGACAATACGTTTATTCGCCAGTTAATGGGATGTCAAGAGTGGTCTCAGCGATAATGTTAGTGAAGGGCGTCGGCGTAATCAACACGGGGTTGTGGTAGGGATATTTGAGCCGACAGTGATCGACGGCAGCAGGATATTTGGAGTTTGAGCACCGATGATATAGGTGATCATCGTCGTGGACGCCGTGGGAAGACGACAGAGGCGTTGGTAGATGCAGCAGTTTAGTTTGTCGGGTTGTTTTGACATTGCGTGCGGAAGTGTCCAACTAGGTCAGTTCGTGCGCTGAATGCTCGTTGTCAGCGTGAGCGTGTTGGAAGTGATTCAGCTATGGCGTTGTAAATCAGAGGCACTTGAAACTTGTGAGCCACCATGTTGGTTTTATAAACGTCGATGCGGGTCGCTTCTTAGTCTTCACTGTTCATCTCAGGCCGGTCCGGTCCAGACCGGCCTGTTCTGGGCGAGGTCCTCCCAGGCCTCCGGGTTGCTTTACAGCCGCTTCAGAGAATTCTTGAATGTGGCTTGGTAGCGCCATGTTTATCTTCCTTGTCAGCTAGCACTCGTAGCGATATCTTCATAGAAGAGTCATTTTGGTACTCGCTCGTCACCTATCCTTACAAAATGGCTATTCCACCGCAGGTACTGTTACCTCAGCATGACGTGGATGCCGAGGATTATGATTCACCCCAGGCCTTCTCTGTCCAGAAATCTGTCCTGTCATCTCAACTGCCATATTCTGCAAAGGTGGTTGGCTTGAACGAAACTGCACCTAGGCCTGGTACCATAACTCCCCCCCATATGAATGCGCCTCCTCCAATAACGCTTGCCGTTCCCTCTTTTTGCTCTCCTGTTGGCCAAACGCATCTATCGCATGGCCCATTTGGGGGGGGGGGGGGGGGGCAAGCACACACACATACACAACGATTCGGCCCGTGGTGGACTTGTTTACAAAATAAAAAAATATATATCAGGTATGACAGAAGTGAAGAGGGACTGTGTATATTTAAATATCACAGTGCATAAGGCCGCCCATCCCTGCCACTAAGATCACCGTTTTCCGAAGTGGACGCCTGTGCGAGTTGCATGACATGTAGGACACCGGATTATCCACAAACGCACTGACATAGGGATGCTCTATCGACAAGTTGGAACACTCTGCAGTCGACGGGAGAACAAGGTTACTGAATTGCAGTAGCTCCCAATAGGACTCGGAGAGGTTCGTTCCCTGGGTAACTGCACTAATTGATGCATGCGCAGACGAGAGAAGAGGCAAAATCGCAGCGTCCCCAAAATTCTCCGTAGACATCATAGGTCAGGAACGTTTAAGAAGCCGGCAGCATTTAAATCTGAGGTTGAAGACAAACAATAGGCAACCGTCAGGCTGTGAATGCTGGGCTTCATAGGTCTGCTTAGTAAATAACGGAGGCTTATAGCAACTGAATCAAAACTTATGTGGTGAGCAAATACTCAATACGCCTTGCCTCTTCGGGATGAAATACAGCATTGGCTTTAAGCTTTCCAAATTCCAGCAAGTTTGTAAATAGTTGGACTTCTGTATGTTTTAAGAATTTATCAGTAGTGAACACTCTCAGAAATCACATGTTTACGCATCAAGTTTTCTGTCCTTTGGCAAGAGACCTGATCATAAAAATAAAACCTTAAAGTGATCTATGTAGTTTGATAAGCGGACAAGACTATCACCACTGTAATACAAGCAGCAAGATCGTGTTTAGACACGGAATGCGCAGTCTATTTGGTCCGTAGATGTGTCCAAACTAATGACCCCAGCTTTTTTTGCCTTCGCTGGTATCATTTCTTGACCACAGGCTCCCAGTTAATATTAGACCACATAGACTGGCCATGGCAGCAGTAGCTTGTGTAGCCCCGCTCATTAATCCCTACAACGTGCATTATTTCCTACGAAAACGGTGGTTATATGCGGGAACTTAGGACACGCGATGAAATATACTTTAATAAATGCTAAATGCATTTTTATTTAACTGTATTTAGAAGTGTTGGTGATTTATATCTACAGATTTTCCTTATCAGTATTATCATTAAACTTATTGTAGAAAAAGCCCGACTATCAAATTGCAGGTCTCTTGAATTTCCCAAAAAATTAAAATTGTGGTTAGAAGGTCGTATACTTCAACTTTCCTGTGGTCCAACTTACCTTTCTGGAGTTAGATTAGTATAGTCCGCGGTGCGAAATGCCGCGCACACCTTCAATTTGCATGCTGAACAACCTGCTCCCAGCGGCCACGGGAAGCAACTTCGACCACGTTTTTTTCACTTTACATTTACTTCTAAAAATTTCCTTCACTGCCTATCCTATTTCCCCGCTCCACAAAACCTTATAGCCACCGCTTTTGCAGAATAAAATGCTGAAACTAGGGTTATACGAGTGGGGCTACATAAGCTTCTTTTGCCCTGGCTGTGAATCCTCGGGACTAACGCATAAGGGAATCCTTTGTATGTCATAAAACACCCTAGTTATATAGGTACAAGCAAGTCCCAGATGATTTAAAAACCGTTTATAGATCCACAAGAATCGCAGAATCTCACTTTGCTCAACTCATTGTCATTTGCATTTGAATGCTGAAAAAAAGACAAAGAACAGGCGGAGGCGGTTGCCGAGACCCACATTCTTTTGAATGAATGCTGGTGACCTCACAAAAAATCGCCCAAAACGAAAAACATTAAGAATGCTCGAGAGTGAGATCGAGGCATGCGCTAAACAGAATGACATTCGGAATAGTGAAAACACATCCTGCTCTGGTATAAGATTAGTCAACATCAAATGTGTGATCAGCGTCAAAAGTCTTACTTCCAATTCACCTTAAAGCGAACAAGAGGCCGTGCGATGCACTCTTTATCCACCGATGTCAACTGTTGGGCTAAACCCTCCTGACCTCTCAGGCTGGTCGACTAGTCTGACCTGGTGGTGCGCGTGACTCGTAGCAGACCACTCAAACGACTCTTCGGCCAATAGATCGCTTAAAACCCTTCGCGATGCAGGCTATCCTCTCAGTTTCTGCTTAATCTGATGAGGTAAATTAAGAAACGTTATGCGATCTAAATTAAGAACCGATACGTAATGTGGTTGCCTGTTTGGTGCCTAACACATGGCTATATGTGCATACGTAACTGAACACATTTACCGAGGTTTGCAGGGTCATACTGTAAAACCACTGACTTTCATTACGCCATCTTCGTGGCAGTACAGTGGATTCTCAGCCCGATGAAATATCGAAAGAAATTCTGAAATGCGTTTTGGATTCAAACAAATTACTTCAATAGGGCTGCAAAAAAAGATAAGCCCTCAGGCCAATCCTGAAAGGATTAAGTCACGTCAGGATGCCGATGCTTGAACGAGTTTCTTCTCACCGCCTGCAAAAAGCGCACACTGTAAAATATGGCTACCTAAGTGGATAGCCCTTTTCCAATTGGCAGACGATGCTCTCATAAATTGAAATGAATTTTATAGAAAACAGGCACAAAAATACTCTTTTTGTTTGCGTTTGGTAGCAACTGACGCCTTCAGTTTTTAGTTAAAGAGAATTTATCATTTGACTCTGAAAAACAGTGTAAATCTCCGGTTAATCTGGAACCTACATTGGCTGTGAGTCCTCGGCACTGATGCCGAAAGGAATCGTTAAGTTGTCATAACATAATCAATTTATATAGGTGCATGCCAATTCCATACGATTCAAAAGCCGTTTATATTGCACAATAATGGTAAAATTGGAATTTTGTTCAACTCGTGGTCGTTTGTATTTGAATCATATAAAACATAGAGCAAAAAACAGGTGGAGACAGTCGTCGAGACTCGCTGTTGTTTTGCCTGAATACGCGTGACATCATAAATAATTATCTAAAACGGCAAAAATTAAGAATGCCCGAAAGTGAGATCTAGGCAGGGGATAGACATAATGATAGTCAGATTAGTGAAACCACACCCTGTTCTAGTGTGTATAAGATAAATCTCATAGCCGATTCAAGAATGCAAATGCTATGGTCGATTGCCTACGTCGTAAATTGCCACCTGAACTTCAGAATTTATTTTTTCGATTCGAAAAATACACTAAGGTGGGGTTATGCTATTGATCATGCTACAGTCAAATCTCTAGCTATTTCAGCCACGTTAATATTTAAACAAAGGTCCTAAATAGGGCAGCATAATGGATTACCCTGCAGGCTAATTTTGAAATATTTAAGTTATGTCAGGCTGCCGGCGCTTGAACAAACTTCTTTCCGATCGTGTGCAAAAAAAGACGCCCCGTAAGATATGGCTACCTAAGGTGTATGCACTTCTTTGTTGTATGCGTTTATTAGCAAAAGAGATGTTCAGTTTTTAACGTTACAGAAAGTGTAGCTTTTGGCCGGGAAAACTGTAAATTCCCGAATTATGTGGAACTCTGCCGCCCATTACACTTGCAGGCAAGGTTAACAAACAACTTGCTACATCCATAAATCGCACACTTTTACTACTTTGAAGGAAGAGGTCGAACAGTACTTATAGAATGTCTCAGTAATGAACGTCATGTTTCATGCCTTATAGGCAAAGTTAACAATTCGGGGGATGCAATGTATTATGAATGAACATTAAACGGTCATAAAAATCTCATAATAGTTAACTTTTTAAGGTTAAGCCTATCCTTTCTTCAATTATAAAATTAAAAGGAAGCCTGTTTTTTTCTACCACAAATGGCAAAAAATGCTTTTGTGTATACTTTCTACAAAATTTATCTCAGTTTCCAAGGGTATAAAAATCAAAGGGGAAAAGTGCATACAGCTTAGGGGCCTTCTTTTACAATGCATGCTTTTTGCAGAAGGCCCAGGTGAAGCTCGTTAAAAAGCCAGCATTCTGATGTGACTGAAATATCTTAAGATTAGGTTGCACGATAATCAATATAACAACTGTACTTAAGTTATTCGCTCGAAACGAAAAAAGAGTCAGGCAAAAGGGAAATCTACCGAATTTGGGAGAGCACAACACACTTTTACTTGTAAAGTCTAACATATTTGTGTTCCATGATTGCCCTTCGAATTGCTATATTTGAACCGATAATCAATACAGTTATTTAGTTATCCTTTGTTTCGCATGGCTTGGCTCTAGCGTGTTATCCAAGCTCGATGTGGTCCACCAGCACGTTTCTCTCGGCCAACGTCCTTTAGCGTTCTGGATACATTTCAGAGGGGCTTACAATTGCTGATTGGCTCAAGCTGGAAACATGTGGACCTCAGACTTAAAATTATTATTTTGGGCATATTTAAATAAATATTCAGCTGCTGCTGTGCGTGAACTCTCTCTTTTTATTGTTGCGGCATCGCCTGCGTACCGTCCGCTTTTCCATATGGCTGTCAAGAATCCGGGTTATTTTAGCCGGCTTCGAGTACACATTACTTTTCCACGGGCGTTATAGTGCCCCTATGCAGATAATATGCTTGTTGGTAATTCTCCTAAAGTCAAATAAATCCCGAGGTTTTGAAAGATGGCCTGGACCAGATTTTAGCATGGTTGTTAGCCGGTGGTCTTCTACTAAATAATCACAATTCAGTTCAGTGCGTTTTCCGATTCCGATCCTCTGATGTATCCTCTTTTCGGTACCTTGGTCTAACTGTGACATCTAATCTTTCATTTTCTCTTCATATTTTAACCCAATTCACAAAAAAAATAGTAAACTCCTATATCATTTCCGCTGGCTACGCTCTTATCACACACAGCTCAAGACATAAGCTGGCAATTTATCAATGCCTTCGTCCTCCCCCCATTATCTACTATTCTCCGGTTATTTTTCTAGCCATGCTTGAAAAAACCCTGTTAATTTTTAAACACGCCCTCCAAATACTGTCTTTCGCATTGGTAACTGATATTCTAATAAGTTACACTTTAAAAAGATTAAGCAACTTGCTGATCGTATTCTTGATGAGGTAGCCCACTTCGCTGTTCTAAATGAATGGCTACAAAGTCATCCCGTATTATGTGCCGACACTTCTAACAGATGTATGTTCTGTCGTACATCCGCATATCAGCATTATGTACTCCCATTCCTAGAACGCAATCTCACGTGTGAAAGAAACGGAAATCCGGATAGTGAGATTGGACTCGTTTTCATAACAGATGTGTTCTTTAGGTAAACTTCAAGATTTTTGCCTATTTCGTTAATATATACCGTGGTCTCAGTGAATGGAGCAATTTTTTGCTGAAACGTTTTGATACTACCTTCAAAATAAAGCGGACTTTTCCCTCTCCCTCGCTCTAACCAAACGAAGGGCAGAAACCATTTTCCCGTTCTTCTCTCTCAATTAATGTCAGCATTAAGTAACAAAAACCATTATAGGCAAACCCAGGGGATGTTCGAGTGGCCACTACTCGCTTACGTGCCATCACTTTCATTATTGATTGACGGTCGTTACATTACTGCTTGCTCCAAGGATGAAAAGGTGCTCTTCAATCATACTATCTCTCCCATGTAAAATTGAGTTAAAGCTCGAGATTGTCCTAGCATAATCTTCTAAATTACGACTGATGTGCCCGGCCATAGTCGCACAAAACTCCTGGACTCTTTGCCCCACTTTTCCGGCTACGTTAGAGCAAGTTCTGCCACAGGGTTGAACAGAATAACACCCATCAGAGGTTTGTGGGCCTTCGGGTGTACACTACACTTTAACATTATATATCAGTGTCACAAAGTGAGGCAGATCATTTTGGCATTTCCTCCAATCTCTAGAGGGCTGTATGTGTGATTTTAATGGTCAAGTCAGGGAATTAGACGTAAACGATGTTGTCAGGCGTAAGGAAAACGACATTTTGTTAAGCTAAAATGCACTACGTGACCTATATCACTAAAAGTGTCAACATTTACGAAAGCATGATAATGGTTAAAAAAATGGGCATAAAGGAATGGGCCAAGACTTTGCCAGACGAAAGAACAATTCTCAGTAAATTGAATACACGAAAGCAGCTGTAAGTGGCTTAGAAATACTATCTTTTAAGAAAAGCGGAAATTTAGAAAACATAAAAATGGGTCCTACTGTGTATTTTTACGGTCGTGACCTATAGAAAGCCTTTCAATAAAAAAGCAAACTAATAAAACAGCACGAACGGAAAAGAACTTTTAAAACAGTCCGTTCGTGAGGGTTACACTTAAGTATATTGATTAACAAATCACTTACAGTTTCAATATAATTGGCATTTTTTTCCGTTTCTATCTTCTTTCAGATGCAATTGACTAAGTTCAACAGATTTTCATCTGTAAAGACACAAGGAAGTGGCCGTACAAATAACGAGAACTTATCTGGCCTGTTTCTTTAATTCTCACTAGCTGAAACTAGATTATACAGAAAGTTTTAAGCGCCTAATTATCAGTTCAAATAGCCACTTTATGGAACGTCGTTTCATGCAAAGATATTGTGTGTTAGCAAAGGGTATAACGTGTTGGGATGTTTAAAATCAAGTTTAGTAGTGGACTTTATTACTGTTATTAAGGGCAATTAAACGCGCAGTTGACTGAATCTGAAATATTAAAATCGGAAAAAAGTCCGGCCTTCAAAAAATAAGCTGCTTGCATCATCCGATTTACATGGAGAAAATAAGAAAAAATCAATTTCAACAAATTTTATTTGTTAAAACTATGAATGAAGATTACTTTTTCACATAAAAAGACCTTCGTAGATGCAGAAATATGGCCTAGTTCTTAGCACAGAAAGGCACCGTAGATTTCCGCTCATATGTATCAATATTTTGACTGATTGAAGTAGTTATGGCAACAGAAGGTTACCTAAGCTCCCATAGCCGCCCTTAACCCAAAGTTCAACCGTCGCTGTCGACGATGTCCACGACGACCTTTAGCAAGGTGAAGGCAGACGCGGTGACTATAGCTGGATTATAGTAAAAGTAGGATCTACCCCACTCTCATACTTGAACCGACATCAAGACAAAAGTCGAGAAGACCGGAGATGAGGGCGGGCGCAGGTGGTATGCGCAAAACGTCCTGCAGTTCGCGCCACAAAAACATAATCTTGCTAAGCAGGCTCCCGCGTGGGAGCGCCATAAAGGCCACGTTAAGAAGGAACCATTGCAGTCTGTCTCTCAGTCTACAGTAAGCCAATCCACACAATACACTCTGGGCTGACTGTGGTGTCCGAGTTATCCCGTCAGTTGTCTACCTTCCAAGTCACGACTTTTAGCACATTGTCATAGCTTCAAGCGAGTCAGATTGTTTTTAACGAGGAAAGAAATACACTGATGGTCGATCACCCACCACCAGCGACAGGCCACCAACAGCCACCCCTGACCAAAGGATTATGTAAAACGCGAATGTAGGTAATCGCGTGTTTAAGGGCTGGGGCCTCATCGCGTACAATCAAAGAAATGTGTGCAAGAAAACACCAGGAAATAAGTAAAGCTCCGCCTGATTTATTTTTCTAGGTCTATATACAGCAAAAAAGTCGAGAGTGCGCTTAAAAAATAAACAAAAAGCAATTCTCAATAAATAGGAGACATTTTAATAACGAAAACGACAATAAATCAAATTTGTGAATGCTATTATATGAATCTGGGAGGAAAAACACGCCGAGAATTACTTTCTTTAGCTATAAAATAGGGATCCAAAACAGGCTAGATTATGTATCTTTATGAATATATTCTACATATAAAAGGACATATTCCATGAATCAATTAGGTAAATGCATAAAAAATGCAGCAATTTACTTGCCTGGAATCAGTTGGTTTTATTTACTTCATCATGTACCGCAATTCTTAAAAAATTGACCGTTTTCGAGGTCATTAGATGTTGATTATCTATAAAAACTGTTAAGCATTGTGACAGTCATTTTTGTCTCCATTAGTCTGCAAACAGCAGCTCTTCACTTCTAAGAAGGTAGGGGAGCCTGATAAAATAGCCAATCAAGAACTGAATATGCAAGCCAAACCTTGGTCTACGGCACTGTTGACAATCTAGCAGTCTTGGCTTCCTCCTAGTAGTCACGTGTATTGTGACTAAAAGATTTTCCTGATCCCTGTGCAAGATTATTATAATTTTGCCAATGTGCCACTCATGTAAGGTACATTCTGTAGACCTGTTTGCCAGCAGTTTATTTGCCTTTTATCAGGATAATCTTGGATGCCAAAATGAATATGGCGATTATTGATTCCTGGAGGTCACAGTTGACCTCAAGTTTTCGTCTGCTCAACAAAAATTCATTCGATTTCTCTGGTGCTAAACTTTTGTTCCAGTCTAGCATTTACTTACTTTGTCTTCCGGTTCGGTGACATGAACCGACTTTTCCTGCAGGAATAAAATAGAAATAGTACAAACTTTTCTCGTCTTCTGGACTCTCCAGCAGCGGTCCGCCGGCTTTTAGGTCGATAGCACGAGTGATCAACAAGATCAACAGAATCTGCGATGTTAGCCGGTGTGTACTCGGAAAATTTGTCAATAGGTAGACTTCTGAAGATGATATCTGCGCAAAGGGCTGGAAAAGTTTTTGCTGATTGACATATTTTTGGCTCTCATTTGTACCGACGGCTATGGTGACTTTGATTAACACACAAAGAATCGCTTCTCTAAGACCTAACCAGACACAATATAATTGCCTTTGGCAAAGAATGCGGGGAATGGACCGTTTCTGCCCTAGTCACGTCGCCAACGATGCACGCCGCAACCCAAATTATCATATTTGTGCAAATTGTTTCGCCGGAAAATCCAAACTCAGGAAAGTGCGCAGGAAGGGGAGTTTTCCTTTCAGTCCAGTGAAAACTATTAAAGATGTGCAAAACTTTTGTCTGAGAGATATGACCTGTAGGCATTAAAGCCGCAGCTACCAACACACGCACACACACACTGAGTGAGAACATTCGCAAATCCCAGTTACCACCGTTAAGGGATACCTCGATCTGGTGCCGGCATACAGATCCCATCTAGGAAAGGCCATGCGTTTTTAGAGGCAATTAATTCCGATGAAGTTTGTAGGCACGTCGAATTAGGTGCTATGCACACTATTCGGAAGTCTGGAAGTCTGGAAAAGGCGGCAACCAACCTGGACTAGAGGCCAACCAACAGGCACTACTTTTGACCAATTATGACAAAGCATTATCAATTTTTCTGGTATATTTGAATTTCTCACTGTTCTCGATACTCTCTACGCGTCTGACAACGACGGCCTGCTGTGCCAGTGTCGAAAATTCACAATTAAGTTTGCTTTTGTTGCCCAAAGAACTTTTCTTACCGAACTCTTCTTCTTGGTGTGCCCATTTTCCAGTTCATAAATAAGTAGGTAGCGCCTACAACAGTTAACTGAATATTCATCTATTCAATGCGCATAACGATCTCTAAGCTTTTATTTAAACAACTTCTCACTCTAGCCTCAACACTTAAGACAGAAAAAAGCAATTTTATCTGGAATTTATTCAATAGAACGTTGCCTTTTCTTTGAAGGAACTTTTACTTGAAACTCACCCCTGTGTCCTCTCGTTTGCAACTCGACGTTTTTCAAGATAAGAAGCTTTCGATGAGGAGTTTAGATCCTCTTTTGTAAAACGAAAACGCAGACTTAAAATAGAGCAAAATAAAGGTTTGCTATATTTTTTAATGAAAGAGACTCATTTTACACTGTTACATGACTTAATTTGAGGAAATAGTAGAGGACTAAATGACTAAACCTTTTCAACACTTCAGGCTTCCGACAAAAATAACCGTGATAACGCACGGGAGATTGTAACAGAGCACTTACCAGATCGGATTTAAAGTATGTGCGATGGTTGCGATTATGCAGGATTCACTTCGTAAAACGTAGATGCGCAGATAAGTGTCGTATTTATATGCAGGCGTATAGTTTTGCCAAAAGAGTAAAATGGGGGAAGGATGGGTTAACGAAATTTGCTACGAAATTCTTACGATTATTTTCAAAAAGTGCCTACTTTTCACGGTAAAACTGCGCTAACTTGAGCTACTGGCAAATTCGTTTCAGCAGTTTATGTAATCATAATCGATTTAAACTAACCGGCAATTTTACTGGGCCAAAAGCCTTATTCAATCAAAAAGTAACAGAATTTTTTTGAGGTATCTGCCCCCTCGAGAAGAAAAAGACGCCGTCACAAAACCACACTATATAAGAGGAAGATTTCATAAAACACCATTCTTAGCACCGTTTTGATCAGTATCTAACATACAAGTCTAATAATTTTCTCACTATGAAAAAATACCATAGTTAAATTAAGCAGGCATGTAAGATCTAGATTTGCATATGCGAAGTCGGAAAAGATAACGTTGTTGTTCACGTTTAAGATCAAGTCCTGGGGTTAATGCAAGAGTTAGGGATTACGTTAGGGGTTGATGCTATGATGAGAAAATTGATAAGAATTATGATTTTGGATCATAGAGTACTGTTTAATGGTTAAAGCTTACAGTAGGTGTTATACTTTAGAGCTTAGGAGTATCCTTAAGGGTTTGAGCTTAGGGTTAGGGATCCGAGTTAAGGCGTCTTACGTCAAAGTTTTAGGGCTTAATGTTTGGGCTATGCCCTAAGTTTAGACTTAGGGCATACGGCTTTGCACCTACTTGTCATGGTATATGAGGACGCAGTCTCGCCTTTGCATTTACGCACTTCTTTCATCAAACCAATTTGGAGCATCGAAAGGTCATTATTTATATTGTTCTTGTTGATTTTTCAAGTGAGTACCGCATTTTTATACGATGATCGTTTCAATTAAATCGTCTTACAATTATCTATAACTGTCTCATTGACAACTAGATAATAAGCAATGCTTGTATGTATATATCTGCTAAACACTAGCATAAATTGCTCCTTCTTATGCCAATCAAATAACCCTATCCACAAAACTATGCCACTTAAATAGAGCGCAAAATATAAAACTTTTTACAACTATGTCTGAAATCTAATTGTCTTCTGTTTGTCAGCGATTGGATGTAAGCGACCATATGACGATGAAATGCGAAGTGGGCTACCGGGTGTTAAGGCAGGAGAAACACACTTAAGGAGAGATAACTTCTTTTAAAGGCCTCGAGGTTCTTCCCCCAACTGTCACATACCGACCTTCTGTAGAAGCATGAAAATACAATCCGCAAGACAGTCCCACCTCGGCTAAAATTTTGATTCATGGGCTAATCCAGGTCAGAAGGGCAGCTGGGATTTGCTGTGCACAGTAGGGCTAGGTGCCAAATATTATTTAGTCAATAAAGGTGAAGTCGGTGCCTATGGCAGAAATAAACAGGGCCACTGCTCTCCTCCTTCCGTTTTCAACCCCTATCATAAAAGTTATTTTATACACAAGTCTTCAGACCACACAAGTAATATCGGCTAAATTTCGTGTTTAACCGAAGCCATGACAATTACGGTTTGGGAGAGCGGCTGGAATGAATGGACCAACTAAATTGGGGAAGCAACGCTCACCGAGCATCGACTTGGTCGGAAGTTCTGATAGACCAGCTGTCTACAAGTCGGCTATGACCCCCCTTAAAGCTAAACGCTTCGCAGCGAAATGCTATGCGAGAAAATAACGTCCTCCGCACCTCAGAGTAGCCCTGACACATTGTCATTCCCTCGTCCTTTAGATAGCACAGTACTCAACTAGTCCGACAGGAGGAGTAACCTGGTCATCGGGATCTGACACTTTACGGAGTGGACTTCACCGTATTCACTAAGACTTGCTCTTAAGGACTACCTATATTACCCCCTAAGAAGGACAGGGGAATTGGAACGTCCCGACCACCCCTGCGCATAATTTCAGGGAAGGTAAATATTTCTGTGTCCTAATCCTAATATTGATCTTAACCTAACGCCAAACCATGGCCCCCTTCTTATACCCACATCTGCCCTAAGCAGTTATGCTATAGTTAACACCAAAGAATAACCATAAAGGTAAATTTAACCTTAACCCTAACTTGCTTGAGCACAAACAGTAACGTTCAACATAAATCGAACCATATTTAACAGGAATTTGGCGCAATGACACCCATATTGCTGGCGGTTCCTGTTCTCCAGTTATATTATGATGGCCAGACAAGTCGTCCCTACCAAATGTTTTCTTTTTAACAAGCACTAAGTTGCACGCTGTATAGTTTTTGATCGGTGAGGCAAAGCTACATACCACAGTGTTGCAATTAGCGGCCATCTCATAGACAACCACCTTCTCTCACCCTACAAACGTCTCATATCCATGTGGCTTCACTGCCTACTTATTTATACAAACAGCACCCAGCGAAGTTTCCACGAAGATCTGTGCACACTCCAGCCCAATCCCCCCCCCCCCAACCTGCACCGGTGGTGAAGCAAGGAAAAGTTCTCAGTGACTCAACCCTTCGAGTAGGCACTGAACATGCCGCTCGGGGGGTGATTTATGGTTATGGTGTAGACCACTGCTGAAGAATTTTAAATCACACAATGATTTTAGCCACAATGCCAACCCAATGCCAACCTCCCAATTGAAAGAAGACAAAGGGGATGCATCCTTAACCTCGTAATTTTCAGCTGTTCGGCTAGGTGCTCATCAGATGGGAGGTTCATCAAAAAAGTGTAGCAGGGTGCAAAATACTGAACCGACTGGTGTTTGCTAGGCCCGAAAGTGAAATTACTGTTCCTATCACAGCGATATTCTCAAAGAAGGTAGTCACCATCGGAGGCGAATAAGATAGCTCTAAAACTGACTCAACTTAGACGCCAAATCGACCTTGAAAGTGTGTGCATGTTCGACCATCGAGTTCGATGAAGTCCACGAAGTGCACCAACAGGTTAGTACAGAAGATGACGGCCTCAGGGATTAGCTTTAAAGTGGTGGAGGACGTAGTTAGCGGCTCCACACTCTTCAGGTCCTCCCAGAGTCTCGAAGACGAAACTGGGTCCGGCATAGGCTGCTTTCTCCAGTGCAAGCTAAAACACCACCTAACTTAGTCTAAAGTGACATAAGCCTTTTGCGTTTGTACTACTGTACTATCTACCCTAAGCTCACACTTAATAGGTTTGAAGACAGGCTCAAAGAGGCCGAGACTGATACGGTTATTACTGTTTCTACTACTACTGACTATCAATATAGCCAAGTCTTAGTAGTACTGGTAGTATTTCTGACGCTACAATTTGTCAGAAGTGACGCTGGGATGAAAATCATAGCTGGAGCTCATACTACTCTTGTCCTCAGCAAGGAATAGGAAATTTGCGCTAATGTTATTTCGAGAAAACACAGGTTTGAGGCCCTTAGATCATCAGGACTTTCCATGTTTTTCATCCTCTCAACTCTATCCTCCTAGGGTGTGCCCGTTTCAACTAGGAGTGGGACTACGAGGACTAAGATAATGTTGCTGTAAGTAATGGCCCATGCTTAAGTGCTAACTCAAGTAAACATAGTTACTGAAACTAGTAACTGGTATATTATGATAAGGCCTGTAGGTGCCTGTAGGAAGTCGTTATCCAGTTTGCACTCTCAATCTGTATGGGATAAAGGAGATCAGCAGTTAATGGGTTTAGACAGAGCGTTATTAACAAGTAGCACGAAGTTTTATCATACCTTTATGACTAATGTAGTGACTTTTGCCTTGTATAGGCCATCCGCGGGCCTACTACAACGCCTAGCTTGCGATAGACCAAACATACTCGCAGGGTATCGTCTTTCTATGCTGGTATTTACCGGGAATTTAGTGGAGTGCTAGCAGTACTGAACTATATCTGTCAAATGCATAAGTCAGAGTCGATGCTGACTTGAATTGGCACTGAGCTTCATACTTAACATGGATTTCTGCTAGTTTTGGACTACAATGACTAGGAACTGCTGTTGGATGTAGTATGTGAATGCTGAGGCGGCTAATACTAGTTACCGTACCTAATTATAGCAGTAAAGTATATTGTAATGCAAATTCAACAGAGACACTCCACTAAATGGAAGCCCTGTTTTTACTCAATTTTTGTTTAGCTTGCTTTGCGTTCACCTATGTGGGTAAAGTACACACTGGGCTTCCTAAAGTAGGAAAATAGGCCAGATAAACTTTTTGGCCTCGGTCTCACTGCCTGGTGATCACCACTTGCGGACTTCTGCGAAATGTCCCTAGTATATATTGGTCCAATGTTTGCAAAAGAATCAGCCTAGATGTTGTAGTCATGCTACTCAATGATACTTTGTCTCCTACTACTCCTGATGTTTACTCACAATTCCCCGGCAGCTACATGTACCCTTGAGAAACCAGATTACCTGCCAGGGCATGTAGGGCTTACGTCAACTACGGTAAGGAAAGGAATCTATTTATGGTCCCTGTTTTTAGGTTGCAATGGCCAGTCAAGCATCTCAGCTATCAACCTTAAACTGCGTCTTTTTAGAACACACGTGGACGCAAAATTGGAATCATAGTTTTTGAGCCGTGTCTTAACTTTGTACAGTATCTAGTTTTGCTCAGAATTTAGAGAGCATCATCTGTCTGCTTGGAAGCAAACTTCTCCAGAACCAACTAGTCACAAGAGCTTAGTAATTCCTAGAACAACACTCAGAAAGTTCAGTAGTAAGACATGTATCCTATTTAGGCACTTCAATGTTATAGGTTAAGTTATGAGCTTACCACCTGAGATGATTCTGTAGGCACCTGGTCTCACCCAGGAGGTAAGATTTTTAACTAGTTTCACATTGTTACTACAATGACTCGTGTTTGCACTGCTAGGTCTTTATACTGGTAATGGCAGTGTTATTTCTACTTTACTGGTAGTGGAAGATTGCAAGTACCATTAAAAGTAGAAATGATGAATTAATAGTTAAGTGAGAGCACAGTACATGTACTACCCTAGAGGACAACAGTATGACATTCCAGTATCAGGTAGGTACAGTAGGACATTCTAAGTCAGTGCAACAGGAAAAGGGCAATATTAGTGATGCTAGTCGTATTAATGTTAGTGGTGATGCTAGCACATCAGGGCTTTTCTTTATTTTCGCCCTCTCAACTCTATCCATTAGGCTGTGCCATCTCATTGTTATCGAGACGTTATTCATTAATATCACAGGTTATGTCGTGCCTTTATTTATGTCACATGATGCTATGTGCCAGCAGTATTTACTCCACTTTGAGGTTTAGAGGACAACTACTATCTAATAAGAGGGCAAATATGCTCCATAATCAACTGCTATTGCTATATCCTGTAAATGTGTCGGTTTGAATAGTAAGCGATAAGCAGAGCAGATGGTAAAAGGAGCTTACCACATTTTCTCTCTTCTTCACCTGGTGATTATGTAAGCTAGCCGTGTTGTCCGGGGAGCATGCGTCCTACGTGTGAGTTTATAGATCAGCAGATGTAGGCAGGCTGATTTGGCCGGGCTGCACGGCAGATTTGGGGGTTCTTACGAGCGATGTAGCCGTTTACGTCCATCTATTTACTTTCTCAAACCTTTTTTTCGATCGAATGCCCGGACTGGGTTTTGAATGACCAATGTCTGCCGGATTTACAGGTGGACGAATGCGCCCACTTAAAGGCCCCTAGACTACTTGAGCACGTTCAACGTCGCCAATACAAGCGAATATTCATCTTTGTTAGGTGATCGGTATAAAGAGACGACAGGACCACCCTTGTAACATTTGTCCAGTTTGAATGTGTTTGATCTCCAGAGAGCTAGGTCAACAGAACTTCTATTCATTGGGGGCGCATCTTACTCTAGAAATTAGCTAAGCTGGCTGAGAAGGTATTTCCTATAAATACCTGGTTCAGAAGACAGACATCCAATATTTTGCATTAATCATATCAGGTGGGAATATGAGCTTACGATTGTCCTCCTTTTGGCCCGAGATGCCTGTGTAAGACATCCGGGTTTTTTCGTTCCAGTGGTTGTGGTCAGTACGTCGTCACCCTTTTGTGGAAAGCGCAGATCAGCAGATGTGTGCCATTTGGTGGCCAGAATGGCCGGTGAGGTTTGCCCTGCACAGTAACTCCGCGTGTCAAAATCTGCTTCAGTAAGTAGAGCTAAACTAGGTACCTATGGCAGATACAAAGAGGGCCACAGCTCTACCCCTTCCGTTTCCAACCTCCCAGCATAACGGTTATATGATATACAAATCCTCAGGCCACACAAGCCACATCGGGAAAAGGTCTTGTTTAACCAAAGTCTTGACCTTTATGGTTTTGGTGAGTGGCTGGGATGAATGAACCAACTAAATTTGGGTAGTAGTGCTCACCGAACGCCGACTTGGTCGAGAATGCTGATAGACCAGTTGCTCAAAATTTGACTGTGACGCCCCTAAAGGCTCGAAGTTTTCCATCGAAAAGCTATGCGAGAAAATAACGTCGTCCGCACCCTAGAATAGCCCTGGCGCATTGGACATCCGTCTTCCTTAAGATAGTACCTTATTCAACAAGTCAAAAAAGAGGACAGACCTTGTCAACGAGATCGGGATGGTCATCACCGTTCTAACTTAGACTTGCTCTTAAGTACTTCTTATAGTACCCACTAAGAAGGACAGGGGAATTAGAATGCCTTGATCACCCCTGTGCATAATTTCAAGGAAGGTAAATATTCCTATGTCCTAATCCTTATATTGGCCCTAACATAAACCTAATTCGTAGCTCTCCTCTTAACCCTACGTCTGCCCTAAACACTGATGATATATTCAACATCAGCAATAGCCATAACCGTAAATATAATATTAACCATAACCTGCTTAAGCACAAATTCTAACTTTTACCATAAATCTAGTCCGTTTAATGGGAGTTGGGCGCAAGTTCGAGTGTATTGCTAGCGGTTTCTGTTCTCAGGTCCTGCTTAGGTGGCCATGGACATCATCCTTACCGAATGGTTTTTCGTAACAAGCATAAAGCTGCACGTTTTTTACTTTTTTAATCAGTGATGCAAATCTAAATGCCCCAACGTTGGAGCCAGCAGCGAGCTCGTCGAGAACCACCTACTTTCACCCTACCAACGTCTCACCTCCATGTGGTTTTCACACACCGATAGTTTCACTGCCTACTTATTTATGCAAACAGCACACAGCGAAGTTTCCACGAAGATCTGTGCACACTTCAGCCCAATCCCTCCCCCCCGACTTGCACCGGTCGTGAAGCAAGGAAAAGTTCTCAGTGACTCAACCCTTCGAGTAGGCACTGAACATGCCGCTCGGGGGGTGATTTATGGTTATGGTGTAGACCACTATGATGTAAAAGATTTCTGTTACTGACAAACTTTAAAGAACACAATTTTCTTAGCAAAATTGCCAACTTTCGACCTATCAATTGACAGAAGACAAAGGGGATGCAACCTCAACCTTGTCAGCTGTTTGGCTAGGTGCTAATCAGAAAGGATGTTCGTCGCAAATGTTTAATAATGTGCAGAATACTGAACCGATTGGAGTTTGTTAGGCCCGAAAATGGACCTACAATTCCTACCATGGTGATAGTCTCAAGGAAGTCAATCACCAACGGAGACGAATATGAGCGTTTTAAACCTTACTGAACTTAGACACTAAATCTACCTTGAAATTAACAACAGTTTGCACCACATACAAGCCCGCAAGTATGATGATGAGAACACGGCCAAACTGCATCATGGGACACCGCATACACAACCGCTATTGAATTAACTAGACATGCACGCAAAGGCACCAGAATGGGTTGGAAGAAAACCCTGAAGAAATACAACAATTAATCTCAGCAAATATATGTAGGCTCTGCAGGATCCATATGCTCTACAGTAGGGTCCAAGAAAGAGTCACACTCACATAATGGCGTTTTCATTGGCAAGAGATGGTGAAGATGTAAAAATGACATCTACGGCGGACGAAACTGAAGGACGCACAGATCGGGGTGAAAGAATGAAATTTTTCTGGGAACTGAAACAACGTTCTCAGAGCAAATGGCTACCCGCGCAACCTTTTCAATGTATGTATGCGCAACCGAGATAAGAGGCCACATCGAACAGCCTAAAAATTTTGGCGAGCGTGAAGAACGTCTCGGAAACCATCAGTCGCCTCTGCACACCACTTAGAGTTGGACTTACAGACAAACCAAAAGCAACTACCAAGGAATATGGCCGAAAGAGCAAGAGTCGTTTACCAGTTCTGGCGTATTTGTGCACAAGGCAACTACGTTGGGTAAGCCGGTAGATTAATCTGGACCTCGATGGCCGAAAGTGCGACAGTAATGAGGGGAAATGATGCTAACTCTGGAGCCGCGGCTCATTTGTCGGGACCCGGCCACACTCTTAGTTTTAATGAAAATGACATTATTACCACAGTTGACAACCTATTGATCTGCAAGCCGCTGGGGTCATAGTTTTCCGCCTGGCAGTCGAGTAACAAGCACAGCGACCTCATGCGTACGTCTTCAGTGCTAAAAATATTCCAGAGTACACAGGAGTAAATTGCAGAGCAGTTATTAAACCGAGAATTAAAATCAGCAATTAACGACTCGGGTGCAGACTGTCAACTCCTTATACCATCAAGTACGAATTCCAAGGATGAACGCGAGCGCCGCTGATTATAGCACGCATATAGTGGGATGACAACTGCGCCGGATTGAGGCTGCATTCCTTGTGCTCCCACCACCCTTTGTGTCGCTGATAGGCCCAGAAAAAGACACCATATTTACAGATAAATCACAGAGCCCGGAGGTCTAAGTAATGTACCTTAGGTACTTTGATCTTCACCCATGTGAAGTCTGCGAGAGAGCCCTATACAAGATAACTCACTTGGAAACCAATATCGATATCAGTCATCCACCCTCCCAACGGAATAAAATCAAGGCAGATCATCCGACTTCGAATATAAAAGCTCGGACTCGGAGGCAGTTTCGGTAGAGTTACCGTGGTCCTCGATACAGGAACAATTTCACCTCACAGTTCTAAGGTATATAACTAATACAAGTACAGGCTTCCCGTCCATATTGCTGGCAGTATACGCTCAATCGATCTAATTCCCACTTTGAACGAGGCCTTCTTCCCGAGAACCAATGTTAATTCCAGTTAAATGACTGAAGTACGCATTTGACATTTGTCATCTGGCAAATGCAGGAAAAGACCAGGAAATGAGGATCAGTCTTTACATCACCCTTATTGATAGCATAAAGCCCCTCAGCAACATGAAACACTGAGGCCTTTTAGGGGTATTTTCAGCTATGCCACGACAGCGGTATTACTCACGATAGGTCGTCTGAATAGTGGCTAATCAATATAGGCAGCCTACCTATGAACAAGCGGCATGAAGTGATCTTCACCATGCTGATGAACGCCTACCGAGTGGACTGATAAAGTATCGGCAAACAATTGTGACCAGCTGGCAAACAATTAAACTTTGCTTGAACTCGGACCATCACAAAGACCTTCAGGGACAGTGCGCACTGCTGCATAATTGTTGAAGCTACAGTGGATTGAATGTGACGAGTGAAGTCTGGAAATTGAAAACTTCGGATTACTTATCCATCCGTGGTAAGCGGCTAGCATGTGCTGCCAGACTTCGACTGTGTAATACACTGATAAGCACTTAGTGTAATAATTTCACATTGGTAGGCCAATTAGCTAATTCGGTTATTACCATCTTCCAGACCATAGGATCGGCAACGAGGTTGCAACCCTGACCACTAGCCTGAGTCTGGACTCCTCCTCAAATCGAATACAATGAAATAAACGACGGCTACCCTGAAAGGCTCATCTAGACATCAGACAGCTGAAAGAATGACAGACAAATATGCTTTCTTTTCAAAGTATCATTTAATACTCTTCGACCTAAGCGTTCTCTATAAAATATAGCTAAAAAAATGGTGAGAAATGGAAGAAATTCGGATTTTTGAGAAAACGTAACACCAAGGTGCCAGAAATATGATAATTTATTGGGAGGAATGTCAAAAAATTCAGTAAGTGGGGATAGTCGCAGTAAAAAAACAAACACTGAACTTCTCCCTAATAACTAAGTAGACCAATTTCTAACGACCATGCCGGAGATGAGTGTTGTTTCTTAAGACGCTGCCTAACGACCCTATAATCAGTAAACTCCTCATATGCAAGTCACGCAAAAAGCCACAATTTGCGAAAGTTCGATAATCACTCGCAAAACGGCATCAAGAAGGCTTGCAATACTGACTAGCTTATAGACTAACAGTGAGCCATTTTAGTCATGCCAGGATGCCTGCTTTTTAATAAACTTATTTCTTACCACTTATAAGAGTTGTATTTTGTAATTCATAGCCATTTAAGTAGTATGCATTTAACTCCTTGAATTTAAATATACTTTGTAGATAACTTGCACAAAAATATTTGTTCTCGGATTGATTTACTAGCAGATTATGGCTTTTTCAAATTGTATACTTCAATAAAGGGCATGTTTCAACTTTAAAAATGTCTGTTACTTACTGAATAATTTTGAAACCTACCAACTGTGTTTTTTCAATTCAAGGTTCGCAGACTGCATGCTGCGTAAATCCTGTGTAAGGAAAGGTAAGTTAATTCCTACGGCGGTAGGAAGTAGTCGTATAGTTCCCATTAACTTTTGCAATAGATTAAGATCATGCTGTACACATCATAGGCAAAATTAATAAATAAACAGATATTATGTATTGTGAATGAGCACTTAACAGTCGTAAAAATCTCATAATAAGAAATTGTTTAGCATCGAAATATATCCTTTCTTTAAGTATACAACTTAGAAGTGTAACCTGCTAGCAAATTAATACAAGAACATTTACATTTATAGGGCAGCGAAAATCAAGGGCGTTAAATGCATGCAACTTAAGCAGCCATTTTTGAAAAATATACTTTTGATAAGCGGTCAGAAAGAAACTTGTTAAATAACCGGCATCCTGACGTGGATGAAATGACCTGCGCTTAGGCGCATCGATAATGAATATTGCAACCCTACTTAACGCCGTCTTTGCAAGTGATTATCAATCTGTTGCAAATTTAAGCATGTTGCCGACTTTCCGGCTGTTCTGTAGGCAGTCATTGTGTGATCTCGGGAACGCAGTGTAAAGTGAGAGAAGGTAAAAGGAGTCGGTGGCATCTTCAGTGGCTCCGCAGTCATACCACTGTCAAGACGGGAAAAGTTAAGTGTGGAAAACAAGAAAAACTCCAGCCACAATACTCGCACTCGGGTGTTCTACTAAAAAAAGACGGCGTGAGTTATTGCTGAAGGCAGGGTAGTCGTCAAGTCATGGGCATTCATACACATGACAACCCCGATCCAGCATCCAGGATGTTATGTCTAGCTTTATATTTATAGTAAAAATGGGAGGAGAGAAGTAGCATAAAAACCTTTAAGGCAAATCTATCTGTGAGCCCCAGAAGCGCGGAGATGAAAGGATTTAGGCCAAAATCAGCCCAACTCTCAGACCCGAAAAGAGAGTTGCGTTACTCTATCATTTGTCCGCCTTCGAAACAACGAATTTAAGCGCATTTTTCAGTTTCAAAGCGCGTCAGCTTGTTTACAAGGTGGTAGTGCGCAACCGTGTGGTAGGAACGGGTTGCCCAGAGTCGATCTACCTCTTTTTCTCCTCCTCCCAGAGAAAGACAGAGAAAAAAAATGTTTTGTTTTGAAAATATAATTCCAAAATTTTCAGGGATAGCCAAGCGAAATTTCTGCTAATCTTTACCCTCGGAATTTTCGAAGCACGTTACGAATAAAGTGTCAGAGCTGAATCAAGGGTACGCAGGACTCACAGTCTACTAGTGAACTGAGCATCTATGTCTACACTGTAGCATATAAAACGCAATATTATCGAGTCCTAAAAACATTTTCTGGGAGAATTCCCTGCCTGAGTTAACGGCTACCCGACATGGACGGAAACAAAGCCATATGGTTAATTTGGAGAATATTCTTAAATTTCTGGTAAATGCCTAGGGAAAGTGAACACCATTTTTGGAAGCGGCTACAGCAGAAAGGAAGGAGACACGTTCTAGCTCAACTTTATTATAGACTCAAATGTCGGACTCCTGTCAGTCTATCATGACAGTTAACGCACGTTTAATTATACCATTTTGGACACACTCAGGTTTCTCAAAATGTCAACGACAGAACAGTTAATTTGCATCACCATTCCGTTGACCTTTTTAGCCCGTACTTCCTTAAAAACCACCTTCTAACTGTTGCTACTGCCAGTCAGACACCACAACCGCCAGAATTTGCATGCTGCCGGAATACTGAAGGCAACCGTCAGCAGAGCGGACACAATATCAACCGGCGCACCCCGCAAACTGCGAATTCAATTCACGCATCTGCATTCCGGCTGCCTGCTAATCCATTGCATCTGACAACCAGCGCACGGAGAACCAGTCGTCACATGCCAAGTCCTCTCCAAACACACTTTAGTATTTGCACATTCATTCACTGCATGGATGCCTTTAGTCATAGGCGTTCATAATTGTACTCCCCAATAATTTATGTCGCGGCCTTATTGTGCAGTTTTTCTGGCTCACTATTCATGCACAGACGGTCATTAGCATGAAATCGACGCGCGTTAGTGTAAGCACACATGACGAATTCCATAGATGAAGTCAATGGATGATCTTATCTAGTCATCTAAGTTCGCATGCACCTCATCAATTAATCGACGTAAACCTAATAAGCAGTTCAACAAAGGCTACACTGGCTCCTGTGTTATCCTGTGTGCTTTTTGGCATATATGGCCTCCATGTATATGGCCTCGCACATGCATTCTCATCCCTAGTTCGTTTAAAGGCTTGGTTGGTCCCCTTTGGCATGCTCAATGGGTAAAGAGATTGTGGTCGATCGTCACAATGCACTAACCCATTTTTAAATACAATGCCCTGATGCTCCTAAAATAAAAAATATTCAGTTGCCCCAATTGTGAAAAATTCGCGGCCTTGGTGGGAGTCAAACCCACGCAACAGAGAAGGCTTTCGCGCAGCCAACGCCCTACAACTGAGCTACGAAAGTCACCGTTCGCCGTGAATTTGATCACAATTGGATCGATTTTATCCGCCCAACTTACCATTTGTATGGAATTAACCTTTATAAAACAAAAAAACCTTTTGTGACGGTGGTCATTATCACCGTCTACGTAACACTTTATGTGTGCCCAAAAAGGAAGAACACGACAAAAATTGGAACAAGGTAGAAGTCTTCGAGATAACCTAGTACAGCATACCTTAAAGCAAGCGAACGCTTATGTACAAGGTCGGACCAATTAGATGGTGGTCACAAGAAAGGCAGGACTTCATTGGCTGAGTGAGTCATGAGAGTTGGTGTATTAGTCTACCTCTTAGCTGAAGCTGGGCGCAGATGCGTCACACAATGCACTTTGTGTGTGTGGGCGGACCGGCTGTCTGGCTTGGGTTAGTGTCCTGCGCCGTGCACGCCATCACGCTGTGCACGGCATCACATGCACTCTGCATGGGTGGACCGGCGGTCTCGCGTGGGAACGCTTCGTTAGGGCGGCGTGCACCTTGAGTTACGCTGGTCCCAAATAAAACTGACAGCCCAGGCAGGATTTACTAAGCGATCATCTAGAGTGCACCAGAATGACTACTAAGCCCACTTAACTGTCAGGTTGTAGGAGAGTTGGCAGATTTGCTTAATTCAGTTGACCTTATTGTGAAAAGTGTGCCTAACAATTAACAATTGAGTGAGCCTAGTAGCCCTTCTGGTGGATTCTAGAGGATTGCTTAGGAAATGCTGCCTGGGCAGTCAGTTTGCTGTTCCGTAATGGTGGATTCCATACAAGCAGTAAGTTGGGCGGGTCCAAGTCGATCCAAGTGTGATTAAATTCACGGCGCACGGTGAGATTCGTGTCTCAGTGATAGAGCCTTGGCTGCGCAAAAGCCTTTTCTGCTGTGTGGCTTCGATTCCCACCGAAGACGCAAATTTTTTACAATTGGGTAAACTGAATTAAGCAAATCTTCCAAGCCCCGCCCCTCCCCCATAACAACGATTAAATTTGAGTACTGAATTGCAAAATGACTGCATTATTTGATCCTGCTCAGAACTAAGCGTCGAATGTTGAGCTTTCCGACGCAGATAAACGCATATTCCAGCTCCCTGTTCATCATCACGTTTAAGTTTCGGTCAGCTTGACCCTCTATTTTTATCGTAATATGCAAAAAGTTAATGAGGTTAAGACTTTGCAAATCTGCATCACTAAAAAACTTTGCGGGAATTTATTCCCGTAGTTGTTTACTTGGTCTGAGCCGGACCTCGAGCTGTCATGCACAGTGCCAAGGATCAGAATTTTTGACCATAGGTCTATTTTGGCCGTTTTGTCGAGCACCACGCGGACGCGGTTTTTCATCATCAGCATAAAGAACCTTTTTCATTCTGCTTTAAGAGATAAACAGCTGATTGCGTTTTTATACGCCTGTTCCGGTGCTTATCATAGCGGGTTTTAAAACGAAAACTTTAAAGCTGTAGGTTTTAATTAATTCCTTATTGTGGCATCAGCCCTATTAAATATTAAATGCAATTTCAGTGTTTGTTTGATTGAATTGCTACCTAACGATTCCGCCATCGTTTTCGACGATGGCAGCAAACTATCCACTGCAAACACACGCGCGCTCACTGTCATGGTCGTCTTTCCTGAGCCATCTCTGCACACCGAACCGCAGGGCTTAAGAAGGAAGAGTAACAGCCGTTGTCCACGTTGCTTCCGCCCTCGGCTGCACTTGTTTGGTGTGCAGTAAATGAGCAAAAAACACTCCTCAGTCTGTCGTCCCTCTTTGTTCACCACTCTGCTGTTGTTGGTGCTGCCGCGATAAGTTAACTTTTAGACGAGGGTAGGCCTGGTGAGAGAGTTTGTACTCTCATTGTTACACGGTCACCGCTGTCTTCAACCGCGACTCTGATATGAAATAACTGTGGATTAAGCTGTCTCGCCAGCTTCCGCAGCGGTCGAGACCTAGGAGGTAAAACAAAACAATTATTACTGCCCACTTCGTGACAGTTGGACTGTCATGGATTGAGATATCCACCACGTGTTCCGCAGAGCGGCGGGTGCAGGGATGCGGCACGGGCTTGCCTGTGTTTGTGTGTGTGCTAGTTTGTAGGGATAGTAGACTATTCTCCCACCACCATAACCGCCACCCTTGGGAGGTTGTCCACTGACGGAAAAAAGTCGGCCACTACGAGAATTGGCAGTAAGACTGAAAAGGTCCTTTCTTAAGATAAAGCACTCTCACAGTTTAGAACAGAGACGGTCCGTGGGAGAGCCAGGAACATGCAGTGAGGACCAAGCCATGTGTGGCACGCGTAGACTGGTTGTTTAACATTTTCAGTCACCTCGTGCAAACAACCTGTCTTGCCAGCGGAGTAAAGTGAATGAGATAAGTAGGTAAATATTACACAGATCTGTCTTATTAAAAATATGTTGCATTTTTTCGCTAGAACACGTAATAGTAGTCACCGTTGACGATGGTTGAATGTGAACTTATAGAAGTTCGCCTTTGCGTTTCAGCTGTTGTCCTTTCGTAATATGCTTGTGTCAGTTCGATTAGAAGTTGATTTTCCAGGACAGTCATTAGTTATACTGTATTTTAAAGCAACTTTACGCCACACCATGCTTTGTAAAATGACCCAATGATAGTCCGACCACCGATTTCGATCATTTCCACCATACGCCCAAGAGCAGTGCTGGTAACTGAAAACAGAAAGGAGATTTATGTGAAATAGACGTGCAGCTGTCCACTTCACTCTAAAACGTTGTCCGTTTGAACCAGTGACAAGACAAAGACAAGATAACCGAACGGGCTCACGTTTACGGCGCTTTCTCCAATGCAGGCCAGAAAACCGCATAACTTAGTGTGCGGGTACAACCGCATTATCTATCACGTGGTGTTATAGCTAATGAGGCTTAAAACTAACGACTGCAAACTTCCAGGCCCAGTCCCTTAGGAGATGAGAGAAGTCTTGGGCATACCAGATTGGTAGGGACAATCTATTCTTTACAGAAAAGTTAGGAGCGAATTGCCACTCGGTTTGGCCTGGTGTTCGACCGTGAGGGCGTGGAGTTTTCACACTGGCCAACGACGCTGTCTGCGTCAACACTCTAATGGATGGAATCTCGAATGCGTTCTAGCGACAGTAATCCGGGCGGCCGCCGAACGTTGTCTCTATATCGGTCAGCCTTGATGGAAAGTGGTCAACAGTGACATCGCGTTTTAGTAGGTCGCGCTACACACTGAGGGAGAGGTGGCCAGGTTGCGGGCAGTCAGCGCGACTACAGCCTTGGCGTGATGAGTTAGCGATCACGTGTTTCCACAGGGGCGCGAACGCCTACTAAAAGAGCGCTCGAGGCAGCCGTTTGCACACTCCACAGAGTGATCGGTATTGTTTACGCCGACTGTTCGATTTCGTGAATTAGAAATTTGTTGACATGATTCAAATAATCATAAAAACGGTTTTGTCATACAACCAAATCCGCATAAATGACATATACCGGAGACAGAACTATCAGCTTAGCCTTTGAAAATACCCTTATAATCGTAAAATTGAAACAATTTATGGATTAAATCAACATTGTGCAAATAAAACAAATAATTTTGTTTAAAGTTTGCAATCTCAGCTGGCTATATGAGAAATTACTGATAGAATTGAACAGGCAAGTCCAGAAAACAGTTCAGAAGAAGGAGCGGGCGACGAAAAAATAAGTTAATTGGCCTGATGATTCGAATTCCGGCTTGAACTCACTAACAGATAAAACCCTTTGCTGTGATTGTGTCTGATGATGCGTTTAAGCAAGGATCAGAAATGTCGAGCTAATAAACTTCTTGTTTCAGTGATTGCATCCTCTTCTTTCGATAAGTAATCACCGTTAAAAATAATTTTGAACTCCAATTCGGCTATATCGCCAAATTGAAATTGTGCATCCCATGTCTTCATAATCTGCTGGCCTATACCAGTCGCTCTGTTACGTTAAGCTTCGAATCTAGTTCAAAGTAAACATAAGCCGCTGATTGCCCGTCGGCTTTTGTTCATCTGATACGACCGCGCTGTTTTTTATCTATAGCTGTCATTCGGTATTTCATTTGATTGCCTGATGTGCATTTTCTAAATTTTTTGCCATACAGTAACCTCCGACCACAATTTAGGGTTTTGATTTATGTCAGTCGGTCCTTCTCCTTAAGGCTTCTCTGACTTATAAAATTCTTATGCTGCAAGTGCCCAGACATCAAGGTGTACTGGTAGCGTTGTTCATACTTAGTTCTCAAGATAAGAGAGATGCAGCCATCTAGAAGTATGACACTGAAACGCCGGGAGATCTCCTTGCTCAATAAGCCACGAAAATAAAGTAAACACCTACACACTTAAAGAAAGTCGTAGACATTTCTCTCGGTTAAAAACCAGCGGAAAGAAGGTAGAACGCAGTATTTATGCTGAATATGCATGTCAGAGGTGTGAAGCAATCATAGAGAAGTTCAACTCAAAAACGTCCTATACTGTCTTGATGAGTAATAAGTAGTTCAATTACTGTTTATGGAATTTGCCAAATAGGCAGATACATTAAAAATATCTGACATAATGTTCACATAGAAATTGGAGAGATTCACTGTCAAACCACCGTCAAACCTTAAAATGAATTCAGATATGGAGTCTCATGCTGTTGTAGGTTTGCCAATGAGCCCCTACAGAGCCACGTTATTTGACTTTTCCATCCAGATCAGTGGCCAGTTTTTGGGTACCTTTGAACTCATCGCGTAAATTTCTGCCATCGAGCACGATAAGAGTTATATTTCCTTACATCTAGATGCACGGTTTAACTGAGCGTTTAGTAACCAATACTTCGTCGACTATCCCCTTGCCGATTTCCGTACATTAGTAGACACT
>JAYGXS010000004.1:32146524-32240631 GCA_036362985.1 Ligula intestinalis
AATAATGGCTACTCTATTAACAGAGTCAAATTTTCTCGCACATGTTCACTCATGTTAAAAATAGATGTCTGCGATTGAAGTAGGAGAACTTTATCTTCTAGATTTGTGTCTACAAGAAAAACGTGCAGTTGTACTTAGCAAGTGCGGTAAAACGACAAAGTAAATATCTATAGGAAGGAATTTGTTTGTTTTAACCGATAAGAAAAGTGGCGTGCTGTATATACGTATAGCCCGCTAAATCTAGAATACAAAAGTTGCATGCCCGGCTTATAATGACACAGTCTGCGGACGACCAAAGCTGACTTTTGGAACTTCAATATAAGGTTTGTGGATGAACTTTGCAACGTGGATTTGCATCTCTCACAGCAAATGCGGTTTTCCGTCCGAGTTTACTAATGATCTATACGCCTGTGGGATCAAATGTATGCATCCAAGAGAAAATTGTACACATGTTGCTAGCAGTACTGAACAACATAATACTGATCGTAATAAACTTGCAGTTTCTAAATAAACGTAAGGTAGAGGTTATCTAAGAAAAGGGTTCAAAGAATAACCAACCCGGTAGGCTCGTCCCCAGGGCAACAAATGTCGTTGCAGTAACAGCATCGGTTAATCCAACACTGCAGCCAAAGGCTGAGGCTAGATCGCCGATAATCGCCGTGAGAAAACCAATAGCGAAGATGCTAACGAAAAAGCACACCCAACCTCCAAGGTAATCTAAAAAAAGAATAAAAAATACACAAAACCCTTTAAATAGAAGATTATCATGGCTCATAATAAAAATTAGGTTCGTTTTGTGAGTCAAAAAGCGGTGTTTAGCGAATATTCATTGATTAGTGATTATTATATAATAATTCATTGATATATATGTATAATTACATATAACTTTATATTATCATCTGCTATTATTTTCACGATTACAAAGTGTGACTGCCACAGCTGACTTTGCGGAAAAAGACATGCGAATTAAAAAGACCAGCGATTCGGTTGGGCCGTTGGTGCAGTTCTCTATCTGCAATAAGTTTACTTAAAAATTATCCCAGCACTGAAAGAAGGAGCGCTTATTTCATAAGACGTTTGGTGGGAGAGAAATAGACCTCCAAGATAGAGATTGTCGCTACATTTACCCCCAACGATGACATTTCGAAAGTTGGATACATCTAATCTACAGTGACACACAGTGCATGCCCACACAACTCTCCCAACCACCTTGTCATCAGTTGAAAATAGGGCCTTGAATTTCAGTTCACAATATTAGTGCGTCTTAATTCGGTCCCATAATACGTGAAGAAATGCTTTCCTCTTCGTCTGGGAACAAAAGCATCTATAAGTATATGAAAAAGAAAAAAATCAAGGGTTATGGAAACAACCGTACGCGCTGCAGTGGGCAGAGGTATTAGCTAATTAAAACATCGGCTTGTGCTTCTTTATAAATAATCGCTCCAATTATTTACTTTAAAATGTTTTTGAAGTTGCAAATTTTGCAAATAAGGTATTCAAGTAGTTTTGTCTAAACGGAATACGTGTTGCGAACCTTTCGTTTAACACTTGACTATTATTTCGCTATTAAACGAAATGAGGACAAGGTCTTTGCATGCAGGTTACAAATTTTGGACAAATATTTGCAAGCCACATGCACTGGGACTCCTGACAACTGTGTTGTCCTATAGAAGAGCTAACGCAAGATAGGTATGGGATATACTTCCCAATTATTTTGTCAAAATTCAAATGAAAATATTTCGAAGATCATTTTAAAATACCTGCCTTAGAAAAGAATAAACTGACCTTGCACAGTTAAGGTACTCATTCCGAGCTGGCTAGAGTTAATATGCAGAGCTTTCTTGGTTTGAGTATAATGTTATGTTTAAACGATTTTGGGCTGAGAAGAATGATCTACAAGTGGAACCACTCGCTTTCTGATCGCGATTTTGAGCTTTGCTGGCAAAGCAACGGAAATAAAAAAACTATTAGCAACACCCATTTACCTCGGAGGCTTCCACTAGGCAAACACCCAGCGTAAACATTGGTGTAGCAAGTTATGGAAGAATAAAAACTGCAACATCATTTTTTTTCGATTGCAGCTGTAGCCATCCGGAGAGACGCAGGAGAAAACGATCGCCAAAAGAACTCAAAATTACTACAAAAGCTCAAAGAAGAAATGTGTGAAACCCTACATTATACTCCAAGAATGGTTCCTAGGCAATTGAAGAAACTGACGGGTTACGCAAGCGTTCGAAACCATCATGCGTGACTGCATCATGAGTGCAAAGGGTTATGTCGTCTGGTGGTAGTCTTCTAGGATGTGTCTTGTGTAATGTCTAATTTATCAGTCAACGAAAGTGCTTAGCATGTATAAATAGACACAGGCAGTCCCTGTCAAACTCTCGAGTACCAAGGTATTGGCGTTTGAATCTCCAGTCCTAAAAACCTAAACATGAGCAAACTTAGTTGACGACGGTGGATATAACATAACGGGTCCTTTTAGTCTCCCAATTCCTCTTCGCTGCCCCTTCCCAACTCATTACTGGTTGCTGTGCGACAGTGTTCGATGGCTCTATATTGTGCTCCAAAATGCGAGGGGACGAGCATGCTACATCACTCCATTACTGGTGTACAACTTCAATAAATGGCACCATAAAATGCATCAAAAACATGGATTTCTTGGTGAAAACTCGAACACGATAGAATCTATGAAAGAAGTAAACGATATTATAAAATGCCGTCGCGCAATGAATTGCGTGTGGCCTACCACGATTAGCAAGAATGAGTAATTAGATCGAAGGCAGAGTAAAACGTTCGACGGTCGTTGTTTGACAGCATGATTATTAATTACCAAGCAATCATTAAAATGGGTCCCGTGGGTGGATCGTTAAGGCACAGGGGAAGGCTTAATAAGCACAGGGTACAAGGGCAGTATGGGGACAATGGCTCTAGTCAGTTTTTTAGGCAATTCCGGCTTCCTCCACCAAATCGCTGTGGCCTCGTAACAGTGAAGGTGGGCCGTTTCAGCACGAAAGAGGACTCTAAAAACCCGCTTTCGACGGTACGTCCTTTCCGGACGAACTTATCGGTACCTTAATTTCTGCTAGCTGCCAGCAACCATTGTTAGCAATGAATATTTCAAGGTGTGGTGACGCCTAAAGATTTTCACTTGTGGGCGTTTCCATTGGTAACCACGGAGAAGCTGACTCGTTGGAAATTTAAATTTGAAACAATGAAGATAGCAAGCGATAGTAGACAACAGTTTCTCTGAAAACCGTTATGAAATGTTACATAAGGTTCTGCAGAGAAGAACATTATAGAACATGACATTGCAACATAATAGAGGAGACAGGTAAGGATGCCTTGTACGGCTGCCTAAACAAGACAATACAATATGTGTGATCCTGCACCAAATTGCAGGAAAAGTAACTTTAACATTAAGGTGAGGATCGGGGTTAAAGTTAGGATAAGGTTTAAAGTTGGAGTTAAGGTCACATTTGGGATGGGGATCAGAACTATATTAAGGGCGTAGGTTTGTGTTCGGGTTAGCTGTGAGATTTAAGTTAAGTTAAGGACCAGCGTTACGTTTAAGGTTATGACTTCGTTTTTTATGTAAGGATTCAGACACGGGGTTATTTACCCTTCCTGAAGTTTATCGCAAAACTACCTAGTTCAAGTAGGTGGGGTGGCCCTATTCCCATGTCCCGTTTAAGTTAAGATACAATTCAGGTTTATCACGACTTACCCACCTACTGATTTAAAAGGCAAGCGCACGTTATGCAACTACATGCTTTTCGTGTTAAGTTCGTTCACAGTGCAAACAAAGCCCTAGGTGGAAGTTGAATTTACATTTTTAGTTTAATTTTCAAACTTCATTTAAAAATTATAGTTTCATATATCGACGTCGACATAAGAAGCGTGATATGCAAATCAATTTCGGAATAAAGGATAAAAATAAGGAAAATGAGGGCGGAGCAAAGGCCCGTAGGATTATCGTCTTAACAATTTTAATGCCTGCTCCTTACAAATAACCGAATTCAAAAATAGCCCGAGACTGACCTTGAAACGCCAATATTAGGGACAGAGAAATCGAAGTGTAGGCTTAGCATGAAGTTAGGCCTTAGGCATATCATAATCCGAAAATTCGCCGTCAGTCAGAATTGGAATGCAAGGAAAGACACCAGACGAGAAGTGAGACGAATAAATTAAAAAAATAAACAGACGGGATTCCAAGGAGCAAAACAAACCAAAGTTCATTTAATTGAGAATAAAAGTTAAAGCGAAATCACGAACACCTATTTAAGCTTCTGGATGTGGCCAAATCAGAATGTGCCAACCGTTAATCAGGCTGCACGCCGATAAAAATGTCACATACGAAGTTTTTGTGTCTAGGCGCAGGCTCATGGCAAGCCAGCGACACGCACCCAATCAGATGGCTGACCGGCTCAGACGGCCGACTGCTTCCAGGGGGGAGGAAAGAAGAGCGTGAGGTCGATTGTGGGAAATTCATTCGCTTGGCTTTATCCGTGGCTTGAAAGACTGCTAACTGATCGAAAAAATAGGTTCTCTCAGAACAGAGGATCGAACTTAAATGACTTCTGCCTACGGTAGCCTCTATGGCGTTGCCACTTGCCTGGGATTAGAACCGACAAATTCATGTTTCTTTGAAAGTCTGGTCCAACTTGTGCTGTTGAGTTGTGCTGGCGTGTGGCACGCGTAGACGGGTAAACGAACTTCGTCAGCCACTGCGCCTGATTCAGCCTGCAGTCTTTTGACTCTTTCCTGACACTGCGCTCAGGTGTGTGGGAGGAGAGACTAATGCAGATTTTACGCAACAGGACCGTCATTATTAACTAATTCACGCTCAGGCCAGTCCCTGAGTCCGCCATGCGACAGAGATCATGGTAAACATTATCGCTAGCGATGATCATATAGTTGTGCCTAAGCAACGGAAAGGATTTATGAGCTTTGTTTCCAATTAATTGAGTCCCTGCAAATAAGCGCACCTCAACGAGGCTAAAAAGTAGTCACAGTGTGGTATTTCCAATAAGTCATGTATTTTATTAAAATAGTGATCAACTACAGCCGATAAAACTTTTTCGATTGAATCACTTCTATTAGTTGTAGCATTTATCATTGAAAGGTGACAGATACTTTCGTAAATTTTCAAATACCGGAGACGATAGATGGTACTGGAAGTATGGAAAAAAACAATCTTTATATACCATATGATTAGACTTATGATCACACTACGGTATCCCGATTTGGAGATATGCCCCGCTTCTCCCGAGGGTATCTTCCGTGTACTAGTTTATGCCCCTTATCAAAATTAAAAACCCAAACTTCAGGATTAAGTTTGTTAGATGTGTGTGAGAATTTTTATTCTACTAAAAGATGAACAAGACCTATGTTATAGACACTAATAGCTCCAGCCTGCTCTACAGGGAAGCATCAGGGCTTACCAAGCCTGCTCTCATTTATTGCTAGCTTTATTCAGACATACCACTGCCAAGCGACGATAGAAAAGGAGGGTAAAATGCAAATCTAGCGCAAAGCTTAGTAACTGGAAGAAATCAGACGTTTAAGTTCATCGATGATACCCATGTAAGCATTAAGGAAGTCAAGTTAAGCGAACGAACTTTTTCGATTCATTCATCATCAGGCAATACATCAATATAAAGGAGGGTAGAGTTAACGAAAGTTTTAGGCAAACCAATCGGTAGTAACAAGAAGGAAGAGGGGGGAGAAAGGTGTAAGAGGATCAAGGGGGGATCATGGGGATCAGATTCTAGTCTGACTTGGGGACAGCGAAATGGGGATGGGGGGGGGGAGAGGGGAAGGGGAAGGAGTCAGACAATTAGTTTATGTCATCCGGTGGTCCTCGTCTCGGGTTTTCCTAGGAGGTGTGAGGACGCAAGGTGTTAACGTCTTGAGACTGTGTCGGTGGCCTTTGGATGCTTGATGCCACTGTCTCATCATTGCTTCGGGGCGTAGAAAGAGGCGTGAGGGCGGATGTTGAAAAGGCTTTTGGCCACGGGAGCCTACGGGCCGCTACAAATGCTTTCTGCGCACATAAAATTGGGTTTGTGAGGCGAATGGCGACTGCTTCTGCCGTCGCAAGTATCCGCTGACACAGGAACTTAGAGTGTTTAGCCGGAACTTTATAGATGTCTTTAAACAGTCCAGATGAACCAGCAGTCATGGATTAAAAAGTTAAGTCTGATTGGATCATTGATTTTACCGCATTCAAGGTTGGGTTACGATGCATTTTTCTTTAACGTGGCCATGCTGGGCATTCATGTGTACCAGATACAGCGTTGACGTCTGAGGTGTTGGAAGAAATAATTGCCATTATCCGACACTTGGATATGAAGATCCTATGCAGCCGTGTTGGCTGATGTGTGGGAAGAAATGACCGCCACTATCCGACACTTGAAGCAAATGGGCTGTGACTTCTACACACACGTTCACACGTCTCGATCTTCGTGTTTGCGTCAAAGCATGATGAGCGTGCGTAAAGCTTAAAGTCGACGCTGCGCATTTATTTCTCACTGCAAAACGCTCATAACTGCTGTCCCAGGCTGAGGGTATTTGCGGGAGCATGGTAAAAACGACCAGAAAATAAACTGGAAAGCCAAATACACGTATATATGTTGTTTATACAGTATGGCGAGTGCTGCATGAAACATTCCGCCATTTGAAAAAGACCAGTCATCACTCACAAAACAACATTGAGTAGATTTACAATACTGTCTATCATGCAGTCCAATTAAAATTATTTTCAGTCGCACTAGGATGCCGACTCTGGGATGAGCTTCTTTTTGACCGCTACGAAAAATTAGATTCTGTAAAAATGGCTACCTTAATAGTTTGTAATTTTATAACTGATTTTGACTGCCTTTATAAATTAAAATATATTTAATGGAAAGAATGCACGAACAACCCTTTTTGTACTTATTTGACAGAAAATTACGCTTTTAAATTTTATTTTTAAAGTGTTTCCTTCGGTTTTAAAAAAATGCAAAATTGCCGAAAGATTTTGAAAGCTACTGACAGCTCGAAATGAATTCAAGTTTTATAAACTAAATGCTGTGTTCATTCTGTTAAAGGAACAATACATTCTTGCCTATAATTTGAGGAAGTGGTTGCTAAGCTGTCATAGAATTTCGCAATAGACATGGATCATGCTGTATATAACAGTGGCAGCATTAATAAAGTTAACGGAAATGACGTATTATTGATGAGCATAAAAAACTCATAAAACTCATGAAAAACTAAAAATAAGAATTTTTTAAAACCGAAGGAAACATTCTCTTAGTGAATAAAATTTAAGGAAGGCGTAAGTTTCTATCATATAATTAGAAAGAGGGTTTTTCGTGCATACTTTCCATAAAATATATTTGAATTTATAAAATCGATCAAAATCAATGATAAAATACATGATATTTAAGTGGCCATTTTTTACACAATCAACTTTTTCGTAGCGGTCAAAAAGAAGCTCATCACAGAGTCGGCATCCTAGCGTGACTGAAAATAACTTAAATTGGACTGCATGATTAACAGTATTCCAACCCTACTCAACGTTGGTTTTCGAGTGAGTACCGGTCTTTTTCAAATTGCGGAGTGTTTCATGCAGCACTCGCTTTACTGTACGTAAACTTATCCAGGGAAAATGTGATTTTCACAACTTCAACCAACGTCGGTCTATAGCAAAATGCCTTCGCTTTCGGCTTTTCACTCAAAGGTGAACATTTTCGTAATCCGGGCCATTTTATCCACTTCAAAATTCATCTAAAACCGGGCGAAGAAAGATTTTTCGCTCAGTAGACGAAATATGCTATGGATCGGTTACCAAGAGGGCAGTATCATTTACTTAATTTGTAATATATGTATCTGCTTTTATGAGTGATGCGACTGAGTTAATTTGAAGACTGCGCATGTAGCAAAATTAAATGGAACCATACATTTTGTGCGCGCTCATCAGCTGCTTCCACTCGCTGCATAAACTGATTAACGAATGAGAAATTACAAAATTGAATTCATACAGAAAAATCGATACAAAAACATCAAGGTCCCTAGAGTTGGCCAAGCAGCAATCAATAAAGTAGGAAATTCAAACACTGTGGGCAGAAAAAAACGGTGTGAAAACGTCTAAGGCAAAAACATCTTAGACAAACAAGGTCGAAAGGGGATGTGTAAACAGGGAGCCAGTGCTAACACGGCAGGGTAAGGTTCACCACATGCTCCAGTTGTTTACATAGGTCAGGTTTAAACCGCCTTATGTATGCTGCCTCCAGGTAGCGTAAGATACGAGTTGTTCGTGCCCGAACAAGTATTCGGAAGGAAGTTTTAGGGTCAACAGCATGACCGGTATCCAATAGGTGTTCCGTAATGGAAGAACGAGGAGTTCTGTTATCCTGTTTTAATAGCCGACTCGGCAAGTGCTTCTTAGCTCTGGTTGCCAACTGCCTTTGTGTTCACCCTATGTACTTGCATCCACAAGTACATTTTAATTCATAAACACAATTTGACGTGGTGTAAAATGGCAAGGCATCCTTCGCAATTGGAATCGGAAGGTTCTTTGTCGAGTTACAGAATTTGCTCCCCGAAGCAAAGTTGGTCCTTTCAATAGTGTTACGTAAGCTTCTCCTTATTTGTGGTTAAAATGTTGTCACCCTTGAAGGGCAAGGATATGAAAACGGGCTTGTTTGGAACTAACTGTTCCATAACCCTTTGCCGTATGGGTTTTTTTGTAGTCGTCGATAAACTGAGCTGGATAACCATGCTTAAGTGGAGTTTCCTTGAGGCTTGCGATTTCTGCATTCAATGTGTCCTTTGAGCAGATCTTGTTAGTCCTCTGGAGGAGGGTGCAACCTAAGTAACGTTTCAATTGTATGGGGACAAAACTTAGACAATACAAATACTGCCCTTTCCATGTATTCTTATGAAAATCTCTGCGCGTTATGGAGCCGTCTTTCTGCCTGACTGTGTAAATGACAACGCGGGTAACTAATACATTTATCCGCTTTCCGCACGTTATCAAAGATGAGCAAAAGCTCAATGATTATTTTGTTTTTGGAGATGGTCCTGCACATGGCACTTTTTCTAGGAATGGCAATTTTCGTCCGAAATACTGTCAACGTATTAAAAGTTGGTTAAATTAATGCCAAGCAAATTCCCCACTGCAATCTAAATCCTTTTCACCGGGAAGTAGTTTCACACTTGTTACCACTTGCTTCACGGACTATTAGTAGAAATAATAAATCATCGTGGCATCTTAAGCAGTCATAGTGAGTTGTAATTATCAACGATTAAAAAAACCGGCTAAATACGGCAGCGTTATATTCAAATTCCTGAACCAATATCCTTCATCTTCTGTTTAAGGTAGCAGAAAAACCCAGCAGAAAATAATAAAAAAACACAATGAATTGATAATCACTATCTTTCGACATGGTTACACAGATAAATCTAAAAAAAACAATTTGCTTTTTTAACTTAATTACCAAAAGTCCTAAGAACAGACGCTAGGATTAGTAGGGATCAGTCATTCCTTTTTCTGCTACTTTTTACTACTCATGAATCTGATGATGAATCCGCGACGGGCGTCAAAACGTTAGGCGAATAAACTTTTTGTCCCAGTGATCGAGTCTGCTTCTTCTTGCTAGGATAAGTATTAATTAGTCCACTAGGAAACTCTTCTGTTGTAGGCTTTAAATATAAAATAATGAATAAAAACAGGTTTCAATGGCTTTCTTTTGACTGTATGTTAATTGTCAATCAATCAGACACAAGAAAACACAAATTGCAACACTGAGGCAAGGAAAGTTTTGATTTCTTTACGAGATTATGAACTTCAGTTTGATTGAGATAAGTATGTCAGTGAAGCTGTCACTGCATAAAATTCTGCAGAATCTGTGATTTATTTATTCACCTTCCTATCGTTATGGAAAGCAGTTAGCTTTATCTTTGACTGAAGTCTCCACAAATATACCCCATTAGTTTTGGTTGTCTCGATTTTAATTCAGTGTGCCTACAGCCATCGCGTATATGGCGCGGGAAATAATTCAGAGATGGCTTAAAGTGCAGTGCATTGAGTCAAAAACTGCATCGCCTTAGCAAGCCGATGGAAAGGCAAGCAAAAACGGCCTATTATCGTTTAGGCAAGGTCCTTCGGGGACAGACATGACGAGCTTAAAACCAAAAAGGCCAGTACGAGGATTAAGGCGCACGATAAATAGGCGTGGCTCAAATTCCCAAGACCAACTAATTTGGTTAGCCTAATAACCAAAGCTAAGCGAAGTCCGCAACTGATAGTTTTTTTATGCCAAAACAAATAGGCGACGCAAAATAGCTATCAGGTAAGAGCAACGCAGTGCGTGTAAACACAACGGAAAGCTAACAGCTGGTTGCGTCTGGCTGTTTATCTATTGAAAACCCATAGTTACCAACACTTTATGGTATAATATTGAAGCATGTATGGGAAAGACGCAGATGACGGGTAAACAAATCTGAAGTCATTGTGATAAGTTAAGTAGGAACTACTTTTTGAAAGCAGCATAGTAACCAGAGGGGAGATGTGGCGAGATGCTTGCTTAAATGCCGATAAGTAAAACGTAACTATAGGCAGAGGGACATTACCAACAAAAACAGGGAAGACTGGAAGGAAAAGAGTGACTTCCCCAACTGATCAGTGGACGTCTATCCACAAATGTGAATATTCCTGGTCGAAATCGGCAAGACAACGAGCCCGCGGCCCAATGTTTAGAAGTTTGGAATTCTAAGGGTTTGGGGTTCAGACATCAGGTGCCTTAGTATCCGGGATTGGCTATGGCTAGCTGATGACGGCCAATAAACTAGAAATAGCAATTCCAGTCTCCCTTGTATATTTCGACAAGGTGCTTCTGTTAGCCATAGTGTGGCTGCTGGCGGGGCCTAGGAATGAGCCCTAAGCCAGATCGGGATGATTTAGTCTCGTAAGCAATTAGTGAACGTTTAGTCACAAATGTAAACAGTTTGAAATTTTTCAACTCTGTTTGCAGTGTCCTAACTGATGCTTAAGAGATATGTATGACTTTGAGATACGAAACTGTGATTTATGTACTACGTAAACATCTTGTATTAATTAAGGCAGAAGTATCATTGGTAGCGCATATTATGTTCTCTTAACCCCAGGCTTGTGTCTTACGGATGGGGTAGGGCTAGGGTTAAAGTTATGTATAACAAAATAAGTAGGTAGTAATATATAGTAACCTTTTTTCATCATTCCCGCACCTTCAATAGAGCCATGAGCCTTCATCTCGCCTACCAAGCGCTCCTTAGAAGGCTAATATTGGTTCAGAACAGAGCAATAGGTCAGGCGAAGAGAGATAAGCAGGGCCGACAGCCGGCAGCCGCGAGCAAAGAGGGTGGAAACGCTCACGAGACACAAAGAAGACTTGATACAGCTCATGAAGACGCTCATGAGGGCACGAGCAATTCAAACAACCAGATAAATCGATCGGTGCAATCGATTGACAAATGGGCATTAGGCAAGGCTACTGGTTGGACACATTCAGCTGACGTGAACAAGAGTACAGACACCACGCTCTGACGATGGAAGCGAGCACGCTTTTGAAATGTCAGCCAAAATACACCTTGGTCCCAAAAAATCGTCTCTTCTTCGTCTTTCCTTTCCGGGGATGATGAAAGGAATATTTTATCTATATGTCGAATTTTTTCGCATAGTAAACATTATTTCATCATCTCCCGAAGAGGAAGAAGAAGAAGAAGACGGGGCAATTTCTGAGACCAAGGTGTATTTAAGCTGACGTTTCGAAAGCTTTATCGCTGTCTGTGTATCTTCCTTCGGCCGACCTATTGTTCCGTTCTGAACAGATGTTAGCCCTCTGCGGAGCGCTTGGTAGGCGGGATGAAGGGCCATGGCTGTATTGAGTGCGTGATTCGAGAACCAACTTTCAAGCAGCACACAAACAACTGGACACATCTCATGGAGGCGCCCGCGAGGACGCAAACGATTCAAACAGCCACCAGCACTCGATCGGTACAATCGATCGACATGCAGGCATCAGGCACAGCTAGCGGTTAGACAGTTTCGCTCGACACTACGCACTGATGATGGAAGCGAGACTGCTTTGGAAACGTCAGCATAATTACGCCAAGCGTAAGTGTACATAGAGGGGTGCGATTGATTGATTAAAAATTAAATTTCACTGCGTTTTGAAATGATTTGGATTACTTAAAATTAAAGCGTTGAGTGATTTCTTCAAAAATCCGATAAGTTTCAATCATCTTTATGCATTAAAACCTAATATTTACTGGTCTATGTGATCATCACAGTACAGTACATGGAAAATTCTTCACCGGGAAAGAAAAAACAGTGCCGTCAAAAAGGGGCAAGAATGGGTCGTACTACGGCCTCAGAGAAGTCACTTTCACGGTCAGATGTACCCTTATCAAGACAGCCCCGTAGAAACATCACGTTGATCTGGAATTCGCGAACCTAGCAAACTCCTTTATGTTGATCCACTTGCTAGTTGATCCCTTGAATTAAGGTCGTTGCTAGTCTCGCAACCGACTAAACAAAAGCTTTTTTCCCATTTTCATTTCCTTTTGGGCCTTTTCTGAGGCAATACGTCAGATGTAAGTTCTAAATAGAGCCTAGTAACATGGCACGAAAATGCTATTTCAACGTAAGATCATTTGATTCAAAAGCTACTGACAGTGAAGAAAGTAGAGTTTTTCGAAAAATGATTTGAAAGGCAGTCCAAAGGAGGTGGATAGTAGATTTTGAACGGCAGATATTTGGTGCTTGACAGTTACTGAAATAGAGTGGTCGCTAAGGTTTCGCGAAAGATGTTTTCCTTCATTGAAACAGATTATAACCCGGATCCAAGCTATATGTCCTCTTGATAATGCAGCTGCCATTTTGGCCATATGTGGCAATGTTACAAATAGCTTTAAAACTAGTTCCTTGCGTGACTGCTTATAACGAAACCCATGCATACATACATTCTACGGAACATTTTGGAAGCGAGTAACACTGTATACAGAAATGGTCAAAGTCGATGATTCCTGACGGACGTAACTGGGCGGAGCTGGTCAAGTAGCACTTCAGACAAAAGCGGTCACTGTTTTGCCTAATGTTAAGCAACCTTAGTACATTTGGACAGCTTATTTTCAGTCTGTCAATTAAGTGCAAAAGTATTTTTGCGCTTTCGACACAGTGGAGGATTTTTTATTCGAAAGCTACTTAATTTAATTTTAAACAAAATACCTAGCCCAGAAGCCCACATAACAAAAGAAGCATCTCCACTCACCTAAAAAACCACTAGTATCAAAGATTCTCCTCCAAACAGAGGCATAACGGAATTTTGGCTCGCACCGGTATCAGTAATTATCATATTAACCCATAATAGTAACCATTCAATCGCTTGGTTCCTATCAGCCTAAAATTATTTTACAGTCAAATCAATCTGTAGGACGCAGTTTAACTGTCAGAAAGGAGCGTATAGCAATCTCTCTCTCGAACTGTAATCAGATAGCCATAGTGCAATTGAACATGACATTCCACAATAAACTGTTAGTGAATTTACATTTTTGTAATATATTTGTCCAAAATCAATATCAGGATAACGTTTTTGGACACGCCTGCACTCAGATACATGTAAAAGAGCATCCATCGTGCCATGTAACTGTAACTTAGCAATATCTTAAAAGCTTGCTACAGTACAGGATAAACTGAATCATAAATATGAAAGTGAACTAGTTCGATACGCAAACGTTTAGTCCAAATTGATTTGAGTAAAATCTATTTTTAAATGTTTGATAAATCAGCATGCACTTTTCTGTGGGCTCTGAGCTAGATACACGCAAAGAACGACGAGGCTAGCCAACTTCAATTGATTCGTACGTTAATAGCACTCGAGGTTCGCGAAGTACCTCCCACTCTTCATTAACAATGTCGGTGGTGACACTCGTTGATGGACGTTTAAAAGCCGCTAGCATATCACTTCTCACATTCTGCCTCGGGTCTCATTTCTCGTGTTCTGACAACAGCCGTTGCGGCCAGTAGTCTAAGTAAATAGTATTGCCAGCAAACACAAGCGTGACTGGAATGGTCATCACTGGCTCATTAAGCCATCATACCCAGTGCCAAGTTGTGCACTACCCGGGGCTCAAACTCGCTACCTTTTCGATCAGTGTCTAGGCAGATAGTAATGCTGGCAATGGTAATCTCACTGGTGTTTTACCTTCTACAGCCTGTATTAAATCCTAGGGACAGATTCTTTGACAAGGAACTATTCCAGAGAATTGGCAATACCAATATTTCATAGGTGTATAAAGTACCATGCCTAGATACGGAAGATATTTCAAAATAAAACAAAAGTTTGATTACAAAAGATACGCAAAATGATAAATATGAGCAAAAGTAATGAAAATTAAGTTTGCTAATACGCACCTGTGGGTGGAACAAATGCGAACATGACCTTCCAAAATACAGTCAGGAAATGCATGACATAATCCCCGCAGGATGGCGTCACAACCTTTACACCTTCTTCTTCTGATTCTAATGGATCCGAGTCAACTTAAAAGAAATAAAGGAAAGAAATCTCAATATAAAACACAAAGAAGATGTAAAACGAAGCTAGCAGCTGTAAGAAATATTAATGAGAACGGTAAACTAATTAAGGCCTCCAGAAAACTTACTTAAAAGCAATTTAAATAGTCACTTGGGCTTTTACGTAAGAGTGGTTAAATGATAAAACTGAATTAAGTTGGGACAAATGTCTGGTTCAAATGCATACTTATGCCCTAATTCGTATTCTGCTTTATCAAGAGGCAGTTATGCATAGGTCACTAGGAACACTGAATTATATGAGGAAACATGGACTTTTGTTAATTCAGCACAGAAATACAAAGAGTTTCATTTAATTTCAATGAAAAGTAAATTTTACGAAAGGAATAAATCAATGAAACTGGCTGTTGATGTCCAGGATGTGGAATTTTCTGACGATTAGACAGAATCCTAAACACGCAAAAACTCTGACCTAAAATGCATTTACGCTATAGTGTCAATATGAAGACGGCAGGCTAAAAAAATTATTTCACAGATTTAAGTATAAAAATGCCTCGATTTGCCACAACAAAAATGGGTTGGCAAATATGAGACCTCAAGATACTGCTGGATCTTTTTAAGCTTGGCGAAAAACACTGTATGCCTATTTTCAAAGTAAGCCGTGTTAAGAAAGGGGTACACACCGTGAATCACTTTTTATAGTTTTATTTTTCAAACTAAGTATAAGCGGAGGTTAAAATAAAGTATGGCAGTTATTACAGTAACGCAAGTGACAACGATTAATGTCCGTTAGCGCAGTTAAACTAGAATTTATAAATGTCTACTGGCCGCCAAAGAGCATATTTAGAACGTTCAAAAAAATACTCAAGTTAAAGACGGCATGATAAGTTCGTGGAAAAAAAGACTAGCGAAATAGAAGGGACGGTTGGAAAAAAATGACAAAGCTAGTTCTCCATTGCAAACGGATTTTCAAAATTGTGACGATTATTGGCACCATTCAAACGTATATCTTGGGCTCTGCTCCTGATCCTTCTGTTTTGTGGCACATTTATATTAATCGTTTGAGGGCCACTTCCGCAATCCTGTTGATCACATGAATTAAAAGAGAATGAAGAAGTAGGCAATCGTATTCTGCACAGAAAACGGCAGAAATTAAGGAAAATACTGACCGAAATTCTGCTGGTGGGTCAGAGTACCTCGGACCCTATTAAACATTATCTACTACTTCCTCAAGCGCGGACTCCCTTCCAATCTTTTAATTAAAGGCAAAAGTAGCTTATGCAGCCCCACTCCTATACAACTATAACAGGGGTTATAGAGTTTTTTTTTGGGGGGGGGGGTGGGGAAATAGGATAGGCAGAGAAGGAAATTTTTAGAAGTAAGTGTCAATTGTAAAATGTAGTCGGAGGTGCTTCTCGTGGCCGCTGGGAGCAGGTTGTTCCGCATGCGAATTGAAGGTGTGTGCGGCGCTTCGCGCCGCGGACTATACTAAACACACTCCAGAACGGTAAGTTGGACCTCAGGTAAGTTGCAGTAGACGACCTCCCAACCACAATTTCAATTTTTCGAGAAATTCAAGAAACCTGCAATTTTATAACCGGGTTTTTCCACAATAATTTAAGTGTTAATACAGAGTAGGAAAATCTACAGATATAAATTAACAACAATTTCTTAATGCAGTAAAATAAGAATGTATAAAGCATTTATTGAAGAATATTCCACTTTGTGTCTTAATTCCCGTCAGCAAAACCAGATAACCACTATTTTCGTACGAAAGCATGCAGTTTGTAGGGATTAATGAGTGGAACTACACAAGCTACTATTGCCTAATTAAAATTAAATTTATGTAAAGGTGTAACTGTTATTGCACAAGGTGGATTAGGGGAGTAAAGGAGTGACAATTAAACCAAAGTGCTTACTTATGGGCTTTTGCTCTTATTGCCTAACAACCCGGACAGAGGTCAACGTTCGGTTGATCATCAACACCAAATATAAATGTTGCCTTACCGGAGATAAAACTAACTATCCGACAAATGGACACACCTAATCCAGCCTTGACTCCCAAAAGTTTTGTGCAAATTTAATCTACTTGATATTCTGCGGATTATCTGTCAACCTCTACTGCAGAATAAACCTGTTTCCACTCTTCATAAATTATGATATCACTGATCTCCTGGAGGGTTAATACTTATTCTTCGTCTGTGGGGAAGATGCAGGATCCGCGTTTCCCAAGAAATCTGTTATAGGCGCTGAGGTTCGATCTAATACCGACGATGCAGCTCACATCCTTCGGATATGATTTTCTTCATGGCTGGCACGGAAATTGTTTTCCCGTAGTATAAGTATGCAAACTGCTCTTTAGCCCAAGCAGCATCTGCCAGCTGCACAAGTCCAAAATTATGGCAGTGAAACCAAAATTTATCTCTTTATACCTAGACGATTTCCTATGTAACAACCTACTGTAGCCATTACTGCGTACTTCCTCGTGCTTATTCTTTAATGTGTATTAATCAAAGCAAAATCAAAACTTGAATATTCTGTTCTTGTCAACCAGATGAGGCAAGATATGAATCAAAAAAGGTAACTTAAAAAAAGAGACAAGATTTATCTGATTAAAAATGGTCATTTCAAAATTTCTTCTGACCCTTCAAATAACACGAATAGACACAAGTTCGTAAATGTGGTTTTTACCACACGGATCAATTAGAAAAATATCCAAACCGATTTCCGCAAAACAGCTAGTCATATACTATAAATACCATTAATACATGGTTTTCCTATGCAGCAAATGAAATCCTATGAACGGTAGCCCATAATTGGGCAACCGTTACGGAGAAAAACCAGAAATAATCAGGAATTAGAAGAGTTTTCGCTTATGCAGGCATGCGAGAAAACTTACAGAATCTTTTTCCGACTTTATTAAAATAACTTCAAGTAAAATGGTTGCCCATCTGCAAAGAACAGAGCAAAGTAATTTTTAAAATCTATTCACAGGGTTTTCTCATGCAGTCAGAAAAGTAATCATTGCAGGACTTCGCGGAAGGGATAAAACGTCTCAGACGAGTACTCTTTGTAATGTCCAACTTGGAAAAAGCCGTAGTTTGGAGAAAAGACAACATCCAAGAACTCACGGAATGAGTAGAGTCTTTCAAAATTTTCTTAGTCATTTTGCTTATATATTATTACTCAGCTACAGTTAAAGGGTATGGTTGATTATGGAGCAGACTGATCTTCTATAAGACAAAAGGCGTCCTCTAAACCGCAAGAAAGAGTAAGGTACTACAAGAAAGCCAAAATGTAGCCTAAGAAGGGCAAATGTCTAAATAATTGCCCAGGTGGGATGTGACTGCATACTAGGTTCCGAATTACTGCATGCACGCGCAACCCGCTTTGTTCTACAAACCATACTGGTCTTAGCAATAAGATTAATAGAAATAGCACACATAGTATTGGCAGAACTCCTGAAACAGCAGTATCTTAGCCATAGTAATCCTAAGTGTGCGGTGTCTATCAAAAGCTGCGCCCAGCGACAACACGAGATGATTTTCCTATGGCCTGGACCGACAAACCCCTAGATGCCATGTTAGGTAATCGAATTTACTCGACACTAAGTTTATTCGCCGAATACTGTTTGCTATTAGTCAGGTCGTCCCCACTGTCATTTCTATTTGGAGCTGACTCCAAACGTACATATTTATGTGCTCATTAGATCAAATACGGTAACAATTGCCTATGGACAAATTGCTAGCATCAACAACATCCTAATATTGCTCTTTTCCTGCTGATATGTACTGCTTTCCTTTTATCCCGTACTTTCAGCGTACCGATTTAGAAAGATAGTGTGTAAAATATGAGCTACAGCAAGGTATTTTCGAAAGTCAAAGATAGCCTGAAAAAATGGCAAATGCAACTTTGTTACGACCTTCAAGCACAGTAGATATTCGGATATTATTACATACACGTTTCTTTAACGCTTTAGCCTACTATAATACGCACATAGATTACTAGTGTACATTAAGATAAAATTCCTACATGCACGTAAAGGCCGCAGTGTACTTAACCACTTAGCAGGTATGCTTAACAGAACTAGCACCCCTAGCATAAGCATAGCACTTCTAAAAGCAGTATCCTGGAAAAGTGGCAAATGCCGCTCCATTACGACCTAATGCATGGTAGATATTCAGCTATTATCAAGTACACAGTTCTTTAACCTTCACCTTACTTGAAACCACCAAAGAGGTTACGACTGTATACTAGGTCAAAATTTCCTACATGCGCGTACATGCCACTTACTGGGTTTAGCAGGTATGATTACTAGAACTAGCACTTATATCATAGGCACAGCAGATATAAAAGTAGTATGCTAGCCCTAGTATATTAAACTTTAGGAGACAACCAGGGTAAACACTGACGTGCTCTGGGCTTCAAACACCAACTCTAGTGGTAATAGCAAAAAATTCAAGTCCCCGCTATTATGTGAGATCAAGGGAACAAGGGTCTAAACCTCATTACAATCAGTGTCATTTCTGACCAAATATTAGCGTCAGTAACAGTATCAGCAGTACAGTCGCTCAGATACACCGCTAGAAGCAGCTGTATAAATAGAAGTTGTAGTAGTACGAATATGAAACTAGGGGTCTCACAATCTTTCTGGGCACCTACTATGGGTGAGTGAGGGTATATGGTGCAGTAGTACCAGCGGAAAAGGCTACTGACAGTTTAGACTCAATCAGACGGTGTTTCTAGCTGCACCTGGAGAAAATGGCCTACGCTCTATTCCTGCTCGGTCATCTCGACTTTGTCTTGTTACCCATTCAAGCGGAAGATAATTTAGAGGGGGTAGATGGCGCGTGTCCCGTATCACGATACCTGGCCGCAGTAATCGTCCCCGCCCTCAGGCCTATGCTGGACATAATCGATTTCGATGGTCAAACTAACAAAGAAAAATAGGTGGAATTACTTATATGCCACCTAAACAGGACAAAATAAAAAAGGACGGTCGGCTCCAAAAATAAAATTGGTCTTCTGCATGTCTGTAGTATGTAAGTATTCCCGCGTGCTGATCCCAACACAAGGTTTAACATAAGCGTAACGCGTAGCCCCAACCTTAACCCTAACCGTAATTATTCCCTTAACCTTAGCCATACAGTCAACAATAAATCTTTCCTTACCGTAATTCACCTCGACACTAGTTTTCGATGCAATCCAGACCTACGCCTAAACATAACCCTGATCCTAAAAATAAGAATAAACCTGGTTTTGCGAAAAGTTGCGTACGAAAACCTGCGTTGTGGGCGGTTCTTGTTCTCATGCCCTACTTAGGGGACCATAAATGTCGTCCCTACCATCATGATATATATAAATTAACAAAACCACCTTTCCGGGCAAAAGACAAAGCGCATCGGAAACTATGCAGCCTTATCTAAAACATCAAGGAAATTTGGAAATACAGGGTTTAAAACCAGATTAAGCCCACCCTGGTCGATCGCATGTTGCGCAGTGCACAAGTTATATACTTTGATCTCCAACTTGCCCTTCCTTTAAATAAAGCTCCGCGAAGCGGTAGGCAGCCGACTATCTGCGACCCTGCTTAGCTTACCAATTATTGACGAATATTCGTCCTTGTAAAAAGTTATATCTTTTTTCAAACTCATTCGGTTTTAAAGATGCTTGACGTATTCAGAGGTTTGCAGGCATACGTAACACCTACTTTTACAAACTAGATTTACGCAAGTAACACTAAGTTTCACGAATGTGGAATAACTGCTTTTCTAAGGACATTGTTACATCTGGCAAATATTTAATGTTACTTTTGTGTTTTAAAATAATTGAACTTCGGATGTATTTAAATTGGTGTTTTATCAACGTCGTTTTTTGGCCTAGGCAATTTTTGGGGAAGGTTCGAAGATTTAACGTGCAAAAGCAACGAGAAGCCTTTATTCACAGCCAAAACCTTAAACCATTTGACGATCCAAGGTGTGAAACTTCTAAGCTGGTACAGAGTGTTCCATAAAATATGCAGGATAAGCTTAAACTATGAACATAGTAGCGATGCAGATAGTTATAAAGTGCCCCAGAAAATTGCCTTTCGTTTTCACTATTCTTGTAATACACCTTTTGAAACAAGTTTTTAAAACGATATAAAAGCTTTTAAGGAAAGATTTACAGAGGAAAAGGAAAATATCCCGAAGAACATGACCATCCTAAAAAGGCCAAATAGGAAGCGCAAAACCTATTTGAAGGAGAAATGGAACATGTTATCGTTCTTTTCTTGACCCAGTTGCAGTGATAAAAAAGTACAGCCAAATATTGATTGATCACAATAAGTGAGTTTCGACCTCCCCGTCTGAACCAATTGAAGCCATGGAAAAGATCTCAATCGGTAAGCACAGGAATCCGGGTGCAACCCTACCCAAATTCTACAAATATGGCAGTCCTCAGCTGGCGGAGAAACTCACATAGCAAATGCAAAAGATATAGTGGTAATGATAAGTCCCTCGGGACCTCAAAAACGTCACTAAACTGCGCACGTAAAAACGCGAGCTCAGCTGTCATTTCTGTGACAATCATCGGGAAATTTTCCCCCATAACTGTGCAGCTAACATATAGACCTTTAATATCTCAAATCACCTGAACACGCAGTAGCAAAAGGGATTCCCGAAAAGCCGGCCTAGCTTCCGAAGGATTTGCAGCAAGGTCATTACGATTTTCGCTGTCTGGAAGGCGGACAAACTTTAGTCAATTTTCGTAAACCTGACAAATGACTGCACCAAACTGACGCACGACGAAACCTAGATGATCATGTTCGACTGTGGATGGCCAGTGTTTCAGGCACATGTCACGTGAACTGCAAGGTCACGGATAACAGGGCATGGTCGGAGGCATTTGCAGTGATCAATGGTGTGGCGCACTGGATCCCACCCTCCCCATCGGTAAGGGCCTCGTTATACAGATGAATGCCTATCCTGCTGAGCGGTCAGGAAAAAGCATTACTTACGATTCCAGGGGCAAATGCTCAACACGCGGCACGCACAAGCATACGCACGACAGTTGCAGACTAGAATGCATGGCCTTCCTCGCGCAGATGGCCGGCTAGTCATTTTAACGACAAAGTCAGCTTTTCAAATGGGTATAGCCCTCGACACTCTGGCTGTTTCAACACCCAGCTGATCACCAAGACGGAGAAGTCGGTAAGCATATGCCAAAAACTGACTACAGAGAGCCTCAATTCACAGTGAGCGGATAGCAACTCCAGATTGCGAACAAATGTGGATATCTAGGCAGAAAAAGCTCAAAGAACGGAAGCCGAAATGTATAACCGGATCCCTAAAGCCCCCCAAGTATTTGAACGGCTATAAATCCCGGTCCATGATTACCGAGGTCTTCACCTCAACACCATAGTTAAACTTTTGAGAGAGTATTTATTGCGACAGTACTCTACTAGATGGAGATATGTACCGTTAATGTCAACAGAGCCAAGGAGTTGAACCAATTTCACCTCAAATGTCTTCGAATTATAGAAAAGCAGAGATTGCTGAACAGGGCCCCACGACACGGAACTTCTAAAGCAAAATCTTCGGTATATATGCAATTTTGAGGCAAATGCAACTGCATTATGGTGGTCACCTCGTGAGGATGAATAAAGAAAGTCCACCTAAGCAATTCATGTGTGGAGACGTTGCTACGAATTTCCGCCGAAAAGGCGGACAAACGTGATAATAAATGGATACCAAACAGAACTCCTTCAAGGATCTTCAATTAAATCCGACGGCTTCAAGGTACTTTGACCATAGATCGAGTGCTTTGAAGAAGAGAAATATCGAGTGCAGTGGCAATATTCGCAGCCAACCCACTCATCCCTGTCAAACTCAGAACAACAGCTCACAAGTCTCAAGCGCTCCTGTTCACAACACCCGCATTCAATCCCTCTAGACGGATCTTCTGGATAAATAGCTAACATTTATTTGCAAAAACAAATCTATGTTAGTAACTAAAACGCGGCGTTAAAGCGAATGATTAAGAAGTGTACAAATTTATGTCACAGAGTCAGCAAAAATAATTAATGCTGAGCTTGTAAAACAGTAAAAATCTCTTAATTTACTTAGTTTTCTATTAGATGCAGCATTTGCATGGATCAGCTGAGTGTTTTCGTTTGAGTTTTTGAAGATAATTGTGAGATAAAAGCAGGCGAAAAGCTACAATGTAAGAGTCAAACATCTAAGAGACTTGCTGACTGAAAATGGTTTATGTAGAGGTTCAAAATATTACATCCTTAATCAAGCTTCCTTCAATTAAAAAGAAAAAAAAATTTTGTTCGTTCCTTCAATCAGCTTGTAAGCCTACAAAATACAAATATAAAAATATATTGACCATCCGTAATAAGGGTAGAGGCAGTTACTGCAGGCTACAGCGCATTTATAAAGTATTACGATCCTTCTTGTCTTTGGCCCCTAAAAATGAGGCAATACATAGGTCATGGATTAATATTTACAAGAAAACTTGTTCATGTATAGACTTCTGAAAAAGTTTCTGTTTAAAATGGACATCAGAAAACATCAATTCCCTTGATGGTAACTGATATTGACATCCTACAGGTGATGCCGAATTCAAGATGCGAGCAATCCTACTTAGTGTCCTTTTATGAGTGGTTATCAAACTTTCGCAAATTTCCCCACTGTGCAGGAAATACCAACCGTAATGTAAATATACGTTGAATAAGGTGCACATGCACTGACTAAGAGCGCACAATGGGTGGTCCAATCAATTAACAGTAAAGACAAAAATGAAGCCGGGTAATCTGACTTTCCTTGGATGATCTACGTTTTAATTATTCTCTTAATGCGTTTAACAGAAACCATTACCTTGACAGAATGAACTATTAATTTGTTTTATTAACGAATAACTGTAGATTTCGGAACAAAAAAGTCGACTTAGGTCTACGCCCTGGTAATATTTGAGATAAACCCCATCTGCACATCCATACTAGCTTCTACAGCTGAAGACATTAATATAAATTGGAAATATCTACTAAATTGGCATACGCCAACTACACACTCCTTTCTGAGTTTAAGTTAGCGAGGTGAGGTAATGAGTTAATAACGCTTCTATTTTCGATTAAGTAACAGAAAAACCTATTTGAAAAAAACCACTACGTGCAATATTATGCTCTAAAAACAACGACAATGCTAAGCTATAAACCCTTGTGTAAACACACCCAAAATGTCTTTGCATAGAGTTGTTCCGCACATTTCCGTAGAATGATTGATTTTATATTGGATAATATTAAATTCACTTGTATTGTTACATGACTTTTTGTTTCCTTAGGCAAGACTTAGAAGGGCCATCGTCCATTCAATAACCGTTCCAAAAGTTTGTAGTCTCTTAGTAATCAGCAGTGGCACATTACTAAACAAAATGCGAACATCTAGATGTTCACGGTAAAATAAATGTTAACGGGACTCAAGTAACTTTTAAGAATGGAGTCAGAAAAAAACACTGTGATACTCTTCTTTTTTCGAATTATCAGCAACATGGTAGTCACCAACTCCTGTAATAAACACATGCTATCAAAGGCGTTTCTGTTTATCACTTAGTTAAGGCCCGTGATATAATTCAAACGCTCATGGATAAAACAAAGAGTACCAGAGAAATCACTCATTGGATGGAGTCATATGAAGTCTGTTTTACTTTGAGCATAATCTCTATTTATTTAAATTGAGCGCTTACTCACTTTTTTTCAAAATAACTATGAAATAAAATAACGTCGAAAAAGCATAAGGATTAAAAAGGCAGGTATGCAGCTGTTGCTTACTGAAAAATAGATTGAACTATATAACGTACGTGGATTTATAAGCACGCCATCTTCCGTGTATTGGGAATTTTTTTCTTTAATAATAGTGGAGAGGCACTCACCGAATAAAAGTCTTGTCCTAGCAATCACCTATTCTTCTTCTGCTCAATTACTTCCTCGACCTCGCAGGTTCACTTCTATTAGGAGTTGCTTAACTGCATGCACCCCTCCACATACTTTCTACCTCCCCTCCCCTTCTCCCAATGGAACGGCTTCACCTAACCTTGGCTGACGCTTAACCAGCTGTCTCTTATTGCCTCCTCCCTTCGTTCCCTATTCTCAGGACTCACTTGTTTCTAAAGACAAGTTTCTTTGATGATGGATTTGCGAACTGATCCGAAAAGACAGACGAATACCTTCCCGATCCCAACGATCGCCTCTTTTTAATGCGAACATTATTAAGCGCATGTTTTAGCCTGTTCCCCATCCCCAGATCAAGATACTGTTCCTATGACGATTTACCTTAAGCACACACATTTTCAAAAATCGAGCTTCTGCATATCTTATTTCAGTCCTAAAGAGCCCGACATTCAGCTTTACGAAAAAAGGTACTGTAGGTCATGTCAACAGGCGTGTCAAATGCAGACTAAATGACGTTTAAATATGTCAACGCAAGGAACCCTGATCCATTAACTTCTAGAGTTGACATTCTTTTCTAACATTGACAGGCTCCAATCATATAAGTAGTTTATAATTTCAAAAGAGGTTTACTCCTTAGCTATCGTTATCGATTTATACCTACACTCTAGTGTTGCCACTGAAATTGCTGCCACCCACGAGATTTAAACCCGCGTCTCTCCAGTCAGAGGTGAACTGTTTTAGAATAGGAGTATATATGGTAGAAGGTAATCATACACGGTAAACTGTGAAAATGCCTTGTTTTAAGGCCTTCCCTTAACGCTATTTCGCAATTGTTAATAAGAATTGAAAACCCTTAGACTGCGCCTTAAACACGGTACTGGTTTAAAACGGCAGCTATTTCACTGCCTAAACAAAATATGGTGGGCAGTTGACACCTGCATATATATTTAGCTAAACTTAAGCGACTGGTTTATGAAAGCAAAATATTTCCTATCAAAAAGATGTTTGAAAGATAAAACTGCTGAATAATTCCACTGATCTGAACTGTTCCCTCGATGTTTTAGAACAGTCGGGCCCTGCCTCATAACTGCCGTTGTACATTTAAGATTTTAGTCTACAAGAACACTGTGCGTTAAATCTCATAATGAGGTGAATATTTCCTATCACAGTCCTGGGTGAAGAGATTCGACTTAAAGCTGAGTTATTCATTTCTGACGCTCATTTAAGGAAGTAATTGTCGTCAAATTTAGTCCGGATAAGTATTTGTACTGAATATAGGTGAATTCAAGGGATCATCGATTTCGACTGCATTGAATCTTTTCGTCTATCAGTTGAAACTGAGACATTTAAGAGTGCACTGCAAGTAGCAAATGCCCAACAATTTTCCTGATTTCCAATTATACTGGCCAAGGATCAGTGAATAGGATCATAGAAGGGTAAAATTCTCTGTCAACAGGAGGCAGCCCGCAGTACAGTCCGGCATACATCAGCCGTTAGCGGAAAACCAGTGCTTTTGGCAAAATGGGCATATGGAAGTCTAGGCAGGAGCGCCATGCCAACAGACAATAACCAATCACAGGCTGCATTCATTTGCTGCAACCGTCTGTCAGAACCATTGGCAAATAAGGAAAAAAAGGTTGACGCACAGGCGCCTACCACTGTCTGACGGTTAAAATCTGAACGAAGTACCCTGCAGTAAATTCATACAAAAAGTTGGGAAATAAAAAAAACAACGAAGGGAACGCTGGGAAAAAAAATGCAAGTTTTTATTGCATTTGTTGATAGCAGTACCATCAACCTTTTCGTGACTAAACTTGAGAGGCCCATATAACCCCAATCACTCGTTTTTTTGAAGGTCTGACAGTGAACTTAAACAACAGTATACCTTTTGGACGGCATTACAAAATTTGTAATCTACATTGCAGCGTGTTATACTTTCCACTATGGTCCAGTGTTTACTGCACTAGAATACATGCAACGTGCTTTAAAATATACTATGACAGTTCGACCGTCTAGTTGGTAAAAGTCAATCATGTGTCCTACAGCAAGGTGGTGCAAGGACAGTGACTAATATATGAAGTAGACATGCGATCTACTTATCACACCTTTCTCTCTCCCTTACGTAGGGCCAGTTTCATTATCGATTCATAAAGAACAGAGGCGGGAGGGGGCACGTGCAGCTGGCGCGACCAGAGCTGCTCCTAGGCACATTATCCTAATTGACTCGGGTCCCATGGAGTGGGAATGTCATAAAAGCTACATCAAGGAGTCATTGCAGGCTCTCAGTCCACTAGTCGGCCACTGCGCACAACTAAAGATTGAGCTGAACGCACGAACCAAGCTACCCCGTTAGTGGGGGAACCTACCAAGCCACAGATTTTAGCGCATTGTGATAACTCCAAGCGGACATATTGTTTTATTAGGCGGACAATGCACTGAGCCGTCGACCAACTCCTCTGTTTCCACTCCCTGTTCCAGCCCTTTCCGAGCTAGTTAGTGCGAGGAATGGGCGTATTAGCTGGCATATCTAGTGAGCTCTTAAGCGCCTGCCCCATTCACGACCTGTCCCTCCCTTGAAACACAGACAAAAGAATTTCACACGGAATTGGAGCGAGCGGTTTACCTCTAACGTGTGTGTGTGTGCGTGAGAGTTTATGTTAAGGAGAAGCCACTGGAGTCCGATTATCAGATCACCACTGTGCCACACCAAACGAGCACCCACCCACATTAGGCTGCTTATGCGGTCTGGGTACAGTTGTCAATTGCCAACCTTCCAAGCCACGACGCTTAGCGCTTCGTGATCACGCAGGCAGCAGAGGAGTCACAAGGCGAAGAAGTCGAGGACCACATCACACACTTACGCGAGAGTTGCTGCCTGTGAGCATTCGTTGTGTGAAATGTGGCGGAATCGTGTGCGATGTGGGTGCTAGTGAGGATAACAGCAGGTGAGTTCTATAGCCGACAATGTTCCACCGCAGATTTTAATGCAGGCACGTGTGGCTTAACAGGCCCACACAATGAGTAAATGTGCGTGGTCTTTAAGCTATATTTATGCACTTAAAGTCGTAGTTGGACGACCGGCAATTCATGAGCTGACTTCTGTCTAAAGACTGGGGATCAGGACATAGAGGCTGCTTTGTACGATGAGAACTCCCCGAATAGGGGTCTACTGACCGTCTTTGAACTCTGGTTTCAGTCTATGGAGACTTCAGCACGTGCAGGCATAGACGGCAAATCGACCAGGCCTATTTCCATTTAAGTTGAATTTTTATTTAAAATTGAACATTCAGAGCTTGAAAGAGGGGAAGGGAGAAAAAGAGAGAAGGGTGGATGCATCGCAAATCACTGCCGCGCCCTCGAAAAGGTGGTGGTCCTCGTTCACGCCTTTAAAAGTAACATTTATGCTACTGTTTATACTGATGTCTCTGAGGAAGACTTCGCGACGGACTAACATAGGTCAGATAAATAAAAGCCTTGCCCGAACAATTGCACTTTCTTATACTTGGATGGATAAGTTGCTTGATGTCTGAACACTTCACGGTCATAAACAGTCTCATTATTAGAAACCCTTTTGAAACCGAGAGATACTTTTTCTTCAAATATAAAATGTGAACTAGGCGCAGTTTGCAAACAAAGGAGTATAAGAAAGAATAATTTTGTTCATTTATTCCTAGGAAATGTATGTGAATGTACAAGAGTGGTGAAAATCAGTAACTAAAATACATAATATTCAAGTAGCCATTTTTATGGAACATGTTTTTTTAGGTGGTAAAAAGGAGCTCGTTCGAAAGCCGACAACCTGGTGTGACTGAAATATTCTGACAGTAAGTTACATGTTCATCAGTAGTACAAACACAGTATGTTCGGATCGAAAGCACATTTCAGAATTTTGGCTGGCATTTCATGAGATAGGAAAGTTACTGTATGTCTAACATTCAGGGTGGTGAATTAGGAAAGAATTCTAGTGGGAAGTAATTCAAGTAAAAAAGCATGCATACAATGCGTAACATTTACTGCGCACCAGTTTTCTGAAAAAAAAGTAAGTAAACATACTCCTCAGACGTGTGCGCCTCTATATCAAATCATAAAAATGAGACTTCCAAACACGAAATATCACAAAGCAAAACCTTAAATCCATCACAGTAACTGGTAAACACTACGCCCTTTGGTAGATGCTAAAGGTTCAGCAGCACGTATGGCTTAATTAATCAGCTACTTAAGAAATAGGCGATAAATATTTTTAAGGAACAATGTGGAAAATCGACCATCAGCACGAAGTCATGCCTTGCAGAATCCTAAATTACAAACACATTGAACACCCCAAATGCTTGATGACTAATTGATTGGATCTTTTTGAAATTTCTCCAGCCCCTAGTGTGATCTAAGCAGTATGCAGGCATGCACATGCCCAATAAAAGAAAGAATACAGGGTCAAAAATAGGAAGGTTTTTTTGATAACTTTTCGCTTTATGTAAACAATAAAAGAATGTATCGTACATTTAATACCACAAGGAGCGAGCGGTTGAAGATGGGGTCCTATAACTGGAATTCTAGTAGAAGCCAGTAGGAGAAAAATAATATTGAAAAAAACAGAATCATTTACCAAAAGGTCCATACAACACATCACTAATCTAGCCAGATATTAGGCGAAATTATAAAATATAGCTTCTTCAGAATTTTATCAATAAGGCGAGCTTTTGATACTGAATTGCATGTCACATACTTCATATTATAAAGTACCAAACTCAGTTAGCTTACCTCACAGACTGGCGACTTATGTACCAAACTTCTTTTATAAAAGCCATAGGCGTACGAGAAGCCGTCTGACAGTTGTGGACCCTGACACATGCAAACTAAATGCAATGTGACTATTAAAGTCAAATCCACAGATACCAATTTATACCGCGCTGTCGGCGGTCCTATTTACCGAAGACATCAATAGAGTTCGCGAGTTGGTTAAATAAATAACATAAAACAAAAAAGTTGCAAGCGAAAAGTCTCACATTTTGACTGCGGACCAGTGCGTGTGTAGCTGTTGCGTCACTATCTTTACATGAGCATTCAAAGTGTGAGTCCTGAGAGAACAAGATAAACAGAGACCGTGGTTAAATCTTACTTAAATGTTTACTGACAGTCCACAGTGATGCACTACGATTTAGGTAAATATTGTAAAGCTGCACAGTTACGCCAAGGACTCGATATCTTGCTAATAAGTAGCTGAACATGCTACCTATCGTGTTACACAATAACGGCACATTACATCGTGCAGGCTTTTAAAACAGAGCCGCCCTTTTTCTGATCTCCAGTCGCATGGAAATTCATTTCAAATACATCGGTTAGCTTATTGTTCCCATTTGAAATTAACTCACCGCACTTTGTCTATTCGAAATACAACAATATGGTCATTGGCACAGCCTGCTAATAGCGTTTTGAAGAAAGTCTAATTTCGTCTCCATTTTGTGAATCATTCAAGGACACGACGTCATGATTTTCGTAAAATAAGTGTTAAACTATTACGCACTTATGATTTCGCAGTGTTATGTTGTTGATGCGAAAATTTTTATTCCCAGTGAATGGAGGACGTTTTTTGGTGAAAATTTTCAAACTTTATTTTCAAAATAAATTGTGTCGCTCTCGCGCTTTGTAAATGCCTAATTTTTTATGGCCTTTGGACGCCACAAATCTATAGTTTTCGCGCAAATGTGTTCAATAAAATACAAATATCCCACGAGATTTCTTCCAGAAAAAAAACAACAACACTGTAATGCTGTTTCGTTCATCCTAGCAGCCTTCCGTGAGCATGTGTCCCCGCAATACTTGGCCCACCATCGTCAACACACTAAGCCCGCTATGTAGGAGTCAAGCGAACACAAAGTAGACTAAACACACCCACACTTCAACCCCACGAAACATATACGCACTGTGCAAACATGACTAATTGATTAACCATGTGAGTGTAAAGGTCCGGCTGTGAGTGATCTAAAACGGTTGCATGCCAAAATTGCCTCATGGGTACTGCTCTCTTGAGCAGATAGAATCGCCACTCTTGTCAACAGTTCATGCTGCGAACAGATGGCGCGTTATTTTTCATTCCTATAAGCAAACTTCAAATGGCCACCTCAGCAAGAGTACATGTGCTTGGACCACACTGCCCGTCTCAGAGATAGGGACTGTACTTTATTTTTACGCGGAGCCTTCAACTAGCCAAAAAACTACAACTCTACTCGTGAAAAAGTCATAAACTGTACAATGCCACCCCTAGGACTTTAAATTTGAGGAGACAACCAGGGCAAACACTGATGCGTTCCGAGCTTCAAACACCTACATTACTCGGAATAGCAAATATCCATGTTCCAGTTCCCATCTGAGCTTAAGGGAACACGGGCCTAGACCTGACACCAAACACTGTCATTTCTAACCAATCACTCAGATACACTCCTAGAAGCATCAGTAGAAATATTACTTGCAGTAGTAAAAATACGACACTTGGGCTCCTCGAATCTTCCTGGGCACCTTCTATGGGTGAGTGCGGGTAGATAATGCAGTAGTACCAGCGTAAACGGCTACCGTCCGTTAAGACTACGTAAAGTTAGCCGGTTTTTCTGACTGCATCTGGAGGAAGTGGCTTACGTCCGATTTCGGCTCGGTCATCTCAACTTTGTCTTCTCACCAATTGAAGTGGTAACGGTTGAGGATGGGGTAGATGGTGGTGCGTTTAATTTCACTATACCTCATGGCACTCACCGTTCCTGCTCTCGGGCAAATGATGGAGATCACCGATTGCGGTGGTCGAACTTACACAGTCGAATGTGGGCGTCGTTGTCCATAAAACTCCGAGGGCGTGATTGTATGCTTGCTCGCAAAACGTGACTGGAAAATTGAGAGTGCACATATGAGAACTGTTAACACGATGACTGCGTTGCAAATATTGCGTTGGTGTGGTGATTAAATTCACGTGGCTGTCGTGGTATCGAAGTTACCTCGAGGGCGTAATTGTATACTCTCTCGTGTCTTATTTAAATTCCTTATGTGCCCCATCCAGCCCGTCAAACAGTGGGGCGCGGTTCCCGCGCACTTTGGTGGCCTCACGATAGTTCGTTATCGAATATTTATTCCCAACGCAAGGAATGGGAGAAAAAGAAGAAAAATTTGACTCTCAGACGAATGCAGTCCGGCACCGTCTTCCGGAGTCTCATAGCAAAGGAAGTCATCACAGTCAGTTCCTGTTTAAGTTGACCTTGAGGGCCACTGACCAGACGGACTTACATCAGCCTACTAATGTGGACGTGTCATTGAATGCAAGGTCCTCACAGAGTTTGCAGCTACCCAAAGGTAGGTCTGAAAATGCAATCAGGACCACATCGCTAGTAAGAACCCGAATCTGCCAAGCAGTCAGGCGAAATATGCCTGCCTGTATCTGCTGATTTGCAACTCCGTTCAAAGATGGTATGCCTACAGGAAAACCCCGGTCTGTCTCACACATAACGGATGAAGATGAGGTAGCAGGCTCATATTCCCACCTGTTATGCTTATTTTATTTAATCAGCTACTGACACAGTGCACGATAAAATAATGTTAATTTATTTAGAGGCAGATTGCTCTCCTATTAGACAGAAGACGTCCTCTAATTCTTAAGAGAGATTCGATACTGCAAAAGGCCTAATTTAGCCTAATAACGGCAAAGGGCGACCGTCATTTTCGGTCAGTCGCATCTGTGTACCACAATCGCAGACATTTCTATTTCTTGGGCCTTCTTTACAACCAACGGTAAACGTGCATTCCTAGGTGCGGACGCTCTCCTCACTTTCAATCTTCTGTGTGTCCATTTTCCAAGATATTACTACCAAATCTCCTCCATAGATGCACCTTTTTTTCTAATATATTGGACCAACCTACGGTTTTGTCCAAAGTTCATGCACTTCTGTTTTATATTTCACTGCAAATAACACGGTCGTGCTTTTTTCAAATCTGAAGTGCAGAAGCAACATGAGCCGGACTTTTCAGCAGCGTCCCATCGTCCGAACTTCTAAATAAAACTCTCGATAGCACCCTATATCTCCTCATGATGACCGCGAAGCTAAAACGTCAGGTTTACGGGCCCCAGTCTATCAAGAAGTATAGTGGCCTTGCCAACCCGTATTCGGGACCGAAACGCAGTCTAACCAAAGCAATTAGTCACTGAAAGAGCGCGCAGGCCACCATATTTGCCAACGTCAATGCCCGTCTGCCGTATGCCGATGAATCATTACGCCAACATTCAACACGGGTAATGAAATTCCAGTAGGTCACGAACCACAAACAATTAGGACAAAAAAGGCAACTTTCTCGATGAGGGGGGGGGACAGAGCCGTTAGATATACCATAGAATACCAAATGCATCTTGTAAATTTTGGAACTACCATATTTTCTGAACTATAAGGCATACCTAAAACGGACAGTGTACCTTATTATCCGGAGTGCCCTATGCATTCATTAATTCTGGTTGCTGAACTCGAAGCACTTTTGTCCTGAATACAGTGTGGCGTCATAATATATGCTGTGCTTCTGCATAATATTTAGCGGTATCAGACTGTTTTTTACGTGTTGCAACTGAAAAAGGTTGGCCGATATCGTGAATGCGCTTATAAACGTTTGAAGAATGTTGAATGTCATTGTGACTGCGTTCAATAAAGTTTGACTGACTTATCTAACTGTTTATTCCCTTTACTCGATTTTTCTAGTCTGGTGTGATTTATATAAGAAAAAACTTCGAAGATTAACCATTAATTGACGGTGCGCCCTAAAGTGCAGAAAATACGGTACCTTCGCACGAAGTTCCTGCATCTGATGCTGTCTCTGATGATGGGTTCGAGAGGTAATTCTAAACGGCAATGAATAAAGTTCGTGTTCACCGACAGCTAGCGAAACTCATTTGCCTGTCTCTTCCTCGTGTCTTATTCCCGGACCCTGGAAGCAGCTGCACTGCAGCAGTATTATCTGCCTAAAGTTCCTGTCCCTGTACGTGGCCTTCCACTTGTTCATACTTATATATTTATGTCTTCGTGGGAGGGTTGACAGAAAATTGAGCAGCAAAAGAAGCCCCTCGATTTGATGGTTTACCGCCTGCAGCAATCCCGTGTCATGCTTGATCTCCTTGAAAACATATTGAGATATCGGCTCTTTCTGGTTTCCAGCCGATTTGTTTGACCCAACTAACTTTCATTCTCCCTCGCTTTTACGATTTCGGCCATCCAGTACTTTTGCCTCTCGCTTCCAAACCCCACCTGCGCTTACTCTCAAGAAGAGCGAACAAATACCACAGACTCATCACGTATAGCGCTGATACTATCACGACCTTCATGGACCTTTTATCCGGCCCCAAGGGTTCTTTGAAACCACCACTAGATGTCTTCAGGGTTAATGAAATTTGGAATTGTTTTTTCAGTTCATGACCTCTCAACCAACTTTGTGCTCGAATCACGCGTCTTCATCCTAAGGGCATATAAAGATTGACATTAACGTGTTATTCGCGCAAGCCTTTGTAGGCTCAAATAAACTTCCTAAAAGGAGCGCACACCTACCACGGTCCTCGAAAGTAAATTTTGTTGCCAACTCCTTACTTTCAATCTCGACCTGAATGCTTACGGTAGTTCGCTGAGAGTTATTATTTTTTTTCATATACGCCAAGCACAAATCCCTCATTGGCGCCATATGATCCAAGTATAATCGGCTCAATCCTTACATAGTCAGCAATGTACTTTCTTTTAACAGTCCACGCCGTACATCAAACGCTCATCAAATCTGGTGACTGGTTGATATGGTTGGCTTGACATGCAAAACCGTTCGAACATATTAAGTCACGATACCGAAGAAAAACAATAGATTCCCTTTATTTTGAAATGTCGACTGCAATTCTGAGATGTGTTTTTATTTAGGAAAAATTACTTAAGTAGGGTTATAATACCGTTTCACCTACGGCCTAATGTCGACATATTTCAGTTACGGCAACATGCCGCCTTTTGCATGAACTGCTTCCTGACAGCTTACAAAAAGTCTACTCTGTAAAAAAGAGACAACTTCAGCAGTATGCATTCTTTTCAATGGTTTTCACTGCACTTTTAAATTCAAATAGGATTTATAGAAAGCATACACAAAAATATTATTTTGTCAATATGCAATAATATTCGAGGTCCAACGATTATATTGCTATCATAATTCCTGAAAGTTTGTATTCAAAAAGAGGATACTATTCGGTCGTAAAAACGTTTGTGGACTGCCGAATAACATCGAACCCTACCAGCCATCACATTGTATTTCCAGGATTCCAAACGGCATGCTTTGTACATGCTGTCTAGGGAAACGTACATATTTCCCTACGGTTTTAGGGGGAGTCACATATTCCTCATAAATTTTTGCAATGGATATGGATGGCGTTGCACAATTTATAGGCAAAATTTATCAATGAACGGATACAACGTCTCATGAATAAACATGTGACAGTCGTAAATAAAATAATAATTAGAAAGCCTTTTTTTCAAAACCGAAAGATACACTCTCTTCAGGAATGGACTTTGGAGACATAGTTTTCAACCAAATGAATGCAAGAAAGAGTATTTGCTTATGTCTCCTATAAAATATATTTGAATTTAGAAGTGCCATGAAAATTAGCGTAAAAAATGCAAACCAATTGAGTAGCTATTTCTTGAAGGAAAAAAGTATTTGCTGGCTGTCAGAAATAAACTCCTTCGAAAGCCGGCATCCTGACGTGACGTTACCATTTTAAGATAAAATTGCATGATAATCCGCCTAACGGCCCCACCCAAGTAATTTTTTGAGTCAAAATTACGTTCCAGAATTTTTGTTGACGTTTCATAAGATAAGGAATCAATTAGTGTTAAATGGAATGGCTTCAATTTAGGCATCGTTTCGAGTTTTGTCACATGTTAAGAGCAGGTAAGGTCCACCGCCTTCGTTTAACAGCTGTTTCTAACTCCTGGCCTTAGTTAATCGTATCTCCCTAAAAATTAGGGTCAGATTCTAAGGCAAACTGGAAGGTAGCAGAAATCCTCAACGCTTTTCTCCCTCGGCAGCAATGTTCGGTGTCCTATCCATCATAACGACTTATCGTACCGCTACTTCGGATCCCAGCCTTCCAAATCTCTGCTGAGCTTCCCGGATCGCATTAAAACACGCCCCAATGTCCATGGAATGATCAAACTTTGGCTTGTGCTACACAGAGCACGTCAAACTGGAATGCATGTCCACTCGTCCTGGCCTAGTCCTCAAGCTAGACGTTGACCGTTCCGCTAAAATTTTTGTCTGACAATATCACTAGAATCCGTAGGAAATATGTTCTCGACAGCTCCTTTCTTTCTAGCCGTGTGATCGGAGTCCTACCAACACTTGCTGCAGCCTTTTGTTCGAATTTTAGTCCACGTGCCGCCAATGTCCTTTGAGTCCATCTTTTAATTTCAAGCGGACGTGCTGTTCCATTCCCACGTCTTTGTTCGAGGTCATTGTGCGCGGTTGTCCATAAAAAATTCTTAAGATGTATTTTTTCGTCACATGGAGATTCATGAAGTTTTGAACCGAACACATTAAAAGTGAAAAAATAATCATCAAACAGCACGCTGTAAACAAAAAATCCAGCCTCTGCTGCCAGGGCGGGACCTATTTTATTTCCCAGACTTTATCACGTCATTTATGTTAGTGTATCAAATTTAAACGTCTGTTTCATCTTGTATCTAATTTAAACTGCCCGTGCTATGGTGGTGCAGTTAATGTGCCTCTGTAATAGTATATTCAAATGTCATTACGCTACAAAAGCACATACACGTTCTGCTTAACCTGGTTCTGAAAAAGCACTCGAGGCGAGTAAATTAAAAGGGTTCTTGAATCAGTGGAGAAAACACGTATTCCACTAGTTTTTGGGCTATGAAAACGAGTGATGTGTGTATATTTAAGAAAACGTTTTCCGTATGTTGCTGACACATATTCAAAGTAAAATTTAAAACATCATCCTCACCTACAAATTAAACTGAAAATAATATTTGATTCCTAATGTTGTTAAGTAAATTTTTAATTCTTTTTAAATATTTTCTCCCACATGATGATAAAAATAGCATATAAGACAATAGTCTTTACTCCATTTATAATGCCTCATGGGTTCGAGCACAAACTCGAAACAAATACAAGTATTGGAACCATGCATCATAAATTTAGATTGAATCAAACAAAAATTAACCGAAAATGAGAACATACTAAATGATCATATTTAGAAATTCTGCCTTTATTATAAGAAAATATATTTTCTCAATTCGTTACCAAAAACCATTTTACAGAACATAGTGACATGTGCGGTAAAAAATATAAAACGAAACATCAAACAAGAAACCACTTATGGTAATGCATCGCAAAAGAGGTCTGCAGAATGTTTGTCCTTCCTTAGGCCCTTAGAACCCGAATAGGCAAAGAAATCTCCTACCTTTAGAGATTTAGAATGCCTCATCAAAATCAAGGCTTAGGAAAGGGTTAAAAGGTTGGGAGTGTTACTTTTAGAATTTTTTATTGAACTGAATTTATAAGGTAATGTTGGCTTACTTCGAGCCAGGGAGTACTGCTTATTGCTCAGAGTTAGATATTGAAAAATGTGCAGGTTCGCTGCCTTGCTGTTCTTTACCACCATATACATTTATGCAGACGGAATTTATTCATTTAATCAAAACGCTAATAATATGCTCATATCATACGTGTCGATCCAGTAATATAGCATATTAATGCAAAAAATCCGTAAATATTCCCATGGTTAATATTAAAAGTCAGTTTATGGCAAACAAATTTTTTCAGCAACTCATCATCAGGCCAAACTTTTGCACATTTTGTCAATACGAACCATTGAGTCGATACTAACGAAGACTTTCATGTTGTCTACATGACACCATCTAATTTTTTCAAAGGCCTACGCCAACGGATGCTCGCAACAGCCGAAGCAGTAGCTATAAGGCTAGCAAATCTAGTGCTGTGTTGTCAGAAGAGTCTGACACAGGCTCTTACACTTCCATGGCCTAAACCGACATCAGGTGGCGATATCATTTCACCTCTATCAACTAACGGCATTCTCTCAACCAACACGCTGACATAGCTTACATGCGCAAAGTAAACTAGTCTGCAGTGGCCAATCAGCGCCCGTGTTAGACAGTTATTGACTTTTTCTCCATATTCAAACTTTAATTGTTATGTACAGCATTCAATTCCTTTGCAAAAGTTTGGCCTGATGACAAGTTGCTAAAAACAATTGTTTGCCGTAAACTGACTTTTAACTGATAATAACTTTGTGGTATGCAAAAGATCAATTAAGCTTTATAAGGGAAAAGGAGCAAAATGTATCGTAAAAAAGTGAGCCTACCTCCACTAACTGTGATGGCATCGACAAACTGTTCTTTCCAAGATGATGTGCCCACCATCAGTGACCATTTTCCTTGCTTTACCAAACGGTCCACGGTATTCTGCAAAAGCATGTGCAACGAGTTATGAAATGTAAATCCTACATATTATGCGTAAATTCGAAGCTATCAATCCTCAAAGCCGCCTTTATTAGTCCGCCCGTTTTCAGGTCTAACTAGGGTCATAAAATGTGAAAATTAAAACGTAATCGGCAACAAATACTTCTTAAATCAAAGTTTATGCCTCAAAATATGAATGCAAGAAACTGAGCAAAATAAGAATTGAGGGGGGGACGTAAATACCATATAGCAAGCAAATTTAGACTCTTCAAATGAAAACAGTGGCTAAGTTTACCAGAGAACAAGCTTAAGGAACTAGACAATTTAATTACTAGAAGGTTTTCCAAGAATTAAATGGCTGACGGCGGATCAATATTATGACTTTTAAATTTGATGACTTATCAGAAAATGGTCAGGTCTGCAATTACGACAGTTCAAAAACCCATTAGTAAATGCAAAGTCTTTGAAATATTTAAAATTAAGTAGCGCTTAAATCTATGTTCCAGAGAACTCATCGCATTTAGTTGCAAAGCCAAATTATATGAATATAAAAACTGATTGCATTTGCCATCCACTGAAAAGAAAGAAATAGATTTGGCTGCTCAATGCTCTGAGCTTTAAATGCTTCGGTAAAGTACTTATTTGAATCATTAGAGTGAAAAAGCAGGAATGCTCAAGACAAAACAAATCGAGTTTTGTTCGTTAATATTCAAGCTGATGTCACCACGGGCACGTCGTCAGACAAACTTAACAAGGGATTTACCACAGCTTATTCGCTAAATGCACCCTATGTGTTGTTGGGAGACGCTTCAGCGCTCGCGATAACGAGCAAAAGCTAACTGTCTGTCTGCATGCCCCAAGTCACTCATTTTTAATTGTACACGAAATCTACTGCTGATTTACTTCGAATGATTCTGCGCATGTCTCAGACCTGTTTACGATTACCTATGACTAAGGATTCCCGACGGAATCCGAAACGTCAGGAAAATAAAGTCCTTGTTCCAGTGATCGCATCTTCTTCTTCGGATTCTGAAACAGTCGCCACGACCAACGTGAAAAAAGACCGAGAGACTTTTACATATCTTGATATTTCAGCACAGGTAGTTTTATTCGCCATTTCAACCTGGACACTCAGTACGAGATTTGATCTTCCCCCCATACCAAATGAACGACCGCAAATTCACTTTCAGATGTATGAATTCTCAGTCCTTTGCCCGCTTTCCCCCCTTTTCAAACTACCAAGCCATAGTGGTTACGCTCCTCTCTCGGGAAAAAAACTGCGCTAGCTTCTTTCACGAACGACTGCTAATCTCGGGTAAGCTGTGTGATCCCAGGTGCTCTGCGGCCATAAGTCCATGTTTCCCTGATCTCTTTTTCCCGGCAACAGATTTATGTCATAAACCTGAAAATTTTTCAGGACACAACTCGTTTTTTTTCCAAGCAGATTTAAGTTTCATCTGAAGTAAATAAAAGTTATTTATTTTAACGGTGGCAAATACGTATTTGCATAGTGTACCCGTACGTTCTGAGTAGGTCTTCCATCCTTTTGACTTAAGTCATAAAGACGGATTTAAACAAACCCGTAGGAACGCCTTTCGATTGTAATGAGCATTGTTTGGCAAAATCAATATCAGTTTTTTCACGGAGATCTAGTAGTTAGAGGGAAACTTCAGCAGGCAAATCTGTGTTGCAGGCCTAAAGTACAGTGGAACCTCGGTTAATCTGCATAACCCGTACCGGCACCAAGCTTGACATACGAAACCTTCGTCTTTTGAAATGAAACCAATCAAACTGCATCAGTCCACCAATTGGCAGCAGAAGACCGAGCAACCACGCTCTGAGAGAAAGACTCAAATGTGGACACTGACACAAACACGAACTAAGGACTGTTAAATGAGCGGAAGCTTAATAAGATTTTTCTACTAGTGGCTCGCTCATTACCAAAAATGTCCGTAGATCGGGCTGCTTATTACCTGAGGCTCCACCGCAGTTCTTGTGTGCATCATCAGGCTAAATCTAGAGGAATAAACGCAAAGAGTACGACCCCATAAGACGAGGCTTTTATTTTATCAGATGCTATTTTTCCGCAGTTTAATTGATCTTTTAACTCTTTTGATTATTCATTTGAGTGCAAAGTTCTTTGTGAGTGGATGAACTTCATGAAATGACCACTTTTAAATCCTGTAGTTGGGTGCACCAATTGAGGAGAATATTGTTCGCAGTAGAATACAAGTTTTGTTAATTAGTGGAAAACCATATACCCTATCAGTTTGGTTCCTTTTCTTTTAGAATTTTTGCAAGCGCATCTGGGATTACTTTTTACTCAAAGGTTTTTCAATGCTTGGCATCTGTACGTCTGTGGGATGGGAACACAAGTTCGTATGGTGACACATGTCTTTAGAATGAAATCGTTTTGTCAGCGTTTTCTGCCCAGCTTAGGACGATGATGACACCTTATTTGTCAGCAGGAGGAATCATGATGACCCTTTTCCTTTCTAAGTGTAATTAGTGCCTTCCCTTCATTGTATGATAAGGATGAGTGTACACCTCGGTTCTCCAAGGCTTGCGTGCACTTCTTACCTGTAAGACTTGTCTAACGAAAGGACTAATTTGAAATTACCATGGAAGACTAGGAAGGTGGAATAAGAGTAATATTACTTCATTCCATTCCTCTGTTGTCTTGATGACGCTTAAGAATGTCTATTTGAACATTTATGCTTATTGTACCTTTTAGGAGAAATCTTCATGCGCATTTTTTGAAAAAACTGCTTTTCTTTTCAGCCGAAATATTTCTGCGACACATGCCCTAGTTTCGTATGGAGCTTAAAATATGTGAGTAGGAAGTCGGTCATAACAAAATTGCATGTAACTTTTGTTCTGAGATCAATAGTACGCATCAGTCATTAGTATTCCGCGCATGAAATGGCCATAACTGATAGCGGTTTGAAAGCTCTAGGATGACGTTTATGTCAGTTTCACCTGAATACTGCAGCGGAGTCCAATTGTTTCAACATGATTGTAAAAAAGACAACTTTTCTCAAGTCTGACTTCCACGAATTGCATACTTTTTTGCATCCTCGAGCATTAAGCAAAGCTTTCCGATCGAACTTCACACGGGCACATTGAAATGCGTGCGACACAAGACATTTTATCAAGCGAATTCAAAATTCTCTGAGGAAGTATCTAATGTATTGCGTAAGTGATCCAGACTGGTCCCACCTGTCGTCATTGCACTATAGGCACTTATATTCGGCTTTCCGGCCGAAGTTTTAGTGCAGTAACCATCGAGAAAACTCCTTAAGATCTGCCTCGCACGCATTTTACATCCACATTTCCAGGAGTCAAATTTACATTGGAAACGGGCGCTGATGGGTAATTCCCTTTCTGGATGTTCTTGCATGTCGATGGATCACTGCATACATACGTTTATCGCAAAGTAGCATATAAAAAGATCGTCCTGAATTGTGAGTTACTATCCAGTTTCTCAAGAAAGGCGTTACGCCCAAAGCCTGTTAAATTTAGCTAAAGAGGTGAGCAGAATCACAAGGCAGATTTTAAATACCTATTTAGATTGCTTTGTATTTAGCGGATATTTGTGCGAATTTCTGCATCAATGCATGCAGCGTCAGGTGTTCAAACTTAAAGATATTTCGACTGGTACTAGCACAAAGTAGCAAAATAAATGACCTGAAGAAATCTCTAATACGCTCAAAATGTATGTAAGCAAGTCAAAAGGCAACTGAAAAAATAAATATCCATAGCTCAGCAACCCACAACTACCTTTCGCACACGCCTTTTTTCATCCTAAGGACAGGATTGATTAATCTACTGTCTGCGAAATACGATGTCTGGGTTTGAATGCTGTCTTTTGTGGTCCAACAGGCCCAACCCATAAACATGAATATCAATCGGCAGAAACGTGACGAGACTATATATTCTGGTGATCATGTACACACTGTAAACTAGGAATAAATTAACGCAAAATTACACTTGGATTGTTAACATCAGCCTAATAAGGAATGACCGTGGATTCCTGGATGCGATGCACCCATATAAGGCATGCATTAATCGGCATATTGATTTGGATGCCGCATACAATATCCTCAAGGGCAAATTCAAACAAGCATTGCCGATTCCAAGGGTTGACAAGCTGCACTTGGCACAGACACCTTCCAATCGTATAATTCTTTGCTAGGCACGGTTAGTTACTTGGTTTTTTTATAATACCGCGAGTCTGACGATGAGGTGTCTTGCCAGTCTCGATGCTGTACGCTATAAAATTATAATTTGCCAAAAGCATTTAATCTCTTTCTACAGATAAACGCATGTAAAGAGAGCCAGGAGATTAGGTAGTAAATCTGTACTGTTCACCAACGTAAGGACCTCTAGGCTAACCATGACCCCTCAGCAGTAATCTCTTTGGTTGAAGTGGCTTTCAGCAGCGGCCTGAAATAGTCATCTAAAGCACCTTGAAAGTGGGTAACTTTATGCCACATACTTGCAAAACTTGGAATTGTTGAAGTAGATAAATGATGCATTCTTTTCCATATGCCTCCTTGGTGTTCATCCATAAAAGCCTGTTTCATTAGCAAAAAGCAACATTTGCATAACTAAATGCATGCAAAGATTGGCCTCACTCTCCGACCCCTCTCGTGCACATTAATGCTTAGCTAATTAGCTCGGGCAGAATGCCGCATGTGGTGTTCAAAGTTCCGACTGTGTGGCGCCTATACACATACGGCAATACTTGAATAATCAGACAGATCACGCATGACTCAAGCAATGGTATACCATGAGTCAGCGTTCGCTCGTTTTGAGTCAAAGAAACGGGTGCCCTGCCTATGGAATAGCTACAAGCAAGTCTTATTGTCACCTTGGACTAATGAATGCTGTAGGCACTATTGCAAAAGGACGTCAAAGTCACAGTATCACAAAGTGCCTTAACGATGAAAACTGGGCCTTTTGTTAAATAAAGAAATTGTTTTAGAAAAGCTCCCTGTGCAGATAACTACAACTTATGTCTGGTGTTACAGCTGTCTTTATTCTAAGAATCAGCATCACGTCTGCCAAATTATTTTGTCGTTCAACAAATCCCATAACTCCGTCTGGTGTTTCCATAATCGGCTGAGTACATTGCTTATCCTCAATTACGGCTTCAAGTGCAACATAAGGGCATATCAACAATGTAAACTAAGAGATTCGTAGTGTACACCGAAGAACATGTAAGGCTAGTTTCTCTAGCAAGCTGTTTGTACGTGTGGCAAATGAGGTAAAGGAATAATTGCATAAGACACGCAAATCTGTTTCAAAGACAGAGTTGCGTGCAGCCGAATGTCTACGTTATTGGATTCCTATCTTATTTTGATGTAAAACAAGCGAATTTGCATACACTGACAAACGATTTGCAAAATCAAACAGCCCGGTAACAATAACAATTATCACGTGTCAGCAAGTGTGTCGCACTAAAAGCCTATCACTTTGTCACAGTTTATTTCACAAATCCCCAAGCGTATACTACGGCTCTTAAAGGCAATAAGAGAGTTCTTTGCGGGATGTTATCAGATATCTACGGTTGGTATACCAGATTGGGGCACAAGTCAACCGTCTTTTGTTAAAAACTGTGGTAAGTAGACTGTACCTTAATAAGGTCTATTTAATTACACGATACTTTAACCCAAAGAAGGAAATTGTGGTTTGCTTAAATATTCTCCAGACTTGCACTTAATAGCCCATTAAATTAGTCTTTTCAGAGCAGACAAGGAGGCGGGCGGCTAAATGCTGACCCCGATTATTAAGTCCGTGCTCGAATTAATATGCGTCTCTAGAAAAAGGGAAACCATATTTCTAGAACTTGTACGCCTCAGAATCGGTAACGCCTACAAACTAGTCTGACAGTGAGGTGGCAAGATAGACTGAATATGAACTCAAAACGCCACTGCTTACAAAGGTTGACCTAAAGGAAAACGAGACCACATCATCGAACTTTCGAGCCCGATGCGTGAGCGCCTATCTACCATTGTAAATGTTCTCGATCGAAACAAACAGGACAACGAGTGCATGGCGCAGTGGGTTAGGGCATTGAATTTCTATCCAACAGGTCGTGGGTTCTGGCCTTAGATGCCAAAACACCCGAGTTTGCATGACTGACTGGCAAATACGCCAGAAACTGACATTCTAGTCTGTGTTGCCTTTGTAAATAAGGTTATTCTGCCTATATAACTACAGCTTTGCGGCTGCTGGGGCTGGCGTATGATCTCCAATGCATAATGGGATGGGTGAACGCTAACCCAGCAAATTGTGAAATGGAACCATGCAGGTATTGAACAATGTAAAAGTGGCAGTTACTTTTATTCTACAAGTAGAGCCAGATGCTGTTTTGTAGGCTGGGCAGAATTACACGCACTCTGATAAATTCATTAAAGTAGGAAATACAGTGCTATTTGCATATTTGGAGACATAAATTTAAACAATTCTGTGAACCCTTGAGCATTGTTGAGCATTGTCAAACCGTGCCTTTATGGCTGCATTTTGCCAAGAAGTAGATAAACCTAAACTTTAATCAACGTGACAACCTCACGCTTCTGTGATATGAATCTTTCCGAAAGACTTTCATTCGAATAAACTATTACCATCCTTGAGATCAACACAGCGATTGTACTCTATTCCATGGCTGCGGCAACTCCCAACATCAGCGAATCATACCTATTGAATGCGAATCAAAATCTTTGCGAGCACTGTAACAGCAGGACCAGTGTCCCAAAAATACCCTCCAACATTACCCACATATTCCTAAAATTTTCACTTCCTATAAATCCATGAATACTTTTATTAATGCATTTTGCCCCTTTATGCATAAAGAGTGCGTCTTAGCACTGCAAGACAAAAATTTCAAACTGTCAAATCTTGCCGGGTGTTCAAAGAAAATGAGCACCCGCGCATCTTCCTTAGCCGTTGCACTCACAAACGAAGCAAGCGAACAAAGGATGTACGTCAATAAGGTCTCAGAGGTCATTGGTCGCCTTCTGTCACCACTTGCATTTGGAGTCGCGCCCAGGCCGAAGGCACTATGTGGCGTCAAATTATGAAACCAAAAGACCCACAGTTACAGCAAGAAAAATCTAGCGTTGTCTATAAGAACTGGTGCAGATGGAGACAAAGCAACACCATGGGGAAAAATTCATGATTTCTCAAGACGCGAATCGGCGAACACGCAGCAGCAGTGCGGAGAAATGATTCCAATTCTCGCGCCGCGACTCATTCGACGAAAGCCAACTACATTTTCACGGTCGATGAAGCCGATATTCTGACAAGAACTGATGATTGTGCAAGGTGCGAATTTCTAGAGTCATATTTTATGGGCCCCTGGTCGATAAACAAGTGCAATGACCTGCAAAACACATATTCGATGCTAGGGCTCCGTTTGGCAAAAGCATTTGGTTACTTGGAGAGCGCGTGTTGCAAATGTAGCCAAATTTGGTCTACGTTACGCCTTGTGAGAGCCCCAAAGGAAGCGGATGATAAGAAGTGCGCAGAAGGCAGAAGTCTTCGAGATAACCTAGTGCAGCATAATTTAGAGCAAGCGAACGCGTATGTACAAGGTTGGACCAATTAAATGATGGTCGCAAGTAAGGCACAACTTTATTGGCTGGGTGAGTCATGAGAGTTGGCGTGTTAGTCTACCGCTTAACTGGAGCTGGGCGCAGCTGCGTCACACAATGCACTTTTTGTGTGTGGGCGGACCAACTGTATGGCTTGCGTTCGAGTCCTGCACCGACCACGCTGTGCACGTCATCACATGCACTCTGCGTGGGTGGACCGGTGGTCTCCCGTGGGAACGCCTCGTTAAGACGGCGTGCACTTTGAGTTAGGCTGGCCTTTAACAGCGCGCACGTAAGCGTGCCTTCTAACGCCAGCGCTAGGAAGCCAGCTGGCCAAGAAATCATCAAGCCGGGTGATGAGGGTTCAACAGGTCACGAACCACACGCTGGTCATCAACCAATTAGCACATAAGCGGACAGCCAGCCTCGGTAGGAGCGAACCTTTAAATGTCTTTGGTATGTAGAAGCACAGCCGCTGTATGCTATAAATAATACCAATATCTGTGAATGACTTCCCTGTTTCTACCATTGTCTCTGATAAAGGATCCGCGGAAGATTTCGAAACGTCAGGTGAGTAACATCTTGTCCCACCGTTCGCATCTGCTTTCACTAAATAACTTCTTGTGGCCCAAATATGTGCTTATATTGGCATTGAGTTTACTGTCAACAGTATTTCTTAACTAGGCCAAGAAACAAATTCAGCTGGCTGCCCAAATACTGTAAAAAGCGGCGCTTCAGAGGATTTGTTTTCCTGTTCGAGTACTCTTAGAGCCTTTTTACGAAGCATGCGGATCGTCCCTAATTGCTACTTTTTCGCGTTTTATTTACTAAAGTGCCAACAGGCAGTCAGCATTAGTTACTGATGTTACAAGATATAACATACTGATAGCAATGTTACCAGTTACCAATAATATTTTCAGGTGAGTTTTCATCAGAAGGTGCACAGAGGGGGCTTTGAAGCCGAATCCGCCACACTTGTGTCACGCGGTGGGAGAATATTGTTTAAGCAAGCGTCCAAGCTTCATACTTGAGCATGTACTGCCCCTATGGTGAATCCTGATACCTAACCATCGGGCCATATGTTACAAACTTCCGCTACACCGATATTCAATAGTACGTTCGTACGGCCCAGGTGGTAGATGCGTCCGACGTACCATCAGTGGGTAGGCGATTTACAAAAACATGCATTTAACAGCCCGCCAAAAATGCACTTACTGCCTTACAGACCGAAGTCGAATGTGCAAAAGAAATTGCCGGACACAAAGCCGATTAAAGGGAAAAAAAGGAAAGATAAAGTTCGTTGGTGATGATGAGGTGAGGATGGGTCATGTGGAAATCAGGTACACCCTTCATAAGCCCTGTTTTAGCTCCAGCAATCACTTTTTGAGAAGCTGCGCCCAATCGGTTTCTAGGGCCCTTATGCTTATAAGCTACTATCCAGAACTTCTAACCTCCGAGTATACAATTCCGATGCGAAAAATTCACTCATAGTTTATGTGGTCATTTTTTCAAACGAATGCACAACTAACACCCACGACTACTTTACATGTATTGCAGTAATCGCTGACGTAAACCGGTCTCAGCGCATTAAAAAAGTGGGAGCGGTGACTGTGAATTCTCAGCATAGTTCAGAGCACTAACAAAAACACAGACTGACAAAATTCGTTAAACGCCTAAGCGCAAACTGTTAACGACGGTCAGATAAAAGTTCTGTAAAGTGCCTCCGGCTTCAAAAGCACCGACGTTGACCCGATAAGCTGTCTGTTGCATTTGAGACAAAGTAACTCTAGAGATAAATGGCTGAATGATTCAATAACTTCCTCCTCGCTTCCAGTGAAGCAGCGAAAACTGCGCCGACAGTGTTAAAAGCTCGTATGTGAAAACGAATATCTGGGGAATAGCTAAGAAAATGCACACATGGGGAGAGTGATCGTTAAACTTTGCATTTCAGCTGCACTGGACACTTCTTGTTTGTGTTGTATGTCAACCGTTTATATTTTCTGGGTCTACAGCTGGAAGTGACTCCCACCCTATACACCCGTGAGCGCCGATATAGCACTAGCAGCAAGTGAAATTAGCTGGTATGCACACAAAAATGTCGATCCAACCGAAGCCAATGGCAATGCAAGAGAAGGCTGCTGATATATACTGCCAGCAAAACACAGGGAGTTTGTTCCCTTTAAAATTTAAACTTTTGACAGTGTTTCGCGCACAGAAAAATTGAACCTTACATTTATCGCATACACACTAAACATACCCTAAATTCAATGCTCTCAGTAATGGCCACTTTGATGGTTACAATGGAACCCAGTCGAGGCTTGCCCGTCTCAAGGCCTTTTTCTTCCAACAGTTTATCCGCCTTGGCTGGATCATCGGGAAGCTGCAGACCTTCGGGTGCGGGAACCTTTACCATCTTTCCCGCCGGTGATGGCCCAGTTTGACTGCCAGTTGAGGAGCGTCGACGATTCAGGAGGGAGAAAAACGACAGCGGTTCTGAAATAAGAAGAAGAAGAAGATAAAAACAAATCAACTGCTGTGTTTCCAGATGCTCCAGAACCAAGCATGTTCGACTATAATAATGAATGGGTGTTCAATTAACGTTTTCTTTCGTGTAAGATTAGTCTTACCACGTAATTGAGTGGTGTTCCGAGACATTGATTTGCTATCACGTATTAACTGTTATGGGTTGTTTTAAAAGGCCTAAATTTTCGTCTTCAAACTATCATGCATAATAGGCCCACCTATCTCATAAAAGCGATGGCCCAAGAGGGTGCAGAAAGAAAACATTGTAGCTTATGTGATCAGCGAATAAAGTATTTACTTCTAACTGACTTCTTAGTAGAAGACCGTCCGGCTGCAATTGACTTCGCGGAAACTTACCACTCAGAATCAACATGCATTCTCTATGGCAACCATCTTGTAACAGTTTTTGCATAAAAGGCTCTCGGCCAACTTATTTATAAGGGATGGGTAACTGCTGTTAGATATTTTGCTTCTTCTTTTAACCGAAATGTTAATGTGACCGATAGTTCATTTGTTGCCGCCCGTAAAATTGTGAACGTTTATTTGGAAGGGGGAGAATTTTATAATGCAAACGTATAGCCTACTAGGGAACCCTTGAGGCTGCGCTGTTTGCCAGGTAGTATACAGTAAAAGTAAAACCCATCTAGCCGGTTCAGCACCCTTGTCTCTAAATGTCTCTTAAGGATACCAGTAACATGAATGAAGACTTAAAATTAGCTTACTCTCTATTGCTTACGAAAAGCATCTTGTTGCCATAACCAACGACGTAGATGTGTCATGCCAACATAATTTCACTTCACATTAATCACGTGCGAATTCTTTTTATTGCCTCTCCGCTCTCTTTTGCCGGCAGAACTAATTCTCGGTTGAACAGAGGGTATAATGCACCCCATCGAATATTTCTGTGATGCAGGACCGCCCAAAAGAAAACAAATGTGTCCTGCCTTAATAATAAGTTGCCAATGACGACAGCAGGAGACGTAGGTTTGCCTGATTTATGCAATGTACGATTTGCGTAGAAAAATGACCCAAAGACAAACTGCCATGATTTTTGTCAGACGAATGCCAAAAAATGTCGCCCTCGCTCAAGTGCGAAAGGATGAAGACAGGCCTTGGTGAAACTAGATAAAAAAAGGGAGGATTCAAAAACATCAATTTCAGTTGTCGTGCATATATATAGTTATGCAGTTATGTATAGTTATTATCTGGCCTGATTGCCAAAGCAGTACTACAAGGACTGGAGGCACTGGCTTTCGAACACTATTGACCACGATTGTGGGTTCGTTATGTTGATGACACGTTTGTCATCATTTGTCGAGGCAAGATTGGGGATTTCCCAGAGACTCTCAACTCGCTTTTCCCCGACATCCAGTTCACGACGAAGGAAGAAAAATACTCCCAGTTGCCATTCCTCGACGTGCTGTTGTGCAGAAAAGACGGTGGGGAACTTAAAACAACAGTTTACAGGTAGGCGACAAAAACCTCTTGCATCGCGAGTTACCTCAGCAACCATTCCGGCTCGCATAAACGTAGCTGGGTGCGAACATTATATCGCCGAGTAGAAACCCACTGCAGCGACCAGCCGACAAGAAGACCGAGGTCCAGTATCTGCGGAAACTTTTCACCATGAATGGCTATCCTGGCGCAGTCGTCGAAAAATGCAGGCGAGGAGCCAAAAGAAGAAAGCCAACGGGACAGCCAGAACCGACACGCTGGCGAGCAGTATCCTGTATTGCTGGTGTTTCTAAAGAATTCGCTCGACTCGTTTGCGAATTTGAGATTTGCGTTGCTCACAGGCCGGAAGCAACAATCCGCGCGCAACTAATGCGGCCCAAGGACGCAGTATCCGTTAACCAAAAGTCCGGTGTCATTTACCGTATTGAATGTCTTTGTGGTCAAGCCAATTAATGTGGTGAAACCGGCAAACAGGTTCTCACGAGAATGCACCAGCATAAACTCGCCGTGCAACGGAACGATAAGTTTCCCCTGGTGGCCGCCCACGCATCCACGCCGGGGCACAACTTCGACGTCGAACGCGTGCGAATACTGGGCCGGTCAGATGATGGAACTTCACGCCTGCTGCAGAAAGCATGGCATTCACGCGCGGGCTTAATTAACAGGCATATCGAGCTTCCAGGTGCCTACCTCACGTTGCACCAGCAGATCGAGGGCAGAGGTCAAGGGAAGAGGTCAATCCCGGCAGAACCAACTTAATCATACTGTGAGCTGTACGTTTTTTCATTCCTTGACAATGACCTAGCGGGAGAGTTCGAAACGTCGGACAAATACGCTCCTGGTCCCAGAGAACGCCTTACCTTCTTCTATTCAGTTACCTTGGCCTCGCATATTCTCGACCATTCAGACTAGTTATTGTGTTACACTTCATGATTACATGTGGTTTTATGCCTAAGCTCCCAACATGCAGCAACAGAAACATAGGTAAAACATGTGGCCTTTTAGCTATGATCTATGTCAGAAGTACAACATAACGTCTTTACTATCGAAAAAACAGTATTTTTAAACATTTTTTAACAAAAAAGTGTTTTTAAAATCTTTTTATTAGCTGCTTATATCCCCTCACTTTTAGACCGAAAACGAAGACCAACAATTGGGAAGAATCAACCAGGAAAACTAAGAATGTGGATCAGTAGAAAGATCAGCAATACAAGTGTATCAATTCATAAAATAAACCAAAGAAACAGTTATGTAAATCAAAAAATCATCTAAACTTCGTGCATGTCTTTTAAAAACGTGAAATAAGAGAACCCCTGCAAGAAAAATACAAAAATTGGGGATAAAATAATCTGCTTCTCCATATGCTTCCGGTGGTCATGTTAGGTTAACTTTTACTGCTTGCAACATTCTGGAACGGCACACCAAAAGAAGAACATTCACTCAACTTACCTTACGAAGAAAACGCTTATATAATTGAAAAGAAAAAGGGTATGCATAGGGAGAGGTATATTTTTATCTGAATCCTTGGGTAGTTTTCTTGTCTATCCACCTACAGAGAATGAAAACTTTGGCTTATATCCCTCGTTTTTATGTCGTTCTCTCTTCCGTGTGCGTCGCTTGCTTATAGAATTGAGGTAACAAGCAATGGCCTTACTGTCCTTCGAAAGCGTTGCTGACTAACGGGGTGTGGTAATAAGTAATTTTTTTCTTTTCATAAATATGATGATTATTTTCGTATTCTATATGATTAATTCAATGTCGTTTTGCATAAGAATTTTAGTTTAGGAATGGTGGCAGAAGGAATACCTTTCAAATTGGCACAATACGGTGATAAAAAACATTGTCGAACGTAATTATTTTAATGAAAACATTGCTTTTCATGCAATTATATCTGCCTGCTTCCCTTCGTCATTAAATGAGGGTCCCTAATCCTGAAACTTACTAATTTATATTCCTAGCATTTCAAAATGGTCTTCTTTTAGCTCACGTACCGGATAAAACGCGGATCAAAGATAAGCGGAAAATGCACCCAGAACGATATTGTGTTAATTTGTTTGGCACACCATCCAAACAATGTGCCTTCACCTTTAACTACCTTTATGGTACTTCTTACTCAAGTAAACGGCGGCCATATAATGACAAGTTTAAGTAGCCTCAAAACGTCGTCTTTTCAGACTCTTGGGGAAAAGAGACGGTTACTGGCTATTTGAGTGTGAAGCTCCAGTGAAAATATAGTAAACATACACCATTTCGGATGGTTTATGAGTGCAATTATGCCTCCCATATTTCCGGAATATCGGAAAGCGAACGAATATGTTGTATGCATGAGTGCAATGAAAACACGCAGTAAAAAGGCAGCCAAACGTAGTGTAGTTCTTCTTAAATAACCGGACAGAAAGTGGCTAATACTTTTACGTAGACACTAGGCTTTACGGGTTTCACATTTGCTGCTGTCAAGAGAGTTTAAGTACTCAGATAAAAACGGAAACAAAAAGATAAGAGGCGCGATTTGCTGATTCTTGTAATGCTTCAATAATCATGCGAAAATAAAACTACCATAGAAATACTATCATAAGTACTGTTGTAAGAGAGCATGGAAATATAAGGCAATGGATAACTAGCCTTCCTTTATACTTGAAGAGAAGAGGAATAGGTTTTGCAAGTCAGTCCAATGCAAGTCCTTCAATGTCCTGCTAGTGATTAAGATATAACATCATTGTTTGATAAAAAAGATGCTTTGGGAAACAGGAACAAACTTTATTGTAAATTTCGGCCGCTGGTACACCAGGTCATCTTCGGACACGAGGGAAATGTGTGAAAAGCAGTGTCAAAAAGTGTCAAAAATCGATAATTCTACGTCATCCATGGTCAATAGCATGCTTTTTTATTGTTGGCCCTTTTTCCAGGTTCTTTTTAAGATTGGTGTACATTGAATCCAACTCAAGGTGCCTGTTTATGCATGATTCGTCAAAATTAATGGCCTTCAAATATTCCCGGCCTTTCTTGCATGGGCAGGAGCCTACAATGCGGGTTGAGTCCCATGCAAACTTGTGCCCACTTTCAAGTGAATGCATGGTGACTTCGGACAACCGGTCGCACATATTCACCGCTAATTGATGTTCATGAATGCGTGTAGAGGCAATTTTAACAGAAGAAAGGTCGTTTATAAAATGCTTTGTGGCAACTACGATAAAATTTATTGCGGACAAACAGGCGCGTTGAGTTGATTTCAATGTACACCAATCTTAAAAAATCATGGATAAAGGTCAAACCGCCAAATCGTGCTATTGACCATGGATGACGCAGCATTATCAATTTTTGACACGTTTCAAAATGCAGACTGCTCTTCACAAATTCCCCTTGCGTCCGAAGACGACCTAGTGTGCCAGCGTCGAAAATTTACAATTAACTTCGTTCCTGTTTCTAAAAGAACCTTTTATATCAAATTATATTTCTTGGGATGCCTATTTTCAAATTCATAACATCATTGTCTTGCTACATTGTGTAATATTGAATATAGTTTGGCTGAGCTGTAGGGAACCTGGGAATGATGACTCTGAGACTAAAAAGTTCAAAAATTTTTGACTGGTTTTGAAAGATTGGTAGACAAGTACAGTTCAGACCTCATTTTATGCAAAATCACGAGCTTTGCACAAAAGTTACTGTGGCGCGTAAACCGTTTATTTTGAAGCCGCGTAAGTAACACTGTGTTAAAAAACGACCTCTCTTAAAAAGAAGGCATAATTTGATTCATGAAGTTTTATTTATTAGTTAAGAACTGTTTTCTTTTATTGACAGTCATCAAACCAAAAAAGACTGCATCTCAGATCAATAATGTTAGGCCTCAAGACCGACAGCAATGAAGGAAAATTAGGTAAAAGGCAAAAATAACGAAAAACAACAAAAATAAAAGGTAAGTATACAACTATTTCGTTTATTATCCAAAGATAAGCTAAAATACCAACTCGAATTTCGATCATTGTGACGTTGCATGAGTTAAGTCACCTACTGTATATATTTGGTGGCTGTCCTCAAACATAAGTCCAGTAAGCCTGGCAGATCTGCGTTCCAACGTTTTTAAATAGCCTCTTGCGCGCGGACCAGAGCAAAATTCTAGGAAATGGAACAGGACTTTTGCTAAAACCTAAGTCCTTAATTTCTACTTGATACTTGGATGGACATGTGAAATCGTGAGTGTCTATCCGGTCTGATTGCAAGACATAATGTGAACGTTCCGGTTGGTTCATAAGTGTCTATATACGATCCCCTAAGCTGGCCAGCAAAAGGTAAACTGATGTGCATTTGTCCGGCTGGAATTGCCTGAGGAAGACATGCACGCTGGAAACCTCCGACTCAGGTTGCTTTTGGTAGTAAGACCTTTTAACCACTGGGGGACAGATTTAGGAGTTGAAAGAACCTTGAGTTACGTCATAGTCTGATGTCTGGCACCTGGTGTCTAGTCTGATATCCGATATTTAGTCAGTCTAATCTAGTCTGATGTCATCATTTCTGCACTTTTTAAACTTTTTCTCTCACGTCGTACGTGGTTTTGTCAAAGCAATGGTGTTTGTTTTTGTCTTACATCCGTGGTATAATAGAAGTATTGAACCATACACAGTTAGCAATAATTTTAGATTTCTTATACTAAACAAAATAAATTTGCACAAGCACAAAATGCGTGGAATCGAATGGCCCATCCCTGATAGGGCTCGGAATGATCAGCAGTTTCGTTCTCAGCAGAATAACCACAAACCCTCTCACAATCGATATTTTACTGGACATGACATATTACAGTGAAGAACTAACTCACCCACATGGCTTTATATTATTGATTTGCAAGCGGCTATGAATAGCATGAGTTCAATTTGTCGCTGAACGTAAAATTCAAGTGGTAGCCATTATGATTACACATACAAACTAAAATTGTCATTTCATTTATTGATGGACCACGGATATATGCATGCTCCTCCCACTGAAGTTGACTTTGATTTACATTCCGGGAAGACTTATTCTTCTCCCGCTTCCACACTTTTATCAACTTATAGCCCTGAAACAACCAACCCTCGTAGACAATACTCAATACTAATTAAAGGCAAAATGCATTACCGACAGAGACTAGGGAGATTGGAATTACCATTTAACTGTCATCACTCAGCCACATTCAACCTCAGGGCTAACGACCCCCAAGCTTGAACCCGCGACCTTGATAGTAAGAACTCCAAAGCTCTACCAGCTGTGTCATGGGTTCGAGCCTCGTGGGTCGCCACTCCTGAGGTGGGGTGTGGCTGACTGCTGACCGCTAACAAGCCAGAAAAGGTAATTCCCGTCTTTCTTGTCTTAGTGTTATGTCGTTCCGCCAATAATATGCTGGCCACTGGTTGGGCTCGAGAGCGAGCTCCAAGTCACAACGGGACGAGTGAATTCCGTATCTACCACTGTCAGTACAAATTCTCATCCTAACCCGAATGCTTAACTTCTTTGGGATTTAGCGTAATGTCTATACCCCATGCCCTCATAGATTTTCTTAATAGGCGTTTCAACGTTTCTGCCATGTGAGCATCTTCGGCACAAGCAAAATCTCAGACGCCCGAAGCTTCACAACCACTATGCATAAAAGGGGTACTGCATTAAAGTCAGTATGGCACTGTTTAGGTGCACATATGTTGGTTGAACACGTAGCTTCTGATGTCATGCATGCGGAAACTCATTTTGCTCAGAGTTACAAGACTATGAACGCAAAGTTTGTGCCGTAGATAGAAACAGTGGAAGGGCAGGCACATTAGGGTTATTTAAGGCCCGTATTCGTGACGACGGCGGATGACTGCCTTGCGCGTTACACGCGAACTCTATCACGGTCCCCCGCTACCTCCTAATAGCACTCACGAAGTATAAACCGGCACACAATCCCTACCACTTTCTTTGAAAACACCAACATTCTGGCTGTACGAGTGTTGTTTAGGTTTAAAGAACATATGCTAGTTTCCCTGCCAGCTACACAGTCCCTAAAATTAAGAGCCCTAAGAGGTCAGGCGGTTTGACAGAAAGAAGATTCCCTACCTCTTGAAATGTCAACCGAGATTTTGAAATGCGTTTTTGATTCGAAAAAAATCACCTAAATATGTTTGTCCTGTTAATCTTCATGCAGCATCATCATAGTCTATTTCAGCCCGCCAGAACGTGGCCTTTGAAAGGGCTTATTTTTGAGCGCCCGTAAGAGCATCCTTTATAAAAAAATATATACTTGAGTACTATGTATTTCTTATTTGATTATCGATGCTATAAGCAACCAAAATATGTTTCATAGGAAACATGTTCAAATAAATACCTTTATGAACTCGTTTGTGTGGCAAATTAGGTCACTTTCAAAGCATATAACTGAAGGAAGAAATCTTTCGATTTTCCATAAAAATACCATTATCGGACTTTTTGAGATCTTGGAATGTTCGCTCATGATGCATCGACGCTTAAATTTATTAGTCATGCCTAAAATGTAAAAAAATGACCCACATTGCAACATTTTCCGAGAATTATACAACCTCCTCCTCACAGCGTAGATAAATGTGCGATTTCCCTTGGGCAGAATGTATACAGCATGCAATTTTGAAACCTTGACTACAAGTGTAACGATTTGATGTCCAAACTTATTCGAAAGTTCAGAACGTGTTTAAAGCCACAAGATACACGTTTTTTGCTAATAGGGATCTAAATAAAACGCACTTTTCTTCCGAACCTGCACAAAAAGGAATATTTTTTGCATGTTTTTGATAAAATATATTTAAATTTTTAAAGGCGTCGAACGGCAATGGGAAAAGTGTATAATACTTAAGCAGCCACATCTTACGGGGTGTCCTTCTTGTAGACGATCGGAAAGAAACTCCTGGAAGCGCCAACAGCCTGACGTGACTTAAACAGCTCAGGATGGACCTGCCAGCTGAGCCCTTTTGCAATCTTATTATGGCACTTTGTTTTTATTCCTACCGTGACTGAAATGTCTGGAAATTTTACTGCAAGATAATCAATATTTAAACGCTTCCTAGATTAAAAAAAATAATTCGAATTTCCGCTGATATTCCGCGAGGTAGGTAATCTATCATAGTATTCGCGTTCTGGAATTGGCTGAGATTTATCTTATAGGCACTAGAATAGGGTGTGGTTTCATTATTCTGACTGTCATTTTGTGTATTGTCTGGCTCGATCTCACTTTCTGCCATTCTTCATTTTTTCGTTCTACGTAATTATTTATGCTGTCACCCGTATTCAGGCACAAATCAGCGGGTCTCAACGGCCACCTCCGCCTATTATCTTCTCTTCGAATTCAAATTAAAACGACTATGATTTGAACAAAATCCCGCTTCTGCGATTACTATGATATATAAGCAGATTTTTAATCGTCTGGAATTTGTAGGCATGCGCATAAATAGGGAATTCGATGACATACAAGCGATTCCCTTCTGTAGTTCTGCCGAGGATTTACAGCCAATGTAGGTTCCAGATTATTCGGCAATGTGCACAGTTTTTTTAAGCCAAGCGATAAACGTTTTTAGCCATAAAAGTTGAAGGTGCATACAGAAGAGAGTATTTTTGTGCCTGCTTTCTATAAAATTCATTTCAATTTGAAAGAGCATCGTCTGCCAATGGGAAAAGTGCTTAATACTTAAGTAGCCATATTTCACAGGGTGCCCTTTTTGCAGGCGGTCGAAAAGAAGCTACTTTAAGCGTCGGCATTCTGACGTGACTATATCATTTCAGGATTGGCCTGAAGGCTCATCCATTTTGCAGTCCTATTTAAGTAATTTGTTTGAATCCAAAACACATTGCAGAATTTCAATCGATATTTCATGGGATTTGGAATCTAAAATATAGCCACAAAGAGGGTGCAATGGAAGTCAATGGTTTTATAGTATGCTCCTGCATACCTCGGCAAATGTGTTCACTTACATATGCACACATAAATACGAGTTGACCCCCAAACAGGCAACCACATAACGTATCGGTCCTTAATTTAGATCGCATAACGTGCATTAATTTAATTCGTCGGGCTAGGCAGAAGCTGAGAGGGCAACCCGCATTGCGGAGCGAAGTGTTTTAAACGATATATTGGCCGAAGAGTTGGTTGAGTGGTCTAGTACGAGTCACGAGCACTACCAGATCAGACTAGTCGACCAACCTGACAGATCACGAGGAGTTAGCCCGACAATTGACATCGGTGGATAAGGAGCGCATTGCACAGCGTCTGGTTCTCTATTAGGTGGATTGGAAGTAAGACTTTTGACGTTGATCACACATTTGGTCTTGAGTGATTTTCTAACGAACGTACTTTGTTTTATCAATCCGTTCACGTCAATCTCTTTAATACGACTAAGGTGCCAGAGGGAGTAAGATAATGCTGGCTAGCAAAATTGCTCTAGCCATGAATTCAACATCCAACGCTAGCCCTCCACATCTGATAGGGGAGACAGGTATGCCAAAGGCCATGAGAGCACAAACATTATGTAACATATGAACAAAACACTAGGTCACCACAGAACATCCCTTGCGTGCAAAAGGGGAAAGGAGGCCTTTGTAAGACTGTTTACGCAGTGGTTCTCTGTCGTAACTGAAAGAGTGGTGCGTGCGCAAGCCCACAACAAAAGCATAGTCCCAAGATTTAAATAAGTTGTTTGCACTTTAATTTGATAGGTAATTAGCTATCTTGATGACAACTGAATTACACGGCAATTACGCTGTCATCGTCAAAATGGTTGACAACTGATGATAAAGTACACGCTTTACATAACCTTTTATATGTACCTGTTTCGAGTGATGTATTTTTACAAGACTGTGAGTTGCTACCGATAAAAGGCAATTGGGGCTATCACAAAGTAGATTCACCAAAAATACTTCTCACAGCCTACAGATGCAATAGCTCTTTGGAAGACGACTTACAGAAAACTTATAGCTGTAGCCAAATTGGTTAGACATATAAAATTGCCGAAATTTTATGTGTTCAGTAAATTTCAGCACGTTTAGCATTAAGATCCCTGTAGGCAGTATTCGGAATGTTATAAGTTACCTTGATAGAGTTGTTCGATTTTGTGTCATTTAGGACATGGCCGGTGCATATTTTCGGGTAGTTCTGAGTGTTATTTTAGTAAGCGTATAATCTAGACAATCAATCTAGCCACGGAAGGTTCTGCACCGCCATGGATAGCTACGTACTCTAGATTCGATATTCTCGTTATCAGCCACTTGTCTAGCAGATCAGACGCAGTGATTAGACTTCTACCACCCAATTAGTCACGTATGGTCATTGTGTGAACAAACGCAAAGATAAACAGGAAAAGCTGATGTATACCGACCAGATTTGTCGTAGTGCGTGTTTCGGAAATGGCCTGCCCTTGCTTTATATTTTAATAGCAATACAATTAAAGGTCAATTTTATGCATTACCTTTGCGGAACGAAAACTATTTTTTAATATTCCAAATATGTCCTTGAAGGTTAGAATGAAGGTATGCCAAGGAAACGCAAGCGATAAAAATGCATGACGCACTTCTACCAAGTGCTCGTTTATTAAATCGAGCTCAGTGGTGGCCAATGGCAACCCTTTTTGCTATTGTTGTTTGAAAGAAGGAACGCCCTTTAAATATTTCCAACTGACAGAGAAATCCTAATTTCAGACACTTTACTGGTAAATAATTATAGCAGCTGAGTTTCACAAGCACCTCTTCTTCTTTACCAGAACTTACATTATCGTTCAAGAGATTGTCTGAAAGGTATGGGCACTGGAAACATGCTTTAAAATGTCATGCATATTGCTAGAGTATAATATCTCTCACATTGCACATTTTCTGAAGTCTGACGACGCCAATGTCAATATGTACTGAATAAAGTTTCCTAATTTCCCAAAGAATGCCTTTCCTTGAAAGTAAATTTCTTGGGATGCTTGTCCCCCAGTTTATACGAAATAGTTAATTTTCTGAATCAAAACCGATTTAAAAGAAACTTTCTTTAAAAATACCAGTCTAGAGAATGGCACAGGACCACCTTATTCAGGCGGAAGGTAGAAAAAAGGTGGACGATGTAAAGTTATGAACACACGGAACGTTTTAGCGAAAGTCTCCTGTCATTAGAATAATGAGAGAGTAACTGCGCACAGGTAGGGAAACACGCATGATTGCCCTTTGGGGGGGGGGAGGTTTTCGGTCTAGGACCAGGCCAGGCTGTCGTATGTTACTTCACCCGTCGCGAACGATGTCGTCCATGTGCACGGTGTGACCACGTGATGGGAAATGAAGGCATGAACTATTTCAAACTGATGGCAGCTTTGAGCAGCATCAACCGCAAGTACTCATCCATCGCCCTCTTGAGACTGGAGTAAAAACTGGCTCAAGAAAGCCGTAGCGAAATGGGCCGCGGTGACCGACAAAGGTGAACAGCCCGTCTACGCGTGCCACGTGCACGCCTGCTCCGCGCACGATGAATTATGTTTCCACAGAGACAAAACATTGTTGGTTAGGAAACTAGCTGGATGGAAGTGTCCCAGCGACCACTGTCTGCCCATTGGCAGCAAGTCCATATTACGCGGTTATCCCGCGGTGACATCAACTTGCGGTTTATGCCTACGGACAGTAAATAAGCTGATCTATAACGAGCACACACTAAGGAAATTTAAAAACTGAAAGCGTAGAAAACCACTTTAGTAGGAAACCTCATCCTGAGATAGTTGAGTTAACCTGTCAGTTGCCAGCCTGCCGAAACCCGATTTTAGCCCATCATGATAGTTTAAAAGCGCTGGAGGTTGCTTATGGTGAGAAGAGCTGAATTTCAGCAAACCAGACTTGTCTATAAGTAAACAAGAGGAACGTGGTTTGCTCACCAGCCCTACTGCGTTCATGATACTTTCATAGGAGATGTTATATGTTAAGTACAATATATATGGAACTGTGCTGTTCATCCGATCTATCTGGTTAGAGCATATACTTGTCTCGGAAGTGCCTTGAGGCTCGTACTTGAGTAATATCAGGCTGTCCCTTAGCGACCTTAGATGTATGATGGAGTTCCCAAATCCATCATATTCACGATCACAAATGACAAAAGAACGAGCCAGTGGTGCTGACGTAGTATTCAACTCAGTGACCAAAGGTCCCGGGTTAAAATCTCGGGGATTCCGACCTCAAAGTTTGGGTATGGCTAGCCTATGACGACTAACAATCCAGAAATGGCCATTCCATTCTCCCTTGTCTTTGTCGGATCCACTCTATAGATATATACTTAAGTCAGATGCCTTCTTTGGGCACTAAAATGTATTGTGTAAATTATTCAGACCCAACTTCCAGCTCGCCGTCAGACGCAGCGCAAAGAAAAGGTGCCAAGAAACATCTAACGTCGTGAGTACAGGCGAAAATCGGTAATGGCGTGGCGCTTCCGCCAGTAGGCTGGCACAGTATATCTCATCTCTGCGGGTTGGCTAGCCTCTCCTATTTCTGCTTAACATACTTGTATGCCGTGTCTAGTTCAATAGGCCGGTTGATGCATGAACTATCTGAATGCAGGGCTTCGATGAATTCTCGGCCATTTTTGAGAGGGCAAACAACGACAATACGAGTTTTATCTCAGGTAAAGGTACACACAGAGTCCACGGTATGTATGGTGACTTGGGAGGGGTGGTCTCATCTTCTTACCGCCAATCGATTTTCGTGAATGCACGCAGAGGCTGACTTTACAGACTGACTGCAATAAACGGCAGCGCACGCTCCACGCGGGATCTCATATGCAACTTATTTATCGTCCAAATAGTCAACCGTATCCTTAGGGTCTACGAGTTTGGTGCGTAAAGTCACTGATGGTTTATGAGCTGCCGCAATTTGGTGCTTCTTTAGGCATCTGCTAACAAATTCAGATACGTGTTTTGATATAACGAATGCTTCGCCGACTATAGGGCTGGGACGCAATAAATCATACTGTCCAAAGCACGCTTTCGAATACAACTTATATTTAATGTGGTTTCTACCTTTCAATATATTTTCCATAAACCAGTCCTCAGTGACAATTTATTGCTCGCATTGCCAATCTAAGTACATATAAATAATCTGCGAATGCCGTGAACGCAATTGTCTCTCAAACGCGTGAGCTTTTCTAGTCTGTTCCCGGCATACGTTATTTCTGATCTGCAAATGACCAGGGACGGTGCACTTTACCGAGTTCACTTTCCATCACAATATGCATGTAAACAAATAAGGATATCACATCTACCTTTCAGTCAAACAAACTGGATCGAACTGAACCGCTAACATTTGTGGAGGAGAGATGTCTAACTGAATGCAAGGATGTTGTGCTTTAAAAACTGGTTAAACGCCATAGATGGCCCTACAAATTAATTTATTTGCCTTTGTAATGGATAGATATGCAATTCTTACATGAATTCCTGACCCATTGAGCCTAAGCATGATTTCCTATTAATACTGCTGGATGTATTTTTATTGGAAGTTTCATAACACTATAATTTGTGTATTACACGGGCAAAAAATCTTCGCACCCTAGGGTGGAGCCGTGTTCTTTACTGTTTTTGAGTGTAGCATGGTTGGTATTTCAGTCTCCTTGTTAGTTCTTCTCAGTTTTTGATTTTTTGTCGCTAGCTAACCACCGCCGAGGACGCTAGACGAGTACGGCATGGCCAAATCCAAGTGTCTAGGCTCCTTTCAGCAGTCCGGATGGATTGTGAAGGCCACTCCTAATTGACTTCCAGTCTCAAGCAACAGGTAATGGGTACGCTATTCAGTTGTAGCATATTCATTTTAATGTCTGCCTTATAGAGAAGTTGAATACGACTGTCACGCCTTTCTGGCCTGTTTCAGATATGGTTGGTCATGGATAAAAAACAAGAAGATAACATTTCTGACAAAAACAGGGGAGACTGGAATGGTCATTTCTGGCTGATGAGCATTCATCAGCCAGTCATATCCAACCCCAAGTGATGCCCTATCAGAGACACAATGATAAGAGCGTTAGATTCCTGATCAAATGATCACGGGTACGAGTCTCGGGTGGGACACAACTTGGGGTTTAGTATGATCAACTGATGACGGCTTATTAGCCAAAAATGACCACTCCAGCCTCCCTTGTCTTAGTCACTAACGCTATCTGACTAAATCACTAGCGGCTATACAGCTGCTCGTGATGCTCGAGAATGAGCATTTAGGCAAAGCGGTAAGAGTGAGTTTAATTAGCGATCGTTGAACCTTATTCGACAAGTGGAAAGCAGGGAGTGCATATGTGTGATGGCCCACCTAGGCGCAGAATCACGCCGTAGCAGCAACTGGCGCCTTCTCCTCGCATCAGACGTCTGACCGTTTCGGACAGCAGCCTGATGCTTGGCTGTGACCTATATGGCATCCCTACTCAGTCATGATACGAACTGCTACCCCTTTTTTAGTTACTTGTGAAAACTTTGTGATCGTCCATGGATCAGTCATATGCGACACATGTTGACAGTCGGTTTAGTTCTGTAGCCCAGTGCGCCCGATCTTCAGGTCAGTAAATGAGGGAAAGGGCAGTAAATGCAGCGCAAGTCTAATATCACTATAAAATAAAGCCACCCTCATTGCACCAATCATGCTATGAGGTGCGCAATAAACATCGTGGGTAATGACGGCCGAACTTACACTAGGTGATCACTTTAGTCTCCTTCACCAGTTTGGTTGACACAATTGTGAAAAAACTGGCGGCATTCGGCGGGATTCGAACCCGCATAGGAGGGAGGCCTTTTACGCAAGCCAACGCTTTACCGAGCTATGTATTTCGGGCTTCACATTGTGAGTTTAATCACACTTGGATCGATATTACCCCCACCCGCAACTTTGCAGCTCCAATGGAATCCACCAATACGGGACAGCAAGTTGACTGCCAAAGCAGGATTTCCTAAGCAATCATCTATAATCCACCGGAATGACAAGTAGGCTGACTTACTTATTAAGTTGGTTTGGCAGGTTTGTTTAATATGGTTGACACAATTGTGAAAAAACTCGCGGCATTCGGTGGGATTCAAACCCACATAGGAGGGAGTCCTTTTACGCAAGCCAACGCTCTACCTACTTGAGCTACGAATGTCGCGCTTTACAATTGTTAATCTGCTGGCAGGGCTCGAGAGCGCGTCCAGGGCAAACCAAAGCAAATTCTTTTCGTCAGAGATCGATGAGCGTGTATCAGCGAATGTAAAATAAAACTGCTTCATTCAATTTGGCTGTGTTAAACTGCATTGACGAGTTTGGACTGGCAAGCTGCTGTTAAGCCAAAAATATCGTTGTATGTGTGTGGTGCATGCATAGAGAGCCACTCATGCCACGCCAGGCACTGCACACTGCCTGTAAAAACCACTGGTGCGTGGGAGAAGGGAGAGAAGGTAAGATGAACGTCTTTCGTGCATAAGCCTTCATATGTTCTACTCTTTATTAACAAACCAGAACAATATAGAAGTGAATGGAGAGAATGCGCGAATACATCAAAAGCAAGGTCAACGGGTACGTAGCGGAAAGCAAGATTGAACGCTGAATATCGTATATTACTTCCGTACTCCAATTGCAATATGATCCGGTGTAAATAGACCAGAAAAATATTAGACGATATGTCCCACTTAAATATTGAAAACCGTACTTGCTCGTTAAGATTTCAAGTGATAAAACGGTAATGAATGATGCGGCTTTAGGCATCCTCCTTGTTTAAATAGTCGGGAGGAATATGTCCAGAGGTAATTATCATTATTAGCACCAAAGTTCAACTGCTTTCGTGCAAAGAATAATTTCCATGCTTCAAACTAGCTTTACCCAATGTGTAACCGTGTTTATAAACATTCGAAAAAAAATTAATCAGCTGTTTATTCTAAGAAAAGATGACCAAAAGACGATATGCTACGCAGGCAAGAGCTTATGACTGCCGACTACCGTGAAATTTATGATTGCTACTTACCCACCGGTGCCTCCTCCCTGCATCCGAAAACGCGCTTATTTGGGCAAGTAGGTTTACACATTTTCCAATGCTTGGATCTAAGGTTTCCCGTTTCTTCAAACGAACCAAATGAATGGAATTCACTAAGTTGTGACGCGTGTGCGATGTAAACACTCTTTAAGCATCAGAAGAAGAAGGTGAGACCACTAGAACAAGAGCTTTATTTTCCTGATGTTTCGGATTCTGTCGAGAATTCTTAATCAGAGGTAAGCGTAAAACTGTCTGAAATATGCGCAGATAGGGGTTATAGATGCAGAGAACTATAAATACCTCTATCTGCGCATGACTCAGACTAACCTACCATTACGTATGATTAAGGATCCGCAACAGAATCCGAAACGTCAGGAAAATAAAACGCTTATTCCAGTTGTTGCATCTTCTTATTCTGAAAAACTTACTGGAACTCGTTTATTCCCTTCTATCGATTCCTTAAGCCTCTCGATTCATTAGCAACCTGCTATAATCAGCCTGCTTCATTAAATTTCTTTACTAGATCTCGGACCCTCGCACACTCTTGTAGTACAAGGTAATGCACACCGTCATTTGGTCAAAACAGGAGTAAGTTGCGACTTTAAGATATTTCCTATCACTTGACGGCTGGTTGTGCATTTCCTGTTGCCAAGAACGCAAAATGATGACTAAGGAATGAACGGCAGGAATTACAGGTAAAATTCGCCATTCTTTTAGTCCATTTGTGAAAAACATGGTGGCATCAGTAGGATGCATGCCCACGACAGCGTGGGAAATACTTCAGTATAGCCAACACTGAGCCACTTTAAGGAAGAATTTCAGAAAGAGAGAAGAAGCGATCGAGGGGAAATCATGTTTTATGTCAGATGTTTTGGATTTCACTCCGACAGTTTGACCGTCACTTTCGACGATGTCGACAACCCGCTTCAGCGGGCTGAAGCAACGCCGTGGCTCCTGCGAGATTATAATGAAAATAGACTTGCGGAGAATCTGCTCCACTATCTCACCACTCACACACTTGAACCCGATGTCAAGACAAGTCAAGAAGACCGGAGATGGGGAGGGTGCAGGTGGTTGTCGCGACAACACTCAACACGTGTACCAGCAGTACACCTCCCTACGAAGGCTCCCGCATCTGAGTGCCATAAAGGCTGCGTTAATAAGTAGCCATTGCAGCTTGACTCAACCGCGAGTAAGCCACTCTACACAAAATGATACACAATGAGCCGAGTGTGGTGTCCAAGTTATCCCGTCAGTTGGCAACCCTCCAAACCATGGCTTTTAGCGCACCGTGATAGCTTCGAGCGCATCAAATTGTTCTTAGTGGGGAAATAAATACGCTGAGGGTCGACTGCACTCTTCCCCCTCCGTGCCAGCAACAGGCCACTGCCTACCTGATCGGTCGACTGAGGTGGGATGGGCGCAGTGCTACATTACTCTCACTCTAAACCATCAGCGAAATCAATCGCAGATAAGAATACTGGAGATGCAAGGAGTGCAGTATTGATGTTCCGGTGGAAATACCTCTGATATGAATGGCAAATGAATCGGACGATGAGTAAGTGCTAGCTAGTCAGCTGAAGGAAATCTGGTGGCAGAAATTGAAGCGAAAAAACAAAAAGATATTGAACCTGCTGATCTCTTTATGGAGCTATATTTTCTTTCAAAATAAAAAACATATCTCCGTGCCTTTTTAAAATGTCCGCATGAAGCCAAACGCACGGGGAAGGATTTACAGTTGGGAAAAGTAATAAGTTACTCTATTAGTCCCTTTAATGCTCCAGTCTTGAAACGCTCAGGTGAGTTTGGCAAAATTCTGCTCCAGCTTAGTTTAAAGTCTGGTAGGCTACAAACTACTGAAATTTGACTTTTGATGCGCAAAAGAAGGTTAATAGTATCCGAAGTTGCCGTTATTGATAGCCTGCAATGCCATGCGAATTCATTGGATTTTCGTTCAACTGAACACGGATGACAGACTTTGTTGACTGGTATCTGTAGGCGATTGTCAAAATGTCACATACTTATACTGAAATACCCTCGAAAATAGTCAATATGCTTAAAGCCACAAAATTATAACATTTTTCAAAGAAAAATACCCCACCACAGCAATGACGTCTCAATTGCGTCACTTTCAAATAAGTTAAAAACGAACCACTGTAGCATGCGCCTCGGAAGAAGGTCCAATTTCTTTTAAAGAAAAGTAAACGATTGGATTAAACGTTTTTCTAACAAAAACTTAATGCATAAGTAAAGCTTTAAGGTTTGCCTCGACTATGGGCTGTACACAGCTGCACGTAAGGACATGATACTGAAGTTTGAAAATGAGCCAACTAAATAGACAACCCTAACCAATTAGTGTTGAGATCGGTTTTCTCGCTGTCGAATCGAAGTGGACCAACCCTACGGGTCGCTATCCTCTCGAGGATGGTCCTTCATCACACTAGCAGGTATATGTATATGGGAGGTCAAGTTCTAGGAAGCAGGAAAATGTTTACCTCGAAAAGTGGAAACAACCAGCCATCGGTACTCTGTATATTGGAATTATCTGTTTGTGTCAATCACCCCCAGAGTGGCCGAAAACCTAAATGACTCCCAGTACACATGACTTCTGTTCTGATGAGGATTGGATATCTCCAGGGTAAGTTTCATGAAGGGCTTGTTGCTCAGTGCAGAGTCTACCAGCTTCAAACAGTGGAAATTTTTGCAAGACTCCGAGGCATGTTCATTTTGTTCTTTTTAAGAAGCTCCTCGAGCATGTTTCTTTTCTCCATCTACTGACGCTGTCTGCCTATCACTTCTGTCCTCATGCATGCCTAGCCACAATTATTACAACGAGGTTAGGCAAATGAGAAATGTGTACCTGTTTCTGTCTTTGCAAAACACGAAGATTGACCTAGAAGCACTATTAAGTAGAGGTTGCTCGTCAGATTCTAAGATCGATCGCCCGGGGACACCCAGGATTATCTGCAGTTTAAATACCGCAACTTTTCCTGCGATAAAACTGTGATGTCAACGGATCCTACCAGTCGTAGTTGCTACTTTGGTCTAGGTAAACTCTTACCATGCTCAATATGGGACTTTCTAAGAACACTTTCTTATCAGGATGTCAAATGCGTGAGTTTTTCAGTAGCCCTTGAAATCATGTAATAAATGTGCTGACTCATGGACTAAACGTTGCTTACTAATGGCCATCCTATATTTTAGGTTTTATTCGAAAGAATACATAAGTGAGCTCACCGACAGCGAAGTATTTTCGAATTGAAGCCTACTTGTGCTGATTAACTGCCTAGCTGTTTGCATAGACAGACTGTCTGAGCGGATTGAACTTGAGTTCGCTCACTCACAACGGTTGTTAGAGACTTCCAAACTTCTCATTTTTCTATCTAAGTAATACTGCTTTTAATCTTTCCTTGATGTTGTTGATTTGGCTAATCTCACTTTTTTTAACTCAGGATTTTTGTCAATATATTTTACTGCCAGTTTGCGGGTTCTACCCAATTTCTGCACACTTCAGGATATAGTAGTTTGGATCAGTTTCATGTCAGTCTATATGTTCACAGACCTCAAGGGGTCCTTTGCCAATGATTCACGTTTATGCTTATTTCCTTTCACACAAGACTCATTCATCAAATTCCATTCAAAGCACAGAAACAGGCACCCTTTCATAATAAAAGTGGCCTTGCGTAGACTCTCAGAAACTTTATATACTCGTGCGTCTCATCCTCAATCCAAAACCAAAAAGAAATCCTAACTATAGCTAACAGTTCTGAACTCATCCCTAACCCTTTATCTCTCTGGCGTTTATTGCGAGGTCACCTATATTATAAAAGATTTTTAGTTTCCTGACCTACCAATTTCTAGAAATATTTTCTGATTTTTCATTTTATTTCAATGTACAAGAGAATGCCTGCTTAACCAAAACAATGACTTCGTAGCCCTAAAAAGTAACGGTTTCTTCACACTGACTCATCTGAGGAAGTAACTCACTGACAATCCTTCCCAGTTGCTCACATTGCTGTCCTATCTATTATACTCTTTGGTTATTTTTACGAGGCCTGTGCGGCTGCCGTTATGAGACTACAGTTACTAATCATTCTCCTCTTTCAATCCCGGTCGCCAAAGCTGAGCGCAGGTGCACTTATTATTGCCTTAAAGCTGTGCCATTCTACAGTGGCGAGAATGACTTGATTAATGACTCGGGGCTATGTAGTGCTCTCATCAACTTAACTGTATGCTCAACGGCTGAAAATTAGACAAATTATAACCAGAAGTTTCAGTTATATTATTACAAACAATAATGGTTGACTGCCCAACTCTAAGTAGTTGTGTTAAACGCCCTAACCTCCTCCTCGGCAACTGTATTTCAAGTGCCCCTAATTTCTGCGTTTGTCAACGTCGAAAACATCTGCTTACAAAGTCTTCATTTGAAACAAATTCCTAGCGAATGACAGGCTTAACACTATCCCTGACGGCCGAAACATTGTTGGCGTGCTTCCGCGTTCCCTAAACCACCATCTTGAAGAGGGCTGGCATGTTTATTCCCCCCCCCGAGGGATTCCCTGTCGACTGTCACTGCCCTTGGAAAAGTGAAGCGTGTCCGCTACTAAAAATAAGTAAGTGAAATATTATTTTTGGCCCATTTTTGCGACCTAAAAACTACAGCATAACGCAAAATGTGAAAAGCTGTCGCCAAGGACGTTTCGTCCAACTCGCTGATTAGCTGCCTGTCCTATTTATAGTAAATTCTCTATCTCATGAAAAGTCACCCAAAATTGTTGTGTGTTCGACGCGAACATATCAGTTAAGTATGGTTGTCGTAATGATAATCATACTGCCTAATCTCAATGTATGTAGTCATATCAAGATTCTGGCCTTTGAAGACAAATTCTTTCGACATTCTGCAAATATTATAATCTGTACAAATTGCTCCCTACATAGTACGAATTTTATTCATTGATTTTCATTGTCTCCTTAAATTTAAATATATTTTGTTAAAAGCACGCCGACAACTATTTCTTCTTTTATTCGTTTGGTAGCAACTTATGCCTTCTTAAAATTTTATACTTGATGAAGCAGTTTTAAAAAGGGTTTATAAATTGCCGAATAATGTTGACCACTACCAGCCGTTGCACTTGAACTTCAGGTCTCCCGGTTAAATTCTGCCTAAGGAAATGCAAATAGTTTCTTATGGTGCAGAGGTGTCCCACAATTTTCAAAATATCTACCATGGATGTTGACCAAGTTTTATAACTTATAAGTAGCATTAATAAATGGATATATACGTCACTTCATGAAAAAAACTTTCACGAGCGTCAAACATTTCATAATTAGAAGGTTTTGAAACCGACAGCTACACATTCTTCAAGTATAAAATCCTAAGAAGAAGTCATTTACTATCAAGCGAATAGAAGGAATATTCTTCTGAATGTTTGCTACAAAATATACTAACATGTCAATAAAATGAAGGTTAAATAATTAAGTCGCCATTTTTTCAAGGAACAGACTTTTGCAAGCGATCAGGGAGAAACTTCTTTAAAAGTCGGCATCCTGGCGTGACTTAACTAGACTGAGACTAGGTTGCACGATACTCAATCTTCCATCCGTACTTAAGCAATTTGTCTGAGCTTTGATTCGCATTTCATGAGATAGAGGATTTACCGCAGTTCAAGTGAGTACAAACAACGCAGAGGGTAGACACGACGTCGCGTGCGGCTAGATTTAAACAGCCCTATTTCGGGTTTACTTCGACCACATTCAGCGAATCATAACCCTGAGCACCAGTTTGAGTCAGAACAACAAAACTACATTCGTACAAGACATAGATTGTACACAGATGGGTCATAAGCACTTCATCTAACCAAAGCCTCATAACCTGTCATTCTCTGCGACCGCAGAGCACATGTTTGTGCTTCGGGGCTCAACTGGTGAGGAGAGTTGTGATCGGTTGAATCAATGCATAATAAACTCTGAATGGTATTGCATAAACCTACCCACATGCGCAGTCGTACCTCCCCCATCGGCTATTATTACTTGGCCTGTTTGCGATCCTTGCCACTCCTATAGAGCTTGCTTGTTTCGCAAAATGCAACAGATCGGTGAGCACCCAGGTTTGATTGAACGCAACCACACCTAAAAGTCAGATTGATGAAGAAGTGTCCCCCCCCCGTTTGACACAGCAGTAGAACTAGTAAACAAAGCAAAGAAAATGCCATTACGGTCCCAAAAAGAAGAGGAAAAAAAGTGATGCTACTAAGTTTTGATCCACTAAGAGAACAAGTAAAAAACGAAAAACGAATAACTGGAGCAAGAAAAAACGGTAGGGAGCCAAAATCAAGAATGCTTCATTAACAATCAACGATCAGGCAAGAGAATAAAAAGAAACAACTGACCCTCAAAAATGCCATCCGTCGTAGTAAATGACTCGAATGGAATTCGCTTAGCTGAATTGATTAAGTAGTATAATAGAAGAGGGGTGAGGATTTCCTTGGAAGAATGCGCATTCTTGTTTTACGGAAGATGGGGATACAAAATAAGCTTCTGAAGATTTTCTTCTTGATTATGAATTTTAAGGCCAGAGCAAGAGCTTTTAGCAAAACACCTGCGCAAAGGGTTTGTCTAGGATGCATATTTCTCATTTCCGGTTTAACCACCACTGCTACAATTAGCAAGTCACTTAATCACTGTCGTATTCAGATGGACTTGGTTATACTGTTTGGAACAGCACTTTTTATGCACAATGCACTGACACGTTTGATTTGCCGAACTGAAACGACCATATTGGTTGACCTGCTTCCGGGGTGTACTTACGCGTCATCAGTTGCATTTACAGGGTTCTCTAGAGTAGTAGGCAGGCATAAATAAAAAAAACTGAATAGGAACTGTCATCCGGCAATATTTCCTGAATTCTAATTGACATTTAAATGCTTTTCGAGATGCTATATTTTTCCAGCAGAACGTGATGAGCTCCAAAAACCTGATAAATTGTGATGCACATTAACGAGGTAAAACAGAGTATTGTTCTTTGCTTGAGGCAAACATCAAGATTCTCCTTTTTTCGCGCAATGCTGTATTTTAAGTGGCGAAATTATTCTGTTCTTACAGTTAGCAATGACCGTTAAGGATTATTCAGCTGTTGCTAAAATAAGGTTGACTTTAGAGGAAAAAGAAAGTCACTCACATCTTCAAAGCTATTAATAAATTTGGCGAAATTAATGTTGAAAACAGTTAGTCTACAGAAAATTTGAAAAGGCCTCCAGCAATTTGGAATTTTCAAAGGAAAAATCATTTTATATTTAGTGTAACGCTATAATTTTAGTGAAATTTCATTTGCTCAAAAATGAAACGGTAGGAACTGGCATTGCAATTTTTCTTTTAGCATATAAAAATATCAGCAAAATGTTATATTGCTCTAGACTTTAAAACTGTCCGTTACAGGGCAAATGTGAGTTCTTGCGTAGTGTCTGAAATTACCCTTTTTGGGACTTGGAACTACTTAGTAGGTTTGAACCCTGGCCATGGTTCTGTACTGGCAAAAACCATATACGCGTAATTGCTCAACTACTTCGTTTTGAGCCGCACACAACGCTGATCGCATGCTAAGTTGAAGCCGCTTTCCACCAGAATGATTTCGCATTGGTTTACCCTTTATATGGTTGAAATTTGTTATTGGAGCAATGTCTGAACCTTGTTGCCGTCGCGCGTAAATTTTGATTTATAATCGATGCCTGCAATTGATGGAATCTTATTTTAGGTCTACGTGCTATAGAGAGATCATTGGTGTACAAAGGCATTCTTAAAAACAGGGTTCCTGACGTAGTTTTAAAAGGCCAACATATCATTTGTTCTAAAAATTGTCTTTCTGTCATATTGACTCATAAGATAGTTAAATCAGGGTAGCGGTTTCTGTGGGCTTCTTTCGCTGCCCTTATGGGACTGAACTTCACCCAAATGATTATTTCTCGAGCTTTCCCTTGTTGTACCCTACTTTAATTCGGCATTTGATCTGAAGGTTTTAGGTCACCTATTTCATCTAAGTCCACACGCCAGCCATCAAGCAGTTAGCGCAAAAGCGGGAAATTATCCTTGATGGGAGAGCCGTTAATTGTTTTATGTGTGCAGTATCATAGGGACTATGTCCCATTAATGCCGCAACTCCCTCTGTGGTGATGGATTCACGGTGAATTTCGAAAGGTCAGGCGAATAAAATTCTTGTCCTAACAATTACATCTACTCCTTCGCAAGTACTTCCTGAGACTGGCATGTGCGCATGTATAGGCAAAAGGGGGTTTACGTTTTGAACCGAAATCCTTTATCTACAGGCTTCCTTTTTTCCTGATCACTCACGTCTTTTAAAATATCTTGGCATGAGCCCAAATGCCTTTCCGATTCAGTGAGCAATCGAAAATTATTCTTCTCAAAGTTTTCAAGCCGTAGTTTTAAGCCCACTACTTGAGTGCTTGTACTTACTATTTAACTATGCAGAACTGAAGTTTCTTTCTTGCTTTGCGTTTTCACTTATCATGATAGTGCCCAGAAAATGGATAAATTAACTGAAAAAAAGCGAACGTTTATAATAGTTAAGGCTTTTGGACAACGCACCGTCTTTGCTCATGAGGACTGGTTCCTCCAGTTGAATGTAAAAGAATTCGTTCTTCTCATAGTCATTGTCATCGATGATTGCGACGCGTATGATTGCCCTGGCAAGGAGTAAAGACATATAGGGATAACCAGAGTAACTTGGTCACACGCCAGAATGGCGCGTTTATATTCTTATGTATTGAGCTCACGAAGGATACAATGTAGAGAAAACGGGAGCAAGCAGTGCAGCATTAGCAGGCGACAGAGAGTTTGCGGTCCACAGTCTAGATCTCCTTCCTCGCTCAGAAACTACGCCTTAGTCGCACGAAAACAAAATTTACCGCAAGGCAGTTTGTTAAGTGGAAATGAACATGAGCATATTTAAAAGTCTCTAATGGCATCTGCCATTTCCCTACTGCCGTCAGCTTTTGTTTACGAAGTTTGGGTGGTGCACTGCTTCCGCTTTTTATGTCTGGAAAATTCGTATTTCTTACTTAATTATTACTCCTTTTGCTATAACTTATTGAGCACTAGTTCAGATAAAACAGTACGTTAGAATACGCTGAACTGTTTGGCGGCTGATAAAACTTCTTCCTGACGAAAAACGTGTGTTTTGTAGACATACTTTCAGCTTTATTCCATACCATTATCATGGACATAAGCTATAAAATACTTCTTGCGTTTACTTGCTAACAGTTTTGCACAGACCATCAGTGAATGATAAACCCGTGTGTAACTCACTTAGCATTGATTTATATAACGATATTTAACCGACAACTATATGGCTTGTTTTCCTTGGTACGAGCCTGATCCATTAACGGTAAACTAGGATAAAGCTTTTCGGCCGTTAAGAGCAATCTTGTTAAAAAAACAAGTTGGAAACACCTGTAAGGAAAGTTAGTCGATCTTTGTTTGGTCCTTGACAAAATATCGTGTGTTTTGTGGATGCTCAAAGTAACCTTCTTTTTCTAGCTTTTTCTATATGATGATTTAATTATCTTGAAAGAGATTGACGGAAGTGCCGTCTTCTTTTGGAAATGCAATCTTGCAGTAAATGTTCTAGGCTATTCACTGTATATATTTTCATAAAAATATGTGTGTATTTCTTGCACATACTCTCATTAATCATTGCAAGGTTCCGTTCAAAGTATATAGCGAAAATTGCTGGAAATGTTGTGCTTATCAAGCGGAATGTCTGCTTGAGTGTCTTCTGTACTCTACACGTGAAAGAATTTTCTGTTTGACCGAAGGAATTATGTACGCTCAACGGTTATATTTTTGTGGATTTTATTGTCCCGTATAAAGATTTTTGTATGGCATAACGTTCTACTGATCAGTCAAGAATAAAATTAAGGCTGTGTCACCGAAATGATAGAAGGATAGAACTTCAAAGTTGGCATTTTCATGTGCATGTTGAATAAAAGTACTAGAATTTTCAGCCAGAAAGCTTTTAAGCTTTTTTAAACAATTCTTATTCCAAACATATTTTGATTTCAGACTTAGGATTATAGAACTGTGTACAGTAGAGTACAGGAAATTTTAACTGAAATCCTCAAGCGTTTTTCATTGGAACAAATTAATTCAGTACGGTTGTTAATTAACTACCATGCAATCTTATTTCAAGGTGTTTCATTCACGGCAAGAGGCCGACTTTTGTATGGTGTTCTTTCTGACCACCTGCACCAAGTATACTTTGCAAAACTTGTTACTCAAGTAGTATGAATTTTTCTTATGGATTTACCACGCCCTTCTAAATTCAAATATAGCTCATAGGAAAATTGTGACGAAATATTTTCTTTTCTACTTATTTGAAGGCAAATTACTCCCGAAAATGTTTAACCTGAAGAAGGAGAATTAACAATTTTAAAGACTTTCTAAATGGCTGAATGATTTTGAACCTTATCGGTCATTACACTTATATTCACGGTTATTAAAGAAGGTGCTATCTACTTTCCGTCTACGGTAATATCGCACATTCCTTGATGCTATGGGATAGAAATCGCATAGTTCTCACAAAATTTTCTCCGCTGCTGTTGCTCCTGTTGCATACCACCTTGGCTACACTAATAACTTTACGGATTCGGTGAGGTATGTATGAAGATTCCTTGGTCTTAAAAAACCTCGTACTTAGAAACTTTTAAAACCACAAGATAGACTTCCTGCGGGTATAAAAAATAATACAGAAATATTTTTCCACCGAGCAAGCAAGAATATATACTGTTGAGTTTGTTACCTATAAACAATATTTGAATTCATAAGGACATCGAAAATTAATGAGAAATGCGTACTTCTTTAATGGCCATTTTAAGAGAGTAGACATTTTGTAGGCGATCAAAAGGAAGCCTGTTCTAATGCAGGTGTCCTCGTGTGGCTGGAATATCTTAGGATAAAGTTGCATGGTAATATTTATTAAAACCCTACTTAAATTATTTGTTTTTAAAGAAAAACGTATTTGAGGTTTGGTCAACAGTTCATGAGGTAGGAAATTTACAGTAATAAGATTAAAGCTGAATAAACTATCACATTTGCCGACTTCCAATCAACGTTATAACGTACTGTATATTTTCTCATTCTCTGGGTTCATTGGTTTAAGTCACACTTCGTTTTGTCAAGGTTTCTATAATTCGTGAAATATATATGTATCTTTCAGGAAAAACTTTATCAAAATGGTGTATCTTAAAAGGGACGACAGAATATATTTTCTGAAGAAAAGTCAAAAATATGCTTCAGTGGTCAGAAATGAATAGTCGAACATCGGTTAAAATACAACATTACCCAAAGGCAGGAATCTTGGAAGTTTTAAACACTGTGTTGATCGTTTTATAACTGAAACTGGCTACGACTTGAATTTCAGCAGGTTAATTTGCTTCAATATTCATGCTTCTGATAAATTTGGAGTTTGTACTGAAAAGGCATGTGGCTGTCATATTAATTTTTTACTACAGCAAACCAACGTTATTAAAGTCTTGTGGCTTATTGGAGCATTTTGTGTGCTATTTTTCCTACTTTTATTTGTAAGCAAGTGCATTTGCAGTGTTTATTCAAAAAGGGAATGGCCTTACCATATGACAGGACGGTCAATATAGAAAAATTCCCCAACGAGACATTTTAACGCGCTTTGTGGGTCTGATTCTAATATATTTTACCTTAGCAAACCTAGTTTCGAATAACTAAATAACTTACTCCGTTTGGTCGTTTTGAAACTCGATGTAGCCGCTGGCATCTTCATAATCTTCGCCATTGCCCTTTGCCGTGCCTTCTAGCGTCTTATACGGCACACGTACGCTTCCTCGAGCACCTAATCAGTAAAAGAGGTAGTTTTGCAGACACCTTATCTTAAACAGTATATAAAAAATGAATATGACAGTAGTAAAGGAACAAAAGTCTAAAACACTGAAGAAACGAGAAAGCCAAGTAAAGGGACGAGGACACAAATATTTTATTTTGCAATTCAGACATTTTTGTAAGGTTAACATTCTTCACGCCAAATTATATCGCTAGATCATCGCTGAGTACTACACAAAGTTAATTTTGAATTCATTAGCAGTATAGAATTCTGATGACTACTCATATACTTAAACAACTGCGCTATCTTAAAAGATAGCCGTAGGTAGCTAACGATGGCTTCTAGCAAAAAAACGTTTTTGTTATATTTTCTGGTTATAGGGTTCCATAGAGCTGCAAACCTCTCGATCATATAATAGGACTTTGTAATTTTACTTCAGATAAGTAATAAACCCTGTAAAAGCTGTGTTTGTAGAACAAACCACCAACGCCGCTATGAGCAGAACAGATGATGCTCAAATAAAAAGTGATCTCAATTTAAGAAAATAATGCTGCATTAGGTGATATATAACTGACGGGCAGAGGGATAACAAACGACATCTGAACAAAACGCTTTGCGGGCAAGGCCCAAAAACCAATGATCTAGAAAGAACTTTCTCAGTGATTAACACTAAAGTTGGTTTCAGTAAATTAAATGACAGCAAAAAAACGTTGACCCATCGGATGACACAATCCAAGGATAAAGCCACTCACAATATGCATAATCAGTTTCTAAATTATTGTGACCTTGCCAAACTGCTTCATCTAGTTGCAAACACAACAGGATGGGCTTTTATCTAGTTTAAGTAATTTTTCACGCGGATTTTAAAAAAACATGAATGTAGCTTTACATATGGTGTCTTTATTACTCATGCGTTAGCCATCTCATTATATTTTTTCCAGTACTGGCCATGTATATGGAACTTACTGCATAATACTCTGTGAGAATTATTTCCAGCTATAGTTGACACTTCCATCTGAAGAGAATTCTAGCGAAAAGGAATTTTGCGGGAACTAACGCATCTTCTATTGTCAAATATGTATTGGAATTATGCGTTTAGTTTTATGTTTAAGCATATTAAAAGTAAGTGTGACTATTAAAATTATACGACTTTTCGATATTGCATTTTTACATTACAAAGATGTGAGTAAAAAAGGTTTGTGTTTTACTCATGACCTAAAGTATACATTCTAAATTATTGTGCCTACTTATTTTATAGGAACTTTGCGCATTTATTTTACCATGCAAGTATGCCAGTAAAAAGTCCTGCGCCCAGGCCTGACTTTAAGTCTTGCGGGGCTAGTCGGGGTGTGTATTAACAGGGATGGTTTAAACTCATCGTTAATTAATGCGAATGCAGATATACTGGGAGCAGTGACTGACCAACTATATCAGAACATCTGACAAGTAGCTTGCACGAACTTTCTGTCTTAAGGGTGTACTAGCCGATCTTGATATTTCCTGGGATACGGAACACAGACCTTACTTGGGAGCTGTTGCCAGCACTCTAGGTGTGTATCAATTAAACTGTTTTGTAATCACTGATGGAGACCAACTTTCTCTTGTATCCAGCTGGTTGGTCTTATCCCTAATGGCACCAACAGAGCTTAGTTATATGTGAGCTGGTTTGTCGGGTGGGATAAAGTTTGCCTTCCCTTGCCCAGGTGCAGCATTAGTTGGTTCAGGCTGTCATATTCTCAGTGACCAATTAAGTGTTCGTCAGAGCCAGGCAGCTACAAACCTAATGTTCAACCCCTAGGAGCGTTGCTTTTTGTCAATATGCTATTCAGGTTTCAGACTGCGATAATAATAATACACTGAAAGAACGGGCGTGGCCTAAAGTACGGTGTTGTGAAAGACGGTATATTGACGCTCAGTAAAAAATATCAAATCATGTAATGTAATTCCTTTAATAAGGTTAGCACTCATGTGTATTACTTACCAGAATTCCTAACCACTGGGATCTCCGCAACTCCACAGGACTCGCTAATTTGCACAGAATCGGACTTAAATTGAAACACCCCACAGTGATCGTCATCTAGGACCAGCACAGTGGCCACACTAGGGTCTACAAGACGAAGGTCTATAGGTTTGGTCGACCGAACGACCTTCAGATTGTTCAAGCGGATACTGAAATGTTCGTCTTCTTCGAATACTTCATCATCAATGATGGCAATTGATATTTGCTTGTGAGTTTCGTTTGCATTAAATACTAAAGTTCCACTTGCAGGAACGTAATCCTCATTAGCTACAGCCGTACCGTCTTCGGTGCAATAGTCTACAGAAATTGTGGCATCCATATCACCTCCTTTTCGGAAAACCGTCACGCCGAAAGTACCAACGTTTTCCATGACTGTGTAATGACCAGGGCTGAAAAAAACTTGTTGTGTCTCCGGCCCGTAAATCTCCTTTACTTCAACTGTTTGTATTGACATTTTGCGTTCAATTTTAGCCTTTGTAATGACGCTTCCACCGCCCGTCAATGCCCGAGTCGCCTGCATACGATATAGGGCTCGCGACTTTGGCCCTTTATTCAGAACCTCGATTTGGGCAAGTTCTTCAAGTTCCTTTGTATCGATGTTTGGATGTTCCTTCCTGATGTTCCTCATAACTTCCACATATTCCAGACGGGTGCGTTCAAATGCATCTTTTGGATCTTCAGAGTCTTCGTCTGAGAGCGTTAAGGCTGGGACTTTTCCGTTTAACTCAATTTCTTCCTCCGTGAAAGATTTAACTGTTTTCCGGGCACTATAGCGTTTTCTTAAAAACCTCTTCTGGACCAGCTTCCTATCTGCAATATAAGCGGTTAAGACGGTGACTGGAAAAAATATGAACGTCAACAGCGCTTCCCATACAACAACTTCATCAGGCGAGGAAATCGCGATTATAAAATATAACCATAGATAGGCGAAGATACTCCATGTGGATGTGACAAAGAAAACGCTCAGGTGCTTGATCCGTCGAACAGAACCTTTTGGTATGACAATGATACAAACACCAATGATAACAAACATATTGAACGCCGCAGATCCAACTATCGTCCCCGGTCCTAAATCACCGGCTTCAAAATTTTTTCCACAGATTTCAATAATGGAAAGCAGAATTTCGGGCGCCGAAGATCCAAGTGCCATTAGTGTGAGATTGGAAACAGTTTCGTTCCAAATTCGCACAGAAATGGTTTGTTTCTCTCCTGATTTTGTTTTAATGACTATTTCTTTTTCTTTGCTCGTGATCACCTCAATCGCTGCCATAAACCGGTCGGCAATTATTGAAACGCCGAGAAAGCAATAAAGAAGTGCCAGAAAGTACACTATAGACCTTGCTGCTTTGTCCCCAATAAATGTTGTGTTAACAGGCTTCCAAACAGGGAGAAGTAATCCAGGTTTGCATTCGATTTGTTTCAGTGAAGGGCAAATGCCATCCACAAGCTCCATAGCAGAAGCGCCGTAGCCAAGTAAAAGTATTACAAGGGTGGTCCATGCATTTAAGGGCTTGAAAGGCATTTTTGTTATGGAAAAAAAGTGCCCATAAACGTCTTCGTATTTTTCAATCTTTTTGTTAAGATCTCCTTCAAAAATCTACAAGATCCACAATGCTAACAATAGCCACAACCTCGCCTATGACATTCCGCGTAAAGTAAGTGTGATTTACGTAAGTAGACGCATGGTTGGCTAGTTCAAGGTCGCCAGTTGACTCCAAGTTCACAAGGTTTACATCACAATTCACAAACGTTTAATGCCTCGGTTATGAAGATGTGCATTGCGAATCAACTGCTATTCCTGCTACAAGTTGTAAATACGGCTGGATCGGCAATTATTGCAAGGTTCTAGTTGGTACTTTTTGAGACTTCGAAATTAGCTAATGCTCAATTCATAATTCTTTTATTTACTAATTCCTTCGAAGTGATGCTTATAAAACATAGAATCTAAAGTTTGCGTAAAATACATTGAATACTCATTTCCTTTGTGGGTTGGACGCAGTGCCGCCGTGGATAGCAGTACTCTCCTAAACCAATGGCCGATTTAATAAGCTCCATCGGAAAGCTGTTAAGTAGGTTCCATTTGTGTGCTATTGCTTTTGAGTAGTGTCCAAAGTTGACGGTAATATGTTAACGCCTTTGCTCTCCTTTTGCCCAAATAAAATTGGAAGAATTAACAAAAATGACAGAAGCTGCTGCGCCTAGTTTATGTACACTGTGGGCTGTTGGTCCAACTTTTGCGTCGTTTAAATTTATCAATTTTCGAATTTCGTTTGAACTCGAAATACAAAACTTCAGCTTCCGACCACATGCTCCTCGCTAGCTACTTTCTTGCTTACAACTCTCCACGGCTAAATTTCTTCCTCGACTGCCGCTGTTTCTTTCGCCCTTCAACGACACCTTTCTCTGGTGATCATTCCCGGGCTCAGGAGAATCCTACAGTAATTTATCAACGAGATTTCTCTCAAATATCACGATTTCGGCCCACGAAATTGGAGCCCGGTCTTCACGAAGTCATTCTTTGGCAAGTCAACTTCTTGGTTATTGCTGGCGAGGATCGTGAGTCGTATAATTTCCTAATCTTCATTGTTATCGTTGTAGACCGTTTTTACGCTTCTTCTGCTAGAATAGCCTGATAATTTACTCACTAGAGGTAAGCTTTCACTAGAACGTTTTCCATTGCGTTTTCGCTAAGATGTTTTGTGTATTTGTGGTGATAAAGCCTCTACAATTTTGGTGACCCCGTTTCTATCGTTCTCCACGTCTTCCTATTCAGTCCATTCATCCGTTTTTCCCGTTTGACTCCGTTGTTCATACTTTTTTTTCGACATGGGTGACGGACACCAACAATTTTTCCGCACCCAAAGAAGATTGTCACTTTAAGTCACTTTATTAAGGGAAGAAGGCTTTCGCCCCTGAGCTCCCTATTCATAGCCAAAAATCGCATAATAGGTCCACCGTAGCAGTAGTACATAATAGAAATGTAGGCTTAACATCAGCGATGAGTGTGAGCCAGTTGCAAGGTGCTGCTGCTGACACTTTGTTCATTATATGTGCCACAGTTTTTCAGCAAATGAGAATAAAGTTCGTGTTTAAAAATGTCAACAGTATCTGAGAGGACCACATCTTCCGGGAGTCCGTTCTACGCTCAAATGACCCTCTGAGAGAAAGCGTTTCGTCGAACGTCGATGCGGGCCGGTTTCCTCTGCAGTTTAAAGGGATGATCTAGCAGATGGTCAGTCTGAGCCAATTCGAAGAAATCTTCAAATTCTAGGGCGCAGTCTTGGCCTCTAACAATACGGTGATGCTGCTTCTAGCAAGTCGTATACACCAGCCGATCATGACGAGCCTCAGGCTTTTCAGATATCCGTTAAGCTTCCCCAGTGCGAGGTTCGCGATCCAACCGTCTGGTTCAAACAAGTCGAGGCCGTTTTCGCCTCACGTCAGATTACTAGCAAGCGTACGTCGTACAGTACTTACCATTTGATGTCGCTTTCACAGTCCAGGACCTCCTTGATCCTATCCTTAAATTTAAGCCCTACTTTTGCTCAAAACAATCTATTCTCCACGTATGGGGCAATCCGCCGACAGTAAGCTTCGTCAGCTCCTCAATGTCGAGCTTGGCAATCAAACTACTTCTGCTCTGCTGTGCCACGTGCGCCACTTGCCTGCTGGTCGCACATTAGACGATGCTATTTTCCGTCGCATCTGGATAGATAAATTGCCCCATCCAATGCAACAGGTTCTTGCCCTACTCGACGATGATGTTCCGCTGGCTAAACTTGCGGAGCATGCCGACTGAATTCAACACTGTTATCCAGGTACTAGTTCGTACGCTTTAAACCAAGCCTCGACCTCAGTACCACAGCATGCCGTCTCCCAAGTTTCCGCCCCACGATCCGACCGTCAGCCTGATAGTATTACGCAGCGGAAGTCCACTAAATCGCTTGGTACCTCATCCCCGAGGTCTAGTTCACCTTCAAAACCGATACGACACGTTCCAGTCAACGGAGATGACGACCTGCAGGTTCTTTAAGAAACTGTCAGGTTATTGTGCTCTTAAATGAGCACAATGTGTTCTACACTCAAACGGATACAATCCGGTCGTCCCTCTGCAAACCGCAATCACTCTAATTCAAAAGAGCGTGCAGACGATAAAGTCTGCTGTTACCACCACACGTTCGGCCCGGATGCTATTAAATGCGTCCCATCTTGTTCTTACACATGACGTTTCCGTTCGGGAAACGGCACCGCCAGCCAGTACTGGCATCACAGTCGCCTCTTTTATGTGACCGACAAGTCCACAGGGTTCCATTTCTTAATCGAAACAGGTGCCTAGGCAAGCGTTTTACCACCATTTCGTCGTCATCATCTACAGCCATCGCAGTTTACACTGCGGGCTGCGAACAACACTTCTATCGCCACGTTCGGTCAAAGGTCCCTGACTTTAGACCTCGGGCTTCTACGCCACTTCCAATGGGTTTTCATCCAGGCCGACGTCCAGTTGCCTATCATTGGAGTGTACTTCCTGACGCATTTTGGCCTCACAGTTGACCTCAAGCATCAGAAGTTACTAGAACCTACAACTCAGCTGTTTACTGTTGGGGTAGTTTCGCGTGAGCCTTCCGCTGTCATCCACTTGGCCGTATCAAGCCCGCCATTTTCTGACATCTTGGGGAATTATCCTTCCCTCTCTAAGCTTTGTCAGTTTACGGAACAGTTTCAACACGCTATTCGCCACCATATCATTACCACCGGCAGACCAGTCCATGCTCATCAGCGTAGGCTTCATCCCGAGAAGCTGCAGGTCGCGAAAAATGAATTCGAGTACATGTTGAATTAGGGTATTATCCGACCTTCGTCCAGTCCATGGGCTTCACCACTGCAAAGGACATCTGATGATTGGTGGCCATACGGTGATTATCACGCTCTTAATCGATCTACAGTCCCTGACCGGTACCCGATGCCCCATATTCATGACTTTTCCCATAAGTTTGCTGGTAAGACGATTTTTTCCAAGATTGACCTCGTGCGAGCATATCACCAATCCCCGGTCGCGGAGGAGGACATCCCTAAACCGCCGTCACGACCCCATTCGGCCTGTTTAAATTCCTTCGCATGCCTTTCGGTTTGCGGAACGCGGCCCGAACGTTTCAGCATTTTGTCGATGGCATTTTGCGCGGTCTCTCCTTAACGTTCGTGTACATTGACAACCTCCTTGTCACAAGATCTTCCCCCGAGGAACACGTTAAACATTTACGCCAAGTTTTCGATCGTTTTCAACAAAATGGTGTACAACTAAACGTCGATAAGTGTCTTTTTGGCGCTACTTCTCTGGATTTTCTTGGCCAAGATCTTGACCAACTTGGGATCACACCCTTACTAGAGAAGGTGCAAAGCATGTTCTCTTTTACAGCCCCGAAGTCCATAACTCAGCTCCACCGTTTCATCGGCCTAATCAACTACTACCGGCGTTTCATACCAAATTGCGCCGCCACCCTGGCACCTTTGACGGATCCTTTGAAGTCAAAAACCAAGTCGCTTTAACTTTCACCCAGTGTTCTTGAGGCATTCAAGGCAGCCAACAAAGCACTCGCGGATGTCACACTGCTTCATCATCTGAGCACCGATGCTGATACACAGCTTATTCTGACCACCGATGCCTCAAACATTGCCGTCGGCGCAGTTCTGCAGCAACAGGTCCACGGACAGTTGCAGCCACCAGCTTTCTTCTCCCAGAAACTTCAGCCGGCGCAGACTCGCTATAGTACTTTCTCGCGTGCACTTCTCGCCATTTACCTGGCCATCCGACATTTTCGCCACCTACTCGAGGGCAGAGATTTTCAGGTCCACATGGATCACAAACCTCGCACTTATGCCCTCAAAGCTAAGCCCGATCGATATTCGCCGCGTGAAGTACGTCACCTTGACTACATCTCTCAATTCACCTCAGACATACGTTTGGTCCACGGTGATGAGAATGTCGTTGCTGATGTTTTGTTCCGTCCAGAGGTCAACGCTCTTATCACCACGTTAGACCTGGCGAAGCTTGCGGAAGCGCAGGCGCTTGATGGCTCCATCATTGAAATGCTTGCGTGTTCTGTGCTTCAGCTGCGTGAGGCTCCCCTCCCCGCAGCACCAGGCTCTATCATGTGTGATTTTTCTACAGGTACCCCTTGTCCTACCGGAAGGTCCTACCGGAAGGCTGTTTTCGACCACTTCCATTCGCTATACCACCCCGGTGTTCGTGCTGGCCGCAAACTCATCGCAGCCCGTTTCGTCTGGTCAAAGATGAACACCAACATTGCTACCTGAATTAGGCAATGCTTAGCCTGCCAAAAGAATAAGGTCCAGCAACACAACGTTTCACCCCCCAGCACTTTCGTGGTTCCCGACGCCCGTTTTCAACACGTCCACATGGACTTAGTCGGCCCGTTACCCCCATCACGCGGTTTCACGCACATTCTGACCGCTGTTGATCGTTTCACACGATGGCCCATCGCCAATTTCATCTCGGATACCTCGGCAGAGGATATTGTCATGGCTTTCCTTACGCACTGGATAGCCAACTTTGGTGTTCCAGTTTCTCTCACCATTGAACGCGGAAGTCAGTTTACATCTGCACTCTTCCGTGAGTTCGCCAAACTGCTCGGGTGCTCGCATATCACTACCACTGCCTATCACCCAGCATCAAACGGCCTCGTTGAAGCCTTCACCGTCAGTTGAAGTCCGTGTTGATGCCTCAGCCTGCCCCGCATAACTGGAGCGACAACCTGCCGTTCGTCCTCCTCGGCATTCGCTCGGCTGTTAAGGAAGACATTCAATGCACTGCCGCTGATCTCGTGTACGGCACATTCCTTTCGTTTACCTGGTGAGCTCGTGCAGTCTTCCTCCTTCACCCCTGACGCCACGAACAACTTCGTACAACAGCTGCAGCAACGCATGGCCGCACTGCGCCTATCGCTCACACGCACGACACCTCGACGCGTTTTCGTGCACGACGACTTGCACACAACCCCATTCGTGTTTGTCCGGCACGACGAAAATCGCAGGCCCCTTTGCTCGACATACGTTGGTCCCTTTAACGTGTTTGAATGAAAGGACAAATATTTCATCATTCAAAGGGGTGATGCTACTGATACGGTCTCCATCGACAGACTGAAGGACGCCTACGTTGAATGCACTCCACCATCACCTGGTCCATCCACTTCCACGGCACCTCCTCCTGCACTCCACCTGCTGCCCCCAGTCAACCGCCACCCTTTCCACCCAAACCTACCTCCATCAATCTCACCCCCCCTCCCACTTCTTTCCCCCCTTCCGCTCGTTCCGGTAGACATGTTCGTTTTCCTACCAACTTGCGAGACTTTGTTGTTGAAACTTTTTGTACATCTTCCTTTTGTCGAGCGTTTGTAACCCACCAATGCTCTGGTGGGGAAGTTATGTGGGCTCTTGACCAAACTTGTGCGTTGTTTAAATTTATAAATTTTCGAATTTCGTTTGAACTCGAAATACAACACTTCCGCTTCCAACTGCGTGCTCCTCGCTAGCAACTTTCTTGCTAAAACTCTCCACAGCTCAATTTATCTCCTCAACTGCCGCTGTTTCTTTCGCCCTTCAACGACACCTTTCTTTGGTGATCATTCCTGGGTTCAGAAGAATCCTACGGTAATTAATCAACGAGATTTCTCTCAAATCTCACGATTGCGACCCATGAACTTGGAGCCCGGTCTTCATGAAGTCATCCTTTGGCAAGTCAACTTCTTAGTTATTGCTGGCAAGGATCGTGAAGAATTGAAGTGATTCGTATCATTTCCTTATCTTCATTGTTATCGCTGTAGACCATTTTTACGCTTCTTCTGCTAGGATAGCCTGGTAAATTACTCACTAGAGGTTAGCTTACACAAGAAAGTATTCCATTGCGTTTTTGCTAAGACGTTTTGTATAGTTGTAGTGATAAAACCTCTGCAACACTTAGAGTAACAAAATACATTGGCTTTTTGAGGTAGGGTAGTCGCGTAGTTTAAATGCTGCAGCAGCGTATTTCTCTCAAGGCTATTTTGAGTGTCTCCAGGGGCTAAGGCATTACAATCGCCTCTGGCAGATAATTCTGCTGTTCCACGCACGGTTGGGGCAGAAAAGTCTTCCTCATATCCAGTCTTCTCTAGCGCACATGTAGTTGGATGCCGCGGAGGTTAGTTGTAATGGCAAGTTGGATGACGTCACTGCATAAGTAGGTTTGGTCCAAATCATGCAGGATACAGAAAGTTTATATCAATCCTCCATGTAGCTGCGTAAAGCTCAGAAGATAGAGTACAAGTTACTTTAGGTAGATCTCGTATGGCAGAACGTTTTGAACTGTAACTAGTTTTGGCGACGCCTCGGTAAGCTTTGGAGTAGTTTGGTGTCCTGCTGCGCCCAGGGTGTCAAAGCCTGCATCGCACATAGGAGCTGTGGCCTTAAAAGCGTACAGAAACTTAAGAAATGTGTTCTTCACCGAAAACTGCACACAATTCAGTGTAAGCTAGACAGTATTTAAAGCACGTGATCGGACCGATGCTGTAAGAGCGGCCATGTACGGAATCCTAGCTCGCTGTCCTTAATCAGCGTCTTTTAGTGACTAATATCAAGCTAAAGACTGACTTTGCTCGGCTGTCAACAATGGACAATCGACGTCTTCTCTACTGGCATTACTAAGCATGGTTACTTGTACTAGCATCAGTAGTATTTGAATATAACTAATCTAAACAGTAACTTAGTACTACCTCTCAGGTAATATCAGTCTTGTTACTTGCTACTTGTTTTCGTTTGCAATTCTATTGCTCTTCTTGCAATTTGTGTTACTAGTATTAGTCCCCGTATTCATAACTAAAATAGTAGTACTTTTATCCTAGATTTTAGCATCAATACAAATTTCTCCATCGGAAGCCTTTAGCACCCCCCGAAGATTCTCCACTAAGAGATAAGCTGTTTTCTCGTTTTCGCTCTCTTTCTTGTTTTCTTTCTCCCGTTTTTGTTTCTTTCTTTCCCTTTTTTCTCTCTCTTTTGCTCCCTTCCCCCGTCTTTCGCCTTAGCTTCTTCTTTTCTTGCACAGCCTGCTCTACAGAGTTCAGCTGCGCCTCGTTTTCCCGTTGCGCCCTGCGGCAGATTAGGAATGGAATGAGCTCAACCCACAGCACATTTCTTTCCTCATTTAACATAATCTGATGCGCTTGAAGCTATCGCGGTGCACTAAAAGCCGTGGCTTAACGGGTTGCAGACTCACGGGATAACTTGGACTCCGAAGTCAGTCTAGCGTGTGTCTTGTTGAGTTGAGTGGCTTACTGCGGGCTGAGAATAAGGCTCAATGGCTCCTTTTGTACGTGACCCTCATGTCGCTCCAACGCGGGAATCTACCTAGAGAAGGATGCTGTTAGTGCGCGTATTGAATGTTGGTGGCGCCAGCTACTTACGCCCTCCCCTATCTGCGGTGTGGGGTAGATCCGATGAGTCTAATTTAGCTGTAGTCACCACCGCTGCCTTCAGCTTGCTGAAGCTCGAGATGGGCATTATCGAGAGCGACGGTCAAACTGTCGTGTGCGTGTATGTTGGAGAACTGAATAGTTGAACCTTCAGGATTTGGTTCACAGTAAATTTTGAGGTATTTATTTTCTTTACCAGTTTAAGGTGCTGGCTGGCTGCCCGTCTTAAGTGTCAGGTGCATGGGAGTCATAATTCCAGCGGGCGTATCGTGTTCTTGTAAATACGTGACTGTACGTAAAAGAATATAAAGTTACTTCGAATTAATAAATCAGGCGCGATCGCAAAAAAGCAGGAGTAGTCAGTTACAGAGTTATTCAGACCGCCGGACAGACTCCGGATGATTGTCCCTTATCTTTAAATTCTAGTTCAAATACCATGGCCTAGGATTCTGTCATCCATAAAGGGGGTAAGCTAACTAGCCTAAACTGAATATTTGTGTCTCCTGAATCAGGTCAGATCACGTCAGGTTTTATTGAGAAAAATGTTGGTAAATACCTTTGAACTGCTTGCGATTAGGCGAAGATTCGTCAACATTGACAAGGAGCTCTTCAGGAAAATCTACGGAGCGCTTGTTCGGTCCCACTTGGAGTATGCTGTCCAGGCCTGGCGTCCGTGGTTCAAGAAGGATTACCTGCACCTGAAACGAGTGCAGGCGAGGGCAACAAAGATGGTCAAGAATCTTGGCCATCTGCTTTATGAAGACAGACTGACCGAACTTGATCTTTTCCCTCTCAATTATAGGCAACTCCGCGGGGACCTCATACAAACCTACCGTATTGTTAGAGGCCAAGACTGCGCCATAGAATTTGATGATTTCTTCGAATTGGTTCGGACTGACCATCTGCGAGGTCATTCTTTTAAACTACAGAGGAAACCGGCCCGTATCGACGTTCGACGAAACGCCTTCTCTCAGAGGGTCATTGGAGCGTGGAACGGACTCCCGGAAGATGTGGTCCTCTCAGATGCTGTTGACATTTTTAAACACAAACTTGATTCTCATTTGCTGAGAAACTGTGGCAGATATAATGAACAAAGTGTCAGTAGCAGCACCTTGCAACTGACTCCCACTTATCGCTGACGTTAAGCCTACATTTGTACATTTGTATTATGTACTATTTTTACGGTGGACCTATTATGCGATTTCGGTTATGAATAGGGAGCTCAAGGGCGAAAGCCCTCTTCCCTTAATAAAGTGGCTTAAAGTGAATTAAACTCCCTATTGGTACAGAAAAGTTCATCAATGCATTTGTTTAGCAGCGTATTTCAGAACAGTGGCTTTGCCAGTAATCGGAACTGGGTAAGGAAGAGCCGATAGTAAAAAAAACTCCTTAGGCATTTTTCAGAAAGTCTTGGGGTTTGAATGCCATTTGAGAGATTTAAGGAGAGAACAGTCGGCCCTGGAGGTGAGGGGAGTATATTCGAATCGGATGGCCTGTGTTAAGAGTGTTTCAAGCATGTCAGGAGGAGCCCATCGCGGTTTTTGCCATAATCTCAAGGGTTTCACATTCTAGACAACAATTCCTGCCCAACTGTAAGCTTTTGATGGGCTTGAGGTAAGCCTATAATAAAGCTTCAAACAGTGTTATGCTACGCCAATGCTACGACTTCACTTCCCTGAAACTAAGCAGCAGCTGTACATTTACAGTAGTCGCTGGTTATTAAGCCCACGGTTAATAGGCTTAGCTGCGTATTAAGCCAAAATCAGCTTGGAAAGGACTTTTGCACAGCAAAATCCGCCGGCTAATAAGTCCAGTCGCCAGCTACAAAGCCCATCTCATCTCTCTGCGTGCGCAACTGGTCTACAGGCATCAGATTTCACAAAATTCGACATCAAAGAGCAATTGCGAGTGAATTTTCCTCCAAAAGAACTGACACTAGCCTGCTTTTTTAAACGTGTCGCAAATCATTTTTGTTTGTTTTTATTATTAGGTAAAATACAGACAAACAGCATTCTTTTCCTGTACACAACCAAGCTTTACACATGATACAATATGTATGTAATGTATAGTGTCTATCCTGCGTTTGCTAATCATGAAATAGGACTCTCCGGTTTATGTGCCTGCCGCTTATTAAGCCCAATTTAGTCTGGGCCCGAGGTGGGCTTAATAACCGGCGACTACTGTACCTTCTTGGTCTATTAATATTAGTTGGGAGTTTGACAGTTTTGAATAATTCATTTGACCCAGTATAAAAAAAACTCGGTGGCGATGGTGGAAATCGAATCGAGACAGCACGAAGGGGGGTGGTAGTAATGTTATAATGACGGGTTCAGAGTCCCTAGCGTTTTAACGATTACATCTGACATCACGCGCGTTAATTTACCCGGGCAAGTTATTAATATTGTAAAATGATAGATTAAAGGCAGAGTGATATGTGGCGCCAAAGATTTGCTTCGCAAATAAACCTTATTATTATGTCGGCATCATGGGAACATAAGTTTAGTCTGCTTGGTCGCATATTCGGCATTTCGGTGGTTGTCTCGTGACTTCTGCTGTCCCCTCTTGATTTTCACCCCAATGTCCCCACTGAGCTCTTCGTGATGTTATATGATATCTCCCATGACAAGGAATATCCCGAACCCTCACGAGTTCTCCTAAACAGCACGATCCCATTTCAAAACATCATACTAAGCAGATTTTTTCTCCTCTATTTTTTGGAAATCACGGGCTCGCTGAAGTCTGCCCCAGATTTCCCTTATAGAATTTTCGATTTTCACTGTTTCTTCCTTAGTTCAGATAATTAACAAATATTGATGACTATAGCTGCAAATAACGACCCTCTGAAAATCTGATCTGACCTAATATGCATAACGTGATACTCACTTCTGCTATTATACAGGTACTCACACACGGTTATGATCATCAACTTTCTATTTATGCGAACCACAAAAATGCGTGTATAATAACTGAACTCCCAGCACCTTTAATATAAAATTATATATTCAAGTCCATCATAGAAATTAGTCAGGGCGTTGGTGGTGACTTCGGGTACGTTCAGTTCACAAACACGCACCGAAGTCCTGCTATCCTGCTACTCAGTCATAGAAATTAGTAGTGACATTGGTGGTGGCGTTCAGTATCAGTGTCAGTATAGTTGAGGTATATGTATGTAGGGTGCCTTCTCAATGAGCAGGTTCAACTCAAAAACACGCACAGAAGGCCCGCGATGCTGGTTGTGGATTGTTATATTTTTGTTTAAGTTGCTTATTCCATTGTTTTTGACTTCCATTGAATATTTAGCATTCCTTTGTCTTTATTCTTTATCGCTTGGATAATTTCTTTTAATTAATACAGTGGGGTGGCCGTAGGTTTAGTATTTGAGTTTTAAGGTTGTGCATAGGGATCAACTACTGGATACCAGGCACGACACTTTAGGGCACCGTGCTGTTCACTCTTTGGACTACTTTCTGGAGAGATCCTTTCGTGTTTTTCACCTATCCCTTCAGTGTGTTTGAGACACATCAATTTTTTTTCTTCGAAATGTTGGCGGTGCATATTCAGGGTGTAAGGGACGAACCACTTTTTTGTTTTAATGCATATTTGTAATTTTCAATTTTAGTGGCGGTCGTGGAGACGACACGTAAGACAGTGCCTGACGGCAGCCATTCCGGAGCCTTGAAGGACGTGTCTGAGAAGCACCAGCTCTTTTCGTCTTCAGAGGAACATTAATGGTTATTATTCTTGTCGTAGTTATATAAACGCTCATACTATACGGATCACTTCGCGTTGTGTATGTGATCGCTTGTGGACGGCTATATGTGTATAAACATGACTGATCAGACTTCCGACTCTGAAGGTCCCCAGGCACCAAGTCCGACGGCAGAAACAACTCAGTTACCAGGATCTTCAACCGGAACACCAGTGAAGGCAGAGGGCAAGGCAGCCGCGGTAAATAAGGAGAAGCCAGGTGTGCCTGTATACTGGTGGCAGCCCAGATGGCGGACCCGCCCCTAATTGTCCCAACCCATTTCCAACTTCTTTCCGCCCTTATGATGGTCATCGAGACTTCACTAGCTGGCTCGAACTCTGTAAATTCCTTCTCAACCGTGTCTCAGCAAGCCAACGGAGCAAATGCCTCTTTTCGCATCTCGCAGAGGACCAACTGTAAAGGCACTAAGGAGGGGCTATCGCTCAACCACACCGTTCGATTTCCTATGTGACCAGCTCGGTAGACTTTCCGAACCCCCATTGGAAATTGAAGAGGCCGCCCATCAATTAATCCACCGCCGCCGACGTCCAGGGGAAGACCCCCTCGACGGCTAGCTTCCGCCACTTACCCGTCCCTTTCCACCGCCCACAAGGACCGCGTCATCCTTGACCACTTTAAGACCGGCCTTAATTCGGAGGAGATTTTCTATTCTCTTCGGCACAACCCGCCGGGTGATCTTGAAGGCGCCATCCAGAGGGCCAACGAGCTGTTATTACCAGACAAGCTGCGGCCTCCCACAAATCGTCCTGGATTTACCTACAATCCCTCGTACTCCAACCGCCCACGGGAAGGTTCCCTTTCCTCACCTTCACCGCATTTTCCGAACGCTCTTTCTTCGCGAGGTGGACCCAGACCTTCCTTCAATCCTAATCTACGTGGTGGACGTGACCCTAACTCCGGTATTCAGTTTGTTCCTGTTTGCTTCATTGATGCCGCTAAACCTTTACCGTTTTATACTACTGTCCACATTAATCAGCTTCCTTATCGAGCTCTCCTTGACACTGGCGCTACAGTTTCCCTAATTCGGTACGATATTTTATCACCTTCTCAATTCCGCCTTATTGATTCTCTTTCTCCCCTACCTAGCCCATTGACGGCCAACGGCCAACGTTTACCCATCGAAGGATCAATTTACCTGTCTTAAGACTTCCCCACCGGGACCAAACACCACCGTAAGCCCTGCCCTGACTTGGGACATCTTCCTAGGTGTCGACTTTCTCGCTAAATTTAATTGCTCACTAGATATCTGTTCACAATCATTACGTGTTGGCTTTGCTACTTCCTCTACGCCATTAGACCCAGCCCCACCTTTAGATGACGAGATTTGTGCAGCCATCGAGGCTGCCATCACTCTACCTCCGACTAACCTAGAAGATCTCCTATCCCTGTATTCTGATCTTGACACTCCCACCCGTGTGTAACTACAGGCCCTCCTGAGACTATTTCCTGACGTTTTCGCTTAGGATGACCATTCCCTTGCACGTTCTTCCATCATTCGTCACACCATCGATACCGGCTCCGCAAAACCAGTGTGGCAACCACCCCGGCGAATACCCCCACATTTTCAGCAGCAAGTCCAGGAGATGATTAAAATGATGTTGAAAAATCGCGTTATCCGTCCATCTCATTCACCATGGGCCTCTCCGGTTACGCTAGTACCCAAGAAAGATGGCAAACTACGTCTATGCATAGACTACCGCCGCCTTAATGCACTCACAGTCCGCGGCTCATTCCCGCTACCACGCATTGATGTCACTCTCGACGCGCTGGTAGGGGCGCGTTGGTTTACCACCCTAGATCTGAAGTCGGGTTACTGGCAAGTGGAGGTGGAACCCAAAGATAGAGCCAAAACGGCTTTCATCATCCCACAAGAACTCTTCGAATTTGAAATGTTCGTTCTTGTGAGATAAAGTAACTTATTTAGGCCACGAAGTTAGCCGTGATGGCATCAAAGCCTCACCCGAGAAAGTCAAGGCCATTCTGACTTGGCCCACTCCGACTTCAGCTACAGACGTGCGCAGCTTTGTAGGCCTCGCATCCTACTATAGACTATTCATATGCGGCTTCTCAGAAATCGCGCGGCCCCTGTTTATCCTTACGGAGAAAAACCGCCCATTTCAGTGGTCAGAAGCTGCCCAAGCGGCCTTTGACGAACTCAAGGCCCGCCTCACAACCGCCCCGGTTTTAATGCTGCCTAATGTTCTTCCTGATGCCCCCGATTTTATCCTCGATACAGACGCCAGCTGCTCCGCTATCGGTGGAATCTTATCTCAACCTGACGAGACCGGGGTCGAGCGGCCCATCTGCTTTGCCAGTAGGACCCTCACAAGGACCGAACGTAAATACTCCGTCTACAAACGCGAGCTGTTAGCCTTAGTCACCTTCGTTAAGCGTTTTAAACCTTACCTGATTGGCCGCCATTTCATCATGCAGTCGGACCATAAAGCCCTTCAGAGTTTACAGAACACGAAGGATGCAGACGGGCAATTGACACGATGGCAA
>JAYGXS010000004.1:32255631-32279899 GCA_036362985.1 Ligula intestinalis
GTTTCAATAACCTCTTTCATACGGTTGAACGCTTTATACATATTGCATAGAGCTTTAATATCGTTTATCGTCAGTCTGATCTATTATGGGAGACAAAAATTAACGTGCAGATCAGCTTGCAAAAGCTGAGGCGTGAGAGGGACTTGAACCCAAAGCCTGTGGTTTGTCAGTATCAATCGTTACCACCACACCATCAGCGTCGACTGTTGACTCTAATTTAATTTTGCATAAAACCCCTTGTCGTAATTTCGAGGGCAGATGTCGCAAGATTGATGCGACGAAATCACCCCCCGCTAAAAGGGCGAAAAGTCTCTCGAGTTCAGTAGACTCAATTTACGAGCACCAAGTTGAGCGTCTAATCAACTCCTCCACGAACGCACAGGATGACAGTAATCAAAATCGGTTATTAACAGTCAAAAAGCAATCAACTTTATTATTTGATTCATTAACGGTCTGTTGTGAAAAGATGATGACAGAAAAAATTGAAACCATGTGCGATACAGCTTTGGAAGACGGGAAGGAATGTTTGCCAGTGCCTGCATTCGAAATCCCGACGTCATCGCAACAAGGAACAAAAGTCACGCCACCGCTCGGATTCGAACCCTGGATCCCTACGTAGAAGTCGAACGCCTACCTCACTTTGCCATCCAAGATGCCCTGATAGTTTCCAAATTTTCTTACTAACTACGGAAACTCGATCTAGAAGTTCTTTGAAATCTCCTCCTGCCAAGCGAACTAAAACTCGTAAAAGTTTAAGGGTTGTAACCCATGAAGATGAAGCCTCCGTATCATATTTTACCCTTTTGAACAAATTTACAAATCTTGAGAACGTAGTTAATAGTCTTAGAGTGGAGATGGAGGAGCTGGAAATTTTTTCTCTATTCTCCCTCATGAGGAGAAACCGGCGATGCGTGAACTTGAACGAGGAAACCTAACGTACGGAGAAACAAAATCCCTCGCCGAAGTGTCGGAGATTTCGATTCCAGCATGCCAGCTTTTCCGCAAGGACCGCCAAAACCGACAAGGAGGTGGGGTTGGCGTGTATGTCAGAACTGAAATCTCTGTTGTAGAAAGAGAACACACAGTAGCCCTGGAGTACGATTCCGTCTAGTTAAAGATCAAGAAGGCGAATTCACAGAACCTTGAATTCCTGGCCGTTTACCGGCCACCAAACATTCTGAGTGGAGCCGACGACTCGCTCCTTGGTCTGTTGAAAGAAGCTGCTAGCCACCAAGAGGTTCTTATCGTTGGTGACTTCAACGCCCCTGCAATTGAATGGAACAACCTGACAGTTGAGGTGGCGTCAACTTCCTTTAGTTCCAAATTAATGGATCTCACGCTTGACCTATCTCTAGTTCAGAACGTTAAGGGCATAACCAGATTTCGAGAAAACCAGCGGGCTACTTGTTTGGATCTCATTTTCATGAAGGATTCATCCTACATAGATGAAGTGCATTTAAGTGCTCCGCTCGGTTAGAGTGACCATACGACGCTTATGTGGGATTACTCACTCCATACTCAACGGCTGAGGAAAACGGAGGACTAGCCAAACATGTGGAAGGCAGATCTCAATTCAATAAAGAATGCACTATCGTCCGTGAATTGGGACTGCCTACTCAAGGGGGATCCGGAGGAGGATCGGAGATCACTCAAGAGGGTTGCATTAGATCTGCTTAAGCGCTTTTGTCCGGTCAAGGTACACAAGACGACTAGTCGTCCTGCCTGGTTGACGAGAGACCTTAACAAGCAACTGAAGAAGAAGAATAGGAAATGGAAGTTTTTCAGTAAAACTGGGTCACCAGTACACCTCGAGGAATTCCGACGCCAAAGAAATGCAGTAAAAAATCAATTCGCCAGGCCGGGAAAAACTATGAATCAAGAATCCTCCAACAGGCCGAAGAAAAGCCCAAAATTCTATTCCACTTTATTAACAGTAGATAAAAAAACATTGATCCTGTCGCAGTACTTAAGAATGATGATGGTGGAGAAGTCGTTGAGAATGACGAGCAAGCCGAGTACTGTAGCTGGTTCTTTGCCTCGGTATTCACTAGGGAAACCGAGCTTCATTTTGATGATGCAAACCGTGCTGTTGTAAACGCCGGTCCAGCACTTCATTTTCTACTATTTCCAACATCTGTAGTGGAGAAGGAGCTGCAGAGCCTCAAAGAAGCAAAGTCATCCGGTCCAGACAATATACCAGCCAAGTTCTTGAAAGAATTGGCAAGCGAACTCTCAGAGCCCCTAGCACATATCTTTCGTTCTTCATTTGAACTAGGAAAACTGCCATCTGAATGGAAAATGGCAAATATTTACCCGATATACAAGGGTGGAGCGCGAACGAAGGTCAACAATTACCGGCCCGTCAGCCTAACTTGCATTTGCTGTAAGGTGATGGAAACGATAATTAAGAAGACGACAATGGAGTTCTTGGAAGAGAACAACCTACTGTTAGGGCTCCAACACGGCTTCAGAAAGAACCATTCTTGCCTTCCCAGCCTTCTACTCTCCACTGAGCAGTGGACTCGCGCACTAGATTAAGATGGTAAGGTTGACGTCATCTATACGGACTTCAAGAAGGCATTCCACAGCGTCCCACATAAGCGTCTAATGTATAAATTGTCAGAAATTGGCATAAGAGGAAACCTGCTGGCATGGATCACAGATTTTCTCACAGGGCGATCGCAAACTGTGTGCATCGGTGACTCAAAGTCAAACCCTACATCTGTTCTGAGTGGCGTCCCCCAAGGCTCTGTCTTAGGGCCACTGCTCTTCCTTATCTATATCAACGACTGTGTCAACGACCTGGGTTGCAGTGCTATCATGTTTGCCGACGACGTCAAACTCTGGAGAGCCATCAGGTCTGACGCCGATAGGAAAGCGCTTCAAGAGAGTCTCAATCGACTTAGCTGCTGGTCTGCTCGTTGGCGTTTAACCTTCAACATTAGTAAGTGTGTGGTTTTAAGACTCCGTACTAGAAGGACTGATGAGGAGAACAATTCTCTCCAATACCTCCTCGATGGGCACCCGCTTTCAAATGTGAACGAACAAAAAGATCTCGGTGTTCTAATAAATTCCTCACTTAAACCATCTACTCAGTGCGTCAAGGCAGCTAAACGCGCGACACAGGTGCTGTTTGCGATTAGGCGGAGATTCGTCAACATTGACAAGGAGCTCTTCAGGAAAACCTACGGAGCGCTTGTTCGGTCCCACTTGGAGTATGCTGTCCAGGCCTGGCGTCCGTGGTTCAAGAAGGATTACCTGCACCTGGAACGAGTGCAGGCGAGGGCTACGAAGATGGTCAAGAATCTTGGCCATCTGCCTTATGAAGACAGACTGACCGAATTTGATCTTTTCCCTCTCAATTATAGGCAACTCCACGGGGACCTCATACAAACCTACCGCATTGTAAGAGGCCAAGACTGCGCCCTAAAATTTGATGATTTCTTCGAATTGGCTCGGACTGACCATCTGCGAGGTCATCCTTTTAAACTACAGAGGAAACCGGCCCGTATCGACGTTCGACGAAACGCCTTATCTCAGAGGGTCATTGGAGCGTGGAAGATGTGGTTTTCTCAGATACTGTTGACATTTTTAAGCGCAAAATTGATTCTCATTTGCTAAGAAACTGTGACAGATATAATGAACAAAGTGTCAGTAGCAGCACCTTGCAACTGACTCCCACTTATCGCTGATGTTAAGCCTACATTTGTACATTTGTATTATGTACTATTGTTACGGTGGACCTATTATGCGATTTCGGTTATGAATAGGGAGCTCAAGGGTGAAAGTCTTCTTCCCTTAATAAAGTGACTTAAAGTGACTTAAAGATCATAACTCAAAAGAGGCATAAGCCTAAGAAAGCCAAACGGTTCACGGGTTTGCACTCAGCTTACCCAATAGCCAGTACATCAGAACCGAGTGTACCGTATACAAGTGCTCCATCGGCCAAAACACGCGAGCTCGCAACATATGCCCCATTGAGTTGCAAGCAGAAAAACGTTGTAAAGGGGGCCCCAGAGTCAGAGTCGTCAATTGCACAAGAACGAATTGACCATGACGTGGGCCTTATGCGAGTTTACGCCAAACCGTTGCTAAAACCAGGCGAGTCTTTCCGCATTCTTAAGGTATTTTGAATAGGGAAGGCTCCAACAGCTCCAGAATTCATTTTTCGGCCACGACCACTAAAAGTTATTTTAGATACTGAAGCACAGGCGAAACTCTTGCTAGAGCGCAAACCATCCTTACGGAGTGTGCATTCGCAAGTTTTTTTCAGCCGGATTACGAGTTGAAAGAGCGGAGAAAGATGAGACAGCTAATAATAGAGCTGGAGAAACTGAGAACCAATGGCGAGACAAATCTCAAAATAAGATCTGGACAAATAGTTCAAGTCAAAAGGACATCTCTCTGGTCAAAGCCGGTAACAGTGACGGCCTAGCTGTCCCGCCACCGAAACCTAAGACATGCCCTCTTAAATTGGTCGTTTTAAATGCCAGATCACTGATTAATAACATGCCTCTGCTCCAGACTATGGTTTTTGTCAACCGCCCAGACATTGTTATGGTAACTGAGACATGGGCATCGGCCTGTGTAGCTGACTCTGAGCTCTCGGTTCTAGGCTATGCATGCGTTCGGAACGATCGAAACAATGGCCATGGCGGAGGAAGCTGCATCTTTATAAAGCAGCCACTTGTATTTCTCCCGTTGGACTATCCACAATTCACAGCGGTGGAGGAGAGCTGCTGGCTACGAGTTGTTCTAAAAAAACAAATACTCCTTACTTGTTGGCTGTGTTTATCGCCCAACTAATGCCAATGCAGACTACGATCTTTGTCTCTCGCAGGCATTTCATGCCGCAGCTGACTTGAATCTTAAGTATTGCTTGATTGCAGGCGATTTAAACCTTCCTGACGTGCAATGGTTTCCACTATCCAGTCCTTCAAAGTTCGAGAACTTACATGAGGCAATAGATATCAGCATGTGGGATCAGGTAGTCGATTTTCCCACTTGAAAAACAAACATACTCAACCTTATTTTTGTAAGGGATGCGAACCAAGTTCAGTGTCATCCTTAGACGCACTTGGGAGTTCAGACCATCTCACAGTTGTTAGTGAACTAGAACTAAAGGTGGATAAAACATTTTCCCAAAAGTTAAGTCTTTATCATGACTTCCGATCAGCAAACACGGCGGACCTACTGGCACATCTAAACGCTCTCGACTGGTCTGCATTTTTCCAATTTTTGGATGTAAATTTTTGTACCGATGCACTGTACAAAGTGCTGTATCTACTCATCCTCCACTTTGCCCCCCGTAAGAAAGTAATACATGTCAAGAATGAAGTGCACCTTCCTCTGTCTTTCCATCGTAGGCTGCGTAAACTCGCTCGTCGTTTGCGTCGGCAAAACGACACTTCCGTTCTGCCCTTGATCACACTGATCTTTGAGCAGGCTAAGAAGCTCTCCGACAAAAAGCAGACAGCCGATGAGGCCCACTTCGCTGAAAATCCTTCCCTTAATGTTGCGAAATTCTTTTCGTGTACAGTAAAAGCGTAGAGGAAAACGCAACACCCCATACTTCAAGACGCTTTAGGAAACCCCATAGCTGACGCTTAGTTGACCGCCCACAGCTTCAATGCGTTACTATACAAAACGTTTAGTGAAAGCTCGTTCGCTGCACCTCCGGCTATCCGGGCTTGGATGGGTGCCATACTCGAAACCATAAATTTACCCTCTGGGACGTTACTGCAGCCATTCGTCGTTATCGTCAATCTTATAGTCCAGGACCAGATGGCGTCCCAGTTAGAATTCTAAAAGCTGAAGAGAATGATGTCTTCCCGTCTATTCTTTGTAAGGTATTTAATCTTGCTCTTGTGAGCGAAACCTTTCCTTCGTTGTGGAAGGAATGGCACCTAATGCCTTTTCACTAGTATGGCCGATGGACGTGATTTGACAACTTTAGGCCAATAAATACACTTCCCGCAGCCTCGAAGATCTTGGAGACCTTGACCAAAAAGGCAACAGTTTTGCCACTTATAGCGTCCATTTTGATTTAACTAAGGCCTTTGATCGGGTCGATCATAAACTCCTCCTTCTGAAACTGGCCTCCTTCGGCATATGTAGCAAGCCTCTGAACTTCATATCTTCCTATTTGGATGCTCGCAAACAGTGAGTAAAAATTTCCAATGTTATCTCCAACCCCACGCATGTGAGGAGTGGAGTTATACAGGGTAGTGTACTGGGTCCGCTCATATTTTGTCAACGACGTTTCAGATTGTTTTCAGTATGGCAGACCCTTCATGTACGCTGATGATTTAAAAGTCGCCTATCGATATAAACCAGTAGATCGCAACATCGTGCTCGAGCTGATAAAAAAGGATCTTCAGGCCTTCGCCCAGTGGCGTTGCACATGGCGCCTCACCCTTGCATGGCACAAATGTTCCGTTATGGTTGTTGGCGACGATCATCAACCGGAATTAAGCGTTGACGGCCACGAACTAAATGTCCCAGAAGTTATCAAGGATTTGGGCATATCCTTCTCTAATAGTCTTAATTTGTCAGAGCACTGTGCCTTGATAGTCTCGAAAGCACGCCGAACCACCGGATTTATCCTTAGAAATTTTAAGACTATCAAGGTTAGAACTAGCCTTTATAATATGTACGTGAGACCTAGTCTTGAATACTGCTCGCCCCTATTCAGTCTTCTGTGCACTAGTGAACGGAAGAAAATAGAATCGGTGCAGCAGTTCTTCAGTAGAAGAGTTTTCACTACAGAACACCGTAACTTAAACTACCAACAAAGGTGCGAACTTATGAAGCTGGATCCCCTGTGGTTTCGTCGATTGCAGAAGGGTCTACTTTTACTGTTTAAATTTTTGAATGGTCAAACCTTTAATCCTCTTAGTACAATAAGGCAGTTTGAGCACTCTCGACGTGCCAGTCATCGAGACGTATTTTTATTTCTTCCTATGGCACGTACAGTCAAGTACCGGCAATTCTTTTCAGTAAACGCCATATCAATCTGGAATAAGCTGCCCAAAAGTATTAAAACCCAGCAGAGCTACCCTATGTTTAAGAGAGCTATAACTAGTTTTCTACATTCAGGACAACTTTCACGAATTTTGGGTGCTGACTCGGTGGAATCTCTCTTTCACCCTGATGGCGTTCGTAGACTTTGAACCCCGCCAGGCTTCATGCTGAAGATAATGCTGCTGAAGCAGCAGCCCGCAGTCTGCTAACCCTTCAGCCAATAGCGTGCAACTTTCTGCCGACAACCATTGAAGGAAGACTGCGAACACTGTGTTCTTGTGCTAACCCTCTCCGTCTCGAACTAATGTCCTTAAACGATATGAAACATTTCTCCTGCTGATGATTCAACTCAGCGTACAACTGTTCATTTATTCCGTTTGTATCATACCTTTGAAGGCAGGTTTTTTTACTTGAAACAAACTCCCTATCTCGCCCAGTATTGACAAAACACAAAACCTGAAACAAACAAAATACTGGCTGCAACATAGGCAGTTTTTTAAAGTTTTTTTTCGGTCTTCCAGGTGTTGGAAGGCGCCCAAGAGGTGCATTACCAACTCTTTACAATTGCCTGTAAACTGGCATACTAAACATATCATATTACATGTCATATTGCTTAATGCCAGGTCTGTTATATATAAAATGGCTCAACTGCGAGCTGTTGCTTTTGAGACGACGCCCGATGTTATATGCATGACAGAATCTTGGACCCATCCAATCATTTCTGCCTCCTCCCTAATCATAGACGAGTATGATCTCTATTGTCACGATCGCATTAATCAGCGTGGTGGTGGTTGTCTTCTGTATATTAGAACGTCATTTTGGCACTTTCCGTTTTATCTAACTAGCACGTCCTTCTCTGGAAATTACTGTTTCGCTTCTATTATCCTGTCGCCCCGGCAAAAGGCGATTATCGGATGTGAATATAATCCTCCTAACTATTCACCTAAAGAAGATGCAAATTTGTGCGAAATATTCAAGTGCATTATAGAATCCACTTTTGAAGTTAAAATTATTGCTGGAGATTTTAATTTTCCTGAAATCGACTGGCTTTCAAACTATTGTCCACCTAGATTTCAGCCTTTCCTAGATACCATTAATTTTTCCAACTAGTCTCATCTGGTTAGTTCCCCAACAAGACAGAATCATATCCTAGATCTGATTTTCACAAATGGTATCGCCCCCCTCTTCGTTGATTTTAAGCAGGACATCTTCCAAAGTGATCAGACATTAATTCACTGTTGCCTTCCGCTTCCTTCTACGGAAAAGGCTAGTGCTGGTCGTACCTATCATGCGTATGACCTTGCCGATATTAGCTCAATCAACAATTTTCTTGACCCATTAGATTGGCAGAGCCTCTCCTCCATTAACGACGCTGCATACTTTTCTGACCTCATGTTGGTCGTTTCTAATAAAATGCTGGAATTCGTGCCCACTAAAATTGCGAAATTCTACACACCAGAATCGACCGTCTCTCATTTTCTTTTGCTCAGACTATAGAAATTGAGGAGGCAGCTGAAAGATCGATCTACTAGTTCGCTGTCTGTGCATCTAAGGATCGCAGAGATCTTCGAATTAGCGTCAAAGATTCGTCGTGTGCGTGACCAGCACAAGGGAATCTTGCGCCCTGAGTGAGTCAAACTATGCAAAATCGGTTGCACAACTGTTTCGTCGTAGGTCCTCCGCAAAACGAGGAATGGAAATACCCCCATTGCACAATGAAAATAAAACATTTGTACTAGATGAGTCTGTTTAGGCTGAATTATTCAATGCTTTTTTTGCGAAGCATATTATGACAGAATCCGAACCGGTCCAATCGTTTCAACCGTACTCAGAAAATACTCTCGGGAACATTTCGCCATAGAATTAATTCGTAAGCATATAATTTGTCTAAAAAACTCGCACCCTTTGGGAACTGATGGTATCCCCAATTCAGTTATCAAAAGAGTGTCGACCTTTCCCAAATTACTTAGCCATATATTTTCAGTCTATATTTTAAATGGTTACTATCCTGACACTTTGAAGCCATCCATTATTCTTCCAGTCTTTAAATCAGGATCTCGTTCGGACATAAATAACTACCGCTGTGTTCATAAAACCCCGGCCCTAGCTAAACTTCTGGAGAAGATAATTTTTAATCAAATTCTCGATTTTTACCTAAAAAATAAGCTTTTAAGTGACTCGCAGCATGGTTTTCTACCCGGAAGATCATGCGAGACGTGTCAGTTAGCTTTTCTTAACCACGTCACTTCCCTCCGTAACGAGCGGCAATTCGTGGTTGTTATCTACTTTGACCTGAGCAAAGCCTTCGACAAGGTACCGCACAGACGGCTTCTAGTAAAATTGGAAGCCATTGGCAGCCGTGCCCCTCTCCTCGACTTCATCGGTTCCTTCTTGTCTAACCGCAGCCAGAAGGTCCTAGTAGGTCATAGTTACTCCACTGCTCAGCTGATCACGAGTGGCGTTTTCAAGGCACTGTCTTGGGTCCTTTACTCTTCACTCTATACATAAACGAAATTTCGACTGTTCTAAAAAATTCACACAATCTCATTTATGCAGACGACCTCAAATGCATATACGCATTTTCTAAGGACACGGCAAGTATGTGCGTTGATAAAATAAATGCGGACCTACTTACACTTTCATGTTGGAGTATTACTTGGCAGATGGAATTCTCTCCATCCAAGTGTAGTTTCATGTGATTCGGTCCCGCAAAGCTTCCCCGTCCCCTAGTTTTTCAAAATACTCCACTTTTAGAACGATCCACTTTAAAAGACTTAGGTCTAAGCTACACAAATAAGCTAGCATTTTCGCCTCGTGCGGATCGAATATCAGCGAAGGCTGCACAGATATGTGGTTTTATATCACACAATTTCTTATCGCTGGAAATAAAGTTAAAACTTTATCGCATGTATGTTCTACCTATCCTAGAATATTGCTGTCCCCTCTTTTGTCTAATAAATGTTTCTGACTGCGGTAAGATTGAAAATGTACAGAGGGTATTTACTCGCAAAGTGTTCGCTTTTCCTCGATCCACTGCTTCTTATACGGAGAGATATCAGTTAACGAGCATGACATTTCTTTGGGTCAGAAGACTCAGAACGGGCCTCTGTTTCGTCTTTCGCGTTAACTCTACCCCTAACCTTCCACGAATCAACGCTTTCATTCCCGCAGATAGACATTATGCCACTCGTAATTCCTCCAGGATAATTGCACCCCCTTTAGCTCCACTTCAAACCATCCTCACTTCTTTGCCTCCAAATATTTCTTCCTGTGGAATAATATTCCCCTCGAAATTAGGCTGTCGTCTAACTTAGTAGTTTTTAAAGTCAAATTACGTAAACACTTAACTTCGGAAGATATACTGTCCTAGTTATCCATCTCCTTCCCAAACGCACAACTTTTGGACTTTGAAAAGGGCCCCCTGGTATCTGAGGTGGTTATGTTTATAGAACATTTTTTCCATCTATGTCTATTTCTTCCTCTTTTGAGTGATATTTGCAACGAGGTTTCATCCACTTCTGTCTAGTCATCATTGCCGTTTTCTCCATTCTCCGTTTTTGAACCCTGACGATAGGCTTCATGGTCTTTTGTCATGCTCATGGTGGTTCTGCTATTTTCGCCATGTCGTCGCTGGACTCCGCAGTCTACAAGGTCGCATCTCCGGTGTTTCGTTGATGATCACGTGACCTCTGCCGTTCACTCTCTTGTCGACCCTGTTGTCCGCGATGGCCTCCTCCGGTCTCACCTCCCTGATGGTTGATCATGAAGCCAATCAGCCGGTGTTACAGTGGTGAACGACAGCCTCTGCTTTTATCTAATTTCTGCAATTACAAGAAGCGTTTCCAACCTTCATACGTTCTCATAAACAGTCCTGTTTCATTTGCACTACAATCAATCCTCTCAACCAACCCCCTTAATTTTGTTGAAGCAGTCTTTTCTCCTGGGTTTTCTATTTTTAAGCGGGGGTTCGCTGAGTTCCACCCCAGCTTTAATGGTAGGAGTTTTTTTTCCACTGCTTCCTCTTTAGTTCACCATGCATTTCAGAGAGTGTTGACTTATATTTTAAAACGACGATATGTTGGTGAATATGAATTAATCTACCAACACTACTAAACGCTCCCGCTGCCTATGTGGTTGTTTCACGGAGAGCAGCATTTATTGACTTTGTATTTTTTTCCACAGCATTTAGTTTGCAATGACGAGACCCTCCGGGCCTAAAATATGAAATTTATTTATTTATTATTCATTTATTAATTCTCAAAGTTGGAACGGTACCCCGTGTGCCGACTTATCGAAGTTATCCTTTTTTCGTTCATTGGACGTGCGCAAGTGATCGCGCGCCAGATTATGCTTGAAGCGTAAAGTTTCTTGGAAGTCTAGTACGTATTTGTCAGGCGGGCGACCCGCAGTCGTGTGGGTGGGCAACTGTGAGTCAACGTGTAAGCGAAAATCACGTCCGGTTAACCTCATGAAGGGCGTATAGCCTGTAGACGTGTGAACATTGGCCCTATAAGCCATAAAGGCAAAGGTTAACTGGGCATCCCCATCGCGGGGATGTTGCTCACAGCAGAAGGCCCAAAGTAAGTTGATGAGGGTGCGGTTCGTCCATTTGACCTGACCGCTCCCTTAGGGGTGAAATGGCGTGGTTCGAGTTTTGTGGATCGATAAAAAATCTCGGACATCATGGATTCACTGGCTTTCAAAGTTCGCCCCACTATCGGAGTGTAGGGCAACTGGCGCCCCAAATCTACAAACCCATTCCGAAACTATAGCTTGGGTCACGGTCGTGGCGTCTTGCTTCGGTAAGGGAACGACCTCCACCCATTTGGTGAAGTAGTCTACCATGACTACTATATAGCGATTTTCCGAATCGCTGAAGATAGGACCTTTGATTTCAATACCTACGCACTCGAAGGGGAACCCGGTTATCATGGGTTTTATAAATAAATAAATAAATAAATTTTATATTTTAGGCCTGGAGGGCCTCGTCATTTTAGAGGGGCTCTGGGCTTGGGGTTGGGCCCTTTAAAACTGGCGCACGTGGGGCATGTGTTGCAAAACATGGCGACTTGCTACTTCAAATGTGGCCACCAAAACTGACGTCTAGCGGCGGCCTCTGTTCTCATGCGTCCAGCATGACCTAGCTCGTGATGTAACTCCTTCAGAACAGTCATTTTCAGGCTGCTGGGAACGACCATGCGTGCGGTCTCAGAGTGATCGTCCTCAAAGACCAACTGATCGTTTTCGATAAATAGATGACGCCATTAGGCACAAAGCGCGCGCGATATCTGAGGCCCCCCGTAGATCCTCGCTGGAAGGACAGTGTTTACCCCGCAACTGGTGGTCGTAAACTATAGTGGTATCTGGGTCTGTACTTTGAGCTATGGCCCAGTGGTGTCAAGTGGGTTCGCTCACTATCACAGCATTTATAGCCAGTGAAGTTACAACCTCAGGGTCGGGTTGTAAAGGTCGACGGGAGAGTGCGTTAGCATTTTTGTGCTGAGAGCCAGGTCGGAATTCGCACTTATAATCGTACTCTTGAAGGGTCTCGAGCCAGTGGGCCATCTGCCCTTCTGCATCCTTCGAGGTTTGGAGCCATTGTAGGGACTTATGGTCAGTGCGTATGGTGAAACCCTTGCCGAGTAAGAAATGTCGAAATTGCTTAACAAAGATCATCCGGGCTAAAAATTTGCGTTTATGTACAGAATAATTACGTTCGGTTTGAGTTAGTGACCGGCTGGCGTAGCAGATCGGGCGTTAAGCGCCTGACGAATCGGCTTGTGTAAGAACACCGCCGATGGTTTGGTCACTCGCATCCGTATCCAAAATGAGAGGAGGTGCGTCTTATGTGGTATTCGGTAGCATAAGTATAGGTTCAGATATTAAACGAGACTTCAGTTCTTCGAACGCATTTTGGCACTCGGTGGTCCAGTGGAACGGTCGGTGTTTGTCGAGAAGGCGATGTAAGGGCTGGGCAATATCAGCGAAATGGGAGATAAAGCGACGATAGTAGGACGCCAGACCGACGAAACTACGTACTTGCTCGGCAGACGTGGGAACTGGCCAAGTGCGTGTCGCTTCGACTTTTTCGGGCGAAGCATGGATGCCGGCGGCACTGATATCATGCCCGAGATATGCTACCTTCTGTTTCAGAAAGCTGCATTTTGCGGGGTTCAAACAAAGGCCAGCGTCCCTAAAGGCGTGGAGGACAACTATGAGGTTCTGATTATGTTCGTCGACTGTTTTTTTCCGAAAACGATTACATCATTAAGGTATATCAAACAACGTGCTGGGACTAAGTGGGCTAAGACTACTTGCATTAAACGCTGGAAAGTGGCCGCGGCATTAGATAGGCCAAACGGCATAGTTTCGAATTCAAATAAGCCTTCGGGCAGTATAAATGCGGTCTTCGGCCGATCGCGTGGTTCGACCTCGACCTGCCAATAACCCGATTTCAGATCAAGGGTGGATAACCATTGGGCGTCCGATAGTGCGTCTAGTGTAACATCAATGCGGGGAATGGGAAAAGAATCTCGCACGGTCAGTGTGTTCAGGCGCCGGTAGTCCACGCAAAAAACGTATCTTACCGTATTTCTTTGGAAACAGTGTCACGGGAGAAGCCCATGGCGAACGCGATGAGTGAATAACTTTAGCTTGGAGCATGTGTTCTAATAGTTCATTAACCTCTGCTAGGAAAAGGGCTGGGATACGGCGAGGGGGTTGCCATACGGGTTTGGCCCACCCCGTATCTATGGTATGGCGGATGACCGTTGTGCGACCGAGTGTTCGGTCATCCCATGCGAAGACATCATGTAAAGATAAAAGGAGTGAACTAAGTGCCGACTTGGCTGCTAGGGCAACGTCAGAGTTCATACTAAGAATGCGGTCGATGTCCGAAGGTGGCAACTAAACGGTCTCTGTGATCGCTGCACAACCAGCACTCTCGTCGAACGGGTCTGGTGGCGTAACAGGAAGGTTAATTTTACGGAAACTAACAGACTGCTTCTTCACATCAAAAAGACAGTCAACCTTCGTCAAAAATCGATATCTAAGACTACATCCCAAGTGAGTCCTGGCACAACGAGAAAACCGTGTTTTCGAGCATAGCCCTCAAATCCCAATGTCAAGTGGATGCTACCCGCACATGCCGAGGCGGATCCATTGGCAGCGATAAATGGATTGCACAGTGTTCTTTGGTGTACCTGTGGGGCTAGGGTTTCCGAAATGACGTGTCTGTGTACTGAGGACAAAGTAGCACCGGTATCAATAAGTGCCTTATACGTCTGATCCGCTATCTTAACGAGGACGATAAACGATGCATCAGTTTGACAGCATGAGAAAATATGCAACGAGCAGCGTAAAGAGCAAGAAGGAATGGGAACATTACCCGGTTGCATAACCGTAGGCTACGTGCTGTCCGGTAACTGGCGAAGCCCACATTGTCACTGTTTGGCTGGTGGTTGTGGGGTAGAAAACCCACGCGGACGGAAGTTGCTGTCCCCAGCCTGGAATGGTTGCCGGAACGGTGCAGGAGGCCCAAAACGGCGTGGGGGCCCGCCAGTGGAGTTGCGGAACGGTGGCCGATAGGGACGAGGTGTCCACTGTAACTGAGGCTGGGGCCTGTTGCGTTCGTGAGCGAAAAACGGTCCGCGCGCTCCAAGGCCTCTTCTAGTAGGAGAGGGGGCTGCAGCATAAGTTTCTCGGACAGTGTTCTGGAAAAAAGTCCGATGATGAAATGATAGAGGATGACATCATCAGCGTCGTTCTGCTCGAGTGAGCGATATGTATCGTAGCACAGGTGAAGCAGATCAGCCGCGAATTGGCGTGGTGTCTCGCCAGATTGTTGGTAGCGATTGAGGAATTTTGAGATTCGCTACCCGATCCAGTGCTGGGGTGCAAACACACCTGTTCACTAAGTTCTGTGTACTTCATATCGTTTGTGGCACCGGAGTTAAGGGACTGTCTCAGCTGTCGAGGGTTTAAATGACGAAGCAGTAACCGACTGCGTTCGCCTGCATCAACATCGGTTACATAATAGTCAAGTGTACGGAGCCACTCGGCAAAATCTTCAGAGCCGTCATAAGGCTGGAAGAAGGAGGGAATAGCTTGGCTTGGAGCCAGCGTTGAACGAGGTAAAGGGTAGGACTCGTGGCCATTAGCTGCCACCACTGTAGTGGCTCCTCAGGAGCTAGCACTCGGACCCTGATGGTTGGTTTCTCCTTCTACAACGGGAACAGTCTGTCCTTCATTTTGATTCTCCAATTTAGAAGCATTCGCGGTTCCTTCATTCCTGGAAGTCATGTTGTCCATCCACAATCACACCAAAAGATAACAGATGACTGGGGGAATAATCTTCCATTAAATTTATCGCAGCAGTTAATCAGAGATAAAAACTATACTAAAATCTTGGGGTATTTTTTCGCAGATTTTCAGTCAATGCTGTCCCCTCTTCTATCCAAGTCCTGATGTTGCTTGCCAAAACTTCTCTGACCAGCCTCACAGTCGTTCTCTCTTTCTCGCACGCTCACAATTGAAATTGTGACCGGAAACAGAAAAACAAACGTTAAGTCAGTTTAAAGAATAAGTGTTGATTAAAACAAAATGAAGGTAACTTTCCCTCGTCAAAGCAGATTCCAGCTTCGATTTGGCCGGCATGTCGAGGCAGATTCAAAAATGGACATTTCGAAAATGTCGAGTTTCATTTTTCAGCCTGACAAAAGGTACCTCCTCACTCGCGAAACCCCCCCCCCCCCCCCTACCCCCAAACCCTGTAGAAGTAAACTTTTTGAAGACGGCTGGAATTGATTATAGTGCATTACTTGTGAAATAATATGTTAAAAATGATAATTTACAAAAATAATTGTAACTCTTTGGGGATGCGGAAGCTTAGGTTAAAAAATCTGGAAATCAGAATCGGATTATAAAAAGAGAGAAAACTGCAGTATGCGTTAAGCAAGTGGCTGCGAGGTAAAAAATATCAGTCCTCAAAACTGGAGGCTGGTCGGTGAAAAGCAGGGAGATGGATAAGTCAACGAATCGTTAAGAAAATAGATGCGATGTAAAAAATATCAGTCCTCAAAAAGGGAGGCTGCTTGGTTGAAAAAAGGAGAATGATAGGTAAATGAACTGTAAAGTAAACGGATGTAATGTAAAAATATATCAGTCCTCAAATAGGGAGGCTGCTTGGTGTAAAAGATAGAGGGTAAAAACAAATGGTAGGGTAAGCGGTTCAAGTAGAGTCGCCAAATGAAACCATCAAGGGCATAGAGTGGAACAGCGCATGCCCTGTCGTTGACGGTCCTGGAGAACTTTAATCATCCCTCCTATCTTTTCTACGTTGGCTGTGATTTTCTGAAAAAAAGCGAGTATACAGTGAGTACACTGGCAAAATTGGTTAATTTTCAGTAGTAATATGTAAGGTTTACTCACCGACTGGCTGGGTGTTGGCTACCGTCCGTAGCAGCCTTTTCTTCCTTCGCTCTGATGCCCGCTTAAGTGCTCTCATAAAAGCACTGTGGTGTTCCTCCGGTTTGCCATGGTTGGTAAGGCACCACATTTCAAACGCCTCTGTAAATATCGTTGTCATAGATGCGATCTTAGCTTACCGGATACAATTCGGAACAAGGATGACTTGTCAAATGCGCCCTTATGCTCACTGCGACCGGTGAATGTCATCATGGCTGTGATTTAATCATCGAACAGTGTCCTTATAACCCTGTCCGCATATGCGTGGGCGTTCACCCCTCGCAGCCTGCCTAAGAAGGTAACCTAGTCATAGATGCTATATGTAAAGCTCCCTTACAGTAAGCCATCAATTTTCATTATCACGTAACTCCTCTTTGACACGCTCCATATCTTCAAGCGTATGAATTTTAGCGAATGGGGGCTCCATGCTCGAGATGCCAACGAAAGTGCTTGCATCCGGTGTCGGGAACAGTACCGGGTTTTGCAAGAAGTTTTTGATAGCCAGAAACCTTCGATTGGCTTGTTGCGTCCATTGAATCATGTACCTCTGGAAGCGCCTCTGTTATCTGTGACGGCGACCTGTAGGCTGCAGTTGGTGACTGCGCTGGGGGCTCCTCAGCCTTGGCGAGGATGTGGAAGTTGCGAGAGTCATGGTATTGTCACCGGAGCTGTCGCTTTCCTAAGAAGTTAAAAATTAGTTAAATGCCTATTATACCGTCCAACGTTCTCTGTAGACTTTTAACATATAGACCACGCCTAGAAAGCGACGCAATTTCCTTAATTAATGGCTTGCAAAACGCCTGAACATCAGACGGTTTGCCCTTACCATAAAAGACACCTACTAGGAAAACCTTACTAACAAAAGGCTTCATTACTCGGCCAAAAATCGCATATAGTCTTCCTAAATACAGGCACTCCATCTACAGCTAAATAAATAACAATTTCATCCCCTATAATACGCATTGAAGGCTGACTTACCTGTTTCGTTAGACTGTGTACAAGTCCTATATGAACATACTGGCCACTGCCCATTTTCGTCACAGGTGTCCGTTTGCTTGATATTTCTAACAGCGTTTGTCCGTCTGACGGTAGGTCGGGAGAAATACGTCTCAAGATTTTCAATAATTTTGTGAGATGATAAGTTTTCTGGTCTGTTTCAACTGCCTTCACCTTCAGTGCTTGTCGCAGACTCATATCCTGCTCTTCTTGCGGTGGAATAATTGTTGATTCGTCCGGGATTTCTTCTGACTCAGACTCCGTACAAATACTGTCTTCATCTAGGGAAAATATACTCATGTCTGAATCTTCATATCCAGAACTATAGGATGAGCCACTGCAGGCGGAACATGATGAAGAATCCGATGATGATGTTATTTCCAACACCTCCTGCATAATTTGGCGCATTTCAGCCACATGTTTGCGCATAACACGTTTTCTGAGGGTTTTTCTTGTAACAGGCCTCCACATAGTGCAAAAAACCTAGATAGTGGGCCGTTTTAGAAGGATTTTAGTCAAAACGACGAGAGCTCACGTAAGCGTGCGTTCAATGGCGTCCGTTAGCGTTTATGTAGCAAACCGAGACGTTCGACGAGCGATTTTGTACGACTAACCTGAGAAAGAACAACGAACGCGATTACTTGATGAAAACGACCCAACCGAGCCGAAAGAAGAACAACACCGTTCAAACAAAGAATGCTAATCTTAAACTTAACTACTAGTTGAAGGACTCATTTATTAGTCCTGACTACAACAATCGGAACAATCAGGAAAGTCGTCCTTTGGCGGGGCTGACTGACTGTCCTGGTCCTGGCCGGAGATGACTTCTGGGAGACGTCTGGAGGTGGCTGCCGAGAGAAATGATCAACCTTCCATAGGGCCGTCTATAAATAGGAAATGACAGCAGGGTCAAGTCCATATTATAGGGGGTAAACCAATGGGAACGCTTAATTTATACAATAGCCAATAGCATAAACTCGCCGACATAAAATAGCCGATCAGTGAGCCAATAGGATTATGTCCGCTTGAAATAACCAAGTCGTGCCATGGTTCGCCGCCATCTTTAATATACTGCAAAATGAACAAAAATCGAGGCCATCGTAAAGGTATTTGCTACACTGCATCCTCCATGAAAAAAGGCATCGCTGTCCTCAGCTTGCACCTCATCCTCCGAATGATGTGGACTACTTCCTACAGGTACGAAAGTCTCCCCTATATCTTCGTGTGGTACCTCGTCGCGTGGGGGTTCGGGGTTACGTTCTGGTTTGTCGGGGCGGCTGCCCAGTTTAAGACGGTTGAAGTGTACCGTAAACTTGGGACTGAAAGGCCGTTCGTGACCCTGGATAACGCACGTAGTGTCTGAAATAACTCGGCTAACGGTATATGGGCCGCACCAATCAACTACAAACTTATACGGCATTCCATGTGTAACGGAATAATTCCGAAGCCAAACGACATCACCTACTTCGTAAGGACTTCCGTGGGACAAACGGTCGTTGTGATCTTTTTGACGCGTCTGGGACCCCTGAAGATGTATTCGGGCTTCTTCTGCGGCGATACGCATCTTTTTGGTTAGACTCGTAAGGTAAACGCCGATAGGAACTTCGTTACTATCGCGAGGTACTTGAAGGTCCTCGATAATTCGCATTTCTCTGCCGCATGTAATGGCAAAGGGGGTTTGATGGGTCGATGCATACACCGTGGAGTAATAGGCTAGCATACAGGCTGGTAAGGCATCGCCCCACGTTCGGGGAGCCTGTCTATCAACGAACGCTTTAAGCAAACTGATTAGGGTTCTATTCATCCGTTCTACCTGTCCATTACCTTGCGGATAGTAGGCAGTCGTGCGAGTTTTATTTATTCGCAGGTACTTACATAAGTCGCGTATGGTTGTGTTTTCGAACGAACTTTTCCTGTCAGAGTGAAGCTGATCGGGGGCACGCCATCTACAAATCCAACCATTAAAAAATGGCCTGGGAGACTGTGTCGGCAAAGACATTGGGCAAGGCTACTACTTCAGCCATCTTTGTGAAGAAATAAACCATCACTAAAATGCACCGATTATGCCTGTACGACTCGGCTATGGGTCCGATTATGTCGACGCCAACGCGCTCGTTAAGATACCCGGTCAATATTGGCTGAAGAGGGGCCCTGTTCAGCTATCGCGGTGGCTTAAGTTGATTACATAGGCTGCAGTACCGAATGTAATTCCACACAGAACGCTTAAAGTTGGGCCAATAATATATACGCCTGAGTGCCCACTCGGTCTTATGTATTCCTACATGTCCTAACTCGGTATGTATCCTCTCTGTTACTTCGTCTACCATGGATAGAGGTAGCAAAAAACGTCGTGGATACTGATCTCTATCTCTCTAATGCAGGACGCCATTATTAAAAAAAACTTATCTCAAACTTTGTGCAGGCAGCGCGTTTCGTAGCTCTGCCTCCTTAACTCGTCCGTGCTCAACGACCGGGTTTCACTAATTTTTCTATGGTTTATCGGCCAGGTGTGCGGGTCTTCACATTGTGCCTGCTTTCACATATAACTTTGGTCATCGTAAAGCGATATCGCACTTATGTTAATTTCCGTACATGATGGACAATCGCCGTGCGGTCTATAGGGTTTCCTCGATAGGGCGTAAGCATTGTTGTGCAGACGATCCGGTCGGTATAAACATTCGTACTCGTAGCCTGCTAGTTGTTCTTGCCATCTTCGGGGTTCTTGAAATTACGAAGCCATGTTAACGAGCTATGATCCGTTCTAACTATGAACTTCCGGTACTGTAGGAATGGTCGACATTCTTGAACGAAAAAGACGAGGGCGTCACACTGTTCCGCCTCTAAGCTTTGCTAAGGGGTCGACTTAGGTATTGGATAACACACTCTGTTTTATCAGCTTGTCTTTGTGATAAAACAGCGCCAATCGCGAATTCATTTGCATCTGTGTCAAGTATGAATTCTCCCGCCTGTTGACTAACATCGGGGAACGCGAGGATTGTACTGGAACACAAGTGGTCTTTTAAAGAGTTGAAGCTCACTGCACATTCGGGTGTCCACTTACAGCGAACTCCATTTTGTGTGAGCTTATTTAACGGTGCAGCTATATGTACACAGTCCTTAACAAACTTCTTGCAATAGGAAGCGAGACCCGTAAAACTTCTGACTTCAGTCACATTGGTGGATGTCGGCCACTCGCGGACTACCGCAACCTTATCTAGGTCGGTTTCGACCTCCGAGGCTGACACGACATGTCCTAAGAACTTAACCTTATCCCGTAGGAGTACGCACTTCGCCGGCTTAAGGGTGAGACCTGCCTGTTTGAACCCGTCGAATACCCTACGCAAATTATGCAAATTATCGTCGAAATCCTTTCCAAGAATAATGATATCGTCGAAATACACTTAACAGGTATTCGGGATAAACTGTGCTAGAACCTGGTTCATAAACCGTTGGAAAGTACTAGGCGTATTAGCTAGACCAAAAGGCATAGTCTCGAATTCGTATAATCCAGAGGGGACTAAGAAAGCATTTTTCTCACGGTCGGATGGCAGGACTTCTACTTGCCAATATCCAGCAGCTAAATCTAACGTCGAGAATAACCGATTACGTGAAAGGGAATCTAAAGTTTCATCAATGCGAGGTAATAAAAAGGAATCTTTAGACATGACCTCGTTTAACTTACGATAATCTATGCATAGTCTTAATGTCCCATCCTTCCTGATAACTAGAATGACCGGAGATGACCAGGGAGAGCTAGACGCTTAATTATCTTTCGATCAGGCATATCATCTATCATCACCTTTAACTGTGTCTGGTAGAACACATTTTTTTCATTTTTTGTTATGGCTGTGATCATGCCTGATCTAGCCGGCCTCAATGATGTCAAGAACGGTAACTCTCCATACGTGGCGATTGGCAGCAGTGGATCTCGAAAGCTCCACACAGTCCCTTCTCCAGCGATGGAGGCCGAACATAGAAGGTCCAAGAACTGCTTCCATGTCTTGACGGACGGTGTCTAGCCAAGTCTTCAGTTGCCCTTCACTTTGACGTTTCCAGGTGGGCTGCGGTGCCAGGTTGACGGCAGCATAGGTAAGCTCGTTGAGCGGACGACGGAGAACGCGTCCAAACCACCTCAGTCGCCTTTCTTGAATGGCTTGAGATATCCTCATGATACGATCGCAGCGGACGCGGACTGTCTCATTTGAGATAAAGTCGCTATATTTAACTCGCAGGATCGTCCTCAGGCACTGGTGGTCAAAGACCTCAAGTATTCGCTCATCTTCAGCCCGCACAGCCCAGTATTTATATTCGGAGAGGAGGACCGACCGGATGGATGCACGGTATACACGAATCTTCGTGGCAATGGGGATGTCACGTCGGATCCATAGGCACTTTCGAAGGATTGAGAAAACCCAGGTAGAACACAGATAGTCGTCGAGGCGGAATCTTAATAGGTCGGGCTGTCCCTGTATATATTTCGTGATGAGCTGCATTGTTTCGGCCGTACGAACGACCACCCCAATCGAAAATGTTGCTAAATTCATGAATAAGATTACCTAGCTTCGTACAGCTAACCGAATCGAGCGAGGATGGAACTAACCTCTTAACACATTCGTTGAACTGGAACGTGTTAACCTCGACCAGTATACGTGGCGCGTCGATATTAAAGGGGATTTAAATTCGAAAAAAACGTATGCAATTACGATTAAAATCTACTAAACATTCAAAAGCATGTAAAAAGTCTGCTCCTAATATACATTTCCACATGATATCTGGGCAAATAATAAAGGTATGTGTAAATGTAATGCTATCAAACAAAAGCTCTAGTTCTACTATGCCGTTGTGTCGCAGGGTGTTGCCATTGGCCGTTTTCAGACTAATTTTGGACTAACTGCAATATCTAACCTTCGCTTGAAGTTTAAGAAATGTTTTCATCTTAATAAGGGAGCACACAGCCCCTGAATCAACTGAACATGGCAACTCAGCCTAATGTAGCATCAATAACTGGGAAAGACTTAGTGGAACCTATGTTCGTAATACACATATCAGTTATCAAAAGGCACTTACCAGATTGTTCGTCCTCACCTGGGGTGATCACATGAACACTGGGACTATATGGGGGTGGTTCTGTCTCGCCCGTTGCTGTCTCCAATTCGTTCGTTGAGTGGGCGGTGGTGGGCCTCGCTAAGAAGAGGTCGGTTGTGGAGGTCCAGTCCAGCCAGCAACGTTCTGTGGCAGTCCATTCCAAGGTTGTGAAGGACCCTGCCACGGTTGAGGGAAGCCGTAGGACGGATAGGTTGGCGGCGGAGGATTCATCTTCGTGGAAGGATTCATCTGCCACTTAGGCGGTCTACGTGCCAATTTCGCGGAATTGGCACTGTCTCGTGGCGTAGACGCAAACCGTCTTTGGAGGCCGGGCACCGAATATGTCGCGAGTCATCGGTGGGACAGCGTCACGTTGGGGCACGGCAATGAAGAACGCTTCCTCTTGCTGGGCATAGTCTAGAGCCGCCTTAATGGTGGCTGGTGTGGAACGAGAGAACTCGCGTCTTATTTCATCGCTCGCTACACCTTCTACAAAGATGTCTCAAATCGTAGTTTCCAGATCAGTGTAGCTGGAATTTAGGAAAGCCTTGCGAGCCAATACGCGGAGATTGCATTGTTATTCGCCAACTGACTCTCCTATCAGTTGCCTCCTAATTCTCAAGTTATTTCGAGTGTTCCATGGCGTGGATGGCACGCCATTCTCGCTTCTTCGCCGCTCAAAGATGGTGACCGGGGTTAGTGAGGCTGTTATGCTGCAGGCCCTCGCTACGACCAGCACTTTGTCATGCACGCAGTCCAGGATGGCTGTGGATCGGCTCCCTTCATCAATCGTCTCGATGAAGGTCTTCATCCGGCTCTCCCACAGATCGTAGTCGTCTGAGGGGGCGAACCTAATTGGCTGCATTGTCCGTGACGCAGGAGAAGTCACCTTATCCATAGCCGCTACAAGACGAGCTAGTAGATCGTCTGCGCTAATATCCCACCGCTACCACAAATTTGTAGCAAACCGAGACGTTCGACGAGCGATTTGGTACGACTAACCTGAGAAAGAACAACGAACGCGATTACTCGATGAAAACGACCCAACCGAGCCGAAAGAAGAACAACACCGTTCAAACAAAGAATGCTACTCTTAAACTTTACTACTAGTTGAAGGACTCATTTATTAGTCCTGACTACAACAATCGGAACAATCAGGAAAGTCGTCCTTTGGCGGGGCTGACTGACTGTCCTGGTCCTGGCCGGCGATGACTTCTGGGAGACGTCTGGAGGTGGCTGCCGAGAGAAATGATCAACCTTCCATAGGGCCGTCTATAAATAGGAAATGACAGCAGGGTCAAGTCCATATTATAGGGGGTAAACCAATGGGAACGCTTAATTTATACAATAGCCAATAGCATAAACTCGCCGACATAAAATAGCTGATCAGTTAGCCAATAGGATTATGTCCGCTTGAAATAACCAAGTCGTGACATGGTTCGCCGCCATCTTTAATATACTGCAAAATGAACAAAAATCGAGACCATCGTAAAGGTATTTGCTACAGTTATAGCCCAAACTTCCAGTAGGTAAGTCATCGTATGAACTAGCTAATCAGAATTCGCGGACACCTGACCAGAATTTCCGTTGCCATGATGGCAACCAATGAGATGCTTCCTCGACACTAACGCGGACATTACGACCATTGATATTGTCACGAGACCCAACCTTCCCAGGTAACCTTGACTAAAGATTCCCA
>JAYGXS010000004.1:32284979-32296609 GCA_036362985.1 Ligula intestinalis
CTAAACTACTGCTCCCTTCCTATTACTACACACACCTCAGCTCAGAGGGTTAGAAGTGATAGACGGCCTCGTACAACTACACTTCTCCCCCATCCCCTTTGCCATTACTACAGCTACATTAACTGAGGAAGTTCGGTATGATAGACCCCTTAGTACTAAACCAGTACGCTACCTTTTACCACACCCAAAAGGACAGCCGCACTAGGACCACTTACATTATCTTCCGCTTCATCATCAGCCACAAGTACTGCAGAAATGTCACTTACGCTTAATTTATACATGACGCACCATGTACATATAAAAAATTCTTACGGACGTGCCACTACCACACAGACTACATACCCACAAGCACTTACTTAACCGCAACAATCAGACACGAATTATACCCGCCACATTCTATACAACATCCCTCCCGTACACCACGGAGTCCCCATACCCAATAAGGTCATTCACAATAACAGAAAAGGCAATATCGAACGATCATGGGTTGTGGCCCTAAAGAGGGCCTTTGTTGCCTTCCCACTCTGATTCTTCCATTCCTCGGGACGTCTGATTTCAACATACCTCTCGTATCCCGCACTATCACAAAATCACATTTATTCTTCAAATTCATCACACGTTACACTTCTTTCGGTATCCAATGGATAAGCCGGTGCAACGTGATCCAAATATAACTCCCAAGCCTCCTCCAATTCCATTTCATGCAGCCGAAACCACAGCCGGTATTGGACCTCGTTTACGTGGGCCGAAACACTTCGACCAGCTCGTGGTCCTCCTTCCCGAAGCTTCCTTTTCAATCTACTCCAGTACGCTGCGATTGCATTATAATGCCGTCCAGTGGTTGGATCCACAAAATTCTGAGAGTGGTTGATATTTGAATGACTGTAGCCTTCTTGCTCAAGACGACTATAACCTTTCCATTCATCTGTGGCAACTGTGCTTCCAAGATTAATCCACTTCCTTATCACAGGACGCAATTCTCTCCAACCTCTTTCACAACCGCTGCTCGCCGTCAACAATCATAAATCCCTAGGAGCCAGAACTGCCGCTTCCGACGGCTAATCAAAGTCTCATCTATCTGGATCTCGATGCCATCTCCTCCAAGACATCGTTTGGTTTTCACTACAATCCTGCTGCAGACATATCGACAAAAACCATATTACCGTACTGCCGTTGTTTGTGCGATTCATAAATCTTTCTCACATACCGTCACTCGTGTTCCTTGCAAAAACGCCAACCATATCTTAAAGAAATTCCTTATTGTCAATCGATTGCATCCAAACACTGATCCAGTCCTCAACGTACTTTTCTTTCTGCACCTCAGACATCGAAATACGTAGCCATCGGTATGCTGCCCAAATACTTGCTGCTTTATCCACCTCCGACAGCGGCATTTCAATGCATACGGCAGCAGTCCTCTCTCCTGACAGTTCTCCGTTACTCGTTACGCTTTCCGTTTTGCTCCTTCTTTCCATTCGCGGCTGAACTTTCCTCCTCCTGCATGCAAAATTTACAAAAATTAAATTACAGAATAACGAATGACCTATTGACTACGATGACAATTCCCCCGTTGATTTCTACGATGGGCACCACGCGCTCCAACAAGCCGCAACAGACACTGAGGCGAGCTGGGCAAGCAACACGAAAGCGACAGCCAGCGGAGCAACGCAGAGAACTAGCACGAGAGAAAACAGGAGTTTAGGCAGACTCGCACCGAATCTACCCACTCGCTCGCCACTCCCACCTCCGTTTCCGGTGTAAAGACAAAGTCAATAAGACCGGGGATGAGGGAGGGTGTAGATGGCTGGTGCGATAAACACTCAGCACGCGCTACTATTGGCAATTGCGGTTAATTTTCGTCGTATTTTTGCAGTAATTACTGTATCCTATAAATACAGCAAGCTCCTGTGCATGTGCTACCCTATCTACTATTGCTCTCTGACTATGTCTCTGAGGACAAATCCGCGACGGATATCGAAACGTCAGGCGAATAAAAGTATTATCCCAGCGATCGAATCATTTTCTTCTTCTCAACTGCTTCCTGGGACTCGCATGTTTACTTGTATTGGCAGTCTTTTTCGTTATAATAGAGCTAGCGCGCTCGAGTCCATTACGACACGCTTAAAGTCCTGGATTAGAAGGTGGCCTAGCTTAACTATGCTGCATCTATTCCGTGAGCCGTCCTGTGGTGGATACCAACACCTGAGATGATCAGACTAACTGACCTGAAATACCAGTGCCCAAAAGCTGGCCGCGTTGATAATGCGGCCTTGAGTGGTGTTACTAATGATCAATAGCAGCAGTCATTGTAATGAAGGAAATAGAATGAACACCCTGAATTTAAAAGGGTATTTATAATTAAAGAGGAATTGATACTTTTATAGGGTAATCACATGAGTCGGAATGCGCAACGATGGGGACAGGGATACGCGATCTGGTTTTTATTCTTCAAACTCATCTTCTTGGGAGCCCGTCGGCCTAAACGAAGCTGAAACCTTTGGTCTGAATGGCCTGCAGCAGCTTTTCGCGCAGAATCTGTTTGCTGGAGTACAGCGGCAGATAGGGTCTGGAAATGCAGGTATTGGTGGTTGGTAGGTGTTGGTCGTCAAGCGGCCGAATTGTGATTGTCGGCATGGGTTGGAAGCCGTGTGCACTGGCTGGTAGATCAGTACTCGAAGTCCAGAAGTAGAGCTGGTGGAAGGAGAAGCGAAAATTAACATTTCAGCAAAACGCCGCTCGAAATGAACGAACGGAATGAACGAAAGCACATTAGTTTTAAACATCTTCATGAGCCAATAAATTTTCCCTATCTAATAAAATAGACTTAACAATCCCCTAACCGAACTGAATCTCGTAAAACTGGCGCCAACGTCATAAAAGTCAGAAATAAATGGTCTGGTCTCCACTCGTTCACTGTTGCATTATTAATCGATAATCGATTTACGATCATCTGCAAAAGCTCTACATCGGAGACTTGGAGGCAAAACAAAAGTTTTAATTTCTATACTGCCATAGGGGTGCTTGAAATTTAACCTGCTACTATTTTACTTCGATGCCTGTGAGCGTGATAGGTCAGTATTGTAGTCAAATCAAAAGTACGAGCTTGTGATAATCTTGACCAGAGATTCCTCCCAGGAGGATGCAGGAGGTAAAAGGACACCTCACTGTTAAGCTGCCGCACTCCTACTGCCGACAGTTCCCCCGTCGATTTTGACGATGGGCACCACGCGCTCCAGCAAGCCGCAGCAAAAGTTGAAGCAAGCCGCAGCATACACAGAGGCAAACTGGGCAAGCAACACGAAAGCGGGAGCAAGTGGGAGCAACGAAGAGAACTGGCACGAGAGAAAACAGGAGTTTAGGCAGACTCCGTATCCGGTGTGGAAAAAAATTGAATAAGACCGGGGATGAGGGAGGGTGTAAGTGGCTGGTGTGATAAACACTCAACATGCGCACACTTGACACAGCCACCTCGCTAGATATGCTCCCGCCTTCGCGGGAGTATTGTCTACCACATATGCAAACATAACACAACCTTCTTCATAAATTACAGCACACTAACCCTGTCTATTTCAGTAACACCTAGAAATAATAATTCCTGTTATTTACCATCACCTCTTAGCATGCACAAAACTTCATGCATACACCTACACATTTATTCAACATCAACTTTCATTCCGAACATATGCACTAACACACTTTCCAAACTATGCCTCATAATCTGCTTTCGGATTTCATATTTAACGCTACAATCATTTCACAATCCCATACACTCAGTTACTTACCACACATAATCACTTCCATCTCACGTTTATTTCACTACAATTACTCTATTTCTCTTTTGAAAATAAATGAAGCATAACACGTACAGTCCATTGATAGCTATTCCACTTAGAATTTCATTTGCGTTAACCACTATAAAACACAAATTTCTACGCAAACTTACACTTTCTCTGCATTAGGTTGTACATTTTCCTTGTCCTCATCACCAACTCCTACATCACGCGAATTTCACTGACCAATGCTTCTTTCACACGTTGGTCCAAAAGTCGTCATAATTGTCCAGTTCACATGTAGCGCCCGAGCACGTAGGTTCCTCCGTCGGGATAGTTTCCTCCGGTATAACAGCTATATTAACTTCTTCAGCTTTAGCCACCGGCTTGTGTGTGTCCTCGATCACACTAGAATTGTCATTAGTCATTGTAAATGATAACAAAGTAATAATCCGAGGTACTTAATATGTATGAAGGTTTATTGTACAAGTACAGATGTTGTTAGGAAGAATGTGTAAGGGCAATGCACAGATCAGTAAAACACTCAAGACTGGTGATCCGGAAAGGTGGAGTTTGAATGTGCGTTACAAATAAACCTTATTATTATTATTTACCACCGGGGAGAGTAGCACGTCCGTTGTTACTTGTACTAAAACAACGAGAGAAGTAGGAACCTTTGTTAGTATCTCTTCTCGAGGTCGGTCCTTTGTGTCCCACTCTGTTTAAACAAACCCAGGGTCAGCTCTGCTTGCTACACGACAGTTCCCCCGTCGATTTCGACGATGGGCACCACGCGCTCCAACAAGCCGCAGCAAACGCTGAAGCAAGCCGCAACTGACACAGAGGCGAGCTGGGCAAGCAATACGCAAGCGACAGCAAGCGGGAGCGACGCAGAGAACTGGCGCGAGGAAAAAACAGGAGTTTAGGCAGACTTGCGCAGAATCTACCCACTCGCTCGCCACTCCCACCTCCGTTTCCGGTGTAAAGACAAAGTCAATAAGACCGGGGATGAGGGAGGGTGTAGATGGCTGGCGCGATAAACACTCAGCACGCGCACACTTGACACAGCCATCTCGCTAGGTATGCTCCCGACTGCGCGGGAGCGCCATAAAGGCCACATTAAGAGGGAGCCATTGCAGCCTGACTCTCAGTCCTCCCTCTCCTCCCGTACGCACACACAGACACACGCGTACAGAAGGAGCAGCTACGTAGGGGGTCCGAGTTTTTCCGTCAGTTGGCAGACCCTCCAAGCCACGGCTTTTAGCGCACCGTGATAGATTCAGACGCATTCAGATTTATTATAGTGAGGGAAGAATCGCGCCGAGGTCGACCTCACTCTCTCCCCCACCGCATAGTGACTGCCTAGCTTCTCGGGCACCCGCAGTGGGGCCTGAAACCCAGTGGGAGCGCGAGCGCAGTCACCAACAGGGAGTCAGAAGTGAGAGAAAGCGCCAGCGCCTTCCAGGCCGCAGGGACCGCGGTTGGCTGAAGACTGGCATTGCATGTGCATACAGACCATTGGATCTCAGAAGGGTGAGAGCAGCCCTGCATGAAGCCTGGGCCAACACCCTCCTGAGAGGGGTAACCAGTCAGTCAACGACTGAAAGGCACTTCCCATGCTCCGTCGTCGGTTGGCGTCCGTGGACGAGGCTTGCAGCGGAGAATCTTCAGTAGCTACTGAGGCTGTCGTTAGTGCTACAGACAGAACTGCAGGCGCCGCTATTATGAGTATGATTGCGGTAATGGAGCAAGTAATATAAACTACAGGAGCTATTATGGGGAAGAAAAGGCAAGACAGCGTTCGACAAATTCAACAAGAACGGTCTCCACTTACCTGAGGGAAGAGGCACATACCTGTGTTCCCGACAAACTTGACGACGCAATCGTGACGCGAGGCGACTAGTGAGTGTGGCTGAGGCTGGTGGTGGGGATGTGTGAGGTGCTGGGTGTGCCGACATCATGGTCAGTGCCGCTGTCGTGAATACGCATGTGACCTAGTAGGCCCATGCGATGAGCGAATGATCGGGGGCAGTGTGGGCAGTGAAGGCGGCGGTCTCGCCTGTGTGTTGGTGCTCCAGGCACTAGTTCACCTGTCTCTGTGCGATGGATTCGCAAGTGACCGATTAGACCGATGCGTGAGGTGAATTTGCGATTGCAGTGAGGGCATATCAGGCCCTCAGAGCTGGTGGGAGGTTCAGGTGTGGAAGTTGTTGCGGGCGGTAATGTGTCAGAGGGAGTGGAAGAAGTTGTGGGTGAGTTGGAGTCGGTGGACGAGGGCAATGAGGCATCTCTCGCGTCGGTGATTGCCGTCAAGGTGGAGGGTGGAGTAGGGTCTGGCGGAGTGTTTGGTGCAGTCGACGTGGATGCTGTCGAAGGAGGGTTGCACGGCTTCCGGAGGTGACCGACCAGGCCAATGCGTGCACGGAAGGTGCGTTGACAACGCGGACACGTTGGAAGGGCTTGGGTGGTGGCAGCGTGAGTCCGTGGATTGTGAGACTTGCGTGCCGTCCGTTTTGCCTTGGCGGCGGCGATCCGACTAGCTTCGTAGATTGCGGCGCCCGTTTTGACCGCTCTTCGCCACGCGGTTCGGTCCAGGGCGAGCTCCTCCCAGTTCAGCGTGTTGATTTGGAGACGCTTCAGGGAGTTCTTCAGGGTGTCCTTGTAACGCATCTTCTGTCCTCATTTGCGACGAGTACCTACGGCGACATCGCCATAGAACAGTCGCTTGGGCAGCCGTTCATCCTTCATACGTACCACGTGTCCGCTCCAGCGCAGTTGTATCTGCCTGAGCATGGCCTGGATGCTGAGAATTCCCGTTCTCTCCAGGATTTCCGTGTCCGGAATCCTCTCCTGCCACTTCACCTTCAATATGCGGCGTAGGCAGCTGATGTGAAAATGGTTCAGTTTGCGCGCTTGGCTAGCATAGACAGTCCAAGTCTCCGCTCCGTACAAGAGTGTTGACAGCACAACAGCCTTGTACATCTTCAATTTCGTTGACAGTTGAAGACCATGACGATTCCATACGGAGGCTTGGAGCCGACCGAAGGCTTGACTGGCTTTGGAGATTCTGCAGGCAATCTCGGCGTCTATTTTGGTGTTGCGGGAAAGCGTACTGCCGAGGTAGGTGAAGTTGTCCACGTTCTGCAGTACGGCTCCGTTGACGATGATGTGTGCGGGGTTGAGGTCAGCACCTGGCGGCGGCTGATGCATAACCACCGGCTTGTCCGTGTTGATGGTGAGGCCAAAGTTGGCGCAACCTGCTGCAAGGAGGACCATGCTCCTTTGCATGTCTGCTTCGGTGGTGGTGTTGAGAGCGCAGTCGTCCGCAAACAGCAGATCATGAATTGTGGTTGTGGAGACGCGCGTGGGGGCCTGCATCCGACGAATGTTGAGGAGGTTTCCGTCCGTTCTGAAATTGAGGGGGATTCCGGGACGCTCGTCATGGTAGGCGTCCATCAACATGGCAGAGAACATGAGACTGAAGAGGGTGGGTGCGAGGACACAGCCCTGCTTCACTCCATTGGTCACCGCGAAGGCTTCAGACAACGTTCCGTAGTCCGTGACGCGCGCCATCATCCCATCATGGACTTGTCGAACCATGTGGGTGAAGTGTTCCGGACAGCCAAACTTCTGCATAACCTTCCAAAGTCCGGGCCGGTTCACCGTGTCAAAGGCCTTTGTCAGATCGACGAACGTAGTGTAGAGGTGGGTCCGCATCTCTTGACATTTCTCCTGCAGCTGACGCGCGGCAAATATCATGTCAGTGGTGCCGCGGTGACGTCGAAAACCACACTGACTTTCAGGCAGAAGCCCTTGTTCCAGGTGGCTATTCAGACGATTGAGAAGAATGCGTGCGAAGATTTTTCCGGCAATATTCAGCAGTGAGATGCCGCGGTGGTTGTCACAGACCTGGCGATTCCCCTTACGCTTGTAGAGGTGGACGATGGTGGCGTCCTTGAAATCCTGGGGAACTTGGCCTTGTCGCCACATCTCCTGGAACAGGGTGGTGAGATGAGTTATGAGTTGGTGGCCACCATATTTGTAAATCTCCGCCGGGATCCCGTCGGACCCGGGTTCCTTCCCGCTGGACAGCTGCTGCACAGCCTTCATGGTCTTCTCAGGGGTTGGTGGGAGGTCGAGATCAGCATTAATTTCGACTTGGGGCAACCGCTCAATGGCAGCCTCAGAGGTGGTAGAGGGCCGGTTGAGTACACTTTGGAAGTGCTCGGCCCAGCGGCTCAGAAGTTGCGTCTTCTCTGTGATGAGGGTGGTACCGTCCGCGCTGAGAAGCGGGGCTGTGCCCCTCATTACGGGGCCGTAGACTGCTTTGAGCGCTGCGAAGAAGTTCTTCCATTCATTGCGATCCGCATAGCCTTGGATTTCCTCTTCCTTACGAACCATATAAGTGTCCTGCATTTCCCGCAGCCGCTGCTGTACAAGACGGCGACTTTGGTAGTAGGCTGCTTTCGTGGCGTCGGTAGGGTGAGCGACATATTCGTTGCGGAGGCGATTCTTCTCAGAGATGAGAGTACTGATGGCTGCATCGTTTTCGTCGAACCAGTCTTGGTGTGGGCGGGGCGCGGGCCCAAGGATGCGTTTTGCAGTGGATTGAACAGCGTCCCGTAGTTGACATCATTGGATCTCCACGGAGGTGTTCTCTTCTACGATTGGGAGGTTATCGAGCTGATGAGTCAGCTCGTTGCTGAAACGGAAGCGGTTAGCAGGCAAGCTTAACAGATCAGTATTCAACTTACCTGGGGGTCGCTTACCTTGAGGTCTCCTGCGTGGTTGAAGACGGATCCGCATCTTGGAGATGATGAGACGATGATCGGTATCACCATCGGCACCCGGCATTGCCTTTGTCACCAACACGTCCTGCTGGTCGCGTCGCCGCACGAGGACATAATCCAGAAGATGCCACTGACGAGACCTGGGGTGCATCCAGGTCGCCTTGTGCTGCAGCGGTTGGCTGAAGTAGGTGTTGGTCAGTATGAGACGGTGCACCGCGCAGGTACAAAGGAGGAGTAGGCCATTGTCGTTGAGTCCTCGGAGGCCGTGGGGTCCGAGCACTCCTCTCCAGGCGGCGTGGTCTGTGCCGACGCGGGCATTGAAGTCACCAAGGACTATCAATTTGTCCGCCTTCGGCACAGAGGCCAGGAGGGCGTGCAGATCCTCGTAGAACTTGTTCTTTGTCTCGTCAGAGCTGGTCATCGGAGGAGCGTAGACACTAACGATGGTGGCGAATTTGCCACCCCAGAGAGGCAGGCGGAGACTCATCAGGCGTTCGTTGATACCCTGCGGCGTACAGGGTAGTCGTCCCACGATGTCCTTCCGGATGGCAAAGGCGACGCCGGCCTCGCGTCGCTCTGTCGTCGGACCTCCCCCATAGAAGAAGGTGTAGCCGACACCCACCTCTTCTACGGAACCTTGAGCGGAGAAGCGGGTTTCACTGATGGCCGTGATGTCCACCTTGAAGCGCGCCAGCTCCCGGGCGATGAGCGCTGTTCTCCGCTCCGGTCGAATGCTCCTCGTGTTATCTAAAAGGGAACGAACATTCCAAGCGCCGAAGGTGATAGGACTTACCTGAGCTCCCTGAGCTGTCGTCCTGTGAGCTCTGGGAGCTGTCCTGCGGGAAGGAAACGGGTAAGAGGGAGGGTGGGGAAGAGAGAAGTTTTGATTTGCGTTTGTAGTGTTTCGACCGCATGTTTGCATTCTGTCAGCCACGGTCAACTGGCAGATGTCGCAACCCAGCGTGTTTGGAGTCCACCTTTTCTAGGTCCATCAACCCTCTCGCGAGGGGCAGCAGCGCTACTCCACGAAGGGACTGCCGGTCACCCACAACTGCTGCCGAACTGCATCATGGGCCGCGAGTGTTTTGGTGCCGAACGACCACTTGGCTGTGAGCCTGCCTTCAGCTTAGCTGAGGACTTTTAGGGGGGGGAGCATTTGGGAATTAGGGGGTGGGAGCAGCAGTAATTGTCTTAGTAGCAGTAGCGGTGAAAGGGGCTATGTCTTACATATAAAGGAAAGGCGTTCTAGTTCTACGTCATCTGACTTAGGGTAGAATTGCTGCTACGTGTAAGGGGTTATTGATGCTACTGCGCAGGCAAACTCTGTGAGGACTAAGAGTGCTAGTCATGGCGGTAGGACTACTATTTGAGTAGGAATCGCTACGGTGGAATAAGGTCACTTTAAGAGCACGGTGATGGAATGGTATAGGTATGGTTGTAGAGACAACACTAGAAATAGCAGGAAAAGTAATACATAACAAATAGCAAACAGAAAAGTAATATGATAAACTAGATGTAACAAGTGTAGCAAGACTGTAAACAAGCGAGGAAAGTGAACAGTAAGGTTCAAACAGACAATGGTACCGTTTACAGTAAGAAGCACCCTTTCACCAACTACGTCTACAAGGATGCTTACCACTGCAACCCGGGGACATACCGGGCGTGGGGACACACACACCGGAGACCCTCACTTGGTTTAGCCCGCTGATCGAGGCGGGGAGCCGGGGGGTGGCCGCCAGGCAAAGCCTAGCTCCGGGGAGCCACAAGTGAGAGTTGGATGCCAGCCAGGGACGCTAGGCGTAGCCACCACCTACGCGAGGAAGATGATGCGATCTGCCACGACCTTCACGTTCCACCCCGAGCTGGACACCCCATACCCCCCCCCACACACACACACACACACACACACTCACACACGCACACACACGACAGATCCCCCGTCGATTTCGACTATGGGCAGCACGCGCTCCAACAAGCCGCAGTAAACGCTGAAGTAAGCTGCAGCATACACAGAAGCAAGCTGGGCAAGCAACACGAAAGCGACAGCAAGCAGGAGCAACGCAAAGAACTCGTGCTAGAGAAAACAGGAGTTTAGGCAGACTTGCACAGAATCTACCCACTCGCTCGCCACTCCCACCTCCGTATCCGGTGTAAAGACAAAGTCAATAAGACCGGAAATGGGGGAGGGTGTAGATGGCTGGCGCGATAAACACTCAGTAAGCGCACACTTGACACAACCATCTCGCTAGCTCACCAGCAGGAAATAAGAAGTAGAGAAAGTGCCAGCGCCTTCCAGGTCGCAGAGACCGTCGTTGGCTGAAGACTGGCATTGCATGCATGTGTATGCAGACCATTGGATCGCAGAAGGGTGAGAGCAGCCCTGCATGAAGCCTGGACCAACACCCTCCTGAGAGGGGTAACCAGTCAGTCAACGACTGAAAGGCACTACCCATGCTCCGTCGTCAGTTGGCGGCCGTGGGCGAGGCTGAAAGGAGAGCAAAAGACAACCGGTGAACTTTGCGATTGTGGGCGTGCAGAAGAATAGGTAGAAGAAGCAGAAGAATAGGAAAAAGAGAAGAAGAGGAAGAAGGAGGGTAGAAGGAGGAGGGGTATGGACAATGGGGAAAAATATAAAAATGAAAAGGAAGAAGAAGTGAAAGTGGGAGATAGGGAGAGGAGGCGAGGAGTGGAACGCAGACAGGCCAGGAGAGAGGGGAGGAAATCAAGTATAGAACGAAACAATGAGAACAAAATCTCAACTTACCTTGCAGCAGAGAATGTTAAGTAGCTACTAAGGCTGAGGTTTGTACTAAAGACAGAAAGGTAGGTGCCACTATTATGAGTATGATTGCGGTGATGAAGCGAGTAATATAACTACAGGAGCTATTATGGGGCAGTAAGGCAATACAGTATTCGACAAATTCAGCAAGAACGGCCTCCACTTACCTGAGGGAGGAGGCACTCACCTGTGTTCCCGACAGTATTTGACGACGCAATCTTGACGCGAGGCAGCTAGTGAGTGGGGCTGAGGCTGGTGGTGGGGATGTGTGAGGTGCTGGGTGTGCCGACA
>JAYGXS010000004.1:32311735-32335960 GCA_036362985.1 Ligula intestinalis
GGCAACCTCGGCGTCTATTTAAGCGTTGCGGGAAAGCGTACTGCCGAGGTAAGTGAAGTTGTCCACGTTCTGCAGTACGGCTCCTTTGACGTTGATGCGTGCGGGGTTGAGGTCAGCACCTGGCGGCGGTTGATGCATAACCAACGTCTTGTCCGTGTTGATGGTGCGGCCAAAGTTGGCGCAACCTGCTGCAAAGAGGTCCATGCTCCTTTGCATGTCTGCTTCGGTGGTGGTGTTGAGAGCGCAGTCGTCCGCAAACAGCAGATCATGAACTGTGGTTGTGGAGACGCGCGTGGGGGCCTGCATCCGACGAATGTTGAGGAGGTTTCCGTCCGTTCTGTAGTTGAGGGGGATTCCGGGACGCTCGTCACGGTAGGCGTCCATCAGCATGGCAGAGAACATGAGACTGAAGAGGGTGGGTGCAAGGATACAGCCCTGCTTCACTCCATTGGTCACTGCGAAGGCTTCAGACAGCGTTCCGTAGTCCGTGACGCGCGCCATCATCCCGTCATGAAGTTGTCGAACCATGTGTGTGAAGTGTTCCGGACAGGATCCTCAACTCCACACCCCTTACCTTTAATTCTATTGGTTTACGCAGACCCTAACTCCTGAGGCGCTAAAATTAACTCTCACCGCCTCATTTGTAACGCCCGAGCGCCCTGTAGTCGTTTGGTAGTGTATCTTCTTCCTGATTAGGGCCGGTACTCAGTCGTTCGTCTACGTCCGCTGTCTTCTGGCTGTGTCCACGCGCTTTTATTCACTAGAATGCTCGATCAGAGGAAGAGTCACTCATCGAGATGATAAACCGATGCCAAGTGTTAACACACATATATTTATTACGAGAACAGTAGAATAATAACGATAATAAACTGTCATACAGGCGAACACGTAACCGAAGAAGACAATCGGGGAAGGTGGAGCTGAAGAATACCACCGGGGAAGGGAAGCACTCCGTGGGACCCTCACAGGAAGGGCAACTGTTATTCGCAACTGTCTACTAGGGACGGTGGGGCTGGAGACCACCACCAGGACTGGGGACAACCAATACACCAGTTTACCTGCGAGGTCACACCACCTACAACATCCTGGACTAGACTCAAAGTAACCGCGCCGACATAATTAAAACAAGAATCAATCTCATTGTTCTCTGGATACTACTCATTAATTTGTCTCAATCTTACATGATGCACAAAACCCCCTAGATTTTTGATTTGCGCGATCAATGCGGCCACTATGTAGCGCCCGCAATTTACATATTCCATCAAATTTGCGCTATTTTTACACTGATTTCTCCGTACATGATTCACTGCCCATCCCTTTTCCCCACGCATAAACCCCAAAATAACACCAGTCCCGTAAGACAGTAGACTCGGGTTTCACAAACTTGGATGGGGCTACACAAGCTACTTTTGCCAGAAGGTACTCCAACTCACTAGTCAGGAAAGATAGCATTCGTGGGAACAGTTTTACTGCGGGACAAATAACTGCACAGATGTCGTGTTACCAGCTAACTGCTTGGTCGGTCTGCATGCCAAGTGTGTCTGAGAAGTTGTTATTGTGTTGCTTTGCCTATGCGATCATGTACTCTCTCGTCTACACAGCCAATCAGCTAGAGCGGGTGTATCGAATGACATTAAGCGAACGCACGTCTGAAGCAGCGAGTCGATCGATGCCGTTTAAAAGGCCGACAAGAATTAATTAAGCCCACGGGATGCAAGTCATGGCAGACGAGAACAGGATGAGTCATGCACATCTGCACTTTGCGGCAGACTCCTATCGTATAAGCTGAAGTTTGCGCATTCGAATCACGTCGGGGTCACCAATTATCGAAAGCTGGTTGCTGTATCCACAACAGAAGGGTTCCCAAATCAAGAGCCAAACAAGAGAGAGAGAGTTGAGAGGAACAGCTCTATCGAGCTAAAGTAACCTTACAATAGCTGCTGCAAGCATGGCGTACGAAAACCACTTGCGTCGGTAAAAAGTATGGGTGTAGGAAGCTTTTGCTGCAGGATGAGTGCTCTGTCGACTGTAGCCAATCAAATGAGGTGGATGTTGTGATAAGCTTCGAGCGTACGCCCGGCGAGTCGACAGCGAGCTTGTGAAAAGAGAAGATCGCACAGCGCAAACCTGTCAGTCATATTCAATTTTGACAAGATGTTACACATCCAGCAACTGACGGAGCCGTGCCCTTCATTTTATGCATCAGCACTTTGCAGAATTTTCTGCCACCGATGTGTTTTTCCGCGTGCCAGCCAACACGGTGTGCACGTCACTTCAAAGTACTGATCCGGCACAGCAGCAAGAAGTAACGGCCCTGACACGCGGAGTCAATGCTGAGGGAGTTGCAGTGGCAGCGGACTACCGCCCAATGCCTCAAGAAGATAACTGAACCATTCAAAAAAAGAGCTCCGAATTTGCGTGAGTAGATGTATTTCTATCTTTTATGTGTACAGTTCGCTTATGTTCGAGGTTGAGCAGAGGATAAAAGTTGCCTCTCAACAGATAGTGCAGCCTGCCTGACATGCTGGTGAAAAGGGCCCATGGGCCAGATGCTACCAGTCTGCTCGGCGACTGTCGCATCTTCGGCTCTAGCTATTGGAATCACTCGTGGCGGTGCTGTGCTTCAGTGGAGTGGCAGGAGGCGACGACGACGAACTCTCCGCGGTTCTTGGAGTTTGTTGAGAAAGATGCGAGCGGGCATTCGCCGTTGGACGCTGGTGCTACGCACCGATGACTCCTCTCTGTCTGCTCTCGGGCGACAGAACTCCACCGAAGCAAGGCATCGCGAGGAGCGATTCTAACCACCAAAGACGAAAACATGACTGTCGACAGGCAGGATGTCAGCATCGAATCGATGGACCCTCTTTTCCCGCATGTCAGGCAGGCTGCACCATCTGTTAAGAGGCATTTGCCATCCACTGCTTCACCTCAAACATAAAGCAATTTTGCATATAAATAATAAGACCAAAAGACTTTTGTTGGATTGAACAACAGAGGCTTAATCTCCTCCTGTGAAGTGTGTGACGTCAGTCAAGAGAGGTGAGCCGAAGTTTTGTGCGCAACACATCTCTGTTGCTGCCAAGTTTTGCCTTGTCTGTTTGCAAAGGTAGTTGTTTTTCTCAGTCGACTTTCAGCAGCCTGGTGTGATCTGCGCACATGAGGGAGGCTAAGACAGATGGGCCAGCTGCTGTGTCTTTGGCGGTCGGACCAGCAAAAGCTTCATGCCGTCTCTTGCTGCCAGATCTGGGCTTTGAATAAGCGTGTACACCGTGTCGGCTAGCAGGCCGCCAAACAGATCGGCGGCAGAAAACTCCGCAAAGTGCTGCCGCATAAAGCGCAGGGATGGCGTTGGATGTCGAACATCCTGGCCAAATTGTATATGGCTAGGGGGTTTTCTAACTTCAGTCGGTCAATCAGGCAGATATAACTCGAAGGTATTTACCTCATGACCATAAAGCCCAATACACACTCCCTAGTCCAGAGGCGTGCAGCGACGCATGTGCCAACACTGTGGCCTCGCTTACATTGCGGATTATCATCCTGACCTCTCCAATATAAACGTTATCGAAAAGAGGTGTTGCAAGGCTGGAAGGTGCAAAACGAAAAACGCTGGAGGGGGGGGGGCTTACATCAGCGATACTTTGGGTGGCCAAATCAACCGCCCGTTGTGTCACTTATGGTGGCTTCAAACGCAGGAACGCACCCAACTATTACTAACACGCGGAGACATCAGTAAGCGTGTAGAGCACACTTACGGCAAGGCAAACAGAGGTCCGCAAAATTTCCCACAGCTCAAAACTTTTGTTAATGATAACTTGCACACAGGAAAGGTCAGCCTGACATATCACAGCAACAGAGGTGTGCCAGCGCTAGCACGCACGCTCACTGGGACGTAAATATTGTCCAATAAGTCTAGCAGCCCGCTATATACAGTAGGTTGTATACCTGAAAAAATGTGAAAGATTTGAAGGATTTAAGTAGAGGCTAAACAAACACATTTGAAGTTGTTTATTTTGTTGATAGGGCAGACTTGAGGTGCAAAATTGTGTTTGTTATGAAAGAGATTAGATCAGACCAGTAGGAATGGGGCCAAATCCAAAGTTTGTTAATATCTAAGGGATTGCCATGGAGCAGAAATTGCAGTTCGTGCTTAATATTAGGGTCCTGCCGGTTCGGAGAAATAAATAGTTCGCAGGCCGCACGCGGAAGGGCTGGCTGCGGTCTCAAAATTAGATTATAGTCGTAAGGTACACCATAATCATACCTCCTTTCCAGTATAAAAAGGTCCTCCATTAAAAAAATTACCCTTGGCGCACGAACACACAACACCGGGAAAGCAAACGTAATCCATAATCGCTACTCAATGCGTTTTTCTACATCGCGGATAAATTTCCTTGAAAAGTCGTCCACTATTGAATTGAATTAAACCCGCGTGGTTTGAATTTTCGAGCAAAACGAAGGCACAATAAATTCAAGTTTTACACTGAAATAAATTGTCGAAAGACAAAAATTAGATCAAAAAACACACTTTTTTGCAACGATCCTCCGTCCAGTTACCTACGATACTCTCACTGTTTGACCAGGAAATTTCTCCAAATCGAGCATCCTGCTGGAATTATTGGCTTGGATTACACGGTCTACCTGTCCAAATCAATCTCGTCAGGATTTCTGAGGAGTATCCACGGAAAAAATTACAAAGGCTGAGTTGGTCCATTATATTATATCCATTTTTTGATACCAGTATTGGAATTACCTACAGCATACTTAGAAACTAAACTTAGTTTAGTTTAGCTATAGCTCGGTTGCTATGCCTGTTTTTATCGACCCTGAACTAATTTTACAAATTTAGACATTAACCTAGTAGTCAGTCAAAGCTCTGCTGCTTAAATTCTATACACAATCGTCTTCAGTAAAAAGATTCGACTCCTAAAGGATTATTATATCAGCAAAGTGAAGCCTTAGGCTTTCTATCTCGTATATAAGACAAAAACTCCATATCTTAACCTTTTCTGTTGAAAATACAATTGTTGTACGCAGTTATGCAGACCAGAAGCCAAATGCAAAATTCGGCGCGAGGTGGGCTCGAAATCAAAACCGCTCCTTCACGAGGGCGCGTTGTGGTAAGTGTACTTGTCTGACTCTGCAGAATACAGTCTAACACTATATATACGGTTAACGTAATAGAGAAGACAAACAATGTATGGTATGTAAGATATTAAGGAAAAGGCTTACAACCGTAATAGTCAGAAACACGAGGATAAACTTGTACCGGTGTTGTCAGTTCATTCAAAGTCCAGGGAGGTAAGAGTTCAAGGAGACGAGAATTTTTAAGGTCACAAATAGTCGAGGACCACCACAGTACCCCAGCCTACACCGAAGGCGGCGTAACGAACGATGCCGAAGGAAAATATAAATGTTTTAAAGTGGTGAGATACAAGCCGGTCAGGAAAGTGAACGTGGCATCCACTGCGGGTAATGTATGAAGGAGGCGCTGGGCAAAAGTGGCTTGTAACTAGAATGCTGGAGGGGATGGAGGGAGGAATAACTGTCGATGGCAGTGGAGATGTGGGAAGAGGGAACAAACGGGATTGAGGAATTGAGGGTTGGGGAGCATGGGAAGTAGAAGCAGAGGGCTCGTCCGGCGGAATGTCCGGTACAGCGGCTTTGAGGCGGTCCACGCTTACGACCTCCTCTCGTGTTCCGCGAAGGATGCGGTAGGTCTTATGCCCGCGAGAGCTAACCCGGAACGGGCCGTCATAGGTAGTTTCCAGTGGTCTGCGAATCCGATCACATCGTAAAAGGACGTGAGAGCATGTCGCCAAGTCTTTTTCGAGGTAAGACTGGGAGACAGCAGGCCTTGGTGGAACCGGGGATAGCGTCCGCAAAAACTGCCGGAGGCGATGCAGGAGGTTTGCATGATCCTCGACCGCACCTGGAAGGGATGGCGAAATCATCTCACCGGGAAGTCGAACAGGGGCGCCGAACACCAGTTCAGCGGCGGAACAGCCAAGGTCCGGCTTGAGGGCGGAGCGGATGCCCAACAGGACCAGTAAAAGATGATCTGTCCAGTTTTTCGGATCGACTGCAGCGCGGAGGGAGGCTTTCAAGGTCCGATGGAAGCGTTCCACCATTCCGTTGGCAGCCCGATGATAGGCTGTCTTGCGAGTTTGCAAACAGCCTAAAAAGGAGTGAAGAGTCTGGAATAGAAACGACTCAAATTGGGCACCTCTGTCAGTCTTGATGGTAGAGGGAGCACCAAAAATGGCAACCCAACGACTAAGGAAGGCCCTGACTACTGTTGAAACTGACATATCGGGAATTGGGATCGCTTCGGGCCACCGAGTGTATCGATCCACACAAGTCAGAAGGTAGGAGCAGCCATTGGATAGAGGCAGGGGACCTACAAGGTCGAGAAGAACATGGTGGAACCTCGCATCGGGGCTGGGGAAGATTCCTATGGGTGCCTTATTGTGCCGGTGGACTTTACTTCGTTGACAAGCAAGAGTATCTCGAACTCAAGTCTTCAAATCCTTATGCATCTTCGGCCACACAAAGCGGTGGGAAACCAGCTTGTCGGTGGCTCGACTCCCAGGGTGAGAAAGGTCGTGCAGGAAGGAGAAAACATTGCATCGAAGGGATGGCGGCACGAAGGGGCGATGAGAGGAGGTAGAAACGTCACAAAGAATGGTGCCGTTGCCAGTCGTCAGCGGCAACTCCTGGAGTTGGAGTCTGGAGACATCTTCGTCACGGGGTGAGCCAACACGGCGTTATTCGGCAGCCATCTCAGCGAGGTCGATCCCAGGGGGTAAGTTGCAAATGAGCAATAGAGGGCCTGGACAATGCGTCAGCCACCTCATTTCGTGACCCACCGATGTGGTGGATATCTGAGGTGAACTGAAAAATATAGTCCAATTGGCGAATCTCCCGGGGATTCAAGTTGTCTGACTGCGACTTCAGGGCAAAAGATAATGGCTTGTGGTCAGCGAAAACTGTGAATTCTCTGCCCTCGAGCGCGTGCCGGAAGTGTTTCACGGCGAGGTAGACGGCAAGAAGCTCCCGTCCAAATGTGCTGTAGCGCGATTCAGCAGGTTTTAACTTCCTAGAGAAGAAAGCTCAAGGCTGAGCCTGACCTGAAAGATGCTGCTGGAGAACCGCACTGACTGTAACATTGGAAGCATCAACCATGAGTTAAATGGGAGCATCGGTAACTGGGTGCATCACGAGGACGGCGTCGGCTAGGGCGACCTTAGTCTTGTGAAAGCTACGAGGGCATCTGCAGATAGCTCGAACGAGCCTTTGGAACCCGAAAGGAGGTTCGTGAGTGGCAAAATAGTGTCAGCACAGTTCGGAAGAAACCGGCGGTAAAAATTCACCATGCCCAAAAATCGCTGCAGCTGACGCTTTGAAGGAGGTGGAAAATCTCGAATAGCCGCAACCTTAGAAGGAAACGGATGGATGCTGTTCGTATCAAGAGGTGTCCAAGAAACTCAGGAGAGGGAACGCCAAATACACACTTGAACGGGTTGAGGACAACGCCATATTGTTGAAGGCGGTCAAACCACGTTTCAAGATGCTCCATGTGGTCTTCGGTGGTAGAGCTGGCAACCAAAAGATCATCAATATAGGCATAAACGAAGAGAAGGCCACGTAGTACCCTATCAATAAACCGCTGGAAGGTTTGGGAGGCATTGCGAAGTCCAAACGGCATTCGCAAGAACTCAGAGGCCAAAAGGGGTAGTGACGCCTGTCTTGGAGACATCTTCTTTGGCTATCGGAATTTGATGAAACGCGCGGACCAGGTCAATCTTTGAGAACATACTTTTGCCGTATAGTGCACCGGCAAAGTCCTGAAGATGTGGAACTGGATAGCGATCTGGGATGGTAACGTTGTTCAAGGCCCGCAGGGACGCCAGTCACCAGAATCAGCCTTAGGTACCATGTGAAAGGGTGAAGCCCATGGACTGTCAGATTGGCGGACAGTGCCCATCTGAAGCATGTGCTCGAATTTGGCCTTAGCAGCAGTAAAACGTGCAGGCGCGAGGCGACGAGGGCGAGAGAAAACAGGAGGACCAGTGGTTCGGATATGATGAACAAAATCATGCGCTGGTGTATAAGAACTAAAGGTTGGACAGATTAAACCAGGATATCTCGCAAGAAGTTGGCGAAATGGACAGCCAGAATCAGGGTCCAAGATGGCGAGTTTGCGGGACTCTTCAGATGAAGGAATACCTGGAGAGGTCAACTTCGTAGTCTCGTCAAGTATACGGGAACGACGGCAGTCGACAATAAGACCAAAAGCCCCGCGAAAATCTGCACCAAGGATAGCGGTAGGAACACCTGCAACCACAAATATCCAAGAAAAGATACGCCTTAGACCAATGTCAAGGGAAAGTGAACGGAGTCCAAAAGTAGTAATGGGAGAAGAGTTAACAGCCTGGGGCACAAAACCAAGATTAGGGCAACGACAGTCGGCTGGCGAAGGCGGGATAACGGATGGTTGAGCGCCTGTGTCAATTGAGAAACGTCTGCTACTTTTGCTGTCGCAAACGTAAAAGGTACGACCCGAAGTGTTGCCAGAGAGCTCGGTCGCGTTAACTCTCCGACCGAGGAGTTTTCCGAAGAAGACTTAAAAGAGCAAGGTGGGATAAAGTCCTTTGCTCTAGTGCCCCAATTGGCATGATACCAACAAAGATTATCCGTTTTCGAGCGGTAGCGAGGGCTATAGCGGTCACGACTGGTCGAACGAGTCCGGTCGTGGCTGCTGGAACGCCGAGATTGACGAGGAGAGTTGCGCAGTTGCATCGTGGCGATAGTCGCTACTAGTTGAGCTACCTATGCTTTGAGGTCAGATAAATCCGAGCTAGGGGCTGCCACAGGCTGTGATACTTGAGCAATAGAAACGGGAAACGTTCAACCTCCATCATCTTATCAGCCATCGTGGCGAGTTTCATAACATCGCAATCTTCTGACCCAGCAGCCAGAATAGTTTGAATGAAGGAAGACAGGCGCTCTAAAAACATTTCTTTGAAAAACTTTGCGTCAATTGTCATATTGCCCTGAAGAGAAAGCATCCGAACGGACGGCTTACGATCGCCTAAAGCCTCTTCTTTTACCGAGGCATGGAAACGCTGCCGGTCAGAAACAGAGGTTAGCCGTAAAAGCTCTGACTTCAATTTCGTGTGGGGGTTTTCCAAAGGAGGATTACTCAAAAGTGTTGGAACCTGAGCTAAGATAGAAGGAGGAAGAGCCTCTATCAACTTGTAAAATTTGTCAAGTTCCTCTGTGATTTTAGCAGAGTGAAACGATGCTTCAATGCGAAAAAAATAAAGTTCAGGGGCTTGCTGCCAGAATTCCGGTAAAGACACTGTTGGTTTGGTCATAATGAGGGCAAAATAAAAATAGTCTGAGAGCCCAAAACGAAACTGTGTATCAGAAGGTTAACAATAAAATCGTGTAAAGTCGGAAAAAGTCACCAGTGTGGTAAGAGTACTTGTCTGACTCTGCAGAATACAGTCTAACACTATATATACGGTTAACGTAATAGAGAAGACAAACAATGTATGGTATGTAAGATATTAAGGAAAAGGCTTAAGCCGTAATAGTCAGAAACACGAGGATAAACTTCTACCGGTTTTGTCAGTTCATTCGAAGTCCAGGGAGGTAAGAGTTCAAGGAGACGAGAATGTTTAAGGTCACAAATAGTCGAGGACCACCACAGCGTCTCTAACCATTACGCCACTGACGCACGGTGTGAGACAAGATCCAAAAGTCTTACCAATTGGGTGCGACCGACGCAAGTAGTAGACTATTGCGACGGCTATGATGTGCTAGCCTCAAAGTTTGATAAACTTGTCGACGTGATAAAAAATATGCAGGAGTTTATGCTGCAGACCCTCGTTTCAAAGGAAAAACTCGAGGAAGAAATGAAAGGCATGAGAGATTTTATCCAACAGACCTAAGTCTCAACAGAAAACCTGACAGCTGCCGAGCTTACGTGTAGAACATCTCAGAAACCTTCGAGTATACCTATACCTAAAGTACAGGCTCCCATAGTTGACCATGCAGCCACATTGGAGGCTAAGTCGAACACCCCCGCTGTGGACAACGAAGGGACGGCTGGGCCACCACCAAAATCTAAGGCTCTCATAACAATTGCAAGACTGTGCCAACACCTAGCGTAAAGGTGCCTAAAGCTGCCGTGCCTGACCTCGCGAGCACCCCTAGCGACAGCAGCAAAGTCAATTCTGGCGAAATATTGACTCCAGCCAGTCCGAGCTCGAGGCCCACTGCCAGCCCAAGCTCCCAGATCGCAGACACGGATTCTGGGGCCAACTTAGAGACCGTGTCCAACGCCGAAATGACATGCAACAACGAAGGGTTTGGCTTCCCGAATACACATAGCAACAGAAATAAGGCCCATGCTGGGGAACCATCTACATCGGCCATCCCGAGCTCGAGTCACACAGAGGCCAATATGACAAATAATGTAGAAAAAGTCTTACAACACCCACAAGGACGATAGATTTGTATTATTGTCCAGGGCCTAGAAGAATGTACTTCAGTCAGTTCAGACCATAACGTGGAGAACATGGCATCCTTCAACCGTGTTCTAAACGATCTGTTCGAGCCAGGTTTGGAATTTCCAGTTCTGAAATCATTTCGGATCGGAAAAAATCTGACGAGGCCACCGGTACGCCGCGACCACGACCTCTAAAAATTGTGATGCAAAATGACGAACACGTTAAACTGATCTTATCACAAAAGACCAGCCTTCGCCAGTCACACAAAGAAGTTTTTTTTTCAGTCGGAGTACTCTCTAGCGGAACGGCTCAAACGTCGGGAACTTGTGGCAGAATTACTTTCGAGAAGAAAAAAGGCGAGACCAGCCTGGAAATCTTGAACGGGAAGATTATTCACTGGAATATGAGATTCTTGAACCAACCGATAATACTTCGAACAATGGCCTTAGCGTGGCTTACACAGCCGATATCAAACGAAGTTCAAATTCCACCGAGACAAAATTCGCCAAAAATATGTCACTTAAATTCTATCACACCAACACACAGAGTCTATTGTCCAAGTTTGATGAACTGAAAGTGCAGACATATGGCCTTTCTCCCGACATTATCTCTCTGACAGAAACCTGGCTGTCTGAAAACGTGGGTGACCGCGAATTGGCACTACCTGGCTTTAATCTGTTCCGAAGAGATAGAAGAGGGCGCCAAGGAGGAGGAATTATAACTTACGTCAAACATGGACTGCTAGTCTCAGAAAAAACAGAGCGGCTTCATTGCAGCACCGAGGCCATCTGGCTTACTATAAAGGTACCGGAATCACCCAGCCTGGAAGTTCTGACCGTGTACCGTCCGCCTAGACATGATCACGAGGCTGACCCTGGTCTACTAGAAGAGTTAGCGAGATCAGCTGCTTGGCCCGACGTCTTGATTATGGGAGACTTCAATGGCCCGCTTATCGATTGGGGTTCACATACGCACGAGGTCCAGAGCAAGCATTAGACTGGCGTTTACTAGCTCTGACACTTAATGCATCTCTCAGTCAACACGTTCTATTTCCCACCAGGGTGCGTGAGGGGTAGCAATCAAACTGCCTAGACCTGGTGCTTACGAAATCGCTGGACAGCATCGACGAGGTGCAATCTCTACCTCCTCTAGGTAAAAGTGATCACATCGTACTCAATTGGGACTATTCTATATTTTCGGTACCCGAACAACCCACCAAGTTAGAAGGAATATTTGGCGTGGTGACTTTGATCAAATGAAGGCCGAAATAATCAACATAAATTGGGAATTGGTTTTTTCCCGGCAATATAGCTGATGATTGGGGATGGTTCAGTGAGTTATTGCATACTCTCCTGAGAAACCACTGTCCGATTACACGGAAGAAGCTAACAACAAACCTCAGTGGCTGACTCAAGCGCTGAAGGAAGAGATAAATAAAAAGGGGAGATTGTTTAGAAAGTATAGAGCAGATAGAAACCCGGTATCCCTAAATGCATACATAACGCAGAGGAATCTCGTGAAGCGACTTATCTTCAAAGCGCGCAAAGACTTTGAAAAAGATTTACTAAACCGGGCAGTTAAAAATCCGAAGCTATTTTATGGCTACTTAAGCAAGACCACACGAAACCGGGACCCAGTTCCCCTTCTGAAGGCAAGCGACGGAACAGAAATGAGTGAGGATGGAGCAAAAGCTGAGCATCTTTCACAATTTTTCAAATCGAACTTAACGACTGAAATCGGATTCATCCCTCCAAACTATGGCTTAGATAACGGTCCAAAGATTGCAAATGTGGCCTTCGCTGAAGCAACCGTTCTTCAGGAGTTGATGGCACTAAACGACTCGAAATCATCCGGTCCCGATGACATCCCGCCTAAATTACTGAAAAAACTTGCTGAGGAGCTAGCCAAACCGCTTTCTATGCTTTTCAGTACCTCGTTTAACGCTGGTTGTTTACCCGCCGATTGGAAATCCGCACGGATCACACCGTTGTATAAAGGCGGCAGAAAGGTTTCTGCAAACAGTTATAGACCAATCAGCCTCACTTCGATCTGTTGCAAGATTATGGTAAAAAGTAGTAAAGCGAGAGCTGATGCGTTTCTTAGAGCAGCATAACCTTCTATCGGATGCGCAACATGGGTTCCGCAGAGGCAGGTCCTGCGTGACAAACCTGCTCCATTGTTTGGAACGCTGTACTCGGGCAGTTGATGGAGGAAATCCGCTTCATGTAATCTACATCGACTTCAAGAAGGCTTTTGATAGCGTCCCACATCAACGACTTCTGCACAAACTCAGCCTAATAGGCTTTCGAGGAAATCTGCTAAAGTGGATTCAAAGCTTCTTACTTGGCCGCTCTCAAACTGTCCATATTGGTGACCAGCAGTCGGCAGACGTTGCAGTCGAGAGCGGTGTCCCCCAAGGCTCTGTCCTTGGCCCTATACTGTTCATTATATACGTCAATGACTCCGTCCATGAACTGGACTGCGATGTGGCTATGTTTGCCGATGACATTAAGATTTGGAACGTCATCAGAAATTCAGCTGACGAAGAACGTTTGCAGATAAACCTAAACCGTCTTCAAACTTGGTCTCAAGACTGGCTTTTGCCGTTTAACGAGAACAAATGCAGTACCCTACGAGTTGGCCGACCCAGCTCTCAGAACCCCATGGTTTACAGCCTAAATGGCATCCAACTGCAAGAAGTGGACGCGCAGAAAGATTTGGGAGTATGGATCTCTACGTCTCTCAAGCCCTCGCTGCACTGCACAAAAGTAGCCAAGTCTGCGATGTCCGTCCTGTATCTTGTCAAAAGGGCTTTCTGTGCCTTCGATAAAGACTGCTTTGCAAAGGTCTTTGGAACATTTGTGCGGCCGAAGTTGGAGTTCGCAATCCAAGCATGGAAACCCTGGATTGCGAAAGACCTAAATTCCCTCGAGAAGGTCCAGAGGCGCGCGACCATACTGGTTACCGGTCAGAGCTTTTTACCCTACGAAAGACGTTTAGCTAATCTCGATCTATTTCCGTTAAGTAACAGACAGCTACGTAGCATTTCGTATAATGCGCGGGCAGGACTGTTGTTTTCTACCTCGCGACTACTTCCAGTTAGCAACAACGACGAACTGAAGAGGGCATCTCTTCAAACTACGCATAACAGGGGCCAGACTAGACACACGCAAGTTCTTCTTTGGTGATAGAGTAGTTGAAGCTTGGAATGCTCTCCCAGAGGATATTGTTATGTCCCCATCTGTGGATACATTCAAGAGAAATTTAGATTCTCATACCCGAAATGCCCACTAAAATTAGACCTGGCGAGACTGAAATTATATATCTATATACAGTGTAGTCCGGTTAATGTGGACACATCCGTTCCAGGCCAACTGTCCATATTAACCGGTTGTCCACATTAAGCGAACTGACCCCAAACCAGTCGTTTCTACGTATAAAAAACAGAATTTTGCATCTGAATGAAGTTTTATTGAAAGAACATGCTCAGTTTTGATTGCTTTGGTGGAAACTTTTCTCTTAAAGCTCCCCTAAAGTTCTTTATCAGTGTCAAAATTCTCCACATCAAAACCTTGTTGTCGATGCCCCGTTTCGAGTACGGCCAATGCCGCCCTCATTTATTTTGATGAGACTGGGGGCTCGACTTCTTTGTCTTCCTCTTCACACTCTTCTTCCTACTTGTCTGATACCTTCTTGGCATCTTCGGCGAGTTCGCTTGTCACCTCCTCCAGTGTTGCCTCCTCGGCGACTTCGGCATCGTCGTCGATTGAAACCCACTCTAGAAAACTCTCGATCCTGTCCTCTGTCACGTCTTCTGGGATCAGAATCGCGACTTCATTCTCTGCAACTTCCTCTTCAGTGGTGACGAAGCCCGCTTTCCTCCAGCAATTTACGATTGTCTCCGACTTCACCTTTTTCCATGAAGTGCTCAACATCTCCATGGCCTGAAGAACGTTGTGAGCCAAACGCATGCCAGTCTCATCGTCTTCCACTAGGTCTTGGATGATCTGCAAAACTCTCGCCGGATCGCGGTCCGAAAGAAGGCTTTAAGAGATCGAATGATGCCCTGATCACAGGGTTGCAGAACTGAAGTTGTGTTGGATGGCAAAAATCGAAGTGTGATGTTCCTCAGTCCTTCAACTCGAGTGTGGGCACTGCAGTTATCTGCCAAGAGAAGGATCTTGCGCTTCTGGCGCCCCATTTCGAGGTCAAGTTCTCGTAAGAAATTTTCCCACAGCCCAGACGTCATCCATGCGTTCTTCCCGATCGCTTAATGCACTCCCGATAGAATGTTCTTTCCTTTTAAGCACCTTGGCTGCTCTGATTTCCCGATCACAAGAAGTGGCAGTTTTTCTCCTTCCAGACTGCACGTAACCAGAGCGGTGATTCTGTCCTTCGCCGTTTTGAATCCCTTTGCCGACTTCTTTGACTTCTGGGTCAGGTACGTTGAGTCTGGAAGTGCCCGAAAATAAATTGCTGTCTCGTCAGTGTTGAAGGCATCCTTGGGTTGAAACTGCTTCACCAGGTCAGGCCAATCTTTCTTGAGGAAATCATCAGCTCTGGAGGTGTCGGCTTCTGCTGCCTCACCACGCAGAGTCGCTAAGACGAGTCCGTTTCTCTTCTTCCACCTCGCAAACCACCCTACGGTAGGAGTGAAGTTGACTCCCGCTACTTCTGCGATTTTCGCAGCCTCCTCCATAAGCAGCGGACCATTGAGAGGGATGTTACGATCGTGGGCCCAATGATAAAACTGCAAAAGTGCTGCCTCGATATCCTTGTCCTTTCCATATCTATTGCATTTCTGGGCAGGGCCTTGTTCATATTCTGAAGCCTCACGACGAAGTTCCTCCTCTTTTTTCACCAATTTTCCCAACATCGACTTGGAAACTCCAAGCTGGTCGGCTGCCTCTCGAAGACCAATTCGGGGTGACTGCTTCTTAAGGTCATGGAACTTGTACAAAACATCAAGTTTCTCTGTTGGTGTTCGATCCTTTCGCTTCCCCATCTGGGAAAGAAAGATTGCAGAAGTCGAAGAACGACAGTCAAAAGCACTTCACTTTCTCGTGATCAGCCTTTACACGTACACAACCACAGGCAAACGAACAGAAAAGCTTTGTGTACTGTTCATCTGACGCAAAACTTTCAGAACAGGACGCGGGAATTCCCCGTCGCGGGCGATTTGGACTGGATTTTTGACAAAATCGAGGGAAAGCAGATAAGGGGGACAAGGGTGAGGATACGGGGGCAGGGCAGGGGGAGTGGGAATAGCCTAGATGACGTATTGGCGGCCTCCTTCGACAACTGCACCTCCCAACTGTGGCGAACAGGACGCGGGAATTCCCCGCCGCGGGCGATTTGGACTGGGTTTTTGACAAAATCTGTGGGTCGACCGACCGGTTGACAGCTTGGTGCTGTCCACATTAAGCGGTGGCTGTCCAGATTAACCGGAGGATTTAACTATGGAGAAATTCCGTTCCTGGCCAACTGTCCATGTTAACCGTGTCCACATTAACCGTACTCCACAGTATTTATATAAACATACTACTCACTGATTTTCAGTAATATGTTAGTTTAGAATAACAGGACTGCAAGCGTCGAGTCCGCCAGACGTTGTGATCCGAGGCTACGCGGATTTCAGTATCAGTATATTGAGGGTATGTAGGAAAAATTCCTTTGAGTGCCCTTTTTGTACATATGTGCAGTGGTAGCAGAAAATGTGTTTCTCAGACTGCTGCCAGGGCAAGTTGTCCTGTGTCATAGGATGAAAATAGAGGCAGACAGTGAAAAAAATCCTCAGGAATATTTAGGCGAAAAACTGTTGCTCTTATGGGGATAATCCGTGGAATTTAGGAGAAAAGAAGGGTTCCAACGGGGGGTCATTGCAAAGGTTCCCAGGATCATCACCGTGTGGAAGCCGCGTCCTGATTCTTCCTTGCTGATTGCAGAGTCCGCCAACGGAACTGGTAAAACAGAGGCATCCGTCCAGATCGTCGACAGTCCGCTTTGGGTCGAACCAAGGGTGAATGTTTATGCCGTCAGGTCTGGCTGATAAGATCGCCAGCGGGTAATCACGGTACGCAGATAGCCAAGTAGGGTAGACCGCGGAGACCTTCGCATGAGGCTATGCGTGGGAGGGCGTTATAAATAGCAAACGTGAATGGATATAAAAACTAATACTACTGAAAAATTGGAAGTAGTATTATTATTTTTATTGCAAATTGTCTGTTACGATCCATCTTGCGCTGCTATATCGATCCAGTTTTCGCTTTAAACCCTCAAGCAATTCCGACATAACAACGTCCTGAGGAAGCGCATTCCATGCTCCGACCACCCTTTTTGAAAAGAAGTGTTTCCGAGCGTCCAGGCTGGCCCCTGTCACCTTTAATTTGAGAGGATGACCCCTCAGATTCGTGGTCGTTGCTAATTCGAAAAAATCCCCTGATATAGGACAGCAGTCTTGAAGACGTAATACGCGGAATGCTAGTATCAGGTCCCCCCGAAGCTGCCTGTAGCGCAATGGGAAGAGGTTGAGATTCGACAGCCGTGTTTCATAAGGCTGCGAGCCCTGCCCCATAACAAGTTTGGTTGCGCGCCGTTGTACCTTTTCCAAAATGTTGATGTGTTTCCTGGCCCAGGGTCTCCAAGCTTGGATAGCGGATTCTAGGTGCGGTCGTACGAAGGTTCCGAAGACTTTTGTGAAGCACTCTTCATTGAAGGTAGAAAAAGCTCGTTTGACGAGGTATAGGATCGACATCGCGGACTTGACTACCTTTGTGTAATGCAGGGAGGGTTTAAGCGAGGGCGTAATCCAGACTCCCAAGTCTTTCTGGGCGTTCACTTCCTTCAATGGTATGTCATTCAGTCGGTAAGCCGTGCCGTTTGAAGAACCGGATTTGCCAACTGGAATGGTAATGCACTTGCTCTCATTGAACGGTAAGAGCCAGTCCGCCGACCATTTTTGAAGTCTAATTAAATTTTCCTGTAAGTGCTCGTCGTCAGCCACAGTTTGAATTACGCTCCAAAGTTTTATACCATCGGCAAACATGGCGATGCCGCAATCCAGTTCGCGGACACAGTCATTGGTGTAGATAACAAACAAGATAGGGCCGAGAACGGAGCCTTGGGGAACACCACTCTCAACCTCAACCTTGGCTGACTGTTTGTCGCTGATGTGGACAGTTTGCGAGCGACCGATTAGGAAGCTTTTTATCCACGTAAGGAGCCTACCCCTTACTCCTATGCGGCTGACTTTATAAAGAAGGCGGTGGTGCGGCACGCTATCGAAAGCCTTTTTGAAGTCAATATAGACAGCATGCACTGAGTTTCCACTATCGACTGCCTCAGTCCACCGTTCTAAACAGTAGAGCAAGTTTGTTACGCAGGACCTACCTCTACGAAAACCATGCTGAGCATCCGATAGCAGATGGTTTTGTTCCAGGAGCTGCATTAGTTGTTGCTTGATAATTTTTTCCATGATTTTGCAACAGATTGCAGTAAGGCTAACTGGTCGGTTGTTATTCGCTGAGACCCGGCTTCCCCCTTGTATAGCGGTGTAATCCTCGTGGATTTCCAATCTATTGGTTGGCATCCGGTTTCGAAGGAGGTTTGGAAGAGCATAGAGAGTGGTTTGGCCAACTCCTTGGCGAGATCCTTCAAAATCTTGGCTGGTACATTGTCGGGACCTGGTGACTTAGATTCTTTTAAGCTTAAGAGTTCCTTAAGTACAACAGCCTCGGGGAATTGGACAGTCTCAACTATTGTATCCGCTTCGATGTCGTCGGTGGGGTGATCGTATGCCGTTTCCTTTGTGAAGACTGATCGGAAAAATTTTGAAAGATGATCCGCCTTTGCTTCATCATCTTTCAAGTCTCTTCCCTCAGCGGTCCTCAGCAGGGGTATCGGATCCTTGTTTTTGGTACTCTGCCTGAGGTAACTGTAAAACAGTTTGGGGCTCACTGTGGTCCGGTTTAGCAAGTCTGCTTTGAAAGCCTGTCTTGTTTTGAGAATAAGATCCTTGACCCGGTTTCTCTGAGTTTTGTAGGAGTCCTGTCTGCTAGAATTTTTTTCCACAGCTTCCGCTGTTTGTTCACTTCTATTTTTGAGGCCTGCGTAAGCCATCGCGGTCTAGTGTTCATCTTTTTTCGCGAAATTGGACAGTGGTTGTCGATGAGTCTGTGCAGTGTGTTCCGGAACGCTTCCCAGTCCGCAGTTATGTTTCCAGAAAATGGAGGTTCCCAATCGGCGCGCGTGAGTTCGGTCTTCATTCGATCGAAATCGCCTCGCCAAATATTTCGTCTGGCTGTTGAGGGTCTCTACGGTATTGAGAATAACGAGTACTCCCATAGCAGTACAACATGGTCCCTTTTACCTAGTGGTGGGAGACATGACACTTCGTCGATGCTGTCCTGCGATTTCGTGAGAACGAAGTCCAGACAGTTGGACTGTTGGCCATCGCGCATCCTTGTTGGAAAAGTGACGTGTTGCGTGAGAAGTAACTTCAGAGTCATGCGCAGAAGGCAGCTGTCAAAGGTTCGATCGGAGCTATGTGCGCAGGCCGCACCCCAGTCGATGTGAGGCGCGTTAAAGTCTCCCACAATCAGGATGTCCGATCGTGCAGTAATTTTTTCCAGCTCCTCTAGCAAGGAGACATCCACTACGGGCTCTCTTCTCGGTGGTCGGTAGAGTGTCAGTACATCGAGGTTGGGTGCACCTGGTACTTTAATGGACAGCCAGATGGCCTCGGAAGTACACGCCAGTTTATCCGTTTTGTCTAAAACTGTGAGTCCATTTTTCATGTATGCTGCTACGCCACCGCCTTGACGACCTTCTCTGTCTTTTCTGAACAGTTGATAGCCAGGCATAGATACCTTGCCGTCGGCTACCTGTTCAGACAGCCAAGTTTCCGTTATTGAAACTATATCCGGTGATAATTCAAAGGCATGAATCTTCAGCTCGTCAAGCTTTGAAAGCATACTCTGTGCATTTTTGTACATGAAAGTTAGCTTTCTGTTTGCTCGAGAATTGTTTACAGTCAGGCTCTCCCCGTCCCTTACCGGGTCGACTGTGCGGTCATCCGGAGAGGACCTTTCCTGGGGGAGAACAGTGGACGCTGGATCACTTGGTTGTTGTAAATAACCAAATGTTTTTCCCCTTCGTTCTGCCTCTGTATGTTTTTCTATGGGGCGCAATCCTCCCCCTACTGAGCCGACTGTGTGGTTATCCGGAACGGACCTATCCAAGGTGAGAACAGTGGACGTTGAATCACTTCGTTGTTGTAAATAACCAAGTTTTGTTCGCCCTTGCTGGCCCGCTCCCTCTTTTCGGAAACAAGTTGACGACGTTTGTTCCGTTCTGCAGCTGAGAACTCCTGTTAAAAAAACTCCCGGGTCAGAGTCTTTTATTTTAAAACGCCTAGATAGAATGAGCTTGGCGTCTTGGCTTCTTGCCATGACCACTTTCAGAGGTCTGGGACGTGCCGTTCCAGTTGGGCTCTCAGGCCGTTTGCCAAGGCGGAAGGCCTTTTCGCACTCTAATGGTACATTGGGTCCCAGCATTTTGTTCATAAGTGCATGGAAGAGCTGGACATCTGCGGAATGCCGGTCCATGGGAGTGGCTGCGGTTGATTCCATTAATCCCTGTATTATGATGCTGGCTTCTCTCTTAGTGCCATTTTTCGTGCCTACGACACTGTCGCTTGCTTGCTCGTTAACAACTCTTGTGTGCGACCGGACTCTATGGTTGATGTACTGCCCTCGTTTTCTACTGTGGGCTTCAGGCTGACGCCTGCGACACTGTCACCCACTTTCTGGTTAATAGCAGTACTGGCAGTGGAATTCTCTGCCCGCGGACATTGTTATGTCGCCATCTGAGCACACGTTTACGATTAAGTCAGACGCATCTGTAGGCATGTTTACGATACTATTAAGTTAGAAAAATAGCCACTGAGCCCTGAAAATAAACTGCCATTTGCCGAATACAAATTGTGAATAATAACATTATAAAAAAACATACTACTCGCTAATTTTCAGTAATATGTTTGTTTAGAAAACTACCTATTACATTTCTTCTGTCAATTAGTAGGCAGACTCGTTAAAGCACCAAGGGTGCACGATGGGCGCATCGCCGACACTCGATGAGGTTCGCGTGACCTCCGCCAACTTCTCTTCGTGGGACTTTTGGTATTATTGCGAAAACCGCGATGGACTCTCCCTGACATGCTTCAAACACTTAGCACAGGCCATCAGCTTCGAATATACTCTGCACCTTCACCCCACCCCTCTCGGGCGACAGTTTTTCTCCTTAAATCTCCCAAATGGCATTCAAACCCCCTAGACTTTGAACAATTCCTGAGGAGTTTTTCACTGTCGGCCCTCAAATTTCTGGCAACGCCACTGTTCTGAAATGTTCTGCAGATCAAATGAATTGAAAAAAACTGTACCACTAGGGAGTTCAAAGGTATTTACCTATATTTCCCTCAATAAAAACCTGACCTGGCCTATAGGCCAAATTGGACTGCTTTCAACGCGGTGGTAGTGTAATGGCCTCGTGCGCTCATGACCTCACTTTAGTTCAAATAAACAAAGAAGGATAAAAAATCGGTTTATACTGGGCAAAGTAGGTAACCAACGTAAACCTAAGGAAATTTACATGCGAATGAAGGGAGGAAAAATTGTGGCTCAGTTTGAAAATTCCTCCATTGGGTGTTGTCTTATACATACTATAATGGCCTACTCTTCCCTGCATTCTGCTACTTCCACTTTCGAATAGGTTCAACCCGCCCCCCCAAAAGTGCTCGCAAGGGACTTGTTTTATACGGCGAATCTAACCGGCACCCTGGTTTTTGTGTGCCTTTCTTATTCTTCGTTTGATTTCTAATAGTCATTGCACGCCATTTGGCTTCTTCGGACAACCAAACTGAGAGAGGTACTCGTGAGTGGCAGAAATAGCCGTCTTGGACTTCGCCCAATGTTGCCGTGAGTGCTTCTTTCATTGAATTTTTTATTCGCAAATCTGTGTGAAAACGTCGTGGTTGTGCCGTGCTCTTATGAAGCGCTATTCAACAAGCCATTTGTGTCGCTACGTGCTGCGGCTGTGAAACTTATGGAGTCAGCCATTTACCAGTTCCACATTAGTATGTTTCATGGAATACGGTGTTAGTGTAGAGTCATTCGCGAGTCTGTAGCCTCAGTGATGAGGTGTACCACCTTTTGGGCAAAACTGTTTTGTAAGCCGCCTGAATATATATTCTCTCCACCCAACTGTCTTACGGAATTGGTGGTTAAACAGTTAATTCTTAGTTAACGAATGTAAATGGATATTTGATTGTGTTGAAGGTGAGCAGAGAAGATTAAACTAGAGCCACTTATAGTTGTTTTAATGAACTCAATAGAATAAACTCTATTCTAAACTCTATCAAAGTGAACTGTTGCTCAGGTAACTGATGCCGATTGATGGAAATTCGACCTCAGATTGGTGGAATTTAGTGGGAAGAGGGGAAAGACGGGGTACGGAAAATATAAAAGTAGGTTATTATTACAAGTTAAAGGCAAATAAGACCTCTAAGGACAGTCCTACCCTTTTTCAAAATTTTATTCGCCGCTGTTCTGTCATCAGCACGTTCTTGCTTCCGTTTGCAGGTTTTCGTGAACTGCCCCACAGAAGCGTAGCTGCAGTCCGCTCTCCAGCGTTAGCCGGGGAGGCACCATCTGGCATCATTGGAGCGTTCCATGCACAATAGTTGACATCCACAGTTCTCTTGGTCTCTCTTTCTACTCAAGTAGGTCCCTTACTGGTCAAATTTATTTTACATTGTACACGTTTACTTGGCTGCCTCTATCTTTGTAAATTGTGCTGTGGCTGTTTCGTACTCAATTTGGTAACACGGACTTCTTGGAATGTGTTTGCTTTCCATTGTTGTTGCCTCGTCCAGGATTGCACGCTGACGCTTGCCTTGTTTTTGGAACTTTAGTGCCTTGACCGTCACACACAGGAGGCAGCAACGTCCGCTACTTCCTTTCCGGCAGCAAAAACCTGTGTGTATTGCGAACTCCGGCCTAGCAGAATTCTGCCAAAGAGTTGCGTGCAGTCCTGTCAGAGTCCCCTGCCCCCCCCCCCCCTTGAAAGACTGAAACCCCTACGCCAAACGGGTCGACTTCCAGGCGTTCGATTCGAAAATAGCAGTAACTGAACTCTGGACCTACTAGAACTGCATTCAAACTCACCCTCTGCACAGAATTTCATCACACAGCCCCCCTACCTCTTCGACATGAGTGCAATTATTTAGGGGATTCTGGCAGTTCTCAGCTGAAGTGTTGTACAATACTCACAGCCATAGCACTGGGTTACAGTTGCCGCGCGCATCACAAGCGTATACCGGTGGTTTCACGCGTCATCTGTTTTGGCTAGCCCCCTTCCACCCCTGTCTCTTCCCCTGAGGATTCAAGGGATCTGGGTTTAAGCCTGTGGGGCCATCTATACCGGCAACGCTTTGTTTTCATCTCTGTGTGTTGAACGGCTGCGCGCTCTGCTCTCCATCATCCTATTCGGAGGGGGTCAGCAGCAATTGGTTTTAACTTCTCCTCTGAAACAGGAGGGCAATAAGATGCGTTTCGGCACTGTGTACCTACCTGCTTCTTTAGAGTCAGATGAGTACAGCTGGGGCTTCGGAATTCTCTAAATAATTGCACTTGTGCCTCATCCTGGGCTAACAAATACCGTTCCTGGTCTGGTACTTTCATTTTTTCACACCCAACCCACCCTCTGTCAACTGCTCTTCCTTCCCGTTGATCGCTGGTGCTCTGTTCGCAGCCTTTTCTTTTAATGAGCCAGTTTTGAGTATTTTGATTTTCTGACGACTTCTCCTCCATTAGTGAATTCGACAGTCTGGTGCAAGTGAGCTGTACGCTCATGGGGCGTAGAATGGCCAGATAACATACTATTGTTGGCAAAGACAAGGGGACTAGAATGACCACTTCTGGTTTATTAGCCGTCATCAGCCATTCATACCCAGCTCCAAGTGGTGCACCACTCGAGGCTGGAACTCGTCAGCATTTTGGTCAAAGTCTAACGCCTTAACCATTGAGCCACAAGCTCGTCGCCTTGCCGGTTTAGGTTGTGATATGAACGTGAACTAATGTCCCTCAGAGTGCTTCAAGTTTCCTCAATGTTCACAAAAATCGCAATGTGTTGGCCTTTTGTCTGAGGGCATTGCGGAGGACTCACGAGAGCGCAGTCACGATTTCTCACGCAGTGCAGTCAGTTTCTAAAAGGCATCTTTGGGTCAACACATATTATAACCTCGGAGGTTGTGGCTTTCAGATTCCGAGGAGTTGAGACCGAGGGACTCGTGTCCGAATTCAGCGCCACCGATATGAAAAGACTGAGGCCGTGTGTGAAAGTGGGTAAAAGGTGCATTTTAAACAGGTGTCGTACAGTTACTTGCTCCAGCAGAACCATCTTACGTAAATTAAGGCCTGTTTTCAGAAGTCTAAAATATGCGTGGATGACTCGCAAATTGCCGAAATGAATTACTGGAGCAAGACCTTTATTCGTATGACTCTTCGGATCAATGTTCGAACACATCATCAGGTGCCAGGTGCGAAATAAAGGTACTTATGGGATGAAAGCGCTGTGCTACCGCATATATATATATATATATATATATATTCACTCAGGAATGTGCGAACACCGATCGAATAGGCTTCCG